>OZ005659.1:187752793-188952793 GCA_963930645.1 Salticus scenicus
AATATTACGAAATACTGCGCTGATTAAAATATTAAAAATACATTTTTTTTCCGAAATTCACTAAAGTTTTAATTAATGAAGAACAAAAATGCCCTTCATATCATAATATTATGTAGTCAGTACATCACAGTATGATCATAATACATAATATAATCATAATACTATGTATGAGTATGCATATGTGTAAGAATACCAATTAATGTTTACACTGCAAAAGTGCATAAAATGCTTTCGTAGTATTCCACTTTAACTGCAAAGGACGGTGAAATAATGTAAACGGTAGGTTTTATTAATATTAACGGTAGGATGGTAAGGTTTTACTTTTGTGAAGTACTCTTTATATCATGTATAAGAAATGATGACACATTTAAAACAGGAACAGTTTGAAAAATAAGACAAATCATTGTAATTTCTACATTGCCGGCATACAGCAATGTAATCCACTGGCCCTAAATATACATATATAGAGATACTATAAACTTTTTAAATTTCTAATACGTATATAATAATAAGTAGATCACCGAATATCGCAATATTCTAATAGTAATTTAAGGTTAGAAACCAATATCTTTTTAAGAAAACTCTATAAAGGGCCAATCGACACAAACACTTTTTGCACTGAAATATTTAAAAGCATTAGCATTTAATAATAATAAACATTTCAAAATAGTACATGTAACAAAACGCTACAAAATTTTCTTTATCGTTTGAAATAAAATCCAATCCCTCTCCCCCCCCCCCCCCTCTAAAATATCTAACTTTTGTTATTTAGCTTCTGTTTTTGTAGAGACAGTGCAAGGTTTCATTATTTCATTAAGACGAATTTAGTCTTAAAGTGTTTTCATTTATTTATTTTTTTTTTTTTTTCATATTCGTGTAATATTTTTGAAAGTTTAACTATTGATATTTAAGTTTGATTCACGTTTCCTGAGGTTTCGCATTAATTTTCCTTACTCTCCCACTACCATGTTTATGATGTGAATTTATGAAGTATATGTTTCCATACTTATTTAAGAAAAAAATTGCTGTAAATATATAGTGATGAAAACGTCACAATAACGGCAGAATAGGGCCATAATCTTATGTACGTGCATGTGCGACAAAAGATTCAAAAAATATCTGAAACGAGGAGAGAATCCGTGAAAATGAAACAGAAACATAACAAAGGAGAAGCATAGACCCAAAGACATAAACATTTTATATATAGTAGACATATTTTCTAATACCAGGAAATTTCTCAATGCATGTTAAAAAATTAATAAATAATTTTAGTACTAGAAAATGAACAATAAAAAAAACTAAATCTTTTAAAAACATAATCTCTGAATTTATGTTTATTAAGCTTACATTAATTATCAACACAAATTTTACCCAGTAATCATTGTTGATCCTAATGCTAAACAAAGCACTTTCATGCTAATAAATGCTCAATTAACGCAATGTTTTAACGAATTTTATGTCTGTAATTGTTGTAATTCTTATAAATTATTTTGATATACTTTCACAACTTTCTGGTTAAAACAGTAATTTTTCAATAATTATAATGAAACCTGTAGTTCAGAATATTTATTAAAATTAAAAGAATGAAATAGATTTTTCTCACATACAAGATTACTATTTTAAATTAATCAAACACAGCATATTACGTCCTAAAATATTTATTTTATAGTATTAGTAATAGTTTTAATTCAAAAATATATTACGAAGTGTTTTTTTTCTTCTTTTTATGTGTACAAAAAAGTAAAAATGTATATTTTAGCATAAATTGTAAAATGATATGCAAAAATGTGTATATAGTACATGAAAATTATTTATAACGTGAACATATTATTAAACTGTATAACACGTATCCAAATATATATATATATATTTATCATACAGAGTATAATGATTTCATTAAAAATTGTTCGCTACATCTGTATAGACATTTAAATAGGCCTCGGTCAAATGTGAAAGAATAATATCTTATTCCATATTATGGTTTATATTCATTTTTTTTTTATCGTTATTTTTTTTTATATATAATTGCCACAATGAGTTTTGACTTGCTTGACACTCAGTAATTACAATATATATATAAATATATATCAGAGCTGCCAACCTAATCCGGCAAATTGTTTGTACTGCCCAAATTTCTTCACCACTTAAATTTTAGAGTAATTACCTTCAAATATATTTACGATGAATTAAGAAAACAAATACTCTAAAAATTAAGTGATGTAGAAAAATGGGCGGTACTAACAATTTGCCGGATTAGGTTGGCAGCTCTGATATTTATATATATATTTAATAATGTATTTTTAAAGATACATTCGTCTTACCCATATAGTTCAGTCATTCTTTACAGGAAAATAGGTTTGAGGATACAGGTTGAGGATAACTGAATTCATATAAATGTTTTTCATACGCATTTTTATAAACCTTACCTTTCTTCCAAAAAAGGTGTGTTAAATGAAAAATAAATCAGTTTTATTTAGCAATCTGTAATAATGGTAAGTTTTTGTTTCCTTTTATATTTTTAATCATATTGACGGATTTAGTTTAAAAAGTTGGATAATTTATCAACAGAAATTTTGTAAAGTACTATAATAACTTATATATATATATATAAATTTTACACTTCAGGAGAACTAAGGAAAACTATATTTTCAACCGTGCAAATAAATAATATTGTGAATAGTTCTTATGATTTAAGAAAAAAAATATATATACGAAAATCTTAATACCTAGAATTAGTCTATACATTCTACTACTACTACTACTAATAATAATAATATAACATCACTATTTACTTCGGTACACATCTTAATTCTGTACATATAATTATTTAATTATTGTATTATAACTAAGGGAAAGAAGTGTCGTAAAAATAATGCGTTTCTTTTACACATATCTTATCATTTAAATTAACAAATTCACTGGCGAAATAATCATATATATAATAAAAGGTATCTCTTCAAGAAAAAATATAATAACGTACATTATTCCCAGAAGATATGTACAGCCTCATAAATATTCATTGAACAACAGCTAGGTTGATATTTGGGTGGGAAATGTTCATGCTACTTTTCAAAAGTAATTAATACTTAATTTTAGACTATGTTTCTTAGCAAGGGAATTAGTGATTTTAAAGCAGAATAATATTTTAATTACATTAAACGGATTATAAAAACACATGCTTTCATCTCTTTAATAAATGTATTTCTTAAATCTTTGTTGACTGTATTTAGTGCATAATATAATGGGGTGTGTTTCTGAATAGCCTCATTAATATTTGCAAAGAATATACGGTATAAATATAATCCAGTAAATGCTTGAGTTAATTATTATTGTGTTTATTATCATATTGAGTTTATTTCAAAAGAGTTCTTAAATAAATTTTATTTATTATTAGTTAGCTATTTTATACACAGAAAAATGAATAACTGCATTAAAGGGATTGTGGGCGGTTTGAATTTGTTACGTAATTTACTGTTTTAAATTTAGGAAAATTTGCTAGCATATGCTTTGAAATTGAACAATACTAAATTGCTTTCAAAACAATTTGAATTAAAAAAAAATAATAAAATAAAAATAAAAAGATAAAAATCAATTTTAAAAGTAATTAAATAGTCTAATAATCTCGCGTAACTTAGCAACTGACATTATTGGTTGCACATCCAATCCCATTTCAAGTGTAACCTGATATAAAGTATCCTTACGCCTTTTATCTAATTCTGACATTTTTTTAAAAAATCTTATTAAAACCCCAAAAGAACAAATCAAAAACATCTTGCAGGATTATTTTATAAAAAAGAAGACGCCCACAAAACCCATGAAAGCTATTTACACAATTTCCAAGCAAAGAAAACATATAAATACCCCACATCTTCAAGCAACGTTACTAAATATTAAAATTTAATCCACTTAGCATTTACCCTTAAACAATAAAATTAATCAAACAGCGATAAAACAAAAACATTTACCTTAATAGTAATACTGAAAAACATTTACGAACATAAAATTATTTCAAAATGTCAAGCAAAATTAATTTTATTTAGAAAAAAAATACTTTATTTTTATTTATTTATTTATTTATTTTATTTTTTTCTATTATAAACCAAATAAAACAGGAAAAACAAAAGTATACTTTGCTCTTATATTCTAAAAATGAATTGTTCTCTAATTTTTTTTTTTTTTTTTCAAAAAAGAAAAATTCTATTATGTAGAAATATTAATATTCATAACATTTAAATATCTAATCATCAAAATTATATTCCATTTTAAAATCAAGAGATCAACATAATTCAAATAAAACCACTACTGTAGAATACACCTTTAGGCTCTCAAAAGGAACACCACTACTTTTAGTTTTTTAAAACAAAAATACCATTTCAAAATATCTTTATACATATTTTTTTTTATATTAGTACTTATTTAATTATTTCGTTCATCACTTTCAATTTAAATATTTCGAAACTGAACAAATTTTGGAATAATACTTCTTCTTATTATAAATGTATCATTTAAAGTAAATCTAAATTACTTACTTTAAGAAAAATTTAGTTTTTTAAAGAAGCATATAAAAGATTTAATATGGCAAAACCGAACTACTAATATTAAGAACATAATACCTCAAAAATATTACGTATGAATCAAAATATTAAATTGCAAATTTCAATATTCAACGGAAAAAATAAGAATATTTCATTTGAATTTTAACACAACGTATGTATACATTAAAGAAAATTCGTTTCTGTTGGCGGGAAAAATATTCACAACTTCAAAATATTATGTAAATAATAAATATTTAATCGCTTACCTTAATAAATTTGAACTAGAATTAAAATTATTATTACCATTTGTCACGTTTACTATAAAGCAATAGGAGATTACTGAAATTTACTTGTCAACAGAAAGTCAACGAAAACACTTTTTGCTTGTAGATAATCCGGATAAAATCAACTTTACCCACAGAAGATTGTAATAACACGATTTTTTCTCCTTATAATATAATATGATATGCCGGCAGGCCTAAAATATTTTCAAAATTAATACGCAAGTATCCTCAGATATGGAATTATGCGGATCAACCTTTACGAAAGCACAGAACGAAAGCAACAACGAAAGCACAGAATATCAAAGATAACACTTTTCCACGCGAAAAACACTTTCCTAGATGAAAACACATTTTCCCAACTTCATGGAACACTTTATATGATTCATTTTATTTAAATAAATAATCGCGCAAAACTTGAAAAGCAGTATCTTGGATGAATAGAACGCATAGATATAGTAATAAGATCAACGAGATATGATCAGCGAGCATAGATTGATCAGCGAGAGGGAAAAATGATACCTTTTTTTTTTCGGAAAAAAATCACTCTGATGGCTGCCTTTCCCCGAGTAAATCACACAAAGGAATACACACGGATAATTTATTAAATAAAATTTATGAATAGTTTATTTACTAAAGTTGAATGAAAAACTCCGGCTACAGTTTCAAATTCATTTTTCTTTTTATTCTTTTTTTCAATACTCTCTAATGACTTATTTTAGAACTTTTTTCGGCATCAAAATTTTTTGTTCGATAACATGGGGATGTAATATATATATATTACTGTATTTATGATAAAACGTCACTTTCTCCATAAACGTAGAACAAAACGCATTTCGCGAGCAGGAGCCTTGGAAAGCACTGAAATACCATTCCGTGCACTTTTGGAATGCACGCACATTTCTTGAATTAACCGGAAACCAGCACACACATTTCTTGGGTTGGTTTCCGGTTAATTTTTAGTTGATCTCGGGCCCCTAAGTTAGGCCGCCACTTTTGTAATGCCCGCTAATTAATCTTTGTTTTTCCATAAAAACAGTTTAATTTTAGGTGTCGAATAAGAAGATGAACGGAAGACACATACATAATATATACACTATAAAAAAAATTACGGTTTTACTTTTGAACATTTAAAAAAATATAATCACGCAAACGAGCACTCAGCGGAACTTTCGGCAGGAAAAAACAAAAGGCAGTTACTGATTACAAATACGTTTTTTTTTTTTTTTTTTTTTTTTTTTACCTAATTTTATTGGGTGCGAGGTCATGAGGGATGACGCAACTGTCGCAGAGAGTATTACAGAATAGTTTTCTCTTAATTTATCGTAGCTAGATATTGCATAAAAATATTCTAAAAAGAAATGGTGCGAATTAAAGGCGAAAACGAAAGTGTTTCGGCATAAATTAAAATGTTGACATATATGTTTTTATATCACTATATCGCTTATTTAAATGAAACTACCTTTTTAGAAAAAAATTGCAGTGAGTGTTACATATGCTTTTCCTTTTCCTTTCCCCCCCACTTGACATATCTATCACTAATTGTAATTATTTATAAACAGTAAGTGGTGTAATTATTTATAAACAGTAAGTGGCAATT
Source organism: Salticus scenicus (assembly GCA_963930645.1). Lineage (NCBI taxonomy): Eukaryota > Metazoa > Arthropoda > Arachnida > Araneae > Salticidae > Salticus > Salticus scenicus. The sequence goes on from OZ005659.1 coordinate 187,759,210, forward strand.
ATACTATATTTCATTAAATCCTTAACATTGTGGTGTAAAACAATCTTTTTTTTCTGTCCCTATCGCCCCGACAGCGTAGATATATATAAGTTTTACCGTATTCTTATTATTTTTTAAAATAAAAAATAAGGGACATTTACACGAAGTTTCATTAAAATAAGTAGCAATTTATTTATTTTTTATTTTTTGTTAAGTTATTTAATTTTTACCCCCCTCCCCCCCCAAACCCCTCAGTTTTATGTAGCAGTCACTGTATTGTTCATAAAGAGTAAGTTATATTATCAAAATTGGTAAGTGATACAAAAATTAATTTTATTTCTCTCTGCACCGCACCCAATATATATATTTGACACTTACAGTAATTTTTCATAAACAATAAATGATTGATATACAAAGTTTCATGAAAATCGGTGAGAGTGATATAAACACAATTATTTTCTTTCAATCTACTAATAAAACGCATAATCGATCAAAAATCATTTTCAACAACCTTTATCAATAAGTGGAAGATGCACACAGTAATATTCATTTTCGTACCGGATAGTCGTTTTTTTTTTTTTTTTTTTTTTTTTTTTTTAATGTACGGCATTTATTGAAATTTAATTCAGACAAAAACAAAAACCTACTGAATTAACATTTAGAAATTAACACTCAGAGATCATTTACACATTTTGTGTCCCCTGTATACGGTGTTTTATGTTCTACAAATATGTTACTGTTTAAATAAAGTTAATTATAAAAATTCATAATTCAGTACAAAAAACTACCTTTAAACAATTCACGCTTATATTCAGTAACGTTTGCGAATTCTTTGTGTTGCACTGTACATAATACATAGCATTTATATGCAGACTATAATAACCAAAATTTGTTTAACTTGAAAGTGCATATTATAACTGAAAACGCACTTCCAACAATTATCGCTAAGAGGTAATACATCGAATAGAATACTGTATCCAAAATCATTTGTATGCCTCTGTTAAAATTAAATAAATAAATAAATAAAAACTACAATAAATGATAAATATTATATATGATATAGTGCAAAGTAATTCAGATATTATGCAAATGGTTTTCGAAAGAAAATTACGTAATGAAACTTTTTTGAGTCTATGTAAATGAATAATAATTGATTTGCCCCCATTCCACAGAATGCAGGTACATTTTATTGATACATATCGGTTTTATGCTGGAAATGGCAGAACACCATTAAAATACACTTCATTTTTTTTTCTATTCTTCGTAATGAAACATTATTTTGGCTGTGTTTGTTAATAAACTACAAATAAATACTATATGTTACATTTTAAATAGCGATCACGATATAGGATTAGTCATCGACATAACAAATTTAGAGTAATCCGACAGTATATATGATTGTTAGAGCACGGCCAGATGGCTTAATAAAACAAGGTCCTTAACACTTTTATCTTATTTGAAAGTATTAGAAAAACTCTTTTGCAGTCATGTGCCATTACAAAATTACAATTCTGGCATACCATGAAGTTTTGAGTATTTTCCGTAGTAAAGTCAATGGAAAAATGGATAAACCTCTTTGTATTTCACGATTCAAACCTATAAATCAAGTCCAAACAGAACCGAAGCGAGGGGGCCAGAAAATCCTAAGTAGCATCATGGAATAAGGATGCTTTTCTATGTGGGGTGACATTATTCTCCCTTTAGGGTGCCATCCTTTCATACACGGAGCACCTTAGACTAAAGGCTACCATTAATCTAATATATGATGGCATCTTTCACCCTTTAAGACACCCTTAATTAGAGGTGTCTTTTCTCGCCCTTTTTAAGGATGCTAATTGTTACCCCTATAGCTGTCAACAGTGAGACACGTTTTTCACCCCAGAGGGTGCCATGTGTCACCTGTAGTTTTAACAGTGTAGATTAATTTGCAATTAAAAAGAATATATATAACACACACGTCCCCAATCTTTTTTCTATTCCTAACTGTTCCACTGCTCTGAAGTACTCACCTGTTTTCAGCAATTCCACTGTTTCGAGGTTCTGAGTTGCTCCGGACATCTGCTCCCAACAATCTGCCTATTCCTAAATGTTCAGATGCTTTGAACATTTCCAACTTGATCCGTAAAGTAAGATTTGCTTTCTGAATATTTTTTTAAATAAACTGATCTTCTATCACCATATCACCAATAAAGTGATAATTATTATTTTTTTCTGGAGCTCCGTAGTTTATAAAAATGATAGCCTATTTGACTCGTAACCTTCGAATTTAGCTTAAAACGAACATGTGAAGCCATCGTATGTAAGTAGGAAATAAACATTCTTTGTTGGATTGTGAAAGTAAACATTTCATTTTGGAGAAAGTAAACAGTTAATTTTGGCGAACGTGATGAGTAGAGGTTGATTTTTTGCTACTCGAGAATGAAAAAGATTGATTGACGGAGCGTTTGTTTATAAACATGCCCTTTCCTTATGCTATAAGGTAACAACAACCGGTAGAAAAAGAACTTTTCATTTTTATACCAATGAGCTTCTTCACTTCCTACGGTCTGTACCAAAAATCAGGTTTTTAATTTAAACCAGAATCTTTCAGAAACCGCACTCTTGCGTATTTTAGCACATATCTGGCCAAATTATCAAACCTACAATTTAATGCGAGTTTGTTGCGTGAATGAACCTGATCGTTTAATCTGTATCTCACTGCACGACCTTTTCCATTCAATGCTTTAAAATTTACGGACAAATAATCTGGTGTAGTTTATTTAAATTTTCCGGAATACCAAAAAAGTGCTTTTCATATATGTCAACATTTTAACACTTTCGCGTTCGCTGACGTAGATTCACGCCATTTGTAAATTTGTAACTCCACAAGTGAGAGTTTCTTTTGCAATTTGTATGTTATTTATTTCTTAAAAATATACCCAATATTCATATTTGTACAGTCACCCCCCCCCCAAAAGAAAACGCCACCCCCACCTAATTTCGCCGTAAATTATTGTAGAAACATTTGACTGGTACCGATCGATTTGTAATAACATCTAGTTTATAACGGTATAGTTACATTTTGCCTATGGGGTCGTCTACATATTAAAACTGGCATTAACTTCATTTTTTTTTAATAGCAACCCCAATTTTTGACTTCATATTCAGATTTCTGAGATCAAGGCAGTTCGAAAAACATACCTATCTATATACCTTAAATCAATTTTAAATAGAGTTACACGTAAAAATGCATTAGGGGTCCGTCTAAACATTTAGAATATATAAATCATGATCTACCACCCATTATACATTATTTATTAAGTTTCACACCGGAAAAAAATTTAAGAAATGTTAATTATAAAACAAAAAACAAAAAAATACTAATCCACAGAACTTTCTGAGTTAGTTTATGAATTAAAAGATTTTTATTGGTTTCCATTGATTAAACATCAGGTTGTTCACTTCATACGAAGAAAATTAAATAGCTTGAATAGATATTAAAATATCTATCAAAAGAGAAAAAAAAAAGGTGAATGGTTTTAAATTTGTTTGAAAATTCAAAATTATTTTAACTCAAGCTGCCGTATAATTGTCTGAAACGGCGGCACTCAACCTGGTTCCCACGGCCGTTTCACAGTGACAGTGGGAGTTTGTTCTGATACTGCAGTACTTTCATTTTCTTTAATTTAATTGACTTTTTAAAAATATTAAAACAGACTTTTTTATTTTTACTTTTTTTTAAATTATTATTATTATTTTTTTTTTATGACATTATTAAAAAGTTTTACATAAATCTCCACGATATTCTTTTGCTTTTATATTTTATAATGTGTAACAAATTAATATGCAAAATAATAAATCCTACTACATAATGGGATGTTCTAAAATTCTACTCTTTAACACAGATACCGAAGTGGACGGTGAGTGTAGAAAGGCTGACTACCCTTAATCAAAATCTTCACTTGAAAAGGTCAAAATGTTACATAACTCTTTTTTCTTAAGGGAAAAAGAAGATAAGGAGGAGGAGGAAAGATCAAAACGAATGGAAAGCATATTAAACGTTAATACCCTTTAAACACTGGAAAAGGGCGGGGTTTCGTATTGTGTGTCATTTGGGAGCTGTAGAGCGCCAGAAAATTACTTTATGTAATAAAACTTTTCATTTAAAGGTATTTAAAGCAGCATTATGTTTAATGCATAGACTATTCAGAAAAAAAGTACCATTCATCTGGTTCATGAAAAATAAAGAACATTTTCTGGCATTGCTCTATGTATATACATTCTTGTCAACCTAACCCGGAACATTACTGGTCCCGCCCCTTTCCGTACATTTTTTTCACATCAGTCTTTTTAGCGCCATGTCAGCCATCGGTGGCTGACACTGATCTTTCCATTTAGGACAAGTCAGCCGGCAGTGTAAAATATGATATAAAACTACAGAACTTACATAGTTTTAAGTAATTACTGACACTTTATTTAAAATTTACTTCATGGTTCTTTTTTTTTTTTTTTTTTTTTTTTTTTTTTTTAATAGGATTTTTATAGGATTATATCGTTAAGGCCTAATAGGGTTTCTTGAAACTCGATAAACTTAACACGCTTCTAAGCAGCACGTGTGGCCTGAATGGTATTTCCATAAGAATTCGCGTGGCGCTCAATGAGTTAATCGTAAATGTATTTGAAGTTAATTACTCTAAAAATTAAATTGTGTACACACAGGGGCAGGAACTAACAATGTTACGGGTTAGGTTGGCAAGTATGCATACATATTTTACTTGAATTATAAAAATTTATAACACATTTTCTTCTTTTTTTTAGTATTTTGTGTTTATATGTCTCATTAAAAATAAATACAATATTCATATATAAATATTTCCACACTGTAATGTATATAAACATATTGATTAAAGAAGTTTTGTTGATATTATATAATTATTCTTCTATCTGTATAGTATATTAACACAAATATATTTTGTTAATTTCGCAGCATCGAAAAACAGCAACATAGCTTCCATGTCAAAGCTTAATGTAAATAGGATGTAAGCGTACTGTAGCTAGTGTTGGAGTTTGAAAAAAAAAAAAAAAAAAAAAAAAAAAAAGAATAACAGTGGGCTAAAAATACCCCGGGATAAATTAAAATGTTGTTTATTCTGGTTTTAGTCAGGTAATATCACTCGTGCTAAATAGCTGGTGCCGCCCTCTCTTTATTAAGGTTATCATTAATTAATGATCTGAACAACAAAAAGCTAACATACAAATAAATAATTAGAAAGCGCTTTAAGAGTAAGCAATATAACCATTTTAATATCACATACTACAGTCGGGTAATACAATTCCTTTTTTTCTTTTAAACAGTGATAGAGTTGAGTTGTAGCTTGTCATTTACACGAGTTGATTTGTAACTTACCACAACACTTCCTCCACAAGCCACAACTTACTTAACACGAATTTAATTTTTTTTTCCAACTAGACTACTAAACGAAAATAGTCCTAAAAGAGTACACAGTTCCTTAAACCTAACACTAGGCAAAGGTTTTGTCATTAAGTCTGCTAACTGCAAATTTCCGGGAACATGTTTAATATGCAGTTCGCCGTCAATGAACTTTTCTCGTACAAAATGATAACGGACATCAATATGTTTGGAGCGTTTATGGTATTCAGGGTTTTTGGCAAGTTTTGCAGCGCTTGCATTATCTACCAGAAGAGAGGGTGTTTTAACATATGTTAAATCAGTGAACAGGCGTTTCAGCCAAATTAATTCCTTTGCACTCTCACTTGCAGCAACATACTCAGCTTCTGTCGTAGACAACACAACACTTTTCTGCTTTTGGCTCATCCATGAGATGGCTCCACTTGCAAATCTTGAAATCATTCCAGTTCTTGAGCGTCTTGTTTTTAAATCACCCGCATAATCAGCATCACTGTACACTTCAAGCTCATTGGGATGGGTCTTAGATTGATATAGCAAACCAAAATCTACAGTTTTTTTCAGATACTTGAAAATTCGTTTCACTGCACACCAATCAGACGTCCTTGGACTTTCCAGATTTTCAGAAACAATACTGATAGCGTATGCTAGATCTGGTCTTGTAACAGTAGCAAGGTACATTAGGCTGCCAACTGCCTGACGGTAGGGAACTTCTTTTCCTATCAATATATTTCCAACATCATCAGAAACATAGCTTTTGTCACTTGGAGTTGATACTGGATTAGCACCATCCATTTGAAATCTTGAGAGGACTTTTTTTCGCATAGGCACACTGATTCATAAAAATTGAACCATCATCCAATCTTTTTATGTTCATACCTAAAAACTGGTTTAAAGAACCTCTTGTGATTTGAAAAGACTGATTAAGTTGATGCATGAATTCCTCCACTTCAACTTTATCAGTCCCAACAACAAGGCCATCATCGACGTAGATAACAACAAAAAGTTTCTTGCCATTTCTATGTCTGATAAATAAACAGGGATCAGCTACACTAACTTCCAGTTTCTGGTCTTTCATAAAATTCACAAAACACTGATTCCAACAACGAGGTGCTTGTTTGAGTCCATATAAACTTTTATGTAATCTACAGACTCTCCCACTATTATCATCAAAGCCTTCTGGTTGCATCATGAAGACTTCCTCCTTAAGGGTTCCATATAAGAATGCAGTCTTTACGTCAAATTGTTGCAAGTGTAATTTTTCTTTTGCAGTTACTGCAAGAACAGATCTCACAGTATCATATCTAGCAACAGGACTAAACGTTTCATCATAATCAAAACCTGCTTTCTGAGCATACCCCTTGGCTACAAGACGAGCTTTGTATCGCTCCACGGTACCATCAGAATTAAATTTTTTTCTCAACACCCATCGGCAATTGATGACTTTGGAACCTTTAGGCCTTTCAACTAATTCCCAAGTTTCATTTTTATGCAGGGCATTTATTTCTTCTCTCATAGCTTTAAGCCACAAATCACTTTCATTCGAGGAAAGAGCTTCAGAGTATGTCGAGGGATTTTCACTATTTTTGGAATCTTCAACAGCAGCTATGTTTGCAATAAGATACTCTCCAGATCTCATCCATGCAGGTAAGCTTTTGTTTCTTTGAGACTTTCTGACAGTTTGCAGTTTCTCTTCTGAAGGATTAGATTCTTTACTCTGAATATCTTCACATCTCTCAATTAAGTCTTCCTTCACCTCCACTGTTACTGGAGTGGTACATAAACGTTCAGATTTGAAATATACATCACGAGATTTTATGATTTTGTTCTGAGAAGGCAGATAGATTTTATAGCCATCTTTCTTGTTCACATATCCCACAAAATAACCATGAACACCTTTTTCATCAAATTTACGTCGAAAATTATTAGGTATATGTGAATAACATTCAGTTCCGAACACTTTCAAATGATCTAGTTTAATTGTTGGCTCACCAGTCCAAACCTCATGAGGGCTCTTGTTTTTTTCTGGGGATACACCAGTATGGTTTAGAAGGTAGACTGCTGTTTCACATGCATTGGCCCAGAGAGACCGAGGTAAACCACTTGCAGACAGCATAGAACGAGCCAGTTCAACGATTATTCTGCTTTCTCTCTCAGCTGCGCCATTTTGTTCTGGCGAGTACGGTACACCAAGAGTCAGAACTGTACCTTTTTCAGCAAGGATTTGTCGAACTTCACCACAGTCAAATTCTCCTCCTCCATCACAGCGCAAAGCTTTTACAGCATGACCATAATTGGTAGCTTCATTTAAAAACATACGTAAGCAACTACTAACATCACTTTTCTTTTTCAAGAAAAATATTTTACGATATTTACTGTAGTCATCTTTAAAACAAACATAATATCGAGCACCACTAAGAGAAGTTATAGACATGGGACCGTTTACATCAGCATTAATGATTTCACCAGTTGACATGGCTCTATAAGGACGTGATTTAAAAGGTTTTCGATGAGCTTTACCAAGAGCACATCCATCACAGAATTCATTTGTCATTGCATGACTTACAGATATGCCTATATCAGTTAGCAACTTACGAACATGTCGTTTGTTTTGGTGACCAAGGCGTTCATGCCATAACTGCAAAGATTCAGATTCAGTAGCAGTACTTATTTCAGCTGGACTTGCTGGAATAAAAACTCTCATGCAGATAATATATGTGCGATCTGACCATGATCCAACTGCAACAAGTTCTTTAGAACGATAAAATTCAATATATCTTTCTGTCATTTTTACTTCAATACCATGCTTGGCAGCTTGTTGCACAGAAAAGAGATGCCTCTTCACATTTTAATATCTGCCGCACCAAAATGTTCAAAACACAAATGCCAATTTTCATATATTTTGAAATCTTCCCGTTTCAACTTAAAAAGCATTTAGATTAATTTATTTTATTTTGAATTTTTAAATTTAGACGTTTAAAGTCTTTTAAATGAAATTTCAGGATTCTGTAAGATCAATATCTATATATTTGAAAGTAATAAGACAATTCCTTTGTTTTAAATTTTTATTCCGTAATAACTGTGACTTTGATTTCGTGATTAGGAAATTGAAAATAGATACTGTTGAGCTATGTTCCAATAATAGATCTTATAAACTTTAAAAAATATATATATAAATAATAAACCAATTTTTCACTATTTGATTCTGTATTAAAAAACTTTTAATAGAAATTTGATATTTTATTATGTTACATTATGGGATAAATTTTAAATAACACAAAGCTTACAAACGGTACAGTAACCAAATGCAAATATGTCACAACAAAATTTAAACAGAAAATTCACGGTAAAAAATCTTTTTTAAATTATTAAATATTCATAATAATAATAATAAAACGGTTGTCGAATGCATAATTGCTGTTTCATGCAATCAGTTTCTCTGTACCGTGTTTTCTAAAACATGATATTTAACTAGAGGTGTACGTACTCTTGAATATTGAAATGCGAAAAAAAGTGTAACAGGGTTAAAATAGAATTTTAGCAGCGAAAAACTAGAAAAAGATATTTAATACTTATGAAGAAAGACTTAACTTATTAGGATCGGATATATTCCTCTCTTGTACCGTAAGCCACGCCTTTTCACAATTTTTCTAAAACTTTATAATATAAAACAAAATAATATTGCATATTTGTAATTAAATCATTTAAGTTTTGTCTTCAATAATCGATGTAGTAAATACCATTGTGATTTATGCATACCAGCGTCACATATAGAGTCAAATAGGAATATGCAAATTAGTCTTTTTTTTAAAATAGTGTTTCAGCGAATCAGAGGCGGGGCTTCTTTTCTTTTGAAATTCTTTCACAATCCCTCACCTACATTGTGATAACTTTACAAAAATATGCAAATTTGTATAATAAACATCGAAATATTGCTTAGGAAACAAAAAAAATAACATAAAGGTAAATTAAAATAGCTTTCCGTCAAATTATATACAAACATTTACTTATAGAGGATACAGATTATAACAAGTGATGGCCTCCTAACAGGAATAAAAAGTGAAATATCACTGTAACTCAAAAAATAATGTTAGGAACGAGCTGTAAATTTGGAAACCCATGTTTTTGATGATGCCCGTTCTATTCGTGCAAAAAATAACATAGGTCATAATTCATAATTTTTTCAAATTTGAATTTATTAATAATTTTCATAATTCAAAAGATGTTTTTTTAGCAAAAATTTGCATGGAATATGTTTGGGTCACTTCATTCTAACGAATAAAAAAAAACAGAATTTAAATATCATAATTATTTCGGAAGATATGATTTAATGTTTGTCACATTCAATTAACATTAACATCCCCAAACTTTGACAGCTTATAACTCTATGAAAAATTGAGCGAAATATATAAACTATACCATTTTCCGTGATGATTTGATCCAAAGAATTCAAATAAATTATAAAAAAATGGGGCTTACCATTGAAAAAAATGAAGTTGATGTCAGTTTTAATATGTAATCAACCCCTAAGTAAAATCTAACTATAACATTATAAACTAGACGTTATTACAAACTAATTGGCACCATTTTTTTGGGTGACTGTACAATCAATATACAATGGATATAAATACTTTGATTAGAGAGAGTAATATTATATGTATATCCATTTGTAATATAAATGTGAATTCAGTAAATTTTGTTCTAAAACATAGAATAACAATGACCTCAGGTGGATCTTGCTATCAAAAATACAAAAAAGTGCGGTCGCGAATGTGTTAATTTAATACTGAGCATTTTTATCCCCGCCTTTTTTCGCACCACTTTTTTAATAGAATAATTTCTTCAATATGTAACTAGAAAAAAAAAGTAAAAGTTACTCTTAAATTGAAAGTTTTATGAAATAATGGCGGGGATAAAAATGCTCCGGAATAAATTAAAATGTTGTCAATTCTGATTTCACGTAAGGTTGTGCATTACAGATAATATACTGAAATATAGAGAATTCTTCTTTAGTAGAAAAAAAAGGCGCATTTTTTCGCAATTTTCTAAATCATTGCGTATTTTTAAAGAAAGGTTTTGTTTATTTTGTTTATTTATTTTTTTTTTTTTACGTACTCGTTTCGAATATGTGCACCTTGAGCGTTTCTCGCTTCGATTACAGAGGATTCAATTGATTTAAACACATATGTTTAAAAGTATTTCGCTTATTTTCAATAATAAGTAAATAAACAAGAGAACAATATTCATTATAAATGCATACTCAAATTCCCTAAACACAAGTTTATAACATAAAACAAGCCCAATATTAGAGATTAAAATTACTCATTCGTTTGTATGTAATTGACTAACTAAATTTAAGGTGTCAAGTACCTTTGACAGAGAAAAATAATAAAAATAAATGGCTCATTAACATTAAATGTCTCAAAATTAAAGGAATAATTTTGCAGAATAAAATGATATATTATTTTAAATAATAATATTAATAATAATATCAATAATTCGCAAAAAGGAAGCTTTCCAGTGAAATTAATTTTCTTCATTTTAATTATAAGGTTTTTCTTCGTGCACATTTTTTTTTAACGTTTTTATGGAGTATGATTTTTATGTAGTCCTATATACATAGCTGACATCGACAAAAAAAATTAGATCTGATAATTTTTAGAAAAATAAATATAATAAAAAAAAAAAAAAAAAAAAAAACACCTTTAAACAATTCATGCACGTTTGCAAATTCTTTGCGTAGCACTGTACATAATATGCAGCATTTATATATAGACTATAATAAAAAAGTTTTTTAACTTAAAACCGCATATTATAACTGAAAATGCAATTCCAACAACTATCGTTAAGAGATAATACATCGAACACAGTACTGTATTCAAAACCCTTTGTATGTCTCTGTTAAAATTAAATAAATAAATAAATAAATAAACAATACTACAAAAATGGTAATTATTATTATGAAATAATGCAAAGTAATTGAAACGTTATGCAAATTGTTTTCTAAAGAAAATTAGTAATGAAACTCTTTTGAATTTCTGTAAATGACTAATACTTGATTTGTACCCAATATTCCACATAATTCTGGTACATTGATGCATATCAGTTTTAAGCTGGAAATGGCAGAACGCCATTAAAATGTACTTGATTTATTTTTTCTATTCTTCGTAATGTAACAATATTTTGCCTGTTTTTGTTAATAAACTACAAATAAATACTATATGTTACATTTTAAATAGGGATCACGATATAGGAATAGTCATCGACATAACAAAATTGGAGCAATCTGACTGTATATATGATTGTTAGAGCACGGCCAGATGGCTAAATAAGACAAGGTCTTTAACACTTTTATCTTATTTGAAAGTATTAGAAAAACTCTTTTACGGTCATGTGCCATTACAAAATTACAATTCTAACATACCATGAAGTTTTGAGTATTTTCCGTAGAAAGTCAATGGAAAAATGGATAAACCACATTGTATTTCCCGATTCAAACCTATAATTCAAGTCCAAACAGAATGGAAGCAAGAGGGGCAGAAAATCCAAAGTGGCATCATAGAATAAGGACGCTTTCCCATGTTGGGTGACATTATTCTCCCTTTAGGGTGCCATCCTTTCATACACCGAGCACCTTAGACTAAGGGTACCATTAATCTAATATGTGATTGCATCTTTCACCCTTTAAGACACCCTTAATTAGAGGTGCCTTTTCTCGCCCTTTTTAAGGATGCTAATTGTTACCCCTATAGCTGTCAACAGTGAGACACGTTTTTCACCCCAGAGGGTGCCATGCGTCACCTGTAGTTTTAACAGTGTAGATTAATTTGCAATTAAAAAGAATATATATACCACACACGTCCCCAATCTTTTTTATTCCTAACTGTTCCACTGCTCTGAACTACTCACCTGTTCCCAGCAATTCCACTGTTTCGAGAATCTGAGTTGCTCCGGACATCTGCTCCCAACAATCTGCCTATTCCTAACTGTTCAGATGCTTTGAACATTTTCAACTTCATCTGCAAAGTAAGATTTGCTTTATGAACATTTTTTAAATAAACAGATCTTCTATCACCATATCACCAATAAAGTGATAATCTTTTTTTTTTTTTTTTTTCTGGGTTTCCGTAGTTTATAAAAATGACAGCCTATTTGACTCGTAACCTTCGCATCTAGCTTAAAACGAATATGTGAAGCCATCGCATGTAAGTAGGAAATAAACATTCTTTGTTGGATTGTGAAAGTAAACATTTCATTTTGGAGAAAGTAAACAGTTAATTTTGGCGAACGCGATGAGTTCCTTCTGTTTTTTGCGGAAACTACTCTGATGAAATGTTCCTCATTTTTTTACTCACCCCTAGTTTCGAGTCTAGAATTTAACTATGCTTATTTAAAGCTTTGTACTTATTAATATGATTTTCCAACACGTAAAATTTAGATATTGTTTCGAAATTTTCGTCATCTATTGAGAATATTTTCTATTATTACTTAATAAATATTTATTTTCCAATAACGTTTTTTGAATATTTAGAAAAATAAAGTTTCGTAAGAATGGAATTTTTTCCCCCTGTAATTCGTATAATAACAAGCAAACGATTATTCACAGAAAAGCCAGGTGTCTGCTGCTTGTATCTTCAAGAAGAAGTTTTGCTTATTACATTTTTTTTTTATATTTTATTATACTTCTGCATTATTTTTTAACGATTAATTAAGTTAAATATTATCATATGAATGTATTAACACGTTAAGAAAGAAAGAAAAAAGAAAAGCATATCTGTTTCAATATTAACCCAGAATGACTATGTTTATTTGTGCTCTGTATGATTACCTTTAATTTTCCCTCTACTTCCTTTATACGGAAACGGGACGGGACATCAGTCGCAGTCAAATTATGGGTAAAGTGGAAACATTGGTATTTCTACCAATAGAGACTGATCTTTTGCTACTCGAGAATGAAAAAGATTGATTGACGGAGCGTTTGTTTGTAAACATGCCCTTTCCTTATGCTATAAGGTAACAACAACCAGTAGAAAAAGAACTTTTCATTTTTATACCAATGAGCTTCATCACTTCATATCGTCTGTACCAAAAATCACGTTTTTAATTTAAACCAGAATCTTTCAGAATCCGCACTCTTGCGCAGTTCAACACATATCTGGACAAAATCATCAAACCTACAATTTAATGCGAGTTTGTTACGTGAATGAAGTTAATCATATAATCCGCGCCTCACTACACCACCTATTCCATTCAATGCTTTAAAAATTACGAACAAATAATCTGGTGTAACTTATTTAAATTTTCCGGAATACCAAAAAAGTTCTGTTCATATATGTCAACATTTTAACACTTTCACGTTCGCTCACGTAGATTCACGCCATTTGTAAATTTGTAACTCCACAAGTGAGCGTTTCTTTTTCAATTTCTAGGTTATTTATTTCTTAAAAATATACCCAATATTCATATTTGTACAATCAATATACAATGGATATAAATACTTTGATTAGAGAGAGTAATATTATAATGTATATCCATTTTTAATATAAATGTGAATTCAGTAAATTTTGTTCTGAAATATAGAATAACAACGCCCTCAGGCGGACCTTGCTATCAAAAATACAAAAATAGTGTGGTCGCGAGTGTGTTAATTTAATACTGAGCATTTTTATCCCCGCCTCTTTTCGCACCACTTTTTTAATAGAATAATTTCTTCAATATGTAACTAGAAAAAAAAAAAAAGTAAAAGTTACTCTTAAATTGAGAGTCTTATGAAATAAAGGCGGGGATAAAAATGCTCCGGAATAAATTAAAATGTTATCAATTCTGTTTTTACGTAAGGTTGTGCATTACAGATAATATACTGAAATATAGAGAAATCTTCTTTAGTAGAAAAAAAGGCGCATTTTTACGCAATGTTCTAAATCACTGTGTATTTTTAAAGAAAGGTTTTGCTTATTTGTTTTTTTTTTTTTTTTTTTTTTTACGTACTCGTTTCGAATATGTGCACCTTGAGCGTTTACCGCTTCGATTACAGAGGATTCATTTGGCTTAACCGTTAGGGGGTTTCCGCGGTTTTATCCGAAACTAACGTAAATATGGGATAGGACCTCTTAGAAATATACCATGGAGGACTATTTCTACTCAGGCCTAGAGCCCTAGTGCAGACAATTGGCCTTAATGACACCACTACAACCACCTCAAAAAAAAAAAATGCAAAATTTTGTTGAATTCATTTTATATGTCCTCCTGGCAAAAACGTTCCTACAAATCGACTGTTTTCTTCAATGAACAAAATGTAGGCATGTGAAAAACACACCCTTTATATACTACTTTAAAAACTTATTAACTACTAAGACTAATTTAGGTTTATACTTGTGAGAATTTTTATAAAATGTTGATAAAGAATGGCTGTTTGTTAAAACAAATCGTTTCATCTGCCGAATATTAATTTTATTTTTTCTTTTACGATTATGATTTTAATAAAAAAAAATGTCTGCCAACTTTTTTTTTATGTAACTACATGAAAGTACCCCTCCCCCCCCCCAAAAAAAAAAAAAAAAAAAAAAAATTGTCTATAGCAAAAATTAATTATAATAATTAAAAAAAAATATATAATAATAATAAAAAATCAGTATTATCCAGTGACACCTATACAAATTAGTGGTTTTTCCTCTTGTATCAGTATATTACTAATTTAAATTAATTTGAAGTGATCCAAATTCATCATTTGAAATAAAAAAATTTCCACCACTTGCGTAAAGTGCCCTTTGAATCGGTTTGTATAATCAATTTTGTGTCCTCTAAAATGACCTATTTTCCAAAATTGAATGTCTTCTATTTTCTTATAAAATAAAAGACATTGCGTAATTTCTCCTCGTTTTTCAATAAAAAATTCTGGTCACCTTATATGCAAAAAATATAGTAAGTTAATCATATACTATTCTGGCGAGTAACTTTTTTTTTCTGCGAGTGTAATCTAAGTTGAAATTTAGGGCCCTGATTAAGAGTACCATTAATCAAATATATGATGGCATACTTCACCCTTTAAGACACCCTTAATTAGAGGTGCCTTTTCTCGCCCTTTTTAAGGATGCTAATTGTTACCCCTATAGCTGTCAACAGTGAGACACGTTTTTTACCCCAGAGGGTGCCATGTGTCACCTGTAGTTTTAACAGTGTAGATTAATTTGCAATTAAAAAGAATATATATAACACACACGTCCCCAATCTTTTTCTATTCCTAACTGTTCCACTGCTCTGAACTACTCACCTGTTCCCAGCAATTCCACTGTTTCGAGGCTCTGAGTTGCTCCTGCCATCTGCTCCCAACAATCTGCCTATTCTTAAATGTTTAGATGCTATGAACGTTTCCAACTTGATCAGCAAAGTAAGATTTGCTTCCTGAACATTTTTTAAATAAACAGATCTTCTATCACCATATCACCAATAAAGTGATAATCATTTTTTTTTTTTCTGGAGCTCCATAGTTTATAAAAAGGATAGCCTATTTGACACGTGACCTTCGCATTTAGCTTAAAACGAACATGTGAAGCGATCGTATGTAAGTAGGAAATAAACATTCTTTGTTGGATTGTGAAAGTAAACATTTCATTTTGGAGAAAGTTAACAGTTAATTTTGGCGAACGTGATGAGTTCCTTCTGTTTTTGCCGTAAACTGCTCTGATGAAATGTTCCTCATTTTTTTACTCACCCCTAGTTTCGAGTTCTAGAATTTAACTATGCTTATTTAAAGCTTTGTACTTATTAATATGATTTTCCAACACGTAAAATTCAGATATTTTTTCGAAATTTTCGTCATCTATTGAGAATTGTTTCTTTTATTTCTTAATAAATATTTATTTTCCAATAACGTTTTTTGAATATTTAGGAAAATAAAGTTTCGTAAGAATGGAATTTTTTTTCCTGTAATTCTTATAATAACAAGCAAACGATTATTCAGAGAAAAGCCAGGTTTCTGCTGCTTGTATCTTCAAGAAGAAGTTTTGCTTATTTTATTTTTCATATTTTATCATACTTCTGCATTATTTTTAAACGATTAATTAAGTTAATTATTATCATATGTATTAACACGTTAAGAAAGAAAGAAAAAAGAAAAGCATATCTGTTTCAAAATTAACCCAGAGTGACTATGTTTATTTGTGCTCTACATGATTACCTTTAATTTTACCTCTACTTTCTGTATACGAAAAGGGCACGTGACGTCACTCACAGTCAAATTATGGGTAAAGTGGCGAACCATTGGTATTTCCACCAATAGAGGTTGATCTTTTGCTACTCGAGAATGAAAAAGATTGATTGACGGAGAGTTTGTTTGCAAACATGCCCTTTCCTCATGCTATAAGGTAACAACAACCAGTAGAAAAAGAACTTTTCATTTTTATACCAATGAGATTACTCACTTTATACGGTCTGTACCAAAAATCACGTTTTTAATTTCAACCAGAATCCGCACTCGCGCGTAGTTTAACACATTTCTGGACAAAATCATCAAACCCACAATTTAATGCGAGTTTGTTACGTGATTGAACTGGATCATATATTAGAAACCGCGCCGCACGACCTATTCCATTCAACGCTTTAAAATTTACGAACAAATAATCTGGTGTAGGTTATTTAAATTTTCTGGAATACCAAAAAAGTTCTTCTCATATGTGTCAACATTTTAACACTTTCGCGTTCGCTGACGTAGATTCACGCCATTTGTAAATTTGTAACTCCACAATTGAGCGTTTCTTTCGCAATTTGTATGTTATTTATTTCTTAAAAATATACCCAATATTCATATTTGTACAATCAATATACAATGGATATAAATACTTTCATTAGAGAGAGTAATATTATAATGTATATCCATTTGTAATATAAATGTGAATTCAGTAAATTTTGTTCTGAAATATAGAATAACAACGCACTCAGGTGGACCTTGCTAAATACAAAATAGTGCGGTTGCGAGTGTGTTAATTTAATATGTAACTAGGAAAAAAAAATTAAAAGTTACTCTTAATTTGAAAGTCTTATGAAATAAAGGCGGGGTACAAATGCTCCGGAATAAATTAAAATGTTGTCAATTCTTTTTTTACGTAAGGTTGTGCATTGCAGATAATATACTGAAATATAGAGAATTCTTTTTTAGTAGAAAAAAAGGCGCATTTTACGTAATTTTCTAAATCACTGTCTATTTGCAAAGAAAGATTTTGCTTATTATTATTATTTTTTTTTACGTACTCGTTTCGAATATGTGCACCTTGATCGTTTACCGCTTCGATTACAGAGGATTCAATTGATTTAAACACATATGCCTAAAAGTATTTCTTTTATTTACAATAATAAGTAAATAAACAAGAGAACAATATTAATTATAAATGCATACTCAAATTCCCTAAAGACAAGTTTATAACATAAAACAAGCCCAATATTAGAGATTAAAATCACTCATTCGTTTGCATGTAATTGACTGACTAAATTTCATGTGTCAAGTACCTTTGACAGAGAAAAATAATAAAAATAAATGGCTCACAGAGCTGCCAACCTAATTCGGCAAATTGTTAGTAACGCCCCTTTTTCTACACCACTTAATTTTTAGAGTAATTCTCTTCAAATATATTTACGATGAATTAAGAAAACAAATACTCAAAAATATATTGGTGTAGAAAAAGGGGCGGTACAAACAATTTGCCGGATTAGGTTGGCAGCTCTGGGCTCATTAACATTAAATGTCTCATAATTATAAGCATAATTTTGCCGAAAAAAATGATATTTTATTTTAAATAATAATATTAATAATAATATCAATAATTCACAAAAAGGAAGCTTTCCAGTGAAATTAATTTTCTTCATTTTAATTATAAGGCATTTTTCTACGAGCATTTTTTTTTTTTTTTTTAACGTTTTTATGGAGTATGATTTTCATGTAGCCCTATATACATAGCTGACATCGGCAAAAAAAAAACAGATGTGATATTTTTAGAAAAAAAAATATAATTAAAAAACAAGTAACTTCTTTCTTAACACACATTAAAGTTACAAGCTTTTAAAGTAATTATTTTTCGTGTTATTGCATAGATGCCAACATTTTAATTTATTTCAGCCACGTCTTTTTTACATATCGCTTATTTTTTAGAGATATTTTTTTCTTTTTTTTATCGAATTTATGTATTGAGCAAAATTTTTCTATAAATGAATAAAGTGGGGCGAAATAAGGCGGTGCTAAAAAATATTCTGGAATAAATTAAAGTACCGTTATCTATTGGTGTTATTGTATAGCCGTGAACATCCTAATTAATAATACATAGAATTGTTAGTACATTTTTTTTTTTTATGTAACACCAGTCTTTTTTAGAATATTTTCTTCTTTTATGATCGTAAATACAGTTGAAGGGAATTAATGTAAACATTAAGTGGCGTGGAAAAAAGGGTGGTTACTAATAATGCTCCAAATTAAAAAAGCCTTACACATAATTGCTAACTTTTTATTTATTCCCAAGCATTTTTAGCCTCGCCATTAAGCAGGACTGCCAACCATCTCATTAATAAGCGTAGACTTGTTAACGCCCCTTGAAAATACGCCCCTTTTCCCACACCACTTTATATTTAAAGCGATTCTCTCCAAATAGTGTTACAATTAAATAAGAATGAAATTACTCTAAAAAATTACTGGTGTACAAAAAAAGGCGGTGACTAAAAGTACTACGCTTCATAATGAGATGGTTGGTAAGCACGCATTAAGTCACACAACTTTATTTATAAAATATTTTTCTCTGCTATATAACTACGATAAAATTATTAAAAAAAAAAAAAAAAACTCGTAAGAAAAAAGTGGTATGAAATAAAGCGGCGCTAAAAATGGCCTAAAATAGATTAAAATTTTATCATCTCTGCTTATATATGTTCCAACATGTACGGTTTTTGATCTCCAATATTTTTCGTTAAATATGTTTCGTATTCTACGTCTCAGTAAAAATAATAATAATAATAATAAAATAAAATAAACAGAAAATAAAATAAACAGAAAATTGCTAAAAATATTTTTAAAATTTCTAATAAATATTTCTAAAAATATTCTAAAAATTTCTAATATATAAAATAACTCTCTTAAATACTCAATAAAAAAAAAAGAAAAGAAAAGGAGAAGAAAAAAAGAGAGAGAGAGAATATAAGTAAAGTCGCACATTTTTTTTTTTTTTTTTTAAATATTTTGCATATGAAAACTGGCTACAAATGCCTGCTTTCTTAAAAAATCCTATTAAAAATCGGACAGTTAATAAGAAACACCATACAGACGGTAATTAAAAAGTTATTAAATAAAACACGTTAGGAGGTTTAACTGTTGTATTGCTGACGAAATCCTCTACAAATAGAAAATTAATTATATATATATATAGTTACGAATATGTAAATAATAGCAGTTATTTTTTATGTAATTTCATTCAAAGTGGATTAGTAAGGTTATAAAATATTAACTATGAGTTTTTCCAGCTTGTTCCGGCGTTAAATTAGCTCATGAAAGAAAAAAAGAAAAATTAAAAAGCTTCACTGTGCCAGATAATGGCACTTGCAACTTTTTCCCTCCTTGGCGACTTTTTTGCGATATTTTGTAGAGAAATATGTATTTGGATGCATTGAAAAAGAGATTCAACGGCATTAAAAAATACAATGATATAAAAGTCTGAATTTTACTTTAGTTTACATTATTAAATAAATGAAAAGGTTATAAACGTTCAAACAGTATTCACCTATCAAGTCGAATTTTTTTGTATGAAAGGAACACAATATTTTGCATTCAAAATCAATTATTTACAAATAAGTTCAATATAAGTTATTTGTACATATATTGAAAATAGTTATATAATACGAATATTTTTAACATATGTAATCAAATGTACTTAGAAAGATCATGTAATCTAAAATATTTATAACAAGAAATGAATTAGATTTAAATTTACCGGAAATGAAGTTTGCAAGGTGAAGTAAATTTAAAAAAAACACGGATTCATTATTTTTGAATTAAAAATATGCCTTGAAACAAATTTCTATAAAAATATCAATGACAGTCCTCTTAATTTTATTAAATATGATAAGTTAATTATCTTATGCATATTAATGAGACATTTGCATTTGTATGAAATATCTTTATAACATTTTTCATTCAATTCGATTTTAGAAGGTTATATCTAGTGGAACATTATAGTCATTTTCAAAATTTTAATGTTTAACTAATATAGTATATTTTCTAAACATTATAAATTACATACGCATTACACTGAGCTTTTCAATAATCAATCAAATTTTGAAATGATTTTTACATAGATTCATGTGAATTAGTTAATATTATTTTATAATGATTTCTTGAATATTACCGCGATAAATAACGTTATATGCTCATTTCTATGAAAATAAATTACAGAAATTAACAAGAAATATTAAATATAATTTTAAAAAGTGTTTCTTATTGAATGGTTCATGATTTTTTTAAAATCATCTCCTTAAACGATAGACATATGAATTAATTATACTTAGCTTAAATTTTCTGAATAAAAAAATTGTGACACTGAAATTACATTGTTATATAACATTATGAAAATTTAATAATAAATGGAAAATAAAAAGTGTAGACTTTAAAAAGTGTAAAAATAAGTAAAATTTATAAAACTATTAAATTCATAAAAGTAAAATTCATAAAAGTATAACTTTTTAAAGAAAAATTTAGCAATCAGATAAAGAAATTCTATTTATATAAAAATATCTACATTTTTTTAGTTAACGTCATTTTAAACAGGGATATAGATTTAAGTAATATTATACATCGCCTTGGAGTCCGGTAATGCATATTCTTGGTTGCCAATTTTACTTTTTTTGGCTACCGGAATTTTTTAATAGAAATTGTTAGCCAAAAAGTGTTAAAAGTGGAAAATATGTAAATAACATAACCATTAATTACACTTCCCAACTACGATAATCATCACGGAAATTTTCACAAAAATACCATACATATTATGTATACAAAATAACGACGATATTATTAATATATATATATATATATATATATATTTTACTACATTATTCCCAGTACATACATACAAACACACACACAGACACACGTACACCGTGACTAATAAGTTCTCATACACTTTCAAATTTTTATTACAGTAACACAAAATAAATTAAAAAAAAACAAAAAAAAACTTGTTGCATCAAATTAAAGTAGCATTAATTGAGTATCTTCACAGCGAATGCTTTGGAATAATTTCGCCTTTTATTTTCTTAACGAGCTTAAGTCTCTTTTAAAATCCATCACAAGCGGCACGCATGGCTTCCATTGACATTTCCTGCCATGTCTTTAAATTACATTTTTGAATTTGATCAAATCGGTGTTTTTATAGTCATTCAGTTGAGAGAGTATATATGACCACACAAAATAACCAAGCGGGTTCAAATTGCGGGAATGGGAGGCCATTCGTTCTATGTCAAAAAGTCAGCTAAATTTTGACTACACCACTTCTGAACCACACGGCATGAGAAGGGGGACCATCTTGTTGGAAGCAAAAATATCCCACCCCATACATTCTCTGGATATTTCGGAGTGAAACGTTTTCCAAAACTTCAGTTTTATACTATTGGGTATTGATTTTTACTCCCTTATCACTGAAGACTAACGGGAGTTTTCCTCTTTTGGAAATAGCGGCCCGAACCATCAGAGACGAAGCATTTTGATAACGCGGAACGTAATGAATAGAAACTGACCAAACTCTGTCATTTTAGGGGTTGAGACTTTGCTGTAAAATGAATAGATTCTCGACTGAAAAGACAAATTCATCCTCAGCGTGAAAAGCAAGATTTTCTTCCACCCTTAGCTTCCTTTTCATCTTAGCAGACTCCGAAACTCCATGAATTTTACGTTTTCTATAGGCCTTGCATCCAAGGTGATTTTTTAGGATGTTTTAACATTGATCACATCGATATTTCGAGCTCTCGTGCTAGTTTTCTAGCAGATCTTTATCTGTTTCATCGTATCATTTCCCTGACCTTTTTCACAGCCTCTTTTGTCCGGACGGACCTCGGTCTGCCGGATCTTTTTCTGTCGTCGACAGAGGACGTCTAATTATACTTTCTGATAGTTCTGTAAATGAAATCTCTTTTCAGCCCCAGGGCTTTCAAGTCTCTGAAAATTTCACCCGGCTGCTCTCCTTTGATGAATTTATCTGTGACAATTTCTCTCAATTTCCTTATTCTACCTAGGCTTAGAAAAATTACAATTAGTAAAGCATTTACACTTGCAATAGCTTTATGCCTTACTCTAAATTGCCTGCAAAGTAATTGGGACTACAGTAACACACACACCCTAATACATTTTCACGTGTAACTCTGTTTAGAATTGATTTAAAGTATATAAATTGGTAGGTTTTCCGAAATACCTTGATCTCGGAAATCTGAATATGAGGTCGAAAATAGGGATCGTCATTGAAAAAAATAAAGTTTATACGTGTTTTAATATGTAGATGACCCCTTAAGCAAAATCTGACTACAGCATTAACACCTAGACGTTATTACAGATCAATAGGTACCAGCCGCATGTTTCTACGATAATTTACGGCGAAATTAGGTGGGGGGGATGACGTTTTTTTTTTGGCTGACTGTACATCAGTTTTACGCTAGGAATGACAGTACGCCATAAAAATGTACCTGTCTTTTTTTTTTTTTTTTTTTCTATTCTTTGTATTGTAACAATACTTATGTCTGTCTCTGTTAATAAACTAGAAATACTACATGCTACATTTTAAATTAGGATCCCGTTGTAAAAAATAAGGTCCTTAAAACTTTTATCTTATTTGAAAGTATTAGAAAACTTGTGAGGAACAAAAGGTTGTCATGCTTATTTAAATTTGATTAATGCTTTACTTAATTGCTTAATGAAGTTATGAGCACGAGACTTGAATTATATTATGAAGTAATGACAGAGTCAGATATATAAAATAAATATAGAGCTTTTATTTTGAGCTTAATAGAAAGGTGGGCGTTGGACTATAATCACATTTAATAACTTATAAACTTAAGAGGGCAGCCTTCATAAATACTTTTAACTTTATTAAATTAACCACAATTAATCTCAACTACTTCTTTTAACGCCTTTACCGCTCGCGACTTAGAAATATTTCGATAGTGGAAGGATTCCCTTACGCCACTATCTACTCGTCTTACTATCTCCTACTATAGCCGCTCGCTAACTACTTTAGCCTCCTACTACTTCTCCTTAAGCCGCTAACAACTAACTCGGCTACATCCGTCTCTTGGCTACCTCTTCTAAGCCGCTCGCAACTAACTTACTTCCAACTAACCTCCAAAAGCAATCTTCCTTCTCCTTTTATATAATTAACTTTCGCAAATATTAACATATTACTATTTAATTTAGCATAGGAACTAACTCCATTCTTCAACTGAATCCTAAATTCTTCATATTCACGTGTTCTTCATAAAGTGCGAACTTCGTTTGTAGCGTTGCGCTAATATTGATATACCTCACAGTTCCTCCCCAAAAGAAAAAAAAAATCACGTAAAAATCTCCAACGGGTTTTTACCCGTGAAAATTTTAATGTATTACTATGCAAATAAAAATTAGTTGCAGTAACTGACAGTTTAAAATTAAACTCCATAATACTTGAGAAAAAGAGGGGGGAAACTTAAACTCCATAATCCCTTAGAAAAAGAGGGGGGAAAATCGTAAATTTAACTGCCCAACAATAACTATTGTCTTTTAAAATCTAATAAGAGAAAAGAAATTGAAGAGCGCCGGGATAAAAAACCGTCCAACTAGGAAAAAATTATAAGAATTTTATGCTCACTCAGCCTAAGGTGGTTTACGACGGAAAACCCTAGCGCGTACAATTAGTTAAATAGTCCAACGATTTACAGCGGGGATTACAGGACGTCTTTCTTTAAATGGAAAGAAGAATAATTCATGAATTGAAAAAAATTTAGTACAAATAGGATCGCTTAAACAAAA
Source organism: Salticus scenicus (assembly GCA_963930645.1). Classification (NCBI taxonomy): domain Eukaryota; kingdom Metazoa; phylum Arthropoda; class Arachnida; order Araneae; family Salticidae; genus Salticus; species Salticus scenicus. The sequence continues at coordinate 187,783,614 of OZ005659.1, forward strand.
AATGCGATCATTAATTATTCAAATTTAAATTGTGCAAAATGATAGCAAAAAAAATGTCTTTATTTTGTAGAGTCCATCAAAAAAAAATCAGTGTTCTATCAGATTTATCTTGAAAGGGTCAATCCTCTGCTGGCATGCGTCCAAAAACACTTTCTGCTTCCGAAATGACAAAGTCTTTTGCAAATGTCCAAAAATACCTCCTTCTGCATTTCAAAAGTAACAATTTGAAGAAATCAGCAGATTGGGTTTTGAGATGAACGGCTGGACATCAGAATCATAGTATTTCTAAAATTAAAACTTTTTTTACTGTATAAATCAAAAATAGACGTGAACTACAACTTGTATGTAGATAAATGACATTAATTTTATAGATAAGCAATATTCCCACCTAGCTATTTGCATACAGAAAAAAACTAAATTGTCAGTTTATTAAAGTTAGTCTTTAAGCACGAATTTACATGCAAGATAGCGAAAAAAAAATTCTTTTTACCCCATACAAATAATACATACCTAGAACTCTTAGTGAGAATGCAACAGTTTAAAAATAAGAAATATTCATTTTATACAATTTATACCACAGTTAGAAAAACATAAGGAATACATATACAAAATTTTTCAAAAAGGTTTTTTCAAAACCGCCGTTGAAGGCTCTGAATAAAAAAAAAATAGAGTACATACATATAGATCATGTAAAAAACTAGAGGGGCGAATTTTATCGTACCAATCTCTGCTGGTGATGGCTATGAATAAAATAAAAACATTAAACTACAGTCAGCCAAATAAAAAAACGCCACCCCCCCACCTAATTTCGCCGTAAATTATCGTAGCAACATGTGGTTGGTACCAATCGATTTGTAATAACGTCTAGTTTATAATGATATAGTTTGATTTTGCTTAAGGGGTCGTCTACGCATTAAAACTGGCATCAACATCATTTTTTTCAATGGTAATCCACATTTTTTATAATTTATTTGAATTCTTTGGACAAAATCATCGCGGAAAATGGCATAGTTTATATATTCTGCTCAATTCTTCACAGAGTTTATAAACTGTCAAACTATGAGGGCGCTAATGTTAAATGAATGTGAAAAACATTAATTTATATCTTCCAAAATAATTATGATATTCAAATTCTGATTTTTTTATATGATAGAATGAAGTGTCCCAAACATATTCCATGCATATTTTTGATAATTTTTTTTTTTTGAAATATGAAAAATATTAATTTATTCATATTTGAAAAAAATTATGAATTATGACCTATGTTAATTTTTGCATAAATAGAACGGGCATAATCAAATATATGGGTTTCCAAATTTATAGCACGTACTTAACATTATTTTTTGAGTTACAGTGATATTTCATTTTTTACTGTTGTTAGGGGCCGTCACTTATAATAATTTGTATCCTCTGTGGAAATATCTGTATATATTTTGACGAAAAACTATTTTAATTTACCTTAATGTTATTCTAATTGTTTTCTAAGCAACATTTCGATGTTTATGATACAAATTGGAACATTTTTATAAAATTATCGTAATGCAAGCGAGAGATTGAGAAAAAATTCCAAAAGAAATGAAGCCCCGCCTCTATATTGCGGAAACAATATTAAAAAAACTAGTTTCTGTATTCGTATATGATTCTGTATGTGACGCTGGTATGCATAAATGTCAATGGCATTTACTACATCGAATGCTGAAGACAAAATTTAAATGATTTTATTGGAAGTATGTAAAATAATTTTTTTTATAATGTAAAGTTGTAGAAAAACTGTGTAAGGGCGTGGCCTCCGTTGCAAAGAGGTTTATACTCGATTCTGAAATGTTAAGTCTTTGTTCTTAAATATTACATAACGTTTCCCATTTTCTCACTCCTAAAATTCTATTTTGTCCCTTTTGTCTTTGGTTTTTAACTTGAATATTCTACGATTCGTGCACCTCAAGTTAAGTATCATGACGGTAAAAAAACGCGGTAAGACGAGGACTATTATTTGAAAGAGCAATACGCAGTGAACAATACTTTTGTTTTTTCTTTTTTTTTAATTAATCTAATTGATTTTTATTAATTTTTATCAGATTTTTTCAAACGAATTTTCTGTTTTAATATTGTTGTGACATTTTTGCATCCGCTTACTCTACCGTTTATGCTATTTAAATTTTATCGCATGACGTAACATAATAAAATATATAATTTTTATTAAATGTTTTGCTTTACTTAATTGCTTAATAAAGTTATGAGCACGAGACTTGAATTATATTATGAAGTAATGACAGAGTCAGATTTATAAAAAAAATATAGAGCTTTTATTTTGAACTGAATAGAAAGGTGGGCGTTGAACTATAATCACATTTAATAACTTATAAACTTAAGAGGGCAGCCTTTATAAATACTTTTAGCTTTACATAATTAGCCACAATTAATCTCAATTACTTCTTTTAACGCCTTTACCGCTCGCGACTTAGAAATCTTTCGATAGTGGGAGGATTCCATTACGTCACTATCTACTCGACTTACTATCTCCCACTATAGCCGCTCGCTAACTACTTTAGCCTCCTACTACTTCTCCCTAAGCTGCTAATAACTAACTCGGCTACCTTCGTCTCTTGACTACCTCTTCTAAGCCGCACGCAACTAACTTACTTCCAACTAACCTCCAAAAGCAATCGTCCTTCTCCTTTTATACAATTCACTTTCGAAAATATTAATATATTACAATTTAATTTACCATAGGAACTAACTCCATTCATCAACTGAATCCTAAATTCTTCACATTCACGTATTGTTCATAAAGTGCGAACTTCGTTTGTAGCGTTACGCTAATATTGCTATACCTCACAAACTCTTATGTAGTCAAATGACATTACAAAATTACAATACTGAGACACCATGAAGTTTTGAGTATTTTCCCTAGTAAAGTATATTGAAAAATGGATAAACTCCCTATTTCACGACTCAAACAAATAACTAAAATCCAAACAGAATCGAAGGGACAAAGAAATCCAATGTAACATCATGGAATAAGGATGTTTTCCCATGCGGTTTCATATTATTTTCCCTTTAAGGTGCCATCCTTTCATACTCCGAGCACCTTAGACTAAGGGTACCATTAATCTAATCTGTGATGTCATCTTTCACATTTTAAGACAGCCTTAATTAGAGGTGCTTTTTTCACCCTATTTAAGGATGCTATTTGGCACCAAAAAGGGTGTCACCAGTGAGACAACCTTTTCATCCCCAGAGGGTGCCATGTGTCAACTGTAGTTTTAACAGTGTAGATTAATTTGCAATTAAAAAGGCTATATATAACACACACGTCCCCAATCTTTCTCTCTATCGAACTGTTTCACTGCTCTGAACTATTCACGTGCTCCCAGCAATTCTACTGTTTCGAGGTTCTGAATTCCTCCGAACTGTTCTTCTGCTCCCAACAGTCTGCCTATTCCAAAATGTTCAACTGCTTTGAACTTTTCCAACTTGTTCCGCAAACTAAGATTTGTTTTCTGAATATTTTTTAAATAAACAGATTTTCTATCCCCGTATTGCCAATCAATTGATATTCATTTTTTTTTCTGGAGCTCCATAGTTTATAATAAAGACAGCCTATTTGTCTGGTAACCTTCGTCTTTAGCTTAAAACTAACATGTGAAGCCATCGTACACAAGTGGAAATTAAACGTTCTTTGTTGGTTTGCCAAAGTAAACAGGTAATTTTGGCGAAAGTGAACAGTTACTTTGGTTTTTGCCCAAAACTGTTCTGATGAACTGTTCCTCATTCTTTGACCGACCCTTAGTTTCGAGTTCTTGAATTTAAAGTGCTTATTTAAAGTTTTGTACTTATTAATATGTTTTTTCAGCACGTAAAATTTAGATATTGTTTTGAATTTTTCGTCATGTATAGAGATTTTTTTTTTTTACTTAATAAATATTTATTCTTCAATATATATATATATATATTAATATTTCAGAAATGAATATTTCAGTTTTGTGAGAATCGATTTTTATTTATTTATTTATTTATTTATTTAATTCTGTAATTCTTAAAAGAACACGCGAACGATGAAACATGGAAAAGACAGTTTTATACTGCCTGTAACTTCGAGAATGAGTTTTACCTATTTTATTTTTTATAATTTATTATAATTCTGTAATATATTTCAACGACTAATAAAGTTAAATATTACCTTATGATTTTATTGACACGCTCAGGAAGAAAGAAAGAAGAAGAAAAAAAAAGAAATGCATATCTGTTTCAAATTTAACACAGAGTGACTATCTTCGTGCTCTACAAGATTACCTTTAATAATTCCTTTGCTTTCTTTACACTATAAGGTAACAACAACCAGCTAAAAAAGAACAGTTTCTCTTTCATACCAATGAGCATACTCGTTTCATATAATCGGTACCGAAAATCACGTTTTGAATCTCCATCAGAATCGACACTCTTCGGTGTAGTTTTGCAAATACCTGGACAAACGCATCAAACCTGCTATTTAATGCGAGTTTGTTATGTGATTGAATTAGACCACCTGTTAAAAGTCAATCTGCAAGAGCTATTCCATTCAGTGCTTAAAATTTTACGAACAAATAATCTGATATAGCTTATTTAAAATTATCAGAATAGCAAAAATGTTCTTTTCATAGTCGTCAACATTTTAATTTTTTTCCGGAGAATATTTTGCCCCACCTTTTTTCGCACTATTTTTTAATAGAAAAATTTCTTGATTATGTAAATACGATAAAATCATAGACTCCTAAACTAGAAGCCTTCCGCGTGGTTCTGAAATTTGGAGGTAGAGAGCGCCACCTGGCACAGATTGCGAGACTTTTTCATTCAGTAGCCAAAAAAATTTTTTAAAGTGGGAACTTCAAAACTTATATTAAAACTTCACGTAACATACATTAAATTTAATTAAACTTATAAGTTAACAGAATTTTATTAGTTGTTAAAATTTTAATTATTTATTCATTAATTTATTATATAACACTTTTGTAATATATTTCAAATACTAGTTAAGTTAAATTTTACCATATGAATTTATTGACACCGTCAGAAAAAAAAATAAATAAATGAAAAGGAAAGTCTGTTACAAACTTAAAACAGAGTGTTTAAGTTTATTTCTGCTTTACAGGATTTCCTCAAATTTTCCTTCTATTTTATTTACACAAAGTGTAACAACTTGCAGAAACAGTAAAGCTTCAATTTTGTACCATTGGTCGTTCTCGGATCATATGATCGCTACCATGAAGCACATTCAGAAACACCTCCCTGCGTAGAAAAACACCTTAATTAGTCAAACCTGCAAGTTAACACAAGTTTGTTGCTTGATAAATTCGAACACAGGAAATACAACATTAATCAGCACGAGGTATTCCTTTTAGTGCTTAAAAATTTACAAATATATAATCTGGTGTAGCTTATTTAAATATCTAGGAATAACGAAAAACAAAAAAAATATTTTCAGAGTTGTCAACATTTAAATTTCTTTCGCAACCGCTCACGTAGATTCACGTCATTTGAAAATCTGCAATTCCATTACTGGGTGTTCTTTCTCAATTTGTATGTGTATTCACAATAATTTGTTCTGAAATATTGTAAATTGGAAGAATAACGCCCACAGGCGGACTTTACTGTCAAAAAGCCAAAATCACGTGGTCACGAAAGTGTTAATTTATTGCGGATCAGCTGTAGCCCCGCCTTTTTTCGCAGCATTTTTTTAATAGGAAAATTTCTTCATTATGTAATTGCGATAAAATAAGTGAAACTTACTCTTAAAGTACTCTTATGAAATAAAGGCGAGGCTAAAAAACGCTCCGGAATGAGTTAAAATCTTGGCAACTCTGTTTTTATGTAAGATGGTGAATTACTGATACACAGCCGAAATACAGATGATTCCTCTTTTGTTGAAAAAAAGTTCCACTTTTAAGCATTTTTCTATATCATTAAGTCTTTTTTTTTTTTTTTAAATATGTTCATTCTGTTCATTCGTGTTCCCCTTACTTACCCGCATCCAATATGCGTGGATAGGCCTGCGCGCATAATATCTCCGTGATGGTTTGTCAAAATTTAATTAAAGTTAGCAGTTTTTACGTGAAATACAAATATATGAAATGACGAGCAATTATCTCATTAACATTAAATGTCTTGTAAATAAGCATAATTGCGCGAAACATAATGATATATTATTTTACAGGATAATTTAAAAAAAAAAAAAAATCACAAGAATGAAGCTTTCAAGAAAAATTAGATTTCTTCATTTTAATTGTAGGACATTTTTACATGTGCACTTTTTTTTATTTTTTTTTAAATATATAGATTTATATGGAGTATCATTTCCATGTAATCCTGTGCGTAAAGCTGACATCGAAAAAAAATTTGCCATGACATTTTTAAGAAAAAATAGTAAAATTAAAATTTACAATTATTCTAACTGTTGAAATCGACAGGTAACTTCTTTTTTTTAAATTATCTTAAAAATTACAAGCTTTAAAATTGATTATTTTTTATGTTGTTACGTAGCTGCGATCATTGTAATTAACCCTTATCGCTCATATACCCCTTCTGAGAGGACATTAAAAAATCGAGCCGCGCCTTAAGGTGTTTCTTTCCAAATGAAATGTTATTTTTACATTAATAAATAAATGAAATGATTACAAATGAAAAACAATATTCACCTATCAATAAGTGTAAAAGGTGTAAAAGGAAATTTTGTGTAAAAGAAACACAATAATATGCATTCTAAAACCAATTATCTACAAATAAGTTCAATATAAGTTTTTTTTTTTTTTTTTTTTTTTTTATTGTATTGAAAATAGTTATATAATACATTTTTTTTTTTTCAAATTTATATAGAAATTAAACGGATTTGTTTTTCAAAGAACATAATTTTATTTTTTATTGATTAATAATAAAATTTATATTATTTAATATTTGATAAATTTACATTATGTTTAAACACGCTAAAAATGTAAGAGTGATATATGTAATCAGATGTATTTAGAAAGTTTACGTAATCTAAAATGTTATAACAAGAAATGAATTAGATTTAAATTTACCGGAAATGAAGTTTGGAAGGTGAAGTAAATATAAAAAATACGGGTTCATTATTTTTGAATTAAAAATATGTCATTAAATAAAGTTTCATAAAAATATTAACAGCATTAATTTTTATTTTCAGAAATGATATGGTAATTATCTAATGCATATTAATGAGAAACTTGTATGAAATATATTAAAATTATGTTATAAAATATTTCATTCAATTCAATTTTAGAGGGATATATCTAGTGGAATATTATACACTTTATTAAATTTTAATGTTTAACTAATATAGTATATTTTCTAAAAATTGTAAATTACATAGGTGTTACACTAAGCTTTTAAATAATCAATCATATTTCGAAATGATTTTACATATACTCGTGTGAGTTAGTTATTAATTTTTTATAATGATATATTGAATATTACCGCGATAAATAACGTTATATGCACATTTCTATAAAAATAAAATTAGAGAAATTCACAAAAAATATTAAAAAAAATTAGAAAAAAAAATGTTTCTAATTAAACAATCCATGATTGTTTTCTATCATCTCCTTAAATAACACCCGTATGAAGTAATTATACTTAGTTTAACTTTACTGTATAAAAAATTACATTGCTCTGAGAAAAAAAAAAAAAAAAAAAAAAAAAAAAAAACGAGATTTGATATCATTCTTGCTGATTGTTATGTAAAATGGCATCCTGAATCCGAATATGACTCCCATTTTGCCCAGTCACCCAACGTTTTATACATACACTACGCCCTCCCTCAATTTTTTCCCTGTACGATAATTTTATGACTATGAATTTGGTTTGAAGAAAGAAAAATAAACATTATAAACATTATAAAAATTTAACACCTAAAAGTAACAAAATATAAAGTTTAAAAAATAACATTAATGATAGATTAAAAAAAATATAAGAAATGAAATGTATAATTTCAGTGGCAAATCCCCCCCAAAAATTCTCCGTTGTCGCAAATGTCCATGTTTCAAAATTTGCCAACTCTATAGCCCCTCAGAAGATATTTAACGGTTAAAATAATCCTCCCCCTCCTAAAAATAAAATTTTTAACCATAAAATCACCGAAAAGCTATAAAAATAGGGTTCCATTCCTAAAAAACAGTGGGTGATAGGGCAAAATGGGCGTCATATTCGGATTCAGGAGGTCATTTTACATACGAATATACTAAAGTGGTGTCAGAGGCAATTTTCATGTCGAGCAGTGCTATTTGACTGAAATTTTATTGTTATTAAACATTATAAAAATTTAATAATAAACGGATTTATTTTTATTTTAGAAAAGTGTATAAATAAGTAAAATTTCTAAAATTATTAACGGCATTTTTTAAAGAAAAATCTGTGCAAACAGATAAGGAAATTACATTTATATTAAAAGAATATACATTTTATTTAATTAACGTAATTTTAAACAGGTATATAGATTCATGTAACATTATATATCGGCATGGAGGTCGGTGATGTATATTTTTGGTTGCCAATTTTATACCTTTTTGGCTACCGGAAATTTGTAATAGAAATTGTTAACCAGAAAGTGTTAAAATTGCAAAATATGTAAATAACATTGCGATTAATTTCAATTCCCAACTAAGAAAATCATCTTGGATATTTTCACTAAAATACCAGATATATTATGTATATAAATTAAAGATGATATCATTAAATGTATATATATATGTATATATAAGGCAATGTTACAGTGTGTGTCAGTGTAAACTTTATAATTTTTTTTCATTCAATTCAATTTCAGTGGATATATCTTGCGGAATATTATAGTCATTTTCAAAATTTTAATGTTTATCTAAAATAATATATTTTCTAAACATTATAAATTACATACGAATTACACTGAGCTTTAAATAATCAATAAAATTTCGAAGTATATTTTATATATATATTCATGTGAATTAGTTAATATTATTTTATAATGATTTCTTAAATATTACCTGGATAAATAATGTTATATGAATCTTTCTATAAAACGAAAATTAGACACATCCTTAATAAGTATTAAATATACTTAAAAAAATAGAAATTGTCTCTAATTAAACGGTTCAAGAATTTTTAAAATGATATCCTTAAATTGAAGACGTATGGAGTAATTATACTCAGTTTAAAATATCTATGTAAAAAATTGTTAGACTGAAATTTTATTGTTATGGAACATTACAAAAATTTAATAATATATGGATTTATTTTTATTTTAAAAAGTGTAAAAATAAGTAAAATTTCTAAAATTATTAACGGCATTGTTTAAAGAAATAAATTGTGCAAACAGATAAGGAAATTATATTTATATTAAAAGAATATACATTTTATTTAGTTAACGTAAATTCAAATTGGGATATAGATTCAAGTAACATTATATATCGCTTTGGAGTCCGATAATGCATATTCTTGGTTGCAAATTTTACACTATTTGGCTACCGGATTTTTTTAATAGAAATTGTTAGCCCAAAAGTGTTACAATTGACAAATATGTAAATAACATAACCATTAATTTAAATTCCTAACTGCGAAAATCATCTCGGAAATTTTCACTAAAATACCAGATATATTATGTATATAAATTAACGACGATATCATTATATATATATATATTGTCTAATACATTATGCACATATATATATATATATATATATATACAAACGTGCATACAAACACACACACACACACACACACACACATATATATATATATATATATATATATATACCCTGTGGCAGAATTTAGGCGATGCAGTGTCGTTGTTGCAGAGAAAAAAAAATGTCACTTACAGAAATATTTGCTTATAAAAATTGAAGATACCTAAAATCTCAGTAGAAAATAAAAACTTATATTTTAAACTCCATCGCCATTGTATTAATAATATTCATATATTCATAACTGTATGTACATGTTGCATTTAAATTAGAAAATATATCAATATTGTCTTGCACAAAACGTTTGCATGAAGAAGGTTTGTTGTAGAAAACACAAAAATATTCTGTCACAGGTTATATATATATATAGATATCAGCTCTTTTGTGCATACACAGAGAAATATTTATTTAAAAAAAATCCTTAAATATACACCAAAAAAATATAATAATAAATATAAATATAACATTCCTTTGATCAATATACATATAAATAATAAAATTATCTCAATACAGCTTGGGTAAAAAAATAAATGAATAAATAAAACCCATGTTCATATTAAGAATAATTACATATATCTCTTATATTCTTTCGTAAATATAAAAAATTATAGAAAAAAAAATCTCTCGAAAATAACAAATGTTATGAGAATTTTTATATTTTGAAAAATTATAATGAAATTTCAACTCTTATGAAATTTCAACTCTTATATATATTTTTTTCAAATCAAGTTGTTTACTAATCATCTTCTGTAGAATGGCTATCATTTTCAAAATGAGTTTTCAAAGCTTTTTGTGCATCAGCATACAAATAAAAATTTTCTTTTTATAGAAATTCGTGGTGGGAAATCTTGTTCCAGCGTTAAGTTTAATAAATAATCTTTGAAGTGCACTTTAAAGTGCAGTAAAATTATTATTTATTTTATTTATTTTTATTTCTTCGCACTGAGTTTTACAGAGTGTGTTCTAATTGATATAAAAAATTTTAGCAAAATAGGAGCGTAATTAACCTATATGTTCATCTTTTACATTTTTTCGAAACTGAGAAAAAATAGTGCTTTTTTTTTAATATACTTTTCTCTTTTTCTTTCACAATAAGGTAAAAAAAAAAGGATGTATAATATTAAATATTGAACAACAATAAAATTATTATTATTAGTAGTAGCTGTAGTAGTAGTAGCTGTAGTAGTAGTAATAGTAGTAAAATATGACTCCTTCAGTGTGCATATTTTCCTTGTAATTTTCCATGCTTTATTTCTTTCATCATGGCGTAATATTACGAAATACTGCGCTGATTAAAGTATTAAAAATACATTTTTTTTCCGAAATTCACTAGTTTTAATTAATGAAGAAAAAAAATGCCCTTCATATCATAATATTATGTAGTCAGTACATCACAGTATGATCATAATACATAGTATAATCATAATACTATGTATGAGTATGCATATGTGTAAAAATACCAATTAATGCTTACACTGCAAAAGTGCATAAAATGCTTTCGTAGTATTCCACTTTAACTGCAAAGGACGGTGAAATAATGTAAACGGTAGGTTTTATTAAGATTAACGGTAGGATGGTAAGGTTTTACTTTTGTGAAGTACTCTTTATATCATGTATAAGAAATGATGCCACATTTAAAACAGGAACAGTTTGAAAAAATAAGACAAATCATTGTAATTCCTACATTGCCGGAATACAGCAATGTAATCCATTGGCCCTAAATATACATATATAGAGATACTATAAACTTTTTAAATTTCTAATACGTATATAATAATAAGTAGATCACCGAATTTGGCAATATTCTAATGGTAATTTAAGGTTAGAAACCAATATCTTTTTAAGAAAACACTATAAAGGGCCAATTGACACAAACACTTTTTGTACTGAAATATTTAAGAGCATTAACATTTAATAATAATAAACATTTCAAAATAGTACGTGTAACAAAAGGCTATAAATTTTTTTCTTTATCGTTTGAAATAAACTCCAATCCCTCTCCCCCCCCCCCCTCTAAAATCTCTAACTTTTGTTATTTAGCTTCTGTTTTTGTAGAGACAGTGCAAGGTTTCATTATCTCATTAAGAAGAATTTAGTCTTAAAGTGTTTTCATTTATTATTTTTTTTTTCATATTCGTGTAATATTTTTGAAAGTTTAACTATTGATATTTAAGTTTGATTCACTTTTGCTGAGGTTTCGCATTAATTTTCCTTACTCTCCCACTACCATGTTTATAATGTGAATTTATGAAGTATATATGTTTGCATACTTATTTAATAATAAAATGCTGTAAAGATATAGTGATGAAAACGTGAAAAAAAAAACGACAGAATAGAGCCATAATCTTATGTGTGTGCATGTGCGACAAAAGATTCAAAAAGTGTCTGAAACGAGGAGAGAATCCGTGAAAATGAAACAGAAACACTATATAATAGACATATTTTCTAATACCAGGAAATTTCTCAATGCATGTTAAAAAATTAATAAATAATTTTAGTACTAGAAAAGGAACAATAAAAAACACTAAATCTTTTAAAAACATAATCTCTGAATTTATGTTTATTAAGCTTGCATTAATTATCAACACAAATTTTACCCAGTAATAAAAATTTCATTGTTGATCCGAATGCTAAACAAAGCACTTTCATGCTTATAAATGCTGAATTAACGCAATGTTTTAACGAAATTTATGTCTGTAATTGTTGTAATGCTTAAATTATTTTGATATACTTTCACAGCTTTCTGGTTAAATCAGTAATTTTTCAATAATTATAATTAAACCTGAAGTTCAGAATATTTATTAAAATAAAAGATTAAAATAGATTTTTCTCACATACAAGATTACTATTAAAAAATAAGCAAACATAGCATATTACGTCCTAAAATATTTATTTTATAGTATTAGTAATAGTTTTAATTCAAAAATATATTACAAAGTGATTTTTTTCTTCTTTTTATGAGTACAAAAAAGTAAAAATGAATATTTTAGCATAAATTGCATACTTGCCAACATACTAATTAATATTCCGTAGTATTCTTAGCTCCGCCTTCTTTCTCACACCGGTATCTTTTTAACGTATTTTTCTTCTTATTTAATCGTAATTGCATTTGAAGAAGATTATGCTAAAAAATTAATGGTGTGAAAAAAAGGGCGGGACTAACAACACTACGGAATATTAATGAGTATGTTGGCAAGTATGATAAATTGTAAAGTAATATGCAAAAATGTGTATATAGTACAGGAAAATTATTTATAACGTGAACATATTATTAAACTGTAAAACACGTATCCAAATATATATATATATATATATATATATATATATACCATACAGAGTATAATGATTTCATTAAAAATTGTTCGCTACATCTGTATAGACATTTAAATAGGCCTCGGTCAAATGTGAAAGAATAATATCTTATTCCATATTACGGTTTACATTCTTTTTTTTTTTTTTTTTTTTTTTTTTTTATACATATATATAAATGCCACAATGAGTTTTGACTTGCTTGACACTCAGTAATTACAATATATATATATATATATATATATTTACAGGAAGATAGGGTTGAGGATACAGGTTGAGAATAACTGAAATCATATAAATGTTTTTTATACGTATTTTTATAAACCTAACCTTTCTTCCATAAAGGGTGTGTTAAATGAAAAATAAATAAGTTTTATTTAGCAATCTGTAACAATGGTAAGCTTTTGTTCCTTTATATCTTTAATTGTATTAATGAATTTATTTTAAAAAGTTGGGTAATTTATTAACAGAAATTTTGTAAAATACTATACTAACTTATATATATATATATAAATTTTACACTTCAGGAGAACTAAGGAAAACAATATTTTCAGCAGTGCAAATAAATAATATTGTGAATAGTGCTTATTATTAAAGAAAAATATATATACGAAAATCTTAATACCTAGAATTAGTCTATACATTCTAATAATAATAATAATAGTAATAATAATAATAAAACATCATTATTTATTTCGGTACACATCTTAATTCTGTACACATAATTATTTAATTATTATATTATAACTAAGGCAAAGAAGTGTCGTAAAAATAATGCGTTTCTTTTACACATATCTTATCATTTAAATTAACAAATTCACAGGCGAAGTAATCATATATATAATGAAAGGTATCATTTCAAGAAAAAATATAATAACATACATTATTCACAGAAGATATGTACAACCTCATAAATATTCACTGAACAACAGCTAGGTTGATATTTGGGTGGGAAATGCTCAAGCTACGTGTCAAAAGTAATTAAAACTTAATTTTTTACGATGTTGCTTAGCAAGGGAATTAGTTATGTTAAAGCAGAATAATCTTTTTAAGTACATTAAACGGATTATAAAAACACATGCTTTCATCTCTTCAATAAATGTATTTCTTTAATTTCTATTGACTGTATTTAGTGCATAATATAGTGGGATGTGTTTCTGATTAACCTCATTAATATTTGCATAGACTTTAAGGTATAATCGAGTAATTGCTTGATCTCGCGTAATTTAGCAACTCACATTATTGGTTGCACATCCAATCCCAGTTCAAGTGCAACCTGATATAAAGTATCCTTACGCATTTTATCTAATTCTGACTTTTTTTTTTATCTTATTAAAACCCCAAAGGAACAAATCAAAAACATCTAACAGGATTATTTTATAAAAAAGAAGACGCCCACAAAACGCATGAAAGTTATTTACACAATTTCCAAGTAAAGAAAACATATAAATGCCCCACATTTTCAAGCAACGTTACTAAATATTAAAATTTATTCCACATAGCATTTACCCTTAAACAATAAAATTATTCAAACAGCGATAAAACAAAAGCATTTACCTTAATAGTAATACTGAAAAACATTTACCAACATAAAATTATTTCAAAATGTCAAGCAAAATTAATTTTATTTTGAAAAAAAAAAAATATTTTATTTTTATTTTTTATTTTATTATTATTTTTTTTTCTACTATAACCACATAAAACAATAAAAACAAAAATATACTTTGCTCTTATATTCTAAAAAAAAATTGTTCTCTGTTCGTTTTTTTTTTTTTTTTTTTTTTTTTTTTCAAAAAAAAAAAAAAAAAAAAAATCTATCATGTAGAAATATTAATAATCATAACATTTAAATATCTAATCACCAAATTATATTCCAATTTAAAATCAAGAGATCAACATAATTCAAATAAAACCACTACTGTAGAATACACCTTTAGGCTCTCAAAAAGAACACCAGTACTTTTAGTTTTTTAAAACAAAAATACCATTTCAAAATATCTTTATATATATATTTTTTATATTATTATTTATTTAATTATTTTGTTAATCGCTTTCAATTTAATTATTTCGAGACTGAACAAATTTTGGAATCATACTTCTTATTATTATGAATGTACCATTTAAAGTAAATCTAAATTACTGACTTTAAGAGCAATTCTTTTTTTTTTTTTTAAGAAGCATATAAAATATTTAATATAGCAAAACCGAACTAGTAATATTAAGAACATAATACTTCAAAAATATTACATACGAATCAAAATATTAAATTCGAAATTGCAATGTTAAGAGAAAAAATAAGAACATTTCATTTGAATTTTAACTCAACCTATGTATACATTAAAGAAAATTCGTTTCTGTTGGCGGGAAAAATATTCACAACTTCAAAATATTATGTAAATAATAAATATTTAATCGCTTACCATAATGAACTTGAACTAGAATTAAAATTATTATTACCATTTGACACATTTACTATAAATCAACAGGAGATTACTGAAATTTACTTGTCAACAGAAAGTCAACGAAAACACTTTTTGCTTGTAGATAAGCCGGATAAAAGCAACTTTACCCACAGAAGATTGTAATAACACGATTTTTTCTCCTTACAATATAATATGATATGCCGGCTGGCCTAAAATATTTTCAAAATTAATACGCAAGTATTCTCAGATAAGGAATTATGTGGATCAACCTTTACGAAAGCACAGAACGAAAGCATCAACGAAAGCAAAATATATCAAAGATAACAAATTTCCACGCGAAAAACACTTTCCTAGGTGAAAACACATTTTCCCAACTTCATGGAACACTTTATATGATTCATTGAAAAGCATTATCTTGGATGGATAGAACGTCACTCTCTTCATAAACGTAGAACAAATCGCATTTCGAGAGCAAGAACCTTGGAAAGGACTAAAACACCATTCCGTGCACTTTTGGAATGCACGCACATTTCTTGAAAAGGTGATCTCGGGATTGTTTCCGGTTAATTTTTAGTTGATCTCGGGCCCCTAAGTTAGGCCGCCACTTTTGTAATGCCCGCTAATTATTTTTTATTTTTCCATAAAAACAGTTTAATTTTAGGTGTCGAATAAGAAGATGAACGGAAGACACATACATAACATATACACTATGAAAAAATTACAATTTTACTACAACTCAGCGCAACTTTCGGTAGGAAAAAAAAAAGACAGTTACTGATTACAAATACTTTTTTTTTTTTTTTTTTTTTTTTACCTAATTTTATTGGGTGCGAGGTCATGAGGGATGACGCAACTGTCGCAGAGAGTATTACAGAATAGTTTTCTCTTAATTTATCGTAGCTAGATATTGCATAAAAATATTCTAAAAAAAAATGGTGCGAATTAAAGGCGAAAACGAAAGTGTTTCGGCATAAATTAAAATGTTGGCATATATGTTTTTATATCACTATATCGCTTATTTAAATGAAACTACCTTTTCAGAAAAAAATTACATTTAGTGTTACATATGCTTTTCCTTTTCCTTTCCCCCCACCTGACATATCTATCACTAATTGTAATTATTTATAAACAGTAAGTGGCAATTATACTATATTTCATTAAATCCTTAACATTGTGGTGTAAATCAATCTTTCTTTGTGTCCCTATCGCCCCGACAGCGTAGATATATATAAGTTTTACCGTATTCTTATTATTTTTTAAAAATAAAAATAAGGGACATTTACACGAAGTTTCATTAAAATAAGTAGCAATTTATTTTATTTTTTATTTTTTGTTAAGTTATTTAATTTTTAACCCCCTCCCCCCCCCAAACCCCTCAGTTTTATGTAGCAGTCACTGTATTGTTCATAAAGAGTAAGTTATATTATCAAAATTGGTAAATGACACAAAAATTAATTTTATTTCTCTCTGCACCCCACCCAATATATATATGTGACACTTACAGTAATTTTTCATAAACAGTAAATGATTGATATACAAAGTTTCATGAAAATCTGTGAGAGTGATATAAACACAATTATTTTCTTTCAATCTACTAATAAAACGCATAATCGATCAAAAATCAATTTCAACAACCTTTATCAATAAGTGGAAGATGCACATGGTAATATTCATTTTTGTACCGGATAGTCGTTTTTTTTTTTTTTTTTTTTTTTTTTTATGTACGGCACTTATTGAAATT
This sequence comes from Salticus scenicus, assembly GCA_963930645.1. NCBI lineage: Eukaryota > Metazoa > Arthropoda > Arachnida > Araneae > Salticidae > Salticus > Salticus scenicus. The sequence goes on from OZ005659.1 coordinate 187,800,788, forward strand.
TAATTCAGACAAAAACGAAAACCTACTGAATTAATATTTAGAAATTAACACTCAAAGATCATTTACACATTTTGTGTCCCCTGTATATGGTGTTTTATGTTCTACAAATATGTTACTGTTTTAAATAAAGTTCAGTTTGAAAATTCATAATTGAATATAAAAAAAATCCATTTAAACAATTCACGCTTATATTCAGTAACGTTTGCGAATTCTTTGTGTTGCACTGTACATAATACATAGCATTTATATGCAGACTATAATAACCAAAATTTGTTAAACTCAAAAGCGCGTATTATAACTGAAAACGCACTTCCAAAAAATATCGCTAAGCGATAATACTTCTAACACAATACTGTAACCAAAATCCTTTGTATGTTTCTGTTAAAAATAATTGAATAAATATATAAAAACTACAATAAATGATAATTATTATATATAAAATAGTGCAAAATAACTCAAATATTATTCAAACTGTTTTCCAGAGAGAATTATGTTATGAACTCTTTTGAGGCTCTGTAAACGTATAGTAATTGATTTGCACCCCATATTCCACAGAATTCAGATACACGTCATTAATGCATATCAGTTTTATGCTGGAAATGGCAGAACACCATTAAAATACACTTCATTTCTTTTTTTCTATTCTTCGTAATGAAACAATATTTCGGCTGTGTTTGTTAAAAAATTACAAATAAATACTATATGTTACATATTAAATATGGATCACGATGTAGGAATAGTTAATGACGTAACAAAATTAGAGCAATCCGACTGTATATATGATTGTTAGAGCACGGCCAGATGGCTAAATAACACAAGGTCCATATCACTTTTAACTTTTTTGGAAGTATTGGAAAAACTCTTTTCTAGTCATGTGCCATTACAAAATTACAATTCTGACATACTATGAAGTTTTGAGTATTTTTCGTAGTAAAGTCAATGGTAAAATAAATAAACTCATTTTATTTCACGATTCAAACCAATAAATAAAATCGAAACAGAACCGAAGAGAGGGGGGGGGCAGAAAATCCAAAGTAGCATCATGGAATAAGGATGCTTTTCTATGTGGGGTGACATTATTCTCCCTTTAGGGTGCTATCCTTACATACACGAAGCACCTTAGACTAAGGGTACCATTAATCTAATATATGATGGCATCTTTCACCCTTTAAGACACCCTTAATTAGAGGTGCCTATTCTCGCCCTTTTAAGGATGCTAATTGTTACCCCTATAGCTGTCAACAGTGAGACACGTTTTTCACCCCAGAGGGTGCCATTTATCACCTGTAGTTTTAACAGTGTAGATTAATTTGCAAATAAAAAGAATATATATACCACACACGTCCCCAATCTTTTTTATTCCTAACTGTTCCACTGCTCTGAACTACTCACCTGTTCCCAGCAATTCCTCTGTTTCGAGAATCTGAGTTGCTCCGGACATCTGCTCCCAACAATCTGCCTATTCCTAACTGCTTAGATGCTTTGAACATTTCCAACTTCATCCGCAAAGTAAGATTTGCTTTATGAACATTTTTTAAATAAACAGATCTTCTATCACCATATCACCAATAAAGTGATAATCTTTTTTTTTTTTTTTTTTTTCTGGGGTTCCGTAGTTTATAAAAATGACAGCCTATTTGACTCGTAACTTTCGCATCTAGCTTAAAACAAACATGTGAAGCCATCGTATGTAAGTAGGAAATAAACATTCTTTGTTGGATTTTGAATGTAAACATTTCATTTTGGAGAAAGTAAACAGTTAATTTTGGCGAACGCGATGAGTTCCTTCTGTTTTTGCCGGAAACAGCTCTGATGAAATGTTCCTCATTTTTTTACTCACCCCTAGTTTCGAGTTCTAGAATTTAACTATGCTTATTTAAAGGTTTGTACTTATTAATATGATTTTCCAACACGTAAAATTTAGATATTGTTTCGAAATTTTCGTCATCTATTGAGAATTGTTTCTATTATTACTTAATAAATATTTATTTTTCAATAACGTTTTTTGAATATTTAGAAAAATAAAGTTTCGTAAGAATGGAATTTTTTTCCCTGTAATTCTTATAATAACAAGCAAACGATTATTCACAGAAAAGCCAGGTGTCTGCTGCTTGTATCTTCAAGAAGAAGTTTTGTTTATTACATTTTTTGTATTTTATTATACTTCTGCATTATTTTTAAACGATTAATTAAGTTAAATATTATCATATGAATGTATTAACACGTTAAGAAAGAAAGAAAAAAGAAAGCATATCTGTTTCAATAATAACCCAGAATGACCATGTTTATTTTTGCTCTGTATGATTACCTTTAATTTTCCCTCTACTTCCTTTATACGGAAACGGGACGGGACGGGACATCAGGCGCAGTCAAATTATGGGTAAAGTGGAAACATTGGTATTTCTACAAATAGAGATTGATCTTTTGCTACTCGAGAATGAAAAAGATTGATTGACGAAGCGTTTGTTTGTAAACATGCCCTTTCCTTATGCTATAAGGTAACAACAACCAGTAGAAAAAGAACTTTTCATTTTTATACCAATGAGCTTCTTCACTTCATACGGTCTGTACCAAAAATCACGTTTTTAATTTAAACCAGAATCCGCACTCTTGCGTAGTTCAACACATATCTGGACAAAATCATCAAACCTACAATTTAATGCGAGTATGTTACGTGAATGAATTTGATCATATAATCCGTGCATCACTGCACGACCTATACCATTCAATGCTTTAAAAATTACGAACAAAAAATCTGGTGTAACTTATTTAAATTTTCCGGAATACCAAAAAAGTTCTGTTCATATATGTCAACATTTTAACACTTTCACGGTCGCTGACGTAGATTCACGCCATTTGTAAATTTGTAACTCCACAAGTGAGCGTTTCTTTTTCAATTTGTATGTTATTAATTTCTTAAAAATATACCCAATATTCATATTTGTACAATCAATATACAATGGATATAAATACTTTGATTAGAGAGAGTAATATTATAATGTATATCCATTTTTAATATAAATGTGAATTCAGTAAATTTTCTTCTGAAATATAGAACGACAACGCCCTCCGGCGGACCTTGCTATCAAAAATACAAAAAAAGTGTGGTCGCGAGTGTGTTAATTTAATACTGAGCATTTTTATCCCCGCCTCTTTTCGCACCACTTTTTTAATAGAATAATTTCTTCAGTATGTAACTAGACAAAAAAAGTAAAAGTTACTCTTAAATTGAGAGTCTTATGAAATAAAGGCGGGGATAAAAATGCTCCGGAATAAATTAAAATGTTGTCAATTCTGTTTTTACGTAAGGTTGTGCATTACAGATAATATACTGAAAGATAGAGAATTCTTCTTTAGTAGAAAAAAAGCGCATTTTTACGCAATGTTCTAAATCACTGTGTATTTTTAAAGAAAGGTTTTGCTTATTTGTTTTTTTTTTTTTTTTTTTTTTACGTACTCGTTTCGAATATGTGCACCTTGAGCGTTTACCGCTTCGATTACAGAGGATTCATTTGGCTTAACCGTTAGGGGGTTTTCCGCGGTTTTATCCGAAACTAACGTAAATATGGGATAGGACCTCATAGAAAGATGCCATGGAGGACTATTTCTACTCATGCCTAGAGCTCTAGTGCAGACAATTGGCTTAATGACACCACTACAACCACCTAAAAAAATGCAAAAGTTAGTTCAAATTATTTTATATGTCCTCCTGGCAAAAACGTTCCTACAAGGCGACTGTTTTCTTCAATGAACAAAATGTAGGCATGTGAAAAACACACCCTTTATATACTACTTTAAAAACTTATTAACTACTAAGACTAATTTAGGTTTATACTTGTGAGAATTTTTATAAAATGTTGTTAAAGAATGACTGTTTGTTAAAACAAATCGTTTCATCTGCCGAATATTAATTTTATTTTTTCTTTTACGATTATGATTTTAATAAAAAAAAAAAATGTCTGCCAACTTTTTTTTTATGTAACTACATAAAAGTACCCCTCCCCATCCCCCCACCCCCAAAAAAAAGTTTTATACCTTCAAGAAGAAGTTTTGTTTATTACATTTTTTGTATTTTATTATACTTCTGCATTATTTTTAAACGATTAATTAAGGTAAATATTATCATATGAATGTATTAACACGTTAAGAAAGATAGAAAAAAGAAAGCATATCTGTTTCAATATTAACCCAGAATGACAATGTTTATTTTTGCTCTGTATGATTACCTTTAATTTTCCCTCTACTTCCTTTATACGGAAACGGGACGGGACGGGACATCAGGCGCAGTCAAATTATGGGTAAATTGGAAACATTGGTATTTCTACAAATAGAGATTGATCTTTTGCTACTCGAGAATGAAAAAGATTGATTGACGAAGCGTTTGTTTGTAAACATGCCCTTTCCTTATGCTATAAGGTAACAACAACCAGTAGAAAAAGAACTTTTCATTTTTATACCAATGAGCTTCTTCACTTCATACGGTCTGTACCAAAAATCACGTTTTCAATTTAAACCAGAATCCGCACTCTTGCGTAGTTCAACACATATCTGGACAAAATTATCAAACCTACAATTTAATGCGAGTTTGTTACGAGAATGAGGTTGATCATATAATCCGTGCCTCACTGCACGACCTATTCCATTCAATGCTTTAAAAATTACGAACAAATAATCTGGTGTAACTTATTTAAATTTTTCGGAATACCAAAAAAGTTATTCAGAGAAAAGCCAGGTTTCTGCTGCTTGTATCATCAAGAAGAAGTTTTGCTTATTTTATTTTTTATATTTTATTATACTTCTGCATTATTTTTAAATGATTAATTAAGTTAATTATTATCATATGAATTTATTAACTCGTTAAGAAAGAATGAAAAAAGAAAAGCATATCTGTTTCAAAATTAAACCAGAGTGACTATGTTTATTTGTGCTCTGTGTGATTATCTTTAATTTTACCTCTATTTTCTGTATACGAAAAGGGCACGTGACGTCACTCACAGTCAAATTATGGGTAAAGTGGCGCACCATTGGTATTTCCATCAATAGAGGTTGATCTTTTGCTACCCGGGAACGAAAAAGATTGATTGACGGAGCGTTTGTTTGTAAACATGCCCTTTCCTTATGCTATAAGGTAACAACAACCAGCAGAAAAAGAACTTTTCATTTTTATACCAATGAGATTACTCACTTTATACGGTCTGTACCAAAAATCACGTTTTTAATTTCAACCAGAATCCGCACTCTTGCGTAGTTTAGCACGTATCTGGACAAAATAATCGAACCTACAATTTAATGCGAGTTTGTTACAAGAACGACCGTGATTATTAAAACTGTACATCACTGCACGACCTATTCCATCCAATGTTTTAAAATTTATGAACAAATAATCTGGTGTAGCTTATTTAAATTTTCCGTAATACCAAAAAAGGTCTGTTCATATATGTGAACATTTTAACACTTTCGCGTTCGCTGACGTAGATTCACGCCATTTGTAAATTTGTAACGCCACAAGTGAGCGTTTCTTTTGCAATTTGTATGTTATTTATTTCTTTAAAATATACCCGTTATTCATATTTGTACAATCAATATACAATGGATATAAATACTTTGATTAGAGAGAGTAATATTATATGCATATCCATTTGTAATATAAATGTGAATTCAGTAAATTTTGCTCTGAAATATAGAATAACAATTCCCTCAGGTGGACCTTGCTATCAATATACAAAAAGTGCGGTCGCGAATGTGTCAATTTAATACTGAGCATTTTTATCCCCGATTTTTTTCGCACCACTTTTTAATAGAATAATTTCTTCAATATGTAACTAGAAAAAAAAAAGTAAAAGTTACTCTTAAATTGAAAGTCTTATGAAATAAAGGCGGGGATAAAAATGCTCCGGAAAAATTAAAATGTTGTCAATTCTGTTTTTACGTAAGGTTGCATTACAGATAATATACTGAAATATAGAGAATTCTTCTTTAGTAGAAAAAAAGGCGCATTTTTACGCAATTTTCTGAATCATTGCGTATTTTTAAAGAAAGGTTTTGCTTTTTTTTTTTTTTTTTTTTTTTTTTACGTACTCGTTTTGAATATGTGCACCTTGAGCGTTTACCGCTTCGATTACAGAGAATTCAATTGATTTAAACACATATGCCAAAAAGTATTTCGCTTATTTACAATAATAAGTAAATAAACAAGAGAACAATATTAATTATAAATGCATACTCAAATTCCCTAAAGACAAGTTTATCACATAAAACAAGCCCAATATTAGAGATTAAAATTACTCATTCGTTTGCATGTAATTGACTAACTAAATTTAAGGTGTCAAGTACCATTGACAGAGAAAAATAATAAAAATAAATGGCTCATTAACATTAAATGTCTCATAATTAAAGGAATAATTTTGCAGAATAAAATGATATATTATTTTTAATAATAATATTAATAATAATATCAATAATTCACAAAAAGGAAGCTTTCCAGTGAAATTAATTTTCTTCATTTTAATTATAAGGCATTTTTCTACGCGCACATTTTTTTTTTTTTTTTTAACGTTTTTATGGAGTATGATTTTCATGTAGTCCTATATACATAGCTGACATCGGTAAAAAAATCAGATGTGATATTTTTAGAAAAATAAATATAATTAAAAAAGAAATAACTTCTTTCTTAACACACATTAAAAATTACAAGCTTTTAAACAGACCTGCCAACCTAATCCGGCAAATTGTTAACGCCTACTGAAAAACTCCCCTTTTTCTACACCAATTAATTTTTAGAGCAATTCTCTTCAAATGTATCTATGATGAATTAAGTAGAAAAATACTCTAAAAATTAAGTGGTGTAGAAAAAGGGGCGGTACTAACAATTTGCCGGATTAGGTTGGCAGCTCTGTTTTAAAGTAATTATTTTTCGTGTTATTGCATACATGCCAACATTTTAATTTATTTCAGCCACGTCTTTTTTACGTATCGCTTATTTTTTAGATATATATATATATATATATATATATTTATCGAATTTATGTATTGAAGAATTTTTTTTTCTTTTTTTTTTTATAAATAAATAAAGTGGGGCGAAATAAGGCGGTGCTAAAAAATATTCCGGAATAAATTAAAGTACCGTTATCTATTGCAGGCCTCGCAGCGTTACTAAATTTTTACTCTGATTTTATTATATTGAGAGCACTATCGTAACCAAAAGAAATTTCTTGGTAGTTTTAGAACTAAAACATGTCTAATCACTAAACAAAAAAGTGTTATTTTACAATAGTGGTGCGAGTATAACTAAATGAGTGTAAAATTTTAGGAACGCTGCGAGGCCTGCTATTGATGTTATTGCATAGCCGTGAACATCCTAATTAAAAATACATAGAATTGTTAGTACCTACTTATTTTTTTTTTTTTAACACCAGTCTTTTTTAGAATATTTTCTTCTTCTTTCATCGTCAATATTACATTTGAAGTGAATTAATGTAAACATTATGTGACGTGGAAAAAAGGGCGGTTACTAATAATGTTCGAAATTAAAAAAGTCTTACACATAATTACTAACTTTTTATTTATTCCCAAGCATTTTTAGCCTCGCCATTAATTCACACAACTTTATTTATAAAATATTTTTCTCCGCTATATAACTACGATAAAATTAGAAAAAATTACTTATAAGAAAAAAGTGGTATGAAATAAAAGCGGTACTAAAAATGCTCTAGAATAAATTTAAATTTTATCATCTCTGTTTATATATGTTCCAACATGTGCGATTTTTTTAACTCCAATATTTTTCGTTAAATATGTTTCGTATTCTACTCCTCAGTATTTAAAAAAAAAAAAAAAAAAAAAAAAAAAAAAAACTTCAAGTTTAATCGCAGAAAATTGCTAAAAATATTCTTAAAATTTTTAATAAATATTTCCGGTAGCAAAAATGAAAAAGTTGGCTGATATGGACTTATGAATAATGAAACACGGCCGTGTCTCCGTGACCTAGAAAGCTCAAACGAAGCTTACCTGCGACACTATATATACAGCTAGTTTAAATAGAAAGGAATTTGGAAACACCGACATTTAATACCTCAGTAAATATGAGATATTTTGATCTGATTTTTTCGGAATAAAGTTTTATCTTCTGCCTGATGCTATCCTGAAAGTTTCACACTTCAACATTCTATATATTTTGAGATCTGGAATTGCAATTTAAGACTTCAAAAGAAAAATTGTAATGTTGTAACTTATTTTTCTTGATAACGGCTCGGAGAAATTTTATGAAATATATATACGATATTAATTTATTTTGTCTGAGAAGCATGAAGTGCCCCGTTTCTCCCCAAAAAACTCTTGTTTTTTATACATTTTACTTTAAAAATAGAACTATATTACCTCGCGTTTTCGCATCACTCAAAAGTAAATAATGTTATCCGGTTTAGAATGATCGCGGACTCATACAGACTTCGCTTCCATTTGAATTTTTCAATCTCAGATAGGTAATCTGGCTCCATCAATCGGCAGTTAGTGTCAAAATCAAACTTACAAAAATAAAATATTTTTCTTTCCTTAAGATATATATTAAATGAGTAATTTACTTAGGTATTTGTATTTTATTTATTTATTTATTTATTTATTTATTTTTATAAAAAATATTCATTCAATTCACATTGTTTTCAAGTTGATACGTTGTTAACTTTCAAATTTGGTTTTATTTTAAAAAGTGATTGCAACAACTAAAACTTCTTTATTCACATACACAAAAATGATAGATAATATCATAATCATATGCAAATATTTGTAATATATTTTTTTTAACTAATTGATAAATCACTTACGCTATGGACAGAAAATATTCTGAAAAAAAAAATAATAATAATAATTAATTGATTAATTTGCTCATTAAATTTCTATAATATAGTATGTAAATGAAATATTTTACAAAGATTATAATAATTTTAATATATCAAATCCAAATCTAAAATTTCATGTTCTCTGTTATTTATTTTACTTTTATAAAATAATATTGTAATAATTATAATAATATTAAATTCGGTTAACAAACACATTAATGCATTGGAAAAACTCCGAAAACAGAATTAAAATTAGTAAAATAAGTAAAATAAGTAATAAAATAAAATGAAGTAAAATACATCTTTATTTTACTTTAACCTAAACCCATAATATATTTTTAAAAATATTAATTAATTAATTAATTTTTTCGAAATATAATACTTAATTTTACGAAAAAATATATTTCTGCAAAGCATACTGGTAAAATAATTAAGAATTATATAGTCTATTATTTTATAAATTACTTTTTTCATTAAATTTCTAGTAAAAAACTATACTACTTAAATATTTACCAGTATGAAAGTTTCACATTTTAAAGACATTTATATTTTTATTTATTTTTCTCTTTTAAATCAAATCTATACTTAAAAAATAATAATTGTTTCCTTCTTTCTTTCTTAAATTTAAAAAAAGGGAGCAGGCATGAATATAACAATAAAAGCTACTCTAGGAAAAAAAATCCTCCTTAACTTGTATAGTCTTATTTTTTACATATAGTATTGATATAAAATGAAATTACCATGCATCTTCAACCTTTAAATTAGAAATTAATAATACATTTCAAATTTTGTATTATTTTGCAAATTTTGTTTATTGCTTCTCTTCAGATATTGCCTTTATTCAGATTTACCTTCAGATATTGCAGTTTATTTCCTTCCCTTAGAATATGTTTATTGCCTTACCTTAGTATATGTTTATTGCCTTCCGAACAACAGTTTCCCCCCCCCCACCCCCCACAAAATGGGTTTTTTTAAATAGTGATTGCTGGTACCAAACGGTACCGCTCGGATTTCCCTGGTTAATCGATTTTAGAAAAGTGTGTTATTGAAGTTCATACAAAATCTTGAAAAACAGTGTCGAATACGAATTATTCAATTTGTTTTTCTATATCCAGTAATTTTCGGAATTTCTAAAAACTGTAAAATACGTCTTCGACAATTTTTACGGGATTTTGATTAGTTAAGAAGAAAACAATTATGTATGGTGTGGGAAGGGGTTGGGGGTGGCACAAGGAGTCAGACATGGGCAAATTTTAATTATTTTTATTTTGTGAAAATTGGGGGAATTGGGGAATCTTCTGTTACTTTCATGGAAAGACCTTTTCAAAAAAAAAAAAAAAAAAAAAAAAAAAAATGTTTTTCTCTATAATTATTCGTTAGAAAAACATGAAAGAAAATTTTTCGTTTAAAGCCCCCCCCCCCGTGTCTCGAGAACACCTTGGAAATTCTAAAAACCTAAAAAAAAAGGGGTGGGGGGAGGGCTTAACCAGTTTGAAAGATCATTCTTTTGTTTGGAATGCTAAAAAAAAAAAAATAAAAAATAAAAAAAAAAATTCGAAAACAGGGGGCAGCGAAAGGCACATCTTCGAAATTTTAAACAAATGTAGTTCTTTTTTTAGTTTGTCGAAAATGTCTTCTATAAACATAAAAAAATTTTTAAAAAGAAAAAAAAAAAAAGAAAGAAACTGAAGCTGTTTTGCGATAGGGGGATTCTTAGAAAGCAAACAGTAAAATTTGGAGGGGAATTAGGGGAATTAAGAGCTCATTTAAAGTTCTTATTTACAGACTCATATTAAATTTGCACGTTTTCAAGCGTGTTTGTGTTCCTGGTTTTTTATTTCTTTTCCCAACATAAATAATGAATTGTATTTTTGGTTATATTAATTGCTAAACTTCGCTAGAAAACTACCATTAATAGCACCCCAGCAAAACCTCAGATGACGGCCAGCATGAGGCCAAGTGCTGGTTGCCAGCAGTAGATGCAGTTGGCCCGCCGGTGGCAAAAGTTAACGTTGCCGCAGGGAATATGTTACGCCGGCCGTCAGTTGGCCGTATTCAACCGATCCACTGTTGGCAGCCAGCAGTAAGTTAAAAATAAGTTAGTGGGCCGGTGATTGGATCGTTGCTGGCAGCTAGCAGTATGATGAAAATAGGTAATGGGCCACTCTTGGCAACGAACATTAGGTTTGAAATTGTTAGTGGGCCAGTGTTGGGCCATCTGGTGGCAAATATAGTTTTTTCATGTTGTTGCTGGCAGCCTACAGTGGGCCAGCTGTGGCAAACATAAAAATATATATTACTGCCGGCAGTCTTCATTGGTCCTTTATATTTTCCCATTAAGGGCCCACTTCACTCACCGTCGTCGGAAGCCGAAGCCAATGTTATTCTATGGGAAATTTTCTTTACAAATAACTTATTAACTAATACATATTTTTAAATTCTGTTTTCACATTCTGAAAATTCACAACTGTTAAATTGACGTACTTTTTTTTAAAAATTATTTTTTTATTTTTTATATTTTATTTTGAAGCTGCAAAATACGAATTTTCAATACGTGAAATTTTTCATTTTGCAATTTCAAAATAAAATATTAAAAATTAAAAAAATACATTTTTAAAAATGGTCCGACAATTTAACAGTTGGGAATTTTCTGAATGTGAAAATAGAATTTAAAATATGTATTAGTTAATAAGTTATTTGTAAAGAAAGTTTCCCATAGAATAACATTGGCTCGGACTTCCGGAGACGGTAGGTGAAGAGGGCCGTTAAAGGGTCAGCAGTGATTTGGTTATAGCTAGTACATTCATTTTATTGGTGATACCTTTAATTTTATTAGTGCTTTTTTTTTTTTCTTTTTTTTTCTCTCTGTTTTTCTGATGAGGTAGCAGCCAGTTTTTTCTATGCAGCCAATATTTAATTTGATTTTGTACATATTCATTTTTAAATACTATTTACAAGTATTTGATTCATACACTATGGTTATAAATTCAGGATTTCTAGTACAACATATAGGAAATATTCAGTTGATCCATTACATTTTTTGGAATGAAGGAGATTATGTTTTTTTTTTTTTTTTTTTAAGTGTTTAAATCTCAATATGTTTAACTTTGTAAAGTTATTTGATGTAAATAAATGTAACTTTGCATGTGAAAATTATAAAATATTGAAACAAAAAATGTTATAAAGAGAGCATTGTAAAAAACAAACACCATAAACTCAAAAAGAAAAAAAAAAAAAAAAAAAAAAAAAAAAAAATGCAGCAATTGTTTCCGATCGAAATAGCACAAAGACCCTTCATCAAGCGAAACAAAGTGGGCATGAGTGCAGCAAAAGTAATTTGCTGCATTCGTGCTTTTTGTTAGACTCACGAAGGGATGCATTATTATTTCAACCTGAAAGAACTGATGCATTTTTTTTTTCATTGGGGGGAGGGGGGCAATGATTATGTTTATTTACAAATTTTTCTATTTATTACTATCAGGCTTTGCCCGCTTTGCTGTCCCTACAATTAAACGAATTAAAAAAAAAAAAATAAAGAAAGAAAGGAAAGAAAATCAATAGATAAATATAATTTTCTTTATATTACTTTAAAATTAACAACTAAAGCAAAGTCCACTGAAATCACATAAAGCAAAGTTTTAATTCTCCGCTGCATTTGGCAGCGTCTTCGTCTTTCGTGCAATGTTCGACCCGGGTCCCCACTGCCTTCGATAGAGCCTTAAACGACAGGTTCAATTTGTGTGTTTATCGGTAGACAGGTGGTGCTACTATTATTCAGGAACTACAGCTTTACTATAAAACTCAGCATCTATTAGACATCTTAGTTTTGGTACTTTATATCATAGAATTTAGTTACATGAAATAGTTTTCCTAACCTTCTTTCTATTATATTAAATTTATATTTAGAATAAATTTATTATATTATAAATTTATAATATAAATAAAATATATATTAATATTAATATAATTATTCTATATTTATGTATTCATTTGACAAAAATTCTGTCAGCAATTTCACGCCGAAGATAGTATTAAGATATGCCATTAGCACTATTTCAATCCCATGAGGCAATTATGTTTTTGAAATGTTTAAATATCACTTCCAATTTTTAATATTTCATTTTGAGTATATTTTAATAATAGTTAGTGATATTAAAAACTTATATATAGTTATAAATTAGTAGTAATTTATAACTACTTCACTCGTGCCTACTTTATTCACCTAATGAATGGTCATGGAATCATTTCGACCTGAAACTTTTATTATTATTATTATTAATGTTTTTTACAATTTTGTAAATTAAATTTACAAAGTTCTTTATTTACTTTTTTCAACACCAGTTCTTCATTAAATTTTTTGCGGTAATAAGTATATGTTTTAAAATCTGTCTCTCTCTTGTTTGTTTTAGATAAATTTTCTTTTTTTCAATTTATTAAAATAAATTATGCTAGAAAGGTTTTTGAGAACATTTAGTAAAATGACAGGAAAATTATTTTTGAAGAAGGAAAAAAGTAAGTAAACTTTATAAATTATGAAACAACACACCAGCCGTTTCCACTCAAAATAATTAAGCTCGACCCATCATCAGGAAAAGATAAATTGACTACGAGTTCAGCATAATATCATCGACGAAATGTAGTAGCTTAAAAACAGCATGTCTTCAAAATCTTGAGGTCGATAACCGAGTTTAAAATTATACTTACCATAAAGCGAAGATTAGAGATCAAACAATCCAACCCACATTAAAATAATAATAATAATCTGCAGTAATTTTATCAGTTATTACTACACATATTTTACTCCATTTATATTTTATTATTATTGTTGTTGTTGTTGCTGTTGTTGTTGTTGTTTTTAAATGAAGTGGTCAGAAAACATAAAAATGGTTTGTCAATTTACACATCTAATAATTTTCCTATTAAAGCGAACTGATACATGCGTCATAATATAACAAAGAGAGTTTACATAGCGAATTAACAACAACAAAAAAAGTTAGAGTAGTTTTGGAAGCACTCATTTCCAAGATTTCCAGTTGCTTCCACCTAATAAGGACTCTTGTCAATTTTCCTGTATTAAGCAAGTATTACATGCTAAAAAGGGGTTTATGTAGCAAATTTGAAGAAAGTTAAAGTCGTTTTTTGAGATATCGGTTTCTGTCCCACTGATAATTTCACCAAAACTTAATAAACTGATCTGTTCATCATAAACTAACAATTGCGTACGAAATGATATCTAAAAAGGAATTAATATAGCGATTTTGAAGAAAATCCATAAAGCTGTTTTTAAAAGAAAGCACTTGTGAGACTTAAAATTGTTGTGTATTTTTATAGGACGTTTATCAATTTCCCTGAAATAACAAATACAAAAGACATCCAAAATAAAGTTTATATAACTTTGAAGACAATCGCCAGTTTTTGATTTCAGATTTCCAGTTTTCAAGAAAAGTTGGAAAAATCATCTGTACACTATACCTGTCTTAATTCAAAAGTTCGTCTTTCTTTATTAGTGATGATACTCAGATATGATACTCAGATATGATACTCAGATATGATATGATTAGATATGATACTCAGAAAATTTCCAGAAACATATGCACATATATGCAATACAGATACACAAACACACAGACTAATTGCCAAAAAACACTTTTCTGACTCACGAGACCTTAAAATATGTAAATCAGGTGAAAACTCGAAATCAAAATTTTTGACCGAATACAATGCTTCCATTATCTACGGTATTCGGATTATGGAAATGAATAATAATAAATAATTAGTTGACACAAATCCTAGCATAATTTCAGATAGAAATCAATATTTTATTGAAGAATTTGTTTAATAGCGTACTTCAAATAGTTTTAATCTATTAGCTTTTAATTTTTAATATTTTATTTCGAAATTGCAAAATGAAAAAAATTCGTATTTTGCAGCTTCAAAATAATATATAAAAAAATAAAAAAATAATTTTTTAGAAAAGGTGCGTCAATTTTACAGCCGGGAACTTTCAGAATGTGAAAACAGAATTTAAAAATATGTATTAGTTAATAAGTTATTTGTAAAGAAAAATTTCCCATAGAATAGCATTAGTTTCGGCTTCCGGCGGCGGTGAGTGAAGAGGGCCCTTAAAACAGAGTTATTGTGTTTATTCGTTCTTTTAGTGATTTCCTCTAACTTCCCTTCTACTTTATTTACACAGTAACGTTCCAATTTTATAATATTCAGCGTACTGGTACATATAATCTGTACCATGAAGCGCATTCAAATTTCTACCAGAAACCTTCGAAATCAGGACTCTGCGCAGTTTTGCTCTAACTCATCAAACCTGCAAATTGATGCAAGTTTGTTACGTGATGGATACAGAAATCGATTTTATCAAGAGAGCACGAGCTAGTCTTTTAAATACTTAAAAATTCACGAATGAAAAATCTGGTGTAGCTTATTTAAATTTCTAGGAATAATAAAAAAGTTCTGATTATAGTTTTCAACATTTTAACTCTTTCTCAACCGTTGACGTGTGACGTAGATTCACGTCATTTGAAAATCTGTAACTTTAACAGTGGGCGTTTGTTTCTCAATTTGTATGTTATTTATTTCTTAAGTATACACACAATATTCATACATTTACAATGAATTATACTATGGATTCAAATTTTTTGATTAGAAAGAATGCAATTGTAATATATATCCATTTATAATATAGGTGTGAATTCAGAATATTTTGTTCTGAAATATTGTAAATTGGGATAGCAAAGCCCACTGGCGGACCTCGCTGTCGAAGAGACAAAATCATGCGGTCACGAAAGTGTTACGTTAGTGCGGAGCAGCTTTCCCAAAATTTAATTAAAGTTAGCAGCTTCTACGCGGTGCCTAATTAATACCAGACAACACATTAATTTCACTTACACCATTATTTTTTAACAAATACTTTCATGTTAAAATAAACAGAAATTTCTCATCAATATAATAAGAGAATTATTTAAGAAATATATTGGTGTCTAACGAACGATAAATAAATTCGATTGTTTTACATTGTTCATTATTTATATAATAATTTATTCGTCGCGAATGTCCGGCCTTAACCAGGCTCTGCTTTTACGTGAAATACAAATACATGAAATGACGAGCAACTAACACATTAACATTAGAAGCTTTGTAAATATATGCATAATTTCGTCGAACATATTGATATATTATTTTAAATGATGAAAAAAAAAAAAAAAAAAAAAAAAAAAAAACAAGAGTTAAGCATTCCAGCTAAAATTAGTTTACGTCATTTTAATTATAGGGTATTTTTACACTTGTGCACGTTTTTTTTTTTTTTTTTTTTTTTTTTTTTAAAGTTGATATGGAGTGTCATTTAAATGTAATCCTGTACGAAAAGCTGACATCGACAAAAAATTAGATCTGGTATTTTTAACAAAAATAAATAAAACAATATATAAATATAATAAATAAAGGAAATATAATAAATAAAGGAAATATAATAGATAAATAAATAATAAAATGCAGAATTACTCTGACAATTGTAATAGATAAGAAAAAATTTTCTTAACACATCTTGAAAATTACAAGTCTCAAAAGTAATTATTTTTTGTGTTATTGCGTAGATGTCAACGTTTTAATTTATTCCGGAGTATTTTTAGCCCTGTTTTTTTTTTACATATCACATATCTGTTAGACATTTTTCTTTATTTTTGTTTTTATGAAATTTATGTATTAAAGAAGATTTTTCTATAAATAAAGTGGTGTGAAATAAGCCTGTGCTAAAACTGCACCGGAAAAAAATCAAAATATTGCCATCTGTGGTGGTTATTGCATAGCCGCGAACAACCTAATTAATAATACATAGTGTTGTTAGTAACAGCCTTTTTTTTTTTTTTTTTTTTTTTTTAACACATAATTGCTAACCTTTTTTATTCATGTTATTGCATAGCTGCGAACATTCTAATTAATAATACTTAATACTGCTAGTAACCGCCTTTTTTTTTTTTTAACACAATACTTTTCTTTTATTTAACACGATTATTCTTTTTTCTGTTTTAGAGTACATTCAATGCAAATACATTTGAGCCGATTTGCTCTAAAAGTTATGTAATGTAGACCTGCTAACTATGCTAATTTATCCTAAATGGTATTAAGCCCCGCCTTTTTTTCATACCAGAATAGTTGTAGAGCAATAGTGTGCTTATTTAATCATGAGAACATATTGCTGAACATTATTCTTTAACTATTCTGGTGTGAAAAAAATGGCGGGGGCTTATTGCCATTTTAGATAAACTAGCATAGTTAGCAGGTCTATGTAATGTAGTAAAAAGGGTGGGTACTAACAATACACCGGATTGAAAAAGACATGAATATATGTTAACTTATGTGGGTTTTTCTCACACCACTGTATCGCTGAAAAAAAGAAAAAAAATCATGTAGTTTATTCACAGAAAACTGTAAAAAATGTTTAAAAATTTTCTAATCTAAGTTTCATGTAGCAAAAAATAAAACATACAATTTGGCAGATATGAACTGTAATATACCATGAATCAAAATTCTCTTAAATACTCAATGAAAAAAAAAAAAAAAAGAGAGAGAGAGAGAGAGAATAAGTAATGTCGCACATTTTTTATTTATATTATTATTATTATATATATATATATATATATATATATTGCATATGAAAACTGGCTACAAATGGCTGCTTTCTTAAAAAATTCTATTAAAAATCGGACAGTTAATAAGAAACACCAAACAGACGGTAATTAAAAAATTAATAATTAAAACACGTTAGGAGGTTTATCTGTTGTTTTGCTAACGAAATCCTCTACAAATAGAAGCTTAATTATATATATATATATATATATAGTTACGAATATGTAAATAATAGTAGTTATTTTTTATGTAATTTCATTCAAAGAGGATTAGTAAAATTATAAAATATTAACTATGAGTTTTTCTAGCATGTTCCGGCGTTAAATTAGCTCATGAGAGAAAAAAAGAAAAATTAAAAAGCTTCACTGTGTCAGATAATGGCACTTGCAACTTTTTCCCTCCTTGGCGACTTTTTTGCGATATTTTGTAGAGAAACATGTATTTGTGTGCATTGAAAAGAGATTCAACGGCATTAAAAAATATAATGATATACGAGTCTGATTATTTCTTTAGTTTACATTATTAAATAAATGAAAAGGTTATAAACGTTCAAACAATATTCACCTATCAAGTCGATTTTTTTTGTATGAAAGGAACACAATATTATGCATTCAAAATCAATTATTTACAAATAAGTTCAATATAAGTTATTTGTACATATATTGAAAATAGTTATATAATACGAATATTTTTATTTTCAGCTTTATATAGCATTTAAACGGATTTGTTTTTGAAAGAACAAAATTTACTTTTTTATTGATAAATAATAAATATATATTATTTTATATTTAATGTTAATATATTCTGTTTGCACATACTAAAAATATGAGTAATATATGTAATCAAATGTACTTAGAAAGTTCATGTAATCTAAAATATTTATAACAAGAAATGAATTAGATTTAAATTTACCGGAAATGAAGTTTGCAAGGTGAAGTAAATTTCACGGGTTCATTATTTTTGAATTAAAAATATGCCATGAAACAAATTTCTATAAAAATATCAATGACAGTCCTCTTAATTTTATTAAATATGATAAGTTAATTATCTAATGCATATTAATGAGACATTTGCATTTGTATGAAATATCTTTATAACATTTTTCATTCAATTCGATTTTAGACGGTTATATCTAGTAGAATATTACAGTCATCTTCAAAATTTTAATGTTTAACTAATATAGTATATTTTCTAAACATTATAAATTACATACGTATTACACTGAGCTTTTTAATAATCAATCAAATTTCGAAATGATTTTACATATATTCATGTGAATTAGTTAATATTATTTTATAATGATTTCTTAAATATTACCGCGATAAATAAAGTTATATGCACAATTCTATAAAAACAAATTAGAGAAATTCACAAGAAATATTAAGTATAATTTAAAAAAGTGTTTCTAATTGAATGGTTCATGATTTTTTTAAAATCATCTCCTTAAACGATAGACATATGAATTAATTATACTTAGCTTAAATTTTCTGAATAAAAAAATTGTTACACTGAAATTATATTTTATCAAACATTATGAAAATTTAATAATAAATGGAAAATAAAAAGTGTGGACTTTAAAAAGTGTAAAAAAAAGGAAAATTCATGAAACTGTAAAATTCATAAAAGTATATTTTTTTATAGAAAAATTTAGCAATTAGATAAAGAAATTCTATTTATATTAAAAATTATTGAGTTACCGTTATTTTAAACAGGGATATAGATTTAATTAACATTATATATCGCCTTGGAGTCCGGTAATGCATATTCTTGGTTGCCAATTTTACTTTTTTTGGCTACCGGAATTTTTTAATAGAAATTGTTAGCCAAATGTGTTAAAATTGGAAAATATGTAAATAACATAACCATTAATTTCACTTCCCAACTACGATAATCATCTCGGAAATTTTCACCAAAATACCATACATATTATGTATACAAAATAACGACGATATTATTAATATATATATATATATATATTTAACTACATTATTCCCAGTATATACATACAAACACACACACAGACACACGTACACCGTGACTAATAAGTTCTCATACACTTTCAAAATTTTATTACAGTAACACAAAGTAAATAAAAAAAAACTTGTTGCATCAAATTAAATAGCATTAATTGAATATCTTTACAGCGAATGCTTTGGAATAATTTCGCCTTTTATTTTCTTAACGAGCTTAAGTCTCTTTTAAAATCCATCACAAGCGGCACGCATGGCTTCCATTGACATTTCCTGCCATATCTTTTAAATTACATTTTGGAATTTGATCAAATCGGTGTTTTTATAGTTATTCAGTTGAGAGAGAATATATGACCACACAAAATAACCAAGCGGGTTAAAATTGGGGGAGTTGGGAGGCCATTCGTTCTTTGTCAAAATGTCAGCTAAATTTTGACTACACCACTCCTGAACCACACCTGTGGCATTAGAAGGGGGACCATCTCTTTGGAAGCAAAAATATTCCACCCCATACATTCTCTGGATATTTGGGAGTAAAACGTTTTCCAAAACTTCAGTTTTATAATATTGGGTATTGATTTTTATTCCCTTATCAATGAAGACTAACGGGAGTTTTCTTCTTTTGGAAATAGCGGCCCAAACCATCAGAGACGAAGCATTTTGTTAACGCGGAACGTAATGCTGGCTTTCAGGGATGTTATCAATAAAAACTGACCATAATCTGTCATTTTAGGGTTTGAGACTTTGCTGTAAAATGAATAGTTTCTCGACTGAAAAGACAAATTCATCCCCAGCGTGCCAAGCAAGAATTTCTCCCACCTTTTGCTTCCTTTTCATCTTAGCAGACTCCGAAACTCCATGAATTTTACGTTTTCTATAAGCCTTGCTTCCAAGGTCTTTTTTTAGGATTTTTAACATTGATCACATCGATATTTCGAGCTCTCGTGCTAGTTTTCTAGCAGATCTTTATAAGTTTCATCGTATCATTTTCCTGACCTTTTTCATAGCCTCTTTTGTACGGACGGACCTCGGTCTGCCGGATCTTTTTATGTCGTCGACAGAGGACGTCTCATTATACTTTCTGATAGTTCTGTAAATGAAATCTCTCTTCAGCCCCAGGCCTTTCAAGTCTCTGAAAATTTCACCCGGCTGCTCTCCTTTGATGAATTTATCTGTCACAATTTCTCTCAATTTCTTCATTTTACCTATGCTTAGAAAAATTATAATTAGTAAAGCATTTACGCTTGCAATAGCTTTATGCCTTACTCTAAATTGCCTGCAAAGTACTTGGGACTAGAGTAACACATATGCACAACTTTTTAATGTGCTTCAAAAGTTGTATGAGAAATTTATTGTCACGGTGTATATATATATATATATATATTCCCTGTGGCAGAATTTAGGTAATACAGTGACGTTGTTGTAGAGAAGAAATTGTCACTTACAGAAAGATTTGCTCATAAAAATTAAAGATAGAATTATTGCAGGGAACCTGCAGAATGTAATAAAGCTAAAAGCTAAAAAACACAAAACTTGTTAAACTTAAAACGCTTCATATTATAACAGAAAACGCACTTCCAACAATTATCGCTTATAGATAATACTTCGGACACAGGACTGTATCCAAAATCTTTTGTATATCTCTGTTAAAAATAAATAGATAAATAAATAAAAAAATCTATAAATGATAATTATCATGTATCAGATAGATAATTTATTTGTACCCCTATATTCTACAGAATTCAGGTCACTAGTATACGTCATTGATGTACATCAGTTTTACGCTAGAAATGACAGTACGCCATAAAAATGTACCTGGTTTTTTTTTTTCTATTCTTTGTATTGTAACAATACTTATGGCTGTCTGTGTTAATAAACTAGAAATACTACATGCTATAAGGATCCCGTTGTAGAAAATAAGGTCCTTAAAACTTTTATATTATTTGAAAGTATTAGAAAACTTTTGAAGAACGAAAGGTTGTCATGCTTATTTAACTTTGATTAATGCTTTACTTAATTGCTTAATGAAGTTATGAGCACGAGACTTGAATTATATTATGAAATAATGACAGAGTCAGATTTATAAAATAAATATAGAGCTTTTATTTTGAGCTTAATAGAAAGGTGGGCGTTGGACTATAATAACATTTAATAAATTATAAACTTAAGAGGGCAGCCTTCATAAATACTTTTAACTTTACTTAATTAACCACAATTAATCTCAACTACTTCTTTTAACGCCTTTACCGCTCGCGACTTAGAAATCTTTCGATAGTGGGAGGATTCCCTTACGCCACTATCTACTCGACTTATTATCTCCTACTATAGCCGCTCGCTAACTACTTTAGCCTCCTACTACTTCTCCCTAAGCCGCTAACAACTAACTCAGCTACCTCAGTCTCTTGGCTACCTCTTCTAAGCCGCACGCAACTAACTTACTTCTAACTAACCTCCAAAAGCAATCTTCCTTCTCCTTTTATACAATTTACTTTCCAAAATATTAACATATTACAATTGAATTTAGCGTAAGAACTAACTCCATTCATCAACCGAATCCTAAATTCTTCACATTCACGTGTTGTTCATAAAGTGCGAGCTTCGTTTGTAGCGTTACGCTAATATTGCTATACCTCACAAACTCTTATGTAGTCATATGACATTACAAAATTACAATACTGAGACACCATGAAGTTTTGAGTATTTTCCCTAGTAAAGTAAATTGAAAAATGGATAAACTCCCTATTTCACGACTCAAACAAATAACTAAAATCCAAAAAGAATCGAAGGGAGAAAGAAATACAGCGTAACATCATGGAATAAGGATGTTTTCCCATGCGGTTTCATATTATTTTCCCTTTAAGGTGCCATCCTTTCATACTCCGAGCACCTTAGACTAAGGGTACCATTAATCTAATCTGTGATGCCATCTTTCACTTTTCAAGACAGCCTTAATTAGAGGTGCTTTTTTCACCCTTTTTAAGGATGCTATTTGGCGCCAAAAAGGGTGTCACCAGTGAGACAACCTTTTCACCCCTAGAGGGTGCCATGTGTCACCTGTAGTTTTAACAGTGTAGATTAATTTGCAATAAAAAGGCTATATATAACACACACGTCCCCAATCTTTCTCTCTATCGAACTGCTGCACTGCTCTGAACTATTCACGTGCTCCCAGCAGTTCCACTGTTTCGAGGTTCTGAGTTGCTCCGAACTGCTCTTCTGCTCCCAACAGTCTACCTACTCCAAAATGTTCAGCTGCTTTGAACTTTTCCGACTTGTTCCGCAAACTAAGATTTGTTTTCTGAATATTTTTTAAATAAACAGATTTTCTATCCGCGTATCGCCAATCAATTGATATTCATATTTTTTCTGGAGCTCCATAGTTTATAATAAAGACAGCCTATTTGTCTGGTAACCTTCGCCTTTAGCTTAAAACTAACATGTGAAGCCATCGTACACAAGTGCAAAATAAATTTTCTTTGTTGGATTGCTAAAGTAAACATTTCATTTTGGAGAGAGAAAACAGGTAATTTTGGCGAAAGTGAACAGTTACTTTGGTTTTTGCCCAAAACTGTTCTGATGAACTGTTCCTCATTCTTTGACTGACTCTTAGTTTCGAGTTCTTGAATTTAAAGTGCTTATTTAAAGTTTTGTACTTATTAATATGATTTTTCAGCACGTAAAATTTAGATATTGTTTCGAATTTTTCGTCATGTATTGAGATTTTTTTTTTTTTTTTTTTTTTTTTTACTTAATAAATATTTATTTTTCAATATATATATATTTTTTTTTTGAGTATTTCAGAAAATAAAGTTTTGTGAGAATCGATTTTTTTTTTTTCTGTAATTCTTAAAAGAACACGCGAACGATGAAACATGGAAAAGACAGGTTTATACTGCCTGTAACTTCGAGAATGATTTTTACCTATTTTAATTTAAATAATTTATTATAATTCTGTAATATATTTCAACGACTAATAAAGTTAAATATTACCTTATGATTTTATTGACACACTATTGACACGAAAGAAAGAAAAAAATAAATAAAAAGGAAAAACATATCTGTTTCAAATTTAACACTAGTGACTATCTTTGTTCGTGCTCTACAAGATTACCTTTAATAATCCCTTTGCTTTCTTTACACTATAAGGTAACAGCAACCAGTTAAAAAAGAACAGTTTCTCTTTTATACCAATGAGCATACTCGTTTCATATAACCGGTACCGAAAATCACGTTGTGAATTTCAACCAGAATCGGCACTCTTGCAAATACCTGGACAAACGCAACAAACCTGCTATTTAATGCGAGTTTGTTACGTGATTGAATTAGACCACCTGTGAAAAAACAATCTGCAATCTGCTTTCTTTCAGTGTTTAAAATTTTACGAACAAATAATCTGGTGTAGCCTATTTAATTTTCTCAGAATAACAAAGATGTTCTTTTCATAATCGTCAACATTTTAATTTTTTTGCGGAGCATATTTTGCCCCACCTTTTTTCGCACCACTTTTTTAACAGAAGAATTTCTTCATTATGTAACTACGATAAAACCATAGACTCCTAAACTAGAAGCCTTCCGCGTGGTTCTGAAATTTGGAGGTAGACAGCGCCACCTGCTACAGATTGCGCGACTTTTTTATTCAGCAGCCACCAAAAAATTTTTATACAGTGGGAACGTCAAAACTTATATTAAAACTTCACGCAACGAAAATTAAACTTATAAATTGACAGAATTTCATTAGTTGTTAAAATTTTAATTATTTATTCATTAATTCATTATATAACACTTCCGTAATATATTTCAACTACTAATTAAGTTAAATATTACCATATGAATTTATTGACACCGACAGAAAAAATAAATAAATAAATAAAAAGGAAAGTCTGTTTCAAACTTAAGACAGAGTGTATAAGTTTATTTGTGCTTTAGAGAATTTTCTCTAATTTCCCTTCTTTATTTAAACAAAATGTAACAACTTGCAGAAACAGTAAAGCTCCAATTTTGTACCATTAGGCGTTCCCGAATCATATGATCACTACCATGAAGTACATTCAAACAAAGCTTCCTGCGTAGAAAAACCTTAATTGATGAAACTTGCAAGTTAATGCAAGTTTGTTCCTTGATAAATATTGCATGAAGTACCACCGCAATAATCAAAATGTGATATTCCTTTTAGTGTTTAAAAATTTACGAATAAATAATCTGGTGTAGTTTATTTAAATTTCTAGGAATAACGAAAAAAAAAAAAATCATAATCATCAACATTTAAATTTTTTCGTAACCGCTGACGTAGATCAACATCATTTGAAAAACTGCAACTCCACTAGTGGGTGTTTCTTTCTCAATTTCTATGTGAATTTATAATATTTTGTTCTGAAATATGTAAATTGGAAGAATAACGCCCACAGGCGGACCTTACTGTCATAGAGCCAAAATCATGCGGTCACGAAATTGTTAATTTATTGCGGATTAGGTTTAGCCCCGCCTTTTTTCGCACCATTTTTTTAATAGGAAAATTTCTTCATTATGTAACTGCGATAAAATAAGTAAAAATTACTCTTATGAAAATGTACGTAAGTAAGTAAAAAGTACTTTTATGAAATAAAGGCTCCGGAATAAATTAAAATCTTGGCAGCTCTGTTTTTATGTAAGATTGTGAATTATTGATACACAGCCGAAACACAGAGGATTCCTCTTTTGTAGAAAAAAAGTTCCACATTTAAGCATTTTTCTATATCATTAAGTCTTTTTTTTTTTTTTAATTATGTTCATTCTGTTTATTCGTGTTCCTCTTACTTACCAGCTTGGAATATGCGTGGATATCCTGCGCGCATAATATCTCCGTGATGGTTTGTCAAAATTTAATTAACGTTAGCAGCTTTTACGTGAAATACAAATGTATGAAATGACGAGCAATTAACTCATTGGCATTAAAAGTTTTGTAAAAAAGCATAATTGCGCCAAACATAATGATATATTATTGTACAGGGTAATAAAAAAAAAATCACAAGAATGAAGCTTTCCAGAAAAAATTAATTTTCTTCATTTTAATTGTAGGATATTTTTACACGTGCAGTTTTTTTTTTTTTTTTTTTTTTTTAAGATTCATATGGAGTATCATTTCCATGTAATCCTGTGCGAAAAGCGGACATCGAAGAAAATAATTCGTTCTGACATTTTTAAGGAAAAAGAGTAAAATTTAAAATTTACAATTATTCTAACAGTTAAAATAGACAGCTGACTTCTTTTTTAACACATCTTAAAAATTACAAGCTTTAAAATTAATTATTTTTTGTGTTGTTACGTAGCTGCGATCATTGTAATTAACCCTTATCGCTTGTATGCCCCTTCTGAGAGGACATTAAAAAATCGAGCCACGCCTTAAGGTGTTCCTTTTCAAATGAAATATTATTTTTACATTATTAAATAAATGAAATGATTATAAATGGAAAAACAATATTCACCTATCAATCCGAACTTTTTTGTGTAAAAGGAACAAAATATTATGTATTCTAAAATCAATTATCTACAAATAAGTTAAATATAAGGTTTTTTTTTTTTTTTTTTTTTTCAAATTGTATTGAAAATAGTTATATAATACAAACATTTTTTTTTTCGAATTTATATAGCATTTAAACGGATTTGTTTTTGAAAGAACATAATTTCTTTTTTTATTGATTAATAATAAAATTTATATTATTTAATATTTGATATATTTACATTATGTTTAAACACACTAAAAATGTAAGATTAATATATGGAATCAGATGTACTTAGAACGTTAACGTAATCTAAAATTTTTATAACAAGAAATGAATTAGTTTTAAATTTACCGGAAATGAAGTTTGCATGGTGAAGTAAATATAAAAAATACGGGTTCATTATATTTGAATTAAAAAATATGTCATTAAATAAATTTTCATAAAAATATTAGCAGCACTTGTTTTCATTTTAAAAAATGATATGGTAATTATTTAATGCATATTAATGAGAAACTTGAAAAAAATATATTAAAATTATATTATAAAATATTTCATTCAATTCAATTTTAGAGGGATATATCTAGTGGAATATTATACAATTTTTTTTTTTTTTTTTTTTTTTTTTTTTTTTTTTTTTTAATTTTAATGTTTAACTAATACAGTATATTTTCTAAACATTGTAAATTACATAGGTATTACACTGAGCTTTTGAATAATCAATCAAATTTTTAAATAATTTTTACATATTTTCATGTGAATTAGTTAATATTATTTTATAATGATTTCTTGAATATTACCTCGATAAATAACGTTATACGCACATTTCTATAAAAATAAAATTAGAAAAGTTCTCAATAAATATTAAATATAATTAGAAAAAATTGTTTCTATTTAAACAATTCATGATTTTTTTTTAATCATCTCCTTAAATAACAGGCGTATGAAGTAAATATACATAAAAATTACACTGCTCTAAAAAAAAAAAAAAAAAAAAAAAAAAAAAAAAAATCGAGATTTGATACCATTCTTGCTTATTCTTTTGTAAAATGGCATACTGAATGCGAATATGCCTCCCATTTTGCCCAGTCACCCACAGTTTTCTAGGTACACTACCCCCTCATTTTTTCCCCTGTTCGATAATTTTATGACTATGAATTTGATTTGAAGAAAGAAAAATAACACTGCGGAACAAAAAAAAATAAAAAAATCTGCGGCATTTATTTTGTTAATGGTTTTTGTAAACACTTGTATTAGTCATACACAGTATGCTTTTACTTTTTTTGGATTGGTTCTTGAGATAAACGAAACACAAGAAATCAATGAAAAAATTTAGACTATACCCTCCTAAAGATCTATTAATTTGATTAACACCACTAAATTTTATTATCTATTCACGTATATAGGTACAACAGTTTTTCGAATCAGCTGTTAGACCTTGAAACTATCAGTTCGTGTCTTATTGTAAGTTTAAAAGTGCTTTTTGTCTTGGAAAAATATGAGTTCGTTATGAAAACCTTGTGTTAACAACCCCAACAGTTTTTTTTATATATGTGGCAAATTTTGTTTACAAAAGCAAAGAAAAAAGATCATGGAATGTGTGATAAAAACCTGCGAATCATACTTTGGGAGAAAGCTTGCTCAAAAGAATAAATATTGGGTGCCCAATATCGTCTGTAAGCCTTGTGTAGAATCTTTGTGATACTGGAGTCAAGGAAGCGGTAAAGGGCTTCAATTTGGAGTGCCGGTGATATGGACTGACCCTACTAATCACTTAAATGACTGTTACTTTTGTGCAGTGAATATAAAAGGTATCAACCGGTATAAATAAAACATACTTGGGTTTATCCTAATGTGGAATCGACTAAACCTCCAGTATTACACAGTGATGATTTGTCAATTCCAGTGTTTTCAGGTCCATCTACTGCAAACTGTGATGATGTTAAAATGTTAGAGGGATCTGTCAATCAGACGAGCAACAGTGAAAGTGAGTTTGAAGAAAGTAGTTCTACAAAACAAGGATTTTCTCAAGAGGAGCTCAGTGACTTGGCTCGTGATTTAAATTTATCAAAAAAATCGGCCGAAATTCTTGCTTTGAGATTAAAAGAAAAACATTGTCTTCAACCTGGTGTTACCATTACATCCTTTAGGACCAGAGAGCAAGACCTTCTTCCTTACTTTACTGAATAAGATAAGCTTGTATTTGTAACAATGTTTCTGGACTCTTAAATTGTATGGGCCTTCCCGAATATAAGCCTGAACATTGGAGGCTTTTTATAGATAGCTCAAAAAGAAGTCTGAAATATGTATTGCTGTACAATGGAAATAAATTTGCTTCAGTTCCAATCGGTCATACTACCAAACTAAAAGAGGAATACCAAAATATTAAAATTGTTTTAGAAAAGATTTCGTACGCAATACATCAGTGGTCAGTATGCGTCGACTTGAAAATGGTGAATTTTTTATTAGGCCATCAAGAAGAGGTGGGTATAATAAATATCCCTGTTTCATATGTGTATGATATAGTCGCGCAAAAACAGAACATTGAATTAGAAAGGTCTGGCCTTTGAGGGAAAATATGGAGGTACGAAGAGCAAACGTGATTCATGAACCACTGATAAGCCAAGAGAAATATCCTTCTTCCACCACTTCACATCAAGCTTGGACTAATGAAACAGTTCATCAAAGCCCTTGATAAGACTGGTGACTGTTTTAAATATGTGTGTCAAAAATTTTCAGCCCTGAGTATGCAAAAATTAAAAGCAGGCATCTTCGATGGACCGCAAATCCTTACTCTTATAAAAGACACTGTATTTGTAAACCATATGACACAAATTGAATCTGAAGCATGGCTAAACTTTGTTTTAGTAGACAAACATTTTTTGGGGATTCATAAAGCACCAGACTATGCAGAATTGGTTGCTAAAAAGCTTCAAAGTTTTCACACATTAGGAATTACCATGAGCATTAAATTGCATTTTTTGCATTGCCATTTGGACAGATTCATAATCTGGGCGGATACAGTGAGGAACAAGGAGAACGGTTCCACCAGGACATCAGGATAATGCAAGAAAGATACCAAGGTCGATGATATCGCCACATGCTGTCTGACTACTGTTGGACATTAATAAGGGTTTGTTCTGAGCAAAACTATGACAAAAAAACTTACAGAGAATGTTTTTTGTATTTTTTGTTATAATTATTTCATGAACAGCATGTATATTTCTTGTTTTTATATCGTTCTTATAAAGAATCTTAGTAAAAATATTTCTTCAATACATATATATTTTTTTATTTAGTTTTTTTTTTTCAGTGAAATAGCTAATAGTCTTTATCTCAAAAACTAGAGCCAATTTAACAAACCTAATAATTTTCTAGTATTCAGCACACTAGTCTTATACAGAATTGACTTTAAGCTACCATGCCGCAAAATGACTGTTCCCCAGTGTAATTAATTTAACACCTAGAAACAAATATATGTATATATATATATAGTTTAAAAAATAACATTAATAACAGATTAAAATACATATATATATATATAAGATATGAAATGTATAATTTCTGTGGCAAGCACCCGCCAAAAACTTTCTGTTGTCGCAAATGTCCATGTTTCAGAATTTTCCAGCTCTGTATCCCCCCAGAAGTCATTTAACTGTTAAAATAATCCTCCCCTCCTAAAAATCAAACTTATAACCATAAAATCACCGAAAAGTGATAAAAATAGGGGTCTATTTCTAAAAAACATGGGTGGTAGGGCAAAATGTGTGTCACATTCAGATTCAGGAGGTCATTTTACACAAGAATATGCTGAAGTGGTGTCAGAGGAATTTTTATGCCGAGCAGTGCTATCTGACTGAAATTTTATTATTATTAAACATTATAAAAATATAATAATAAATGGATTTATTTTTATTTTAAAAAGTGTAAAAACAAGTAAAATTACTAAAATTACTAACGGCATTTCTTAAAAAAAAAATATTGTGCAAACAGATAAGGAAATTATATTTATATTAAAAGAATATACAATTTATTTAGTTAAAGTAATTTTAAACAGGGATATAGATTCAACTAACATTATATATCGCCATGGAGGGTGGTGATGCATATTCTTGGTTGCCAGTTTTATCCTTTTTGTCTACCGGAAAATTTTAATAGAAACTGTTAGCCAAAAAGTGTTAAAATTGGCAAATATGTAAATAACATAACCATTAATTTCAATTCCCAACTTCCAAAATCATCTCGAAATTTTTCACTAAAATACCAAATATATTATGTATATAAATTGAAGATGATATCATTAAATGTATATATATATACATATATATATATTGTTAAATATATTATACACATATATTTACAGGGTGAGTTTGACATAGTCTGCCAAAAGAAAGGAGGTGATAGAACATCCCATGGGGAGCATGACACACCATAGAAACGCTGTCCTATCTCTCACCGTTTCTGAGTTATGGTAGATAGAAAAAAAAATCTGTTTTTTTTCCATCCCGTGAGAAAAAAAACCCAAATTTGTGAGCTTTCTGAAAATTTTACACTCAAAATAAGCACATATTTGCTAAGAGCAGAAAAAATCCTATCTGGTGACACCGTTTACATGAGGATACCTTAATTTGACGGCTAGCTACAAGCGCTAAAACATTGGCGAAGTTTAAAATCAAGTTGTCATCAAATTATTTAACCGGCAATTCTGCAAACACCGTTCAAGCTACAGTCGGTCAAATTTACCAAAAACTTCTCCATTCCACAAGCTTTAGAATGAGCCCACAATAAACCATATCGGTGCTCTAGTTCAGGAGAAATTTAGCCTTTTGTTTGAAATACATTCATCTCTGAACTCGACATCGTCGAGAAGGAGACTCACAGGGTGCCATTGTAGTTCCTGATTTCATGTCCGCCTTCAGCCCGTTGTTTTGTCAGATGCAAAAAAGAAAGTTTTAAAGACAAACAAGAAAAGTAGCAGTTGTATTAAGTTTACAAATACAATGGAATGGAAACAAAAGAAGTATGACGTTTCTCACGTCTTTCACAAAGGAATATACAAAAAAAAAAAAAAAAAAAAAAAACAATGACGCATCTCTCGTCTTTTACAAAGAAATATGTAAAAAAAAAAATGACGTATCTCACGTTTATGATTAAAGCACATATGCATTCGAATGGATGCGTAAAATTTAGTCCCGCTGCTGAAATTGGTCAATCCCACACGTGTTACATGCCCTTGCCCGCTTACGAACAGAAACCACAGTAGCTCTTAGCATAAGCTCATCCCTCGGTTTTATTATTGCGTCATCGAGCCGTCTGCTTAAATCTTGCAAACTGGCAACTTCTGTGCGGTAAAGTTCTTGCTTCAGGAAACCCCAAACATAGAAGTCCAATGGAGTGAGATCTGGCGATCTAGGTGGCCAAGGAATTGGTCCATTACGAACAATTAATCGCGGACTTCTGTTCAAGAAGTCTAGAACGGCATTGGAAGAATGTGCAGGGGCCCAATTGTGTTGGAAAATGATTTGCGCTCGTTGGGGTACAGGAACGACATCAAATAATCCTGGAAGATGATGTTCCAGAATCTCCAAATATGTATTGTTTGCCAGATGACCTTGGAATACATGTGGACCTATCAAGCGATCGCCAACCAATCCAAGCCAAACAATTTAGCTGAATCGTGTCTGGAACGATGAGTTTCGTGTTACAAATGGATTTTGTTGAGCGTAATGATGCCAGTTATGTAAATTTAACATGCCATCCCGAGTGAAAAGTGACTCATCTGTGTACAGTATCGTTCTAAGAAAATGGTGTTCCTCAATATCTCGCTCTAAAAGCCAGCGGCAGAATGTTACCCGCTTTTGGAAATCTGATCGGCGTAATTCTTGTACCGGTGTGAAGTGGTATGGATGATACTGGTTTTTGCGCAAAACATGCATCACTTTATTTTGGGAGATTCCACCTTCTCTCGCAAGTATGCGAAAACTCATATTTGGATTTTCCTCCACTCAGTCGACTACGGACTCTTCAGCTATGGTGGAGTGGCGACCATGGCCCCTTTCGTACACACTACTTAACGACCCAGTCTCCCTTAGCCTTCGATGAATTGCGGCAAATACAGCACGGTTGGGCTCACGACGATGTGGATAACCTAGACGGTACTCTTCTTCGGCTCTCTGAGAGTCACCATCGCAAAATCCATGCACAAAATGCATATCCGCGTACTCTTCATTTGTAAAACTAGGCATATCTGTTTACAGGTTGGAAAGTATGACAATTTGATCCCTGTGATGATTTCAATTGAAAATAAAATTCAGAAGGGTAAAAAAAAGGATAAAATTTCAATTCTAATTTACAAATGTAGAAGATAAAAAGTGCTACGGAATAAGGACCAACTTGGATAATTTGTACCAATGTAGGAAAACATACTAAGTATGAACTAAGAGAGAGCAAGTAGACGTGAGAGCAGCGTGAAATGAATCGACCGAGCTCAGGCAAAGTCCAGAAAATGCTAAAGGAATAAGCAGCATAAAACGTAAATGAAGCTGACGAGCTAATGAGCTGTTACAGATTGACTCGCCTTTTGTACCCGCGAGTGGGATACGCGCGCAGGAAGGTTGGAATACATCTGCATATCACTAGGAGTCCACATGCAGATAGTCACGAATTTGCATACATTCCATTTACTCACCATCGTTTCGTTTGCCGAATTTCGACGAACGCCCTTTTCAGTGATGTATTTAAAAAAAAGGCTAAATTTCTCCTGAACTAGAACACCGATATTGTTTGTTGTGGGCTCATTCTAAAGCTTGTGGAATGGAGAAATTTTTGGTAAATTTGACCGATTGTAGCTTGAACGGTGTATGCAGAATTGCCAGTTAAAGAATTTGGTGACAACTCGATTTTAAACTTCGCCAATGTTTTAGCGCTTGTAGCTCTCCGTCAAATTAAGTTACCCTGATGTAAATGGTGTCACCTGATAGAATTTGTTCTGCTGTTTCCAAATATGTACTTATTTCGCATGTAAGTCTTTCAGAAAGCGCACAAATTTGGGTTTTTTCAGACGAGATGAAAAAAACTGATTTTTCTTCTATCTACAATAATTCGGAAACGGTTAGAGATAGGACAGGGTTTCTGTGGTGTTTTATGCTCCCCATGGGCTGTTCTATCCTCTCCTTTCGTTTGGCAAATTATGTCAAACTCACCCTGTATATATACGAGGGTGAATCAAATATAAACGAGACTTTTGGACCTGCGCGCGCAATAGTGATGGAAGAACGTTCCGCTGTTATTGGCTGTTAGGTTGGTTTGTCAGGAGTGGGGGAAGCACGTGACTCATCATCATAGACTCGCTCAGTGTCCATCGTTACGATGTCCGAGCAGGAGGTACCTCCCTCTATTGCGCAACGTATTGTTATCAAGTTTTTAGCTGCAGAAGGTGTAAAACCGGCCGAAATCTTGAGAAGATTGACTGCACAGTTCGGGGAAGAGACGCTGTCGCGAGCTAGAGTGTTTGCTTAGCATAAACAGTTCGTGGAGGGCCGTGAACGTGTTGAAAATGAGAGCCATGACCGCAGACCCCGCACCAGCATTACAGCGGGCAACATCGACAGTGTTCGTCAACTTGTTGAAGGTCAACTTGCATATCGCCGCAAAAGACGAGACCTTCCGATGAGAAAAGTGATTCTCCTCCATGACAATGCTCGCCCCCATACAGCAGCCCTGACCGTACAAAAATTGGAGCAACTGGGTTGGGAGACACTGGAACACCCTCCATACAGTCCAGACCTGTCTCCCTGCGACTTCCATGTCTTTGGTCCTCTCAAGGAAGCTTTGGGAGGGCAAAAATTCCACAGCGATAATGAAGTTGAAGCATATGTGCGCAATTGGCTACAAACACGACCTGACTCTTTTTACCTGGAAGGAATTAAAAAATTACCTATACGCTGGGAAAAATGTGTTTCTAAATCAGGAGATTATGTAGAAAAATAAACTATGATTGTTTGTGCGTTTAAAATCAAAATAAATATTTTAAAAAATAAGTCTCGTTTATATTTGATTCACCCTCGTATTCAACATTGTGGCGATACGCACGTACATTCCAATTGACTACGAATGTGCGTGTCGACCTATAGTACGATAAGTCAGCCGAGGTATTCTCACGACAGTTACAGGACATTTTGAACGGACAGCTGCCAGTTAACGAGACACCAAAACGAATATAATTTCCTGATATTTTTTGTAATTTATTGGCATCGAATAAAGAACTGATCGAAAAAGTATTTTCTAATATTCAAGTTTATTATAGGAATCACGATTGGCTCCGTGAACGAGCTATCCTTGCCGCGAAGAATAAATATGTCTATCAACTTAACCCGTTAGTAGTCGCATATCGGTCTTTTTGCTGCCCATCGCTTATAAATTCCTCCTGCAAAATACCCCTTAAAAGTAAAGTGGGGAAACTTTGTGTACCTGACCTTTGGTGGATGTCCTCTAACATAGTATGTTTTCAAGTCATTTGTGCTATATTTTCAGCAGTTAAAAACATTTTATTTTTCAAAACGGTCTATTTGACCGCGACGCGACCACTAACGTTGATTCATTTCTTTCCCCATTTCGGGTTTTTCAGACAGGTTAGAGTTTTGCAGGAAAAACTTCGCGTGAATTAAACGCACTTCATCTTTCTTTACTGGCTTTCTTTCGGCTTTCCCCCAATACTAAACAGCGGCGGCAAAAAGACCGACACGCGACTACTAGCGTTATAAAAAGTGACCTGACTACTCTCGGGTTAATAATGTTATTCAATCCAGCATTCAAAGTGAGGAAATTACATATAAGTCGATAGACACCGTTGTTGAAGCAAATAAAGTAGTTAATTATACTACGGAATTTTTGAACTTACTTGATCTGCCAGGGATGCCACCACACACATTAAAAATGAAAATAGGTGTGCCAGTTATCATGTTGCGGAATATTAATCAACCAAAACTCTGCAACGGCACGCGCCTCGCAGTTAAGAAAGTAATAAACAACGTAGTGGAAGATTTTAACGGTTCCATTCAAAGGTGAAGATGTCCTCATTCATTGAATTCCCATGATTCCGACCGATACACCATTTAAATTTAAAAGATTGCAATTCCCAATTCTATTGACTTTTGCAATCACAATCAATAAATTTCAAGGTCAATATTTAGAAATATGTGGTTTAGAATTAAATATGGAATGTTTCTCACATGGGCAACTGTATGTTTTCTTTGTTTTGTTTCTCATTTCTCTTCCATGCAACCATAATGTGCCACAGCAAAAGCGAGGCAGGGTACAGCTAGTATATACAGGGTGGGTGAAAAGTTCTGCAACAATATAAAAAAAGTGCATTTTCCCTTATAGAACTTGTGGATTGTTAAATAATTATGTGTAATTCATCGATAAATAAATACACTTACTAAAAACATCTGTTTTTCACGTAGGTCTTTATTTATGGCTAAAGAAAATACAAGAAAAGCGATAATATCATTCCATAAGGCAGGCTGGAGGCATATAGACGCCGTTAACAGCTTCAAACAACTTTTTACAATGTATCACGAACGATATCACGGTTCTGTGTGGTACGCCCCACAAGTGATCGACCTCGTAGTGGAAGACATAGAACCATAAACGTACCACGAATTCGTAATATTATCCGGAAAATTACAGTCGGCTGCAAAATTATTCGAGCACTAGCAATAATCCTTGCCAAAAAAAAGTACACTTAATACAGCTTTGTTAAATAAATCCTTGCCGAGTCATGTTCTTAATCAGTCTAAGAACATGATTCGACAAGGATTTACTTAGCAAAACAGTGTTAAGTGTACTTTATAAATATAGGAATTATTGCTAGTGCTCGAATAATTTTGCAGCCGACTGTATATCCAGTAATCCTCGAAGACCAATGAGGAAGATGGCCTCCGAGATCAACGTTAGTACTGAAAGGATCCATCAAATTCATAAAAATGAACTAAGACTTTGCCCTTATAAACTGTAAAAAGTTCATTATCTAACTCAGAAAAGAAAAACAACTAGACTGAAAATATTTCGCAAGCTGCTGAGTCGAGTTGCTCGAAATGCTCATACAACATTCTTTTTCAGCGATGAAACTCTTTTCACGATACAGCAAGTTGTGAACAAACAAAATGACAGAATACTTACCCCAGATGTCCGAACTTCAAATGAGAGAGGGAGAATCCTTTCAAAGCGAACCAATCCTCAATCTGTGATGGTTTGGGTAGGAATTTCTTCCTAATGGAATACTCCTCTCGTTTTCATGCCTCAAAATGTAAAAGTGAATGCTGAGACAAATAAAAAAAAAATTATCGAACCTCACCGAGATCACTGAGCTCCTGCACTCTTCCCAGGACAGTCCTGGACATTTCAGCAGGATTCTGCATCAGCACATAAGGCATGAAACAATCAGAAATTTTTTGCAGACCTTTTTCCTTCATTTATTGCAGCCCACAGACTGGCCTCCGTATTCACCAGATTTAATCCCTATGGATTACTGTATCTGGTCAGTTTTGAAGAGGGAAGCTTGTTCAAAAATACGCAGTAGTTTGATATCGTTCAAACAATCACTAAAGGCTGCGTAGGACAAATTAGATGTAAATATGTTGCGGCTTGCTGTTGATAAACTCCCGGAAAGATTAAGAGCCTGCATTAAAGTCAAGGTGACTATTTTGAAATTGTTGTTTTTTTTTTTCTTTTTTTCTTTTTTTTTTTAATCATTAGTATAAAATAAAGTTTTTTTTTCACCTATTGCTTCTATCTAGTTTTTTATTCAATGTTTTTTATTTGTTGCGGTACTTTTTACCCACCCTGTATAAATATATTTGCAGTTTTGGGTTGAGGATGTTCTACAAAAACATACATTTAAGCAAAAATAAAATGAGTATTTGGATTTTGTCCTATCTTAAAAAATAATAACGATAAAGTGCTTTTTCTTTTTGATGTGTTTTGGCGTATTAATTTGAACTGCGCATGCTTTAAGCTGTAATAATAATAATAATAATAATAATAATAATAAAACAACTATTTTACGCGAATTTAGAATGGTAATAGCATTTCTAAGTTTCCCTAAGTCTTACACTATCTACAAGTAAGTATTTGGACATTTTTGTAATTTAGACGTTTTGTAAAATATTTAGAAAAGTTCTGTAGAAACTATATATATATATATATATCTTAAAACTTTTGCATTTTAAAGAACATATTATGCCTCATAAATTTCAGAGAAAGATTTGTTTTGAAAAAAGAAAACAAGACCAGTAAAAACTTAAGCAAAAGTCAAAGTATTTTGGATCACCTGTAAAAAATAATGTGTGAAATGCAGTTTAGTTGTAGTATGTGATTACGAGGATCCTTTAACTTATTGGTATAAATATGTATGATGCTTTATATTAATGGAGATATAACGGCTTCTTTAAAAAATTGAAAAAAAAAATATCACTTTTTAAATTATAGAACAAAGGGTATTAGACCCCACTGCAAGGACATTTTACATACTACAAGAATACGCGGCATACTACATTGGACACCGCATACTGCAATCAGAATGCAAAGTGTTAACCCTACAAGGCTCAAATTTTTTTTTAGTGCGCGACAAAAAATATATTGGTTGTAATTAGTGATCAGAAGATAGGGAAAACTTATAAAAACGAAAATAAAATCATTTTTTATGGAAAAATCAACTTTTTAGCTAAACGTACCTATGTGGAACATACATAAAAATATGATTTACTAATACGTTTACTATTGTAATCAAAAATAAAATAAAATAAAATAAAATAAAATAAACTTACATCTGCAAAATATACACTTCGTTATGACACACAGTATTTTTTTTTTTCCGAGCCAAAACTGTTCAATAACTATACTTTTCCTTTTTTTTTTTTTTTTTTTTTTTTTTTTTTGAATTCAAACAAACGACTAACGTATCACTTTCATTCAAATTTCACACTGAGTGCACTGTAACAAAAACACGTTCGACATCTTTAGGTAAATATTCGTATTACTACATTGCTAAATGTCAGTAGCTTCTATCAAGATGTCAAGAGATGTCGCTACTAATAGTTTTATAGCTATAGGAACGATTAAAGTCGGTGTTCCACATATGGAACTGGGTGCCTTGTAGTGTTAAATTACTTAAGAAATATGAGAAATTTTACTAAATAATTTTAGAACTTTTACTAAATAGTTTTTTAATTGCGTACGCCCAAGCTTTTCAAAAATATTATTTGCATAATTTAATAGCCAGCATTATTGAGTTACCCAGGGATGGAACACGGGCGCAGAATTCATACCACTATCGATGTAAGAAAATTTTCTACTTCTTAAATCAACGATATTATAAGTAGAGAAATTTCTTAAACGGATTCCGGTATGAATTCTGCGCCCGTGTTCCATCCCTGGTTACCTATAGGAAAACACCAAACGAATATTGGGTAAACTCGAAAAGTTATGAGAGATAGAATGAATAAAATTGAAATTATATGCAACTATCACAAAAAAATATGCTTCGATTATAAATGATTAAACAAGATCAATTATGACGCAAAGAGGAAGACGCGTAAGAATATTGTGAAAGTATGAAATCATGTGCAGTAACCACGCCTCGTTTTAGTTTCCAGTTAAAGTATCATTCTTTGTTTCTTCGACACAAATAAAATGTTGTTAGATTTTATTAGTGTTATTACCAGTTTTTTTTTTTTTTTTTTTTTCTAATTTTCTATTCATTATTTTTCAATTCATTAACTCTTTGCATTTTACTTTTACAAAACATGTATAAAATTAAAACGGTATAAACCGGTCAAGGAAAAAAATAATCGCGTGTGTCCTTCACACGATTTTTTCTTACCCTGCATTTCAATATTATAAAGATTAATTGCATATTAAGTATTAAAATGAATAATTTAAGATAATAAATTTCAATGTTATTTAAAAATAATCTAAACTAGGTTCAGGAACAGATTTATTTGACATTTCAGTCTGTGTGAATGTGGCCATAGCCTCCTAAACTAGATGCGTGTCGCGCGGCTCGAAAACTTTGCAACAGTTTAAGCGGTAAACAGCGAATCTGGTACAGATTGCGCGACTTTGTTATTCAACAGTGACCCAAAATTTTTAAAAATGGGATATGATATACATAAAAGGCGAACAGAATCAAAGAAACGTCGATTTTATATATATCATATATCACTTCTTAAAATTGTTGGTGAGAGTTGACTAGAAAAGTCACGCAATCTGTACCAGGTGGCGCTGTTCACCGTTTCAACTGTTGCGAAGTTCTGAGTCACGCGACAGACATCTAGTATAGGAGGCTATGATGTGTCTACCACTCCCTCAACAACTCGTTTAATTCTAGTACCTACACTTATTTATTTAAAAAAAAAAAAAAAAAGAGGATGCTATTAACTTGCCTTAAAAATTCCCAGTCGTAATTAAATGTTTCAAAAAGCTACCTGATACGAACTTCCAAATACCAAATTTGAATTTCTTGTAGTTATCTGTTGTTAAGTTATCCTGATAAAGTATTTCCATATAGATCTATACCTGCTAACTATGCTAGTTTATCCGTAATGGTATTGGGCCACGCCTTTCCTCCCCCCCCCCACAATTATAGTTGTAAAGTAATATTCAACAATATGTTATCATGATTAAATAAGTAGACTATTGCTCTACAACTATTCTGGTATAAGAACAAGGCGGTGTTTAATGCCATTACGAATAAACTAGCATAGTTAGCAGGTCTAAAGATCAAAAGTTTAACTTCAGTAATGAAGGCACCTGAAATTTTCATATTATATAAAAAACCAGAGTTTAAAAAAAAACTTCCATTTTTTTTTTTTTTTTTTTTTTTTTTTTTTTACATTATAGATATGAAAAATTAATAGAGAAATTTCATCAAAATTTGGTGGGCACTAATTTATGTCAAGATAACACTACATATAAATATGTATGAAATTCTATGTACTGGTTCCACAGATACAGTTGCCTCAATATTTTGTCATACTCAGACAGACATTTCTTAAAAATGGTCGCACTGTGTTTTGACTTCCTAAAACTTTAAAAACCATCGAAGCCCAAAGTCTTTTTTTTTTTTTTTTTTTTTTAGGACAGTATACTATTGGTCTGAATCTACGGATTTTTACGATGCCAGTTTTATGATAGTTGGTCATTTATCGAAATCAAAAATTTATAAGATTTATAATTGAATAATTTGAAAGCGATGTTATTGTTCGAAAAAAAAAAAATAGTCCTGCATGCTAAACTTTCATCATTTTTTTTCTTTCTTTTTTTTGAAAGAAAGGAAAATAAAAAATTAATAATAATC
Source organism: Salticus scenicus (assembly GCA_963930645.1). Classification (NCBI taxonomy): domain Eukaryota; kingdom Metazoa; phylum Arthropoda; class Arachnida; order Araneae; family Salticidae; genus Salticus; species Salticus scenicus. The sequence continues at coordinate 187,841,067 of OZ005659.1, forward strand.
AGTTTCAAAACAAACAGTATCTAAAAAGTTTTTTTTTTCTTTCTTTTTTCTTTTCTTTTCTTTTTTTTTTTTAAATTTTTAATTAGGAAATAAAAATTGCGCACCCAGAATGAAATAATAAAAGAAAAATCTGGAGTGACTCCACTTGACTTTCCGAACATTGAGTAATTAACGGTTTTGTAGATAAATTAAAGTAAGAGGAGTTGTTATATAAACAAAAGAGAAAATTATAATAGGGTGTTTGGGTATTTTTCTTTATATAGTACACGATGTTTAATTTAACGCTATTTTACCAAACTCGTAGATCATAATGATAAAGAATAATTAATTGTGTCCCTGTAAAAACCTAAAAATGCTGGATTCACCAAAATGCTTATAGTTAGAGCAAAAGTATCTTATAATGTTAATATAAATTTTCAGCTCCATCGGATAAGGCATTTAGTCGCACTTTAAAGTTTGAGCCTATATGCAACAATTATAAATAAATTTGCATTTTGTCCCTGTAAAAAGAAAAATAAATGCTAGATTCTCTAAAGTTCATACAGTTTGTGTGACGGTGACGCATAACATGTATATAAATTTTCAGTTAATTTGAATAAAGAGTTTAGTCGCTGTCACACTTTAAATAATTTAAGCCTATAGGTCTTAAAAATGAAAAATTTTTAATTGTGTCCCTGTAAAACTCGTTAAGTACTAGAGTCACCAAAATCCATACAGTTGGTGGATGGTGACATATAACTCGCATATAAATTTCCCACTCAAACGGATAAGGCATTTAGATGCTATCGCACTTTAAATAATTTCACCCTATAGGCCATAATAATACAGAATTATTTGTTGTGTCTCTGTAAAAAAACTAGAAGTGCTAGATTCACTAAAACCTTTATTGATCGTGAAACTGTGACCTATAATATGTGTATAACTTTTTTGTTCAATTGAATAAGGCGTTTAGACGCTATCGCACTTTTTAAAATTTAATCCCGTAGGCCGTAAGGATAAAGAATTTTTCTTTGTGTCCCTGTAAAGAAACTATAAGTGCTAGATTCAGCAAACTCTATGCAGTTCATGTAACTATAGGCGATTTGACGCTATTGCACTTTAAAAATTTGGTCCTATATGCAATAAAGAATTTTTCTTTGTGTCCCTGTAAAAAAAACTGTTAGTGCCAGATTCTCCAAAATCTATACAGATTGAGTAACCGTTACCTATAATATGTGTATAATTTGTTTGCTTTGCTCAATTGAATAAGGCGGATAGATAATATCGCACTTTTAAGATTTTGGTCCCACAGACCACAATGATAAAAAAATTTTCTTTGTGTCCCTGTAAAAAAACTATAAGTGCAGATTCACCAAAATCAATAGGGTTCGTGCTGCAGTGACTTGCTAGAAGCGTACCAACTTACAGCTCATTCGAACAAAGCGTTTAGACGCTAGCATGTTCACACACACACACATACATTCATCATCGATAAAATAGTGAATACGGACTCAGGGTACCTCAAACGTTTAGAAACACATAAATCTCGAATTCGGATTTTTGACACGATTACAATACTTTCCCTAGATATGTATGTTCGGAAAGTAAAAAGAAACAAGATAATTAAATTTGAATTTGAGTTGGTAATTTAAGGATGCCATTAATTTAATAACTTTATTAGCCTTTTTTTTTTTTTATGAAACCACTATTTTCTTTTATTGAATATTGAAGAAAGTAAAATTAATCAAAAGAAATATGTAAAACATGTGTTCTATTAAATTTGGAAACAGTATTTAGAGAAACAATAAATTTGTAAAACATGGTTTTAAAAAATTCCGTTTTCAAAATTAAATAGATTTGATATTTATAAGATGAAATTTTCGAATATGAATGATATATTAGAAAATTTGAAATGAATAATATATGTGTATTTGAAAATAAACATTTCCTAATATGAATAGTATAAATAATTATATTATCTATATTAGAAAATAAATTTAATATTCTGTCCAAAAGGTAAAAAAAAAAAAAAAAAAAAAAAAAATTATAGGAAAAATATGATTAGAGAATTTTTATATTTTATAAAATTATAATTAAATTTCAGTGTTTATATAATAATTTCTTTCTCAAGGCAAAATAAAATAAAATAAAATAAAATAAATGAATAAATAAAGCATCTAATGTACAATGACTTGCATTATTTCAGATTTAAAAATATGCTTTCAAAATATGTTTTTGGATCAGCATACAAATAAAAAATCTCTTTTGCTAGATTTTTGTGCTCAGAAAACTTGTTTCGGCGTTAAATTCAATAAATAATCTTTGAATAATTCAAACGTTTGTAAAAAACGATAGATTTTTTTTTTCTTCATGTTAAATTATGAAAGTAATTTCTTACGTTTACAGATATTTATTATTATTATTATTATTATTATTATTTTATTTATTATATATATATTTATATATATATAAACAAAAGTTATTCCTTTTTATAGTAAATTTATAATTTTGATAAAATTTTCATAATATACAATTTCTGAAATGAAAAATAAAATTTTAGTATATCGCATTCATTTTGTTTTATTACACACACACACAAATATATATATATATATATTATTACACACAAAAAATAAGAATAAATTAAAATATATAGATAATATAAAAGTAGATATAAGTATAGAACACCAGTAAATATGTAAATTATGAAAAAAATATTACTTTATGTTCCAGAAATTTGTTTTTTAATCGGGATTTTCCCTCTTTATTGTAACTTAATATCATGTTGCATTATACAATTTAAAATAATAATAATAATAATAAAATATTCTAAATTAAAATATATTAATTTACGCTTACATCACACATTTAAATTTCGCATATAAACCTAGGTATAGTGGTACAGAGATTGTCTGATATGGCGAGTAGTCAATGTAAATTAAAACTAAAGAAAAATACATTTCTGATGAAAAAACACAGAAACAGGAAACAGTGTTGTCAAATGTACGGATATTTTTATTCAACAATCACCAATAATTTTGAAAAGTGATATTTAAATTTTATAATAGACAATTAAACTTCTAAATGGTTAGGCAATCGTTACAATTAAAATTTAATAAATTTAATGGTGGGTATTGAGTAAAAAAGTGCCTTCGCAACAGTGACTGGAGAACAATTTAAAAATTATTTTAATTTAAGGTAATTAAGTTCGATACTACGTCACTTGACAAAAATAAGTCTAAATGCACTATAAAAGCAGTAATGCATTCATATCTTAATTGATAAAGTGTTATACTTAAATGATTTTCTCGCGAAAATATTTTACAAATTTGAAATGATTACTTATTTATTTATTTTTTCAATTTATTTTATTTAGCATTTTTCTTTTATCTATTACTTTAAATAACAGTTACATATGGAGAATAAATAACAGTCGTGCTTTTCTAAAAGATTGTGAAAATTACTCAACGGCATTAAGAATATTGAAGCAAAATATTTAATATAGTAACTCTGAAAATAGAGAATGCATTCTTATTTTTATTTTATATTTATTTATTTATTTTTTCCTGTTGAAGCATACGCTTTGCCCATGCTATATTCCACATTATAAGAAAAAATAATTTTTTTAATTATACCATTAAACATGTAGTCATGCCTTGTAAGTTGTTAGTCATGCCGTAGTTATGCATTTTTTTCACACCATTCTTTAATACACACACACACACACACACACATACCGGTTTACCCAACCAAGTGAGGTCCCCGTAATTTTGCATTCATTGCGAGGTCCACCTAAAATTATTTATATCTCCGGTATAAATTAACATATCCAAATATAAATTATTGTTTTCTTAATTATAGACATGGGAGAACCCAGATGATCCAAAATTTTTTTAATAAATTAAATATAAAATTTCCACATTTTGCATTCAAAGCGAGGACCGGAAGAAGGGATAATTTGTGGGTTTATTAGGGAATATCTTCTTAAAATCCCCAGTAAAAAGGGATTGTCTCGTTTAAGACCGGAATGTCAGCTATCAAGTGCGGGGAGTCAAAAACCACATTCTTTTCTTTTGAATAAAACAAATATCGGTCCACGTGTTTTTACATATATTACGCAGAAAACATACACACGGAAAAATAAATTGCACTGTTTGAAATTGTTTTTTTCCTCCCGTCCTTTTAATTATAAGAGAAGTAAAAAAAGAAAATATACATACATATACATATATATATATATATTTGCATTATTCAATGGAAAATTATTTGTACATTTTCAAAATAAAGTGATATTTTGTATTATGGTTTGTTAACACATAAAAAATTGCACCAAATTTAATTTTTTAACCGATTAAATTCTGAAATCACAATAAAGTTCACAGCTTTAATTGAAAAAAAAATGTAGAAAAACTTTTAAAAAGAAAAAGAAAAAAAAAAAAAAAAACGATTATCAAAACATTTTGGAATAATAAAAAATTTAAGAAAGGGGGGGGGGGGGATTTTTGCTTCCAAACTGCAATTATTATAATATTTGTTTCAAATACCTTCAGATTATTTGCAGATTTTTCTGCAATTTTTTTTTTTTTCCCCCTGGTTTTCCAGGATATAGCAGCTCGAATGGATATACCGGTTGTATACTTTTACTTATATATTTAAATAGTTAAAATAAGTTAAAGTTTGAGGAGATAATAATATATTTAAATTATATATAATTTAGATATTTCATAAAATAAGTGTAAAATATTTTATTTTTAAACGAACTCAGCGAAGTTCAAACTAACACCTAAAATTAATATTTATGGCCAATTTTTAACTTTTCTCGAATAAGGTTTAAAGTTCGCTGTTATTTATTTATTTATTAACGTTTATATAATCAACATAAAAAACGAAGTGATTTTTAATCTATCATAATTTCAAAAATACAAGATTGCCTGTTTGCAGATTTCACATAAGATGATTTGAAATTTAGGAGACAGACAGCTCGAAAAAATTAAAATGCAACGTGATCTGAAAAAAAAAAAAAAAAAATATATATATATATATATATATATATATATATATATATATATATATATATATATATATTAATTTTAGAATATATATATATATTCTAAAATTTAAAATTCTTTTAAACTGATAATTATGAAATATAGCTAAGAATCTTATAGAATATATGTATATCAGAGATCTAATACAACAATAATAATAATAAAACAGAATGAAATTAAGCTGTTTATTTAGATGTCAAAATGCCGCAGATAGACAAACATAGCTTCAAGTTTTTAAAACTCCCCTTTATTAATGGGAGATTAAAAACAACATTTTTTCACAAACTTAAAGAAAAATGTACAAAGATATAGGTCGTCGTTTTTTCTAAAATATTAATTTTCAAACATTAAATTACTTATTGACTGACATGGTTTTTAGTGTTTGAAAAGTGCAAGTAAAAACAGGCGAGTAAATATCGACATTCTAATTAAGAGTGAGAAATCAGCAGGGTATGAAAAATTTTTGTTATTTATGGGTATTTACATTTCTTTCGAGTGCAGACCAAAGATACCTATATAATAAAATGTATAATATAATATATGCGCGTGAGTATATTTTTATAAATATAACCTATATAAGGATATATTTTTATAAATATATCTTGTATATTTTTATAAATATATCTTATATATAATTAATAATATTACGAAATTTACTGTTTTTAGGAAAAACCCTGCAGCTTAAAGCAACGAAATATTTCTTAGTTTTTCTTTTTTCTTTCTTTAATTTCTAAAAGCTACCATTCATTGAGGATTATTAAATGTAAATATATATATATATATTTTAAGAATCTTAAATTAAAAAAAATATCTTTTAACAAAATTTTCAAATAATATGTAAGTGTGTGTGTGTGTATTTTCGTTTGTTTAACCTACAAAATGCAGACCAAAACCCGGTTATGCATCAGCATTGCGAGGACACATTTCTGGTCCTCGGGAAAACAGGAAAATGCGGGAATCACGATTGGTAGAGTGAATCAGTATATTTCTTCTCATATATGAATACATTTTTATGAATGCTAGAGATTTCATATTAGTTCTTTTTATCTCTCAAAATCAAACAGTATTTGAGAAAAAAAAAAAAAAAAAAAAAAAAAACTTTGCATTTTCAAAGAAATTGTTTGCCATGTGTTATTTTTAAATGGAAAATTTATTTATTATTTTTATTATTATTATTTCTAAACATCATTTGTTAAGGAAGTTCTTCATATGTACTTAAAAGCGGTTCTATTTTATTATTATTGTTATTATTATTATCATTCATATATTAATATGATTTGAAAGCTGAAAAGATTGCCAGCTCGAATTTTTTTTTTATTTCTGTGCAAATGCTTATGGAAGAAACGTCATTTTAAATATTAATAATAATAATAATAATAAAAGTCTTTGAATCAAAGTTTTATCAAACATAGTTAAAAACCACACAGAATGTATCAGAGTTTTAAAAGACATCCCCAAAATAATTGGGCAGATAGAAACACAGACAAAGTTTCAATCAATCTCTCTCTCTCTCTCTCTTAAACATTCCATTAGTTTAACATGAATCGGAGCATTTGGTGCCCGAAATATTTGCAAGTAAACAAAAGTACAAGCTGCCAGATAGGCAGTCAATTAAAATAAATAAATTAGCAGAGTATGAAATGTATTTAATATGTATTTGTGTGTGTGTGTTTATTTTTGTTTGTTTACCCTACTAAGTGCAGACCAAAGCTCGGCTACACATGAACATTGAGAGGACCACAATTGGTCCTCGGAAAGGAAAGATGCGTGGATTTAGTTTTATTATTTTTTTCATTTTTTATTTATTTTATTTTTTACGTTATTTATAAATATGATTGGAAAGCGGGAAACTTGAGAGCTCGAAATTTTTAAAATATTATTTCAATGTGTTCTGGGAAATTAATTAAATAAATAAATAAATAAAACTTTTTTTTTTTTTTTTTTTTTTTAAGAAAAAAATTATTATATCAAATTTTCAGTTAATATGTATGTGTGTATGTATTTGCGCTTGTTTATTCTACCGAGTGCGGACCCACCTTCGTCATAAAATATTGCTTTAAATTTTAAAAGATCTTTGAAGCGACATTTCCTCAAGCATAGTTAAAAATCTTCCATAATATGTCATCATTCTAATAAAAGATACTGCAAATATATTGGGCTATTATTCAGACGCTAAAACAGAGCAGATGGATACTTAAAGAGACAAAGCTTCACTATTATAAAGAATCTTTTTTTTTTTTTTTTTTTTTTTTTTTTTTTTTTGTCAGAGAATAAAAACGATATTTTAAAAGAAATATTATGATAAGCATGATAAGTATCAAACATCTATATTTTTATTTTTTAAACATTATTTTACCTTATGATGAATAAGAGCATTTAGTGGCCGAAACTATCGCAACTAAAACTAGTATGTTGTGGCCACCACAAGACTTTCTTCTATATTTTCCTATACATATTCACTCAGTAACAATATTAAAAAAAAAAAAAAAAAAAAAAAAAAACAATCGTTAAATGTAAAAAAAAAATCGATAACTTTGTTTTAAATTATCACAGATTTATAGTTCAGGCATTCGTTTTAAAGGTATTGGCGAGATCAATCGAACTATACCCATCTTGAAAATTTACCTGCCCGGGGGGTAATTCCCCCCCTGGGTGGAAGCGATGCCCCCACATACACAATTTTTTTTTCCTAGTTAACTACTACTATTATCAATAATTCACATTAATTTTGCAATCACAAGTTAAAAATAACTGATTATACACATTTATACGAAATTTTGCCCTATACTGAAATGTTAAAAATTTAGAAAAAATGCGATCACAGCGCCACCTGTTGAGTGATTAATCCCCAAATGTAATCAGCACCAGTTTATGTAGGGGACCACCTAAATACCAAGTTTAGTTAAATTTCGTTAAAAAAAAAAAAAAAAAAAAAAAAAAATCAAAGTTTTTTTCATTAAAAGTAAAAAAAATCGATAACTTTGTTTTAAATTATCACAGATTTATAGTTCAACCATTCGTTTTAAAGGTATTGGCGAGATCTTTCGAACTATACCCATCTTGAAAATTTACCCCCCACCCCCATCCCAGGGTGGAAGCGATGCCCCCACATACACAATTTTTTTTCCTAGTTAACTACTATTATTATCAATAATTCATATTAATTTTGCAATCACAAGTTAAAAATAACTGAATATACATTTATACGAAATTTTGTCCTATACTGCCATGTTAAAAATTTAGAAAAAATGCGATCGCAGCGCCACCTGTTGAGTGATTGATCCCCAAATGTAATCAGCACCAGTTTATGTCGGGGACCACCTAAATACCAAGTTTAGTTAAATTTCGTAAAAAAAAAAAAAAAAAAAAAAAAAAAAAAAATCAAAGTTTTTTTTTCATTAAAAGTAAAAAAAATCGATAACTTTGTTTTAAATTAGCACAGATTTATAGTTCAACCATTCCTTTTAAAGGTATTGACGAGACCTTTCGAAAGATACCCATGTTGAAACTTTACCCCCACCCGGGGGGGGGGGTGTACTTCCCCCCAGGGGGGAACCGATGGGGGAACCACATGCACAATTTTTTTCCTAGTTAACTACTACTATTATCAATAATTCATATTGATTTTATTGTCACACGTTTTATATAACTCTAATTATGCACATTTATACGAAATTTTGTCCTATACTGCCATGTTAAAAGTTTACAAAAAATGCGATCACTGCGCCACCTGTTGAGCGATTCATCCTCAACTATAATCAGCTCCAGTTTATGTCAGGGTGCAACTAAATACCAAGTTTGGTTAATTTTCATTCATTGGTTCGTGAGATAAAGCGTCCACAAAAAAGTGATACAGACAGACAGACATTTTTAAAAATCTATCAATTCGTGTTTCGGACATCCCAAAATGTGTAAATCCATCAAAAAACGGAGCTCGAAAATTTTCGCGAATCCAATACTTTCTCTATATTACATATAGAAGAATGTAAAAAAAGGCAGATTGCCAGATGGGCAGTTTAATTGGGAGTGAGAGATCCGCAAGGTCTGAAATTTGTTTATTATGTATGCGTGCGTGTATATTTGCGTTTGTTTATCCTACCAACTGCAGACCGAAATTCGATTAGACATCGACATTGCGAGGACAAAAATTCAGGTCCTCGGAAAGAAAGGAGGATGCATTGAACTCTACAGATAGGATAAGTATATGTATTATAAAATATGAAACGTAATATATATATATATATAGAGAGAGAGAGAGGGGGAGAGAGAGAGAGAGAGATAGATGATTATATTTTTTACAAAATATTTGAAAAACCATAAATGATTTTTATTTTTACTTTTTTTAAATCAACCACTTTTTGAGAAAAATCCTGCAAATTTAAAGAGACAATTCTCATACAATATTTGTAAGCGGAAGATTTATTATTATTATTTTTTATTTTATTTTATTTCAAAATGAAACCATTTTTTTTTTTTTTTGAGGAAGGAACAGCCTTTTTTTTTTTTTTTTTAATTTATTAATATGGTTTCGAAGAGGGAAAGAGGCCAGCCCAAAAATTTTAATATATCATAGAAAGAAAAAAAAAAAAAAAAAAATTCATTAGATAAAAAAAAAATACAAAGAAAAAAAGAAAGAAAGAAATTAGAATTGAAAAAGCTTTGAACCAAATTTTCAACAATTATTTATGTGTAGGTTTATTTTTGTTTGTTTACCCTACCAAGTGCAGACCGAAACTCGTTCACACATTAACATTGCGAGGACCACAGTTGGCTCCTCGGAATGGAATGATGTGTGAATTTCTGTAGGCAGTTTTTTTTTTCTCTTTTTACGTCATGTATTAATACGATTCGAAAAAATGAAAATTTGAAGCTTCATAATTTTTAACTATCATTTCAGTGTGTTCTGGAAAAATAAATAAATATAAAATTACATACAATTAAAAAAAATTGAACCAAATTTTCAGTTAATATATATACTATGTGTGTGTATTTGCGTTTGTTTACCCTACGAAATGCAGACCGAAACCCGTTTTCACATCGGTATTCCGAGGACCCCCATTTTTGATCCTCGGAAAGAAAAGGAGATGCAGAGATTCCATTACATAGGAAAAATATATAAGATAATAAATATAGATGAGTATATTTTTATAAGTATTGATTGGTTGGTTGGTTGTAGGATTTAAGGGTGATTGACTATGCTAGGGCCCAAGGCTTTATAAATATTGGAAATTTCATATATGATTTATAATTTTCTTAAATCAACCACTCTGAGAAAAATCCTGCAGTTTTAAACAAACAATTATCATATGTTGATACAAATGAAAGATTTATAAATATAATTTTATTTCTAAACTATACCGTTTATCGACGAAGTTCTTTATTTTTATATAAAGGCAGCCGTATTATTTTTTCCTTAATTTATTAATATGATTTGTAAGATGGAGAATTACCTGCTCAAAATTTTTAAGATATCACTCCAAATTGTCCAGAACAAAAAAAATAAAAAAATAAATAAAATTAGAATTAAAAAAGCTTTTGAACCAAATTTCAACAATTATTTATGTGTAGGTTTATTTTTGTTTGTTTACCCTACCAAGTGAAGACCGAAACTCGTTCACACATTAACATTGTGAGGACCACAGTTGGTCCTCGGAATGGAATGATGTGTGGATTTCTGTAGGCAGTTTTTTTCTCTTTTTACGTCATGTATTAATACGATTCGAAAAAAGGAAAATTTGAACCTCCATAATTTTTAACTATCATTTCAGAGTGTTCTGGAAAAATAAATAAATATAAAATTACATACAATAGAAAAAAAAATAACCAAATTTTCAGTTAATATATATACTATGTGTGTGTATTTGCGTTTGTTTACCATACGAAATGCAGACCGAAACCCGTTTTCACATCGGTATTGCGAGGACCCCCATTTTTGATCCTCGGAAAGAAAAGGAGATACAGAGATTCCATTACATAGGAAAAATATAGAAAATATTAAATATAATTGAGTATATTGTTATAAGTATTGGTTGGTTGTAGGATTTAAGGCTGATTGACTATGCTAGGGCTCAAGGCTTTATAAATATTGGAAATTTCATATATGATTTATAATTTTCTTAAATCATCCACTCTGAGAAAAATCCTGCAGTTTTAAACAAACAATTATCATATGTTGATACAAATGAAAGATTTATAAATATAATTTTATTTCTAAACTATACCGTTTATCGACGAAGTTCTTTATTTATATATAAAGGCAGCCGTATTATTTTTTCCTTAATTTATTAATATGATTTGTAAGATGGAGAATTACCTGCTCAAAATTTTTGAAATATCACTCCAAATTGTCCAGAAGAAAAAAAAAAAAATAAATAAATAAAATAAATTTAGAATTAAAATAGCTTTTGAACCAAATTTTCAACAATTATTTAAGTGTAGGTTTATTTTTGTTTATTTACCCTACCAAGTGCAGACCGAATCTCGTTCACACATTAACATTGCGAGGACCACAGTTGGTCCTCGGAATGGAATGATGTGTGGATTTCTGTAGGCAGTTTTTTTTCTCTTTTTACGTCATGTATTAATGGGATTCGAAAAAAGGAAAATTTGAAGCTCCATAATTTTTAACTATCATTTCAGTGTGTTCTGGAAAAATAAATAAATATAAAATTACATATAATTAAAAAAAAAAATTAACCAAATTTTCAGTTAATATATATAGTATGTTAAAACAGGAATAAACTACTACGTAAGAAACGCCAAAGAAAAATTATTGAGGTGCATACAGCTGTTTCGGTAGCCTAAAGCGTACCGTCTTCAGTGCAAAAAGAATTCTGAATCTGGAGAAGTGTTCGTATATATAGGAGAGGGACCGGATTTAGTTCAACCAATAGGATTACGGAAGAGGTGGGGAGTGTGGCCAATAGGAATTAAGGAATGTGTAGCTGTGTAAAGAGTAGAAAAATTAAGGAAATGTGGACTGAATGTAAAATTTCCAACAATCAGACAAATAGGGAACAGCGAAATCGCAATTTACAAGGTTTTTAAAATTTTTATAAATATGAAAAGCTTCAAAGAAATCGAGTTCATGAATGGATTTAGGTCTGCAAATTATTTTAGCTAAATTAAATTTAAAATTATGATTTTCCTCCCAGCAATGTTTAGAAATAGCCGATTTATTGGTTTCTTGTTTGCGGACGTAATTCATATGTTCTTTTAGACGAAATTTAAGACTGCGTTTAGTTTGGCCAATATATGATAAACCACACTGACAAGAAATACTATAAATGCCCCAAGAATTATGCATATCAATAGGATCTTTTAACTGAGAAAAGGTGAGTTTATTGGAAGGCGAAAATATTATTTTAAAATCATATTGTTTGAGAATTTTAGCTATGGTTTGACTGGTTTTAGAAAAATAGGGTAAAACAATACTGATATTAGATGTGACTGATTTAGTAGACGAAATACGAGGGAATTGTAATTTTTGGATAGCTTTGTCTATAATGGAAGGGTCATAACCTCTGTCAATTGCGATGGCTTTCAGGTATTTAATTTCAGATTTCAATAAAATAGGATTTGAACAAATATTAAGGGCACGGTTTACAAAAGTATAGAAAGCAGCCATTTTTTGGTTAGGTGGGTGACATGAACGCGCATGGGGAGGAAGGGAGACTGCAAAATTTTTGCGATAGACAGTGGTTGAAAATCCATTTACAGTGCGAGAGACGAGGGTGTCAAGAAATGGAAGGGAGCCATTATTTTCTATTTCATATGTAAACTGGATATTACTGTCAATTGAATTTAAGGTTTCTAAGACATGGTCAATATTGTGAAGAGATATGTCGATAAGCGTGAAGGTGTCGTCAACGTAACGGGTCCAAAAAGGAAAAGATATTTTCTTAAAAAGCTTGCTTTCGAAATAGTGCATGTAAATGTCTGCGAGAATTGGGGAGAGAGGGGAACCCATGGCTAAACCTTCAGACTGACGATAGAATTTATTTTGGAAAGAAAAAGTGGTTTGTGATAAACAAATGCGGGTAAGAGAAATTAATTCTTGTATTTCGAAAGAGGTGAAATGAAACTCTTTTAATCTATTTTCGAGACAGCAGAGGGCGCCACTTATTGGAACATTAGTGAAAAGAGATTTTACATCAAAAGAAACCATAGTGAGATTAGTGTGAGGGCAGTTTTGAATATTTTTTGCAAAATTTATGGAATTCTTAACAGTATAACTATTAGCAGCAAGAAGTGGAGCAAAAATTGTGGTGAGAAATTTAGCTAGATTATAGGAAGCAGTACCGATATTAGAGACTATTGGACGAAATGGAATATTGGGTTTCTGAACTTTTGGTAAAGCATAAAATCTGGCACAATTAGCAATAGAAGGGATAAGATGGGATTTAGTCGAGTTCAATAACAAGGGGCAAGATTTTATAGCAGATTTAATTTTATTTAATTCTTGAGGAGAGGGGTCACGGGGCAGAGGAATGTATGGGCCATCATTAATTAGTTCGGTGACACTTTCGATGTATTGTTTTTTATCCAAAATAACAATCTGACCACCTTTATCAGCTTTAGTAATGATGATATTTTCATTAGATTTTAATTCCTTCAAGGCGTTTTTTTCTGCAGGGCTGAGATTTGATTTAAAATTTTTAGAGTTGAAATTGGCATTATTAAGGATTAAATGACGAAGATTTTCTTTCTGTTGGTCAGTCAGTCGAGAATTTTTGAAAGCTTTTTCAACCGGTGCAATTAACTGAGGAAAAGAAGGAGGTTTAGAAATGGCAAAATTTGAATTGAGTTTGAGAACAGAATATTGACTATTGGAAATATCAGTACTGGAAAGATTAACGATTGCATTTTTATTGACAACAGGTAAGTCGTTCAAATGAATAGGACTCTGTGAATTACGAAGCCGGGTGAATTTATCATGTAATTTAATTGAGTGTTTACGAGAACGGTTGTCACAATGAATCCAGGAATTGTGATCAATCAACATAAAATTAGGACGTTCAAAAGCTAACTTTAAGTGGAGAAACAATAAATCTTTTTCAATTTTGGCGATGTTGGTACGAGTTTCCTTAATAACTGCACGGAGAATATTAAAATGAGACCTGAGTACTGCTTTGTTTACAAAACTGGAACCAGAAATATTGCATTTCAGTTGAATGAATTTAGGGATAATGCGGTGTCTCTTGCATTGTAAAAGGAATTTTAGACGGTTGAGGGCACGAAACTTTTTAGTACGTAGACGGTAGAAACGATTAACTAATTTGCACATTTTGAAAACAAGAAAATGGCTCAAAATATTACTGACCTAATCTCCCCCTCATATGAGGCTTCTCAGACCAGGTTGCTCAGTAACAATATGAGCAGAAGACCAATAACACAACTAAGCCCGTATAAGCTTAACAAATAATAGCAGGAGACTTGGCGTTGGAATATTAAAACAGGAATAAACTACTACGTAATTAAATCTGCTATAAAATCTTGCCCCTTGTTATTGAACTCGACTAAATCCCATCTTATCCCTTCTATTGCTAATTGTGCCAGATTTTATGCTTTACCAAAAGTTCAGAAACCCAATATTCCATTTCGTCCAATAGTCTCTAATATCGGTACTGCTTCCTATAATCTAGCTAAATTTCTCACCACAATTTTTGCTCCACTTCTTGCTGCTAATAGTTATACTGTTAAGAATTCCATAAATTTTGCAAAAAATATTCAAAACTGCCCTCACACTAATCTCACTATGGTTTCTTTTGATGTAAAATCTCTTTTCACTAATGTTCCAATAAGTGGCGCCCTCTGCTGTCTCGAAAATAGATTAAAAGAGTTTCATTTCACCTCTTTCGAAATACAAGAATTAATTTCTCTTACCCGCATTTGTTTATCACAAACCACTTTTTCTTTCCAAAATAAATTCTATCGTCAGTCTGAAGGTTTAGCCATGGGTTCCCCTCTCTCCCCAATTCTCGCAGACATTTACATGCACTATTTCGAAAGCAAGCTTTTTAAGAAAATATCTTTTCCTTTTTGGACCCGTTACGTTGACGACACCTTCACGCTTATCGACATATCTCTTCACAATATTGACCATGTCTTAGAAACCTTAAATTCAATTGACAGTAATATCCAGTTTACATATGAAATAGAAAATAATGGCTCCCTTCCATTTCTTGACACCCTCGTCTCTCGCACTGTAAATGGATTTTCAACCACTGTCTATCGCAAAAATTTTGCAGTCTCCCTTCCTCCCCATGCGCGTTCATGTCACCCACCTAACCAAAAAATGGCTGCTTTCTATACTTTTGTAAACCGTGCCCTTAATATTTGTTCAAATCCTATTTTATTGAAATCTGAAATTAAATACCTGAAAGCCATCGCAATTGACAGAGGTTATGACCCTTCCATTATAGACAAAGCTATCCAAAAATTACAATTCCCTCGTATTTCGTCTACTAAATCAGTCACATCTAATATCAGTATTGTTTTACCCTATTTTTCTAAAACCAGTCAAACCATAGCTAAAATTCTCAAACAATATGATTTTAAAATAATATTTTCGCCTTCCAATAAACTCACCTTTTCTCAGTTAAAAGATCCTATTGATATGCATAATTCTTGGGGCATTTATAGTATTTCTTGTCAGTGTGGTTTATCATATATTGGCCAAACTAAACGCAGTCTTAAATTTCGTCTAAAAGAACATATGAATTACGTCCGCAAACAAGAAACCAATAAATCGGCTATTTCTAAACATTGCTGGGAGGAAAATCATAATTTTAAATTTAATTTAGCTAAAATAATTTGCAGACCTAAATCCATTCATGAACTCGATTTCTTTGAAGCTTTTCATATTTATAAAAATTTTAAAAACCTTGTAAATTGCGATTTCGCTGTTCCCTATTTGTCTGATTGTTGGAAATTTTACATTCAGTCCACATTTCCTTAATTTTTCTACTCTTTACACAGCTACACATTCCTTAATTCCTATTGGCCACACTCCCCACCTCTTCCGTAATCCTATTGGTTGAACTAAATCCGGTCCCTCTCCTATATATACGAACACTTCTCCAGATTCAGAATTCTTTTTGCACTGAAGACGGTACGCTTTAGGCTACCGAAACAGCTGTATGCACCTCAATAATTTTTCTTTGGCGTTTCTTACGTAGTAGTTTATTCCTGTTTTAATATTCCAACGCCAAGTCTCCTGCTATTATATATAGTATGTGTGTGTATTTGCGTTTGTGTACCCTACGAAATGCAGACCGAAACCCGTTTTCACATCGGTATTGCGAGGACCCCCATTTTTGATCCTCGGAAAGAAAAGGAGATGCAGAGGTTCCATTACATAGGAAAAATATATAAAATAATAAATATAAATGAGTATATTGATATAAGTATTGGTTGGTTGGTTGGCTGTAGGATTTAAGGCTGATTGACTATGCTAGGGCCCAAGGCTTTATAAATATTGGAAATTTCATGTATGATTTATAATTTTCTTAAATCAACCATTATGAGAAAAATCCTCCAGTTTTAAACAAACAATTATCATATGTTGATACAAATGAAAGATTTATAAATATAATTTTATTTCTAAACTATACCGTTTATCGACGAAGTTGTTTATTTTTATATAAAGGCAGCCGTATTATTTTTTCCTTAATTTATTAATATGATTTGTAAGATGTAGAATTACCTGCTCAAAATTTTTAAAATATCACTCCAAATTGTCCAGAAGAAAAAAAATAAAAAAATAAATAAAATTAGAATTAAAAAAGCTTTTGAACCAAATTTCAACAATTATTTATGTGTAGGTTTATTTTTGTTTGTTTACCCTACCAAGTGCAGACCGAAACTCGTTCACACATTAACATTGCGAGGACCACAGTTGGTCCTCGGAAGGTATGAATTTGTGGATTTCTGCAGGCAGTTTTTTTTTTTCTTTTTACGTCACTTATTAATACGATTCGAAAAAAGAAAAATTTGAAGCTCCATAATTTTCAACTATCATTTCAGTGTGTTCTGGAAAAATAAATAAATATAAAATTACATACAATTAAAAAAAATATTGAATCAAATTTTCAGTTAATATATATGCTATGTGTGTGTATTTGCGTTTGTTTACCCTACAAAATGCAGACCGAAACCCGTTTTCACATCGGTATTGCGAGGACACCCATTTTTAATCCTCGGAAAGAAAAGGAGATAGAGAGATTCCATTACATAGGAAAAATATATAAAATATTAAATATAATTGAGTATATTGTTATAAGTATTGGTTGGTTGTAGGATTTAAGGCTGATTGACTATGCTAGGGCCCAAGGCTTTATAAATATTGGAAATTTCATATATGATTTATAATTTTCTTAAATCAACCACTCTGAGAAAAACCCTGCAGTTTTAAACAAACAATTATCATATGTTGATACAAATGAAAGATTTATAAATAAAATTTTATTTCGAAACTATACCGTTTATCGACGAAGTTCTTTATTTATATATAAAGGCAGCCGTATTATTTTTTCCTTAATTTATTAATATGATTTGTAAGATGGAGAATTGCCAGCTCGAAAATTTTAAAATATCACTTCAAATTCTTCAGAAAATAAATAAAATAAAATAAAATGTAAATTAAGAAAGCTTTTGAACCAAATTTTCAACAATTATTTATGTGTGTGTTTATTTTCGTTTGTTTACCCTACCAAGTGCAGCCCAAAACTCGTTTACACATTAACATTGGGAGGACCGCATTTGGCCCTCGGAAAGGAATGATGGCTGGATTTCTGCATTTAAGTTTACATAATATTGGAGATCCCATAAATGATTTATAATTTTTTTTCTTTTCTTTTTTTTTTTTTTTTTTTTAAATCTACCACATTTTGAGAAAAATCCTGCAAATTTAAAGAAACAATTCTTATAAATTATTTGTAAGTGAAAGATTTATTATTATTATTATTTTATTATTATTTTATTTTATTTCTAAATGGCTCCATTTTTTGGGGATGTTCTTTAATTACATATAACAGCCTTTTTTTTTTCTTTATTATTATTAATACTACTTTTATTAGTTTACATCTAAACATAATTTCTTCGAAAGATCTTTAATTGAAGTCAATCCTATTTCTTTTTGTTGTTGTTATTAACTTTTTAATTTGAAAATTGGAAGGTTGTCAACTTGAAAATTTATAAAAATATATCAATGCAAGGTATTCTGTGGGAAAAAATAAATAAATAAATAAATAAAATGAAATAAAATGAAACCAAAATATATGAAATATAGTTAAGAGTCATCAAAAATATATCAGCCTTCTAATGAAATTGACGTTAATGAAATTCGGCTACTTATTTCATTTATCAAAAATGTCACATATAGGCACATAGACAGACAAAACATCAAGGTTATGAAGAATCCTTTTTTTTTTTTTTTTTTTTTTTTTTTTAACATTATATTAGTTTAAAATGAATAGGAGGATTGCACAATTATTTTCTCAGATATATATATAGAAACATATGTTATATATTAATTATTAATATATACGGTTGTAAGCTTGAAGATTCTTCCAAAGTACTGTCTAACAAATTATAACGTTCTTCGAGTAGAGCAGCTAGCATAATTGTTTAATGGGGCACGATACTTCCCCCCCTTTTCTGTAAAACATACAGTAATATAATAAATAAGATGAAATCGGGGATCATTTTGTACCTCTCTAAACATCATTTGTATTTTTGAATTTATGTAAACTGTCAAAAATACTGGGAATGCTTCCAAAAATGTTAAATTAAAAATGTCACCCCAACGGAAAACTCTTTTTGTGTGTGTTTGTATTTGTGTGATTGTGTGAAATCGGCATCTTTTAAAAATTCAAACCTATAAAGACCTCACACTTTGGTTTTTGAGTATGTATCTGTGTGACTGTGTGAAATCGGCATCTTTTAAAAATTCAAACCTACAAAGACCTCACACTTTGGTTTTCAGTATTCAAATAATTGTGAAAACTATACCTTGTGAAAACTATAAAGAGATGTTTATCATTTTTAAAAGCGTATTTTATTTTAAAAAGCATATCTTCTGAAACATGCGACATCCCAAGAGACCAGATTTTGCTGTTCTGAGAAAAAATAAATAAAAATAACCTGCTCAAAATACCATTTTTTCTATCAGGAAAGCAACTAAAGAATTCTCATTTTCAATTGAAATTCACAATTCACAATTTTTAAACCTCTTTTGTAGGAGGGTGTTACAGAAACGAAAGGAGGCCTTTACTATGTGCTGCAAGTATATTCATTTTATTTTATTTTTTTATACTTAAGAATCCTAGGTAAACCGCCAAGACTTTACCTCTTTATGGAGACAGAGAGCGGCCATATTTGTCTTTTCATGTGACTGTCATTTCACCACACCTTTAGATTAACGGAAGAATGGATTATTTGTCTGGTCAGATTTCACTGCAGAGTGGAGAATGTGCAACAGACATTCCGCGAAATATCTGTTGCTATCATAAAAAATTTACTTCTGCTTTCGAAACTTTATAAATATTATAAGAAATTAAATTTCCATTGGATTTATGCAATACCATAAAGTAGTGTTATATATTGTCTATAATAATGATAGTTAAATCCGATGCATTTTATTTTGTTTATTTTAAGATAGGAAATATACAGGGTTTTTAACAACTTCATTTTTTAAATTTCTTTTTCGCCCAAAATTTATTTTTTACTTTTACAAAAAATAACAATTAACTAAAGTGTAAAGAATTATTAAATCGCTATGTTAAAAGGAATGCATGATTAATATATATATATATATATATATATATATATATATATATATATATATATATATATATTTATTAACAATTATTTTCTTTCTTTGATTTGTTTTTTATTTTCTACATGTAGTGCTTTGAATATATATATACACATATAACAGCTAATGCAAATGGAATATGAAATTTAAAATATGTAAATATTCATTCAATATTCAATCGTAACAAAAAAAAAAAAAATGATTATCGGTAAATTTCTGAAAAACGAATAAAAAAACAGTAAAACTAAGAATTCTTTCATAAATAGAATTTAATACGTATATGTATATGTATTGCAGACCAAAACCCGGTTGCACGTCACAGTTGAGAGGACCACATTTCTGATCCTTAGAAAGAAAGGAAAATGCGTAGATCTCGATAGGTAAGATTAATCAGTATATATCGTATATATTAATAGCGAAGAGCAAAAAAATATTACACTTCACTTTAAGCGGATTTGTGCGCTACCACTTTGACTGCAGCATTCGTGCCTAATTTTTTCGCCTGACGAAATGTCGTGTGTTCTTTCGACCCGAAACAATTGTTGCAAGATTATTAGATTTTATGGTGTTTTTTCAAAGTTTGTTACAAAGTTCTTTTTATATTTATTGAAAATCAAATGGTAATGCAATAGAAAAATAAATAAATAAATATATTAAATTTAAATTTAAAAACATATTTATAGCAGTTATGTTTATGTGTAATTTTTATAGAATGCAACTTTTTACTTTTCATTTTTCTTTTTTTTTAATTAATTCCTGTTAAAAAATTATTATTATTATTATTATTTATAGCATTTACTAAAAAATAAAAATAAATAAATAAATAAATAAATAAAAAATATGGTAGTATATAGTAGAAGGGATGAGACTGATTAAAGCTTAATTAAAATTTATTTGTTTTCTATTTATTTAATTCCTTTTAAAAGAAAATACACTTTTTATTTTATTTCTTGTATTGGGCGGAATCAAATCGTAATATGGTGTAAAGAGAGGGGACTATAAAGTACATGATTTAAAAGCTAAAATATTTATTAGATGCTGAAATACAGTCGTCTTTAAAATCGTAGTTCTTAAATAATAGCAGATCCACTTGTCATTGATAAATACCCAAATTGAAGTGCCCGAAAAGACCTTTCTGCATTCAGCGGGAACCTGGACCAAATGAAATGCGGGTAGAAAAAGGGCTGTCGTAGGCAGCGGCTAAGGTTAGGACAATTTCAGTGTAGTTATTTTTATTTTTATTTTTTATTTATAAGGGAATATAAAAAATAAACAGTGATTGATTTCTTTTGAAAATGCATTTAAATATATTGACCAGCCGAAGCGCGCCAATAAACACATGAAAATAACTTCAGGAGTTGCAAATCCAGTAAAGCATAGAAAAAATATAAAAAAAGAAATAAACTATGGATTTTCCTTCGCGGTCACTGCTATAAACCGTCAAATTATCGTCAAAACATGTAGCTAAGTTATATATATATATATATATATATATAAATGATAGATATCGTAATAAAATACAACCTTAAAATTCAACAATTAATAGATACAAAACAATACCAACACAACGATATATGTAAGCGTTAAAAAAAAAAAAAAAAAAAAAAGTTAAAGTAGTTATAATAAATAGAAAAAATATTAAGAATTGAATTATATAAATAATAATATATTCAAACCGAAAAAAAAAAAAAAAATGATACTTTTCTGTTTTCGGAATCAAATTCATGGAGATTACAAAAAAAAAAAAAAAAAAAAAAAAAGTTTTAAATTTGGGGTTGCGTTTGACGAATGAACTAGCGACGCTTTAAAGGAATTTGCGCTGAAATTATTTTTCACAAATAATTAAATTTAAATAACATTTCATGACTCGAATTCCATTATTTTAATTAAAAAATCCCTTTATTTATTTATTTATTTTTCATTAGTCCCTATTTATCATGACATGTGGCCTCTGTTTTTGATTTGGAGAGTATTACAATTCTAAAAATAAGTTCATTTGAAAATATCGACCTCTATAACATGATGATGAGAGAATGCCGGCTAGTACTTATAGAATATTAACATTGCGTAAATAAATATAGAAAGTATTGCTACTCAAATGGTTTTAAATTGACGCAGACATAATGAATTTCTCCCTGAGTTACTGTCATTTTTCTGTCACTTATGCGAAATAAATAAAAAATAAATAAAATAAAAATAAATAAATGTAATTGCAAACGAAGAATAGGATGTTATTCAGCTGCGCTTAAGAATAGGAGGTACTACTCAATTGCGCTCAGGGTTTTCATCCTCATAAGTATCAGTTGCGCCTAGATCAAATCCCCCCCCCCCCCAAAAAAAAAAAAGGAAAAAAAAATCAAACGCATCAATTGCGTCCAAAGCATATTTCCTCCCCAAAAGCATAAAAATATCAATTGCGTTCGTAGGTTTTAGTCCCTCCTAAACCCTAAGTACAGAGAACGATCGAACAATCTTCAGGTACGATAACGGCATAATGTAAAATTCGGTACAAAAGCGAACTTTTTAAGACGCAAACATATTGTCGAGTGCCAGCTGATGTCACAACTAAAAAGTCTTTTTATTTAATTTATGCATAATGTATACGCATATTTTAGGTAACAAAAGATTTATTAGCGAATCAGCTTAAATTTCCTTTATTAGGTGACGCTTTAATTTTAAAAGTTCTTCCTTATTGTGACGCAATACGTTCAACAAAGTAACTAGACTGTAAATGTTCAATGTAACGGTCGTCAATCATTAGTATGATTGTCAGTCGTTCAACATTAGAAATTCTCCTTAATAAAACTTCAGTATTCGCAATATGGCGCCATTTGATTAGGCGGATCTGTTTAAAATGTAAGAGGATACTGTGAATACTGCGCGATATATTGGTGCAAAGTATAACTAAGTTTTTCTTGTATATGTAAAAAAAAAATTCCATGCTGTTCTATACTTTTCAGTGAAAACCGCATAGAGTTAGAGTCAATACTTTTTGAATAATGTTTTTTTTTTTTTTTTTTTTTTTTTTTTTTTTTTTTTTTTATGTGACTTTTGGATTACATCATTTTACTCGTATGAATTATTTTGCTTATTATATTTGTTAACCCATTAAACGCCGCTATATGAATTCCACTGAAAATTTATAAATGGGTTTCAATGTGCATTTCTAATCATATGTACTTAAAAAATATATATATATATATTTTGTTAGAAGATATGACATGTTTCCAAATGGGTGATTTGACACCTAACTGGGGTAGAACAAATGTTGAAAAAAAGGCAAAATCCTCTTTAATTAGTTTTCTTGATCCCTGTTTGTTATAATCTAAGAAAAGAATTGTTTTATTTCATATCCAATGTTTTAAACCCCTGTACTCGAATTAGTTATTTTTCTTGATTTTTTTTTCGTCGCTGATGTTTTGCAGAAAAACAAACATCTTTGTTTGAATAATTGAAAAAAAAAAAAAAAAAAACGAAGCTGGGAATTTTAATATTTATTGTAAAAAAGAAAAAATATATTTATCTTAATTACTTGCAGGAGAAAAAAATCTTAAAAAATTGTTCCCACAGCGGGAGCTTTGACGCCTAATGGGTTAAATGAAAATAAAAAATTAATATTTGTGTTAATAATACAGAATACTAAATGAAACATCTTGATAAGTAAACATATTCTGTACTTCCACGTGAGATTAATAGTTTAATATTTGTATAATATGTCTCTAACGTGGACCAGTTAGGATTATATTTTGTAGAAACGATATGATAGTGAGAAGACAATAAAGTAAGCAAAGAATTCTTTCCTTTCTAGAAATTATCATTTTTTACCTTCCGGTATGCAAGGGGGAGGGGAGGGTGACAATGAACGTTTTTAGTAATTTTTCTCGCGAGCGCAATTGATGCATTTTTAACAATAGGGGGGATTAACGTAAGTGCAATTGATGTGTTCCTGAAGAATTACCCAACAAAAAATATCAAGTTAAAGCTTTGAAAACATCGAGGTCTACTTGAATAACATTTCGTTTCGTTTTTAAGATCTCCTATACTGTGGCTTGTAAATATCTCAACATTACCACACGCGACGCGGAATTTTCTTACGAATGAAAGATTGCTTTGAAATGCAGGAGCGGTTTGTCCAAACGGTAAGCGGAAAAAAAGTCCCCGGAAAAAAAGTCACGGAAAAAATGTCCCCGGAAAAAAAGTCCCCCGGAAAAAAAGTCCCCGGAAAAAAAGTCCCCAGGAAAAAAAGTCCCCAGAAAAAAAGTCTCCAGGAAAAAAAGTCCCCGGAAATTAATTTCGGTCGTCTTCATAAATGAAATACAACTTTTTAATAACTTTTAGTGACATTATGTTTCTTTTATTTTTAAAAAACTGTTTTTTTTTTCTTTTAATTAATTCTTTTTCTATTTAATTATGTACATATGGATTCTTTTCAAACATACCGCAGGGAAAAATGAAAAATTCAGTATTCTACTATATGTAAGAAGTATAAGTTCAGTTAGTAAAGAAAAGAAAAGATAAACAAAATACAATAAAAGACAAGAATGAAAAATTATGTGGTACTCATTAATTATTTACATTTTTCAACTGTAGATAATCGTTGTTTGATACACCTTTAAATGTTCTTTGCATATCTTATGACATAACGAGCAGACAGAAGAACAGAAAGTCAGAGAGATAGAGTAATTGAATTCGTAATCGCTCTTAAACGTTTTTGGAAAATGGGAAAAATTCTTGACTTAAAAGAAAATGCAGCCGTAATATATCTGTATATTTTTTGTGTAGTTCTGTAAGTCTGATTGCGAATCATAATATGTTCCATAAAAATCATTTGTTTAGCATATTATCAACAAATGCCAACTTCATTATTATTTTTGCAGTAGAAATTTATCTGAATGTGATAAAAAATGTCGCTCATAAAACGCAATGCATTGACATTTCTGTGGATGTCCCTGTACACAAACCAGTTGTGCAAAGCCTATGAAATCCATTTCAAATAGAGAATATTCCATACTTAACTTTAATAGCATCATTCATTTTTAAGAAATTCTACAAATATTTACGGGCGCTGACAGAGGGACAGTCGGACAAACAGTTCCAATAATTCAAATCTTATGTACACTTAAAAATTGTTAGAAAGTGTCAAAAACACTCAATGAACTATAATGCATTTAACAAATTTCCAATTATTGCCCTTATGTAACTGAATATTTTTCTGTGACCCTTGAAATCTTAACGCTACTAATACTGTATTCACCAAAAGGCATTCTTTTGTGCGTATGAATAACATATTTAATTTCATTAAGATTTATGCAAAAAGGAATAAGATTTATTCAACTATATTTAAAGGTATTTAAATATGCTATTTCATAGGAATACCTCTCATAGAACACAATACTTTGTAATACTTTTGGGTGTACCTGTATACAAACAAGTGATGGTGTTTATTCCATTTTCAATAAGGAATATCTGATAGTAAACTCGAATAACATATATCAGTTTCAAGAAATTCCATAAATATTTCCTGGAGTACAGCTCGGGCAGACAAATAGACAAACCGAAGTCATTAATACTTTTCAACTTTGTTAAGTGTTAAGTGCAAAAATAATGTATACTTCATCAGGATCATAAGTTGATCTATTGTATATGCAAATATAGATAAATTAACTCGTCATTATTTAGTAAAAGAAAAACTATGAAACCTGAGAATGAAATCTAACTCAAAATAATATTTAAATGCAAACGTAAATTTTAATAACTGGACGTCCGAAATTCTTTTGTAATCAAAGTGATGTATACATATCGAAAAAAAAAAAAGAGGGGGCCCTTACGAATTATGAAACATGCATAAAAAGACAAAAAGATTATATTACTGGCAGAAACCAAGCATTTCAGTTTCCTTTCACTCACCTGTGAATTGTGATAATTTTTTTTTTTTTTATAAGAAGTGTGTGTGTGAAAGAGGGGGCTGTCAGAGGGGTATTCGCTATACAATATGATAAAACTTTAATTATTTTTATTTTAGTCAGAACTTATTTTTTATTTTTTTTTTTATCCTTTGTGACCAAATAAAAAAAGTAAGATATTTATATCCTTTCTAATGTCTTTTTTATTGTTAAAGATTTAACTGCATGATGGTTTTAAAGAACTACCTACAATTATTTCTAGAGTAGAGTAGAACGTAGAGTTTGAAAATTAGATACAGCACAAAGTGGTCAAATTTTATTTAGAAGTAGCTGGAGATCAGGGAGGAATATTATTATTACCCCCCCCCCCCTTAAGAAAAAAAAAACAACTTTTTAACACATCCATCTTTAACGAATGTGTGTTTGTATGTAAATATCGGACTGAGTTATCAACAGTTTCTTAAAGTTAAAAATTTAAAAAAGTATTTTAATTTACACATATCTCCTTATTAAACGCCCCACCAGCGGCCAAGCGATTCTGAGATTAAAATGTGATAGACGGAAAGTGCCGGGTTCGCTCGTCGACCTAGCTGCTCGAAGGTCTCCGCGGTATTCTCGAAAACTCTCGTAAATACGAGCTATGACCGTAATAAAGACCAACATGGAGGGCTCATCACCTCGTGAAATCAATCGGCCTTAATCTTCACCCAGTAGGACCACCATCTTATTAAACAGTGGCCGAAAGGTTTTGCATGCAAAACTGGTAGACGGGAAGTGCCGGGCTAGATACCAGGTCGCGCTCATCGATTTAATTGCTAGAATTTTTCCGAGGTTTTCGCCGAAACTCGCGTAAACACGGGCTAGGACCTATCAGAAAGACCCTGCAGAGGGCACATCACCCAGACCTAGGACCCTCGTATAGTTAATCAACCTAGATCTTCACACCAGCATCACCAACCTCCACTTTATTAACACTGGCCGAGCGGTTCTGCGCTCAAATCTGGTAGATGGAAAGTACCAGGTGTGAATCCAGGTTACGCCTGTCGAAGTCATTCATATTTTTTGTGTTTTTTCTCCGAAAATTCCGTAAATATGGGCTAGGAAACCCTTCGAAAAACCCTCACGATGTCCCAAGTGTAGCTATTTGGCTTTAATTCAAGCCCCAACACATTATTAAAAATTTATGTGTGATGTACGAATTAAGGCCGACTGTCTACACGATAAACCTAGGGAGGTCTTTCTAAAATGTCCTAGTATTCAAGCGATAAACTCCGAACGGCTAAGCCGACGAGGACGACCTGGATTTTCATTTGGCACCTCCTGTCTCTCCTAAAACCTGTAGAATAATATATATGTATATTTACATATTTTTTATTGAAAATATGTTAGTGAAAAAAAGATAATGTGCTTGATTGACCATAAATTAAAATAATAATAATAATAATAATAATAATAATCAGATAAATTTATACTTACTATTATTTTTTTAAGAATACCCCCCCCCTCTTCTTTTTCCGTTTTAAGATATTTGTAACATTAAGCCATACATTATTATTTTTTATTATTATTATTATCTTAAACCGTATCAATCCTTAATGAATTTCCATTTTCATGTCTAAGTGATGAGTAAAATTTTTAATTCCATATGCGGCTTCTAAAACTATAAAGATTTGTAAAGTACCATAACCAGAAATACTTCAAAGGAATGGGTCCACCAGTGGCTCAGCGGTTCTGCGCTCAAAGCTGGTAGACGTGAGGTACCGGGTTCTATCCCAGGTTGTGCTAGTCGGCCTAGTCGTTCGGAATTCTCCGTGGTTTTCTCCGAATCCTTTAGAAAGATCCCCCCCCCCGGAGGGCACTCCCCATCAGGCCTAGGACCTACAGCAGTTAATCGGCCTTATTCCCAAAAATCCTTCAAAGAAATGTATGCAATATTTCTAAGAGGAATTTTAATTGTGGGATAGCATTTAGATAAATGTAGCTTCTTCTATTTTAATTTTTTGTTAATCGCGGCATGGTATACATTGCAAACAAGTAAATATATGGATTGTTGTTGTTGTTGTACCGAATAAGGCCGATTGACTGCACTAGGTTTCTAGGCCTGAGGAGGAGTTCCCTCTGTGGGCTTTTTCTAAGGGGTCCTAGCTCATATTCACGCAAGTTTCGGAGAAAATCACGGAAAACTCCGAACGGCTAGAAGAACGAGCGCGACTAGGATCGAACCCACGCAATAAATTGATTGAACTCTTCTCATACTAAGCCAGGTCATGTCTGAAAACGAAGGTGATCTGGATTCGCATTTGGCACCTTCCCCTTGTCCTAAAACAGGCATATATATATATATATATATATATATATATATATATATATATATATATATATTATTGTAAATGTTAGTGGAAGGATCTTCAGGAAAAATTATCGTTCAATGGTAATTCGCAATAAATCTGGTAAGATTACGGCAGAAATTTGGTTTTCTTGAAAATCGCTGTAATGATTTATATACATGTATAAATATAGTGTTAGAGTTTTTTTTTTTTAGATGAAAAAAAATCTGATTATTAGATAATAGATTTAAATATTAGTCGCTGGTGTCCCGTGCTTTTTCTGGAACAAAACCTAGCAGAAACCCTGTTTTCTAGGAAATTGCTAGATTTAGGGATTTGAGATGATGATTCGTTTTGAATTTGTTTTATCTCCAGGAAAATTAGATTTCACTGGTAGCCCGCACTCCATCCGAGACAAAAAAAAAAAAAAAAAAAAAAAAAAAAAAATCACATGGCCTTTATTATCACATTTTCGAAAACGAATCCCTATATTACGCTACGAATAATTTTTACAACGGAACTAAGTAAACAGTCAATTAGGTACTGAATATAAAAAGAGAAAAACCTGGTACAGGTTATTAAAATGCTGTACATTAAGGTTTGATTAAAACAGTGCTTTACGCTAAATATTTGGTTAGTTAATAAATAATAATATCAATAATAATAAAGCTGCTGATTTCACAAGTAATTGTCATTATATTATTCTAATAATTTATATCTTTTATCATATGATTCCTATGAAAAAAAAATCGTCATCTAAAAGAGATAATTTAAGTTAAAAAAAAAAAAAAAAAAAAAAAAAGAAAGAAAAAGAAAAGAAAGAAAGAAAGAAAGATTATTACGCGAAGTTCTGTTCAGCCGAGCAATATTTAAACTGATTTTACAAATTATTACCATCACTTCTTACTTTTCATGAAAATCGCAATGAGCGGATTTCTTTTAAATTAAATTTTAATTATTAAAATATAATGAGAAAAAGTTGTCTTTAATATTAAGGAATACCGTATTTCAAACGGAAAAACTAAAAGCAACAGTGCGTTTCAACATTTTAGAAGGTAAATATGTATAATTTTCTTTTTTATGACTATAACATTTAATCTCTTTTCAGTATATATAAAAAAAAAAAAAATTATAATAATAAAGCATCAATTAATATTTTATATATATTGTGAAAAAATAATTAGAAGCTTCGTGAGAGAAAATTAAATCAGTCCAATAGAAGAGGTATATCCTATATCAGTAAAAAATATTTCATCTTATTTTTATTTGTCTTAATCTTTTAAATATTACCTTTTTATATGCATTTAAACATCTTTGTGCCGAGTTTTCATAGAATAAAAAGGCACACTCTCTAATTACCACCTGCAGAAAACGCAAAGGCGCTTCCTATGTTATGTTCAGTATAAAATAAAATTCTTTTCAAAATACCGATCATGAACTTTAATGCATCAGAAATTTTTTTGCAAGTCCCTCTACACACATTAGTTGCGAAAATTATACAATTTTCAACAGAGAATATCGATATGCCATAGAAAACTTGAATTAGGTATACCAGCTCCAAGCCCTTCAATGAATATCGGGAAAAAAAAAATCTTAATCACAGAGGTTAACAGACAAACAGAAAGACAAAACGAAGCCAACTCATTATTAGATATTCTTAGAAGCTTTAAAACGCATTTTTATTTATTTATTTTTTTTTTTTATGGATTTTTTCTGGGGAATTTTTTTCCGGGGACTTTCTTTCCTGGGGACTTTTTTTCTGGGGACTTTTTTTCCGTGACTTTTTTTCCGGGGACTTTTTTTCCGCCATTCGTCCAAACGACGCTTCTTTTGTGAAGTAGTTAAAAACGCTATCTCCCAACAGCTGCTATGGATTTAGAAGTTCAGCTGGACGGGTCAACTTTTGAAAGAAGAGCCAGCCAGCTAAGCAATACAAAATACAAAATTGCATTTTTTTTTTTTTTTTTTTTATTATTATTATTATTAATTATAGAGTTTCATTCATTTTTAGAGTTTTATCATAAAATGATTCAAATTGCGCGTTCCAATACCACAATTCTTAGCAGCCGATTTTAGGTTGTCAGTACGGGGATAAGATTTATTGCTATAACCGGTTGAAAGCGAGGGGTGGGGGGAGAGTAGGGAGCCTATATATTCATAATATGATAATAAAGGCTTCCTACCTCATACTAGTTTAAATGGTAAATTATGTTCACGTCATCTCAAAATGTGTAAATCCGTTCGAAACCGGAAGTAGAAAATTTTTACGAATCCAATACTTCCTTATATGAAAATAGAAAACAATTATTATTAGATTTGTTTGTTTGTTTATTTGTTTATTTATTATTAGTATTATTATTTTTTTTTTTTTTTGTGGTAAATGTTCATAAATTTAATACAAAGAGAGTAATCAATGCAAAAGAAACTGTAACGGGAAAATGCACAACACTTCTCGTAAGAAAGTAAACAGTATTATTATTATTTCATTTGAAGGGTGGAAAGGGAATGTAAATGAAAGACCGAAAATTGGTCTAAGGATTTTTCTCTAATGATATATATACGAAAAGGCATATATACAAAAATGATATTTATTACTATATTTACAGGAAGTTTCCGATGTTCAAGGGTACCATTCTTTCCGTTACCGTTTTTTCCGTTAACTATATAGTCTTTAATTAAATTTTATTCTTTTACAGAAGGAAAATCACTATTTTAAGAAATCCATGTCAATATAATTGTACCTTAGCCCCGTACGTTTAAGGGGACCTAACACCTTTTCAACATCATTTTTAATTAATTAATTAATTAATTTTATTATTATTTATTTATTTATTTAAGAATTTTATTTATTTATTTTTTCTACAGTTTTCTATATT
This sequence comes from Salticus scenicus, assembly GCA_963930645.1. Taxonomy (NCBI): domain Eukaryota; kingdom Metazoa; phylum Arthropoda; class Arachnida; order Araneae; family Salticidae; genus Salticus; species Salticus scenicus. The sequence goes on from OZ005659.1 coordinate 187,872,018, forward strand.
TTGTCACCAATTTTTTTGTTTTATCTTTTAGAATATATATATATATATATAACTAAGAGATAAAAACGCGATTTAAACATTTAAAGGCGATGAATTTTCCAATTTAAAAAATCGTAAGTTATTTGGACTTTACGATTTACTTAACACGGCAGAATAGGGCAAAATTGAGCATAAAAGTCCATTTTGAGGATCATAAATATATCAGACAAATTCAAAAAACATTTATGATACTTGTTTGAACATGATTGACTACAAATATTCTAACAGAAAAATTTCGTAATTTAAGATTTTATCAACATAGCAAAATTAAAAATTTTTCATATAAATAGGAATTTTGTGGATTCTTGCATTGGAAATAGTAGCATGAAAACTAAACTACGAAACTGACCCTAATAAAATAAATTAATAGATTAGAATAAGATAAACAAATTGAAGTGAACGGTGGATAGCCTATTAGGCGGGGATTTTATTCTGTCACTTTGTCAAGCGTTTGATCAAATTCATTTCTCTTAATATGCTATAATATGTCTCACACTAGAAATTTACGAGAATATGGTGGGTAACTCAGCGGAGTCCATCTATGCCAACTAGTTTTAAATTGAGATGTACCGTTGAAATTACTATTACCTGGTTTTAATGCCCGATAATTCGATTATGAATATTTTTGAAAATTTAAAATTATTAGGAGTGTCTTGAAGGAAGGGGGGGGGGAGGAGCAGGCGAAAGGGCAAAATGTAGAACAACAGTTACAGCGTTTAAATTTGATATAATTAGGTTTTAAGGCCCGATAAATCGATTGCGAATATTTTTGAAAGTGTAAAATTATTAGGAGGGACAGAAAGGGGAAGGGTGAAGGGACAAAAATGTAGAAATGGAGTTAGAGAGTTGACAATTGGCATTATTAGATTTTAAGACCCGAGAAACCGATTGCAGATATTTTCAAAAGTGTAAAATTATTAGGCGAGACGGGAAAGGAATGCGAAGGGGCTGCTGTAGAAATAGTGTTAGAGCGTTTAAAATTGGTATTATTAAGTTTTAAGATCCGACAAATTGAACGGTGTTCAAATTTCGTACGGGTGTTTCGGGTCCGGGGAAAACTACGAACAAACTACGGAACGTCTTTATTCTTTTGAATTTTACAGACTTTCGAATTTCGATACTCAGTTCATATTTTCCATTAAGAATTTTTAACGCTATTCAGATTGGATTTTTGCAAGTTTCCCCAAAAACCACAGGAAAATCAGATAAATCTTATTATAGGAATGCTTATATTATTTTTGTAGCTTCTATTTAACATAGTTTCAAAAATAATATATTACTTTAAAACTTATTTGAATTGAAATTGAAGAGGAGATCTCGCAAATTTGTCACCAGATAGCGCTTTAATATAATAAAATTTCACAATCTCCAATACTAATTATGATTAAATTGCTTATAATATATCATTCCAAAAATATTTTAAAGTACTTTTTATTGCGGACTTTTAAACTGATATAAGCCGTTCAAATTCTGTAACTACGGAAAACCCAAAACGCCTTTATACTTTTAAATTTTGCAGAGTTACAAGTTCCGATACTTGGTTAATATTTCGTACAAAGGATTTTTAACGGTATTTAGTTCAGAATTACACAAGTTTCGAAGAAAACTACGGAAAAACTTAAACGCCTTTATTCTTTTATATTTTGCAGAGTTTCGAATTCGGATACTGTTATATGCCTTATTTTTATAATCTTACGCTAAGCACCATGAATAATCAATAAATTATTACATACCGAAGGGAAGTTCTATACAGAGCAAAATATATTCAAAAAGTTAAGTTTAAAATTTTCCATAGAACGACTATATCAACAGGAATTATAGTAGCAAGATAATAAAAAATGAGTTATTTCTGATACATTGATATATGGCATCATACATAAGAAATCTGAACATACTATAACAGAAAATAATAAGATAATAATATTTAGAAGAAGGAGCAGATGCCATCGTGATTTAATAGGTTTTAGTTGGTCGATAATGGCAGGCGTTCGACTTTCCCAAAATCCTCCGAGAGATCAAAGGTCAAATAAATATAATTACAGAAAAAATTAAGAAAGCAAAAAATTAGTGAAATTTATCAATAAATCATTGAAAAATTAAATAAATAAATAAATAAACAAAATAACGGAGTAAATATATGACAAAAATGTAGATTTTTATTTTATATCTTTTTTAAGATCATTGTGCCCAAATCCCAATTGCGACCTGATTTTTGCTAAGTTTATCACATTTAGGAAATTTATGATATTTTAGTAAATAAATAAATATGAAAAGAAAAAAAAAAAGAGTTGAACATTATACGCTTAACTCTGAACTTGTGTTTGGGTCATTTCTTTTCAAGAAATTAAAAAATTGTCTTTAATTTATGAAAAAATATACCCGCGTCGCATTTAGGATTTCTTTTTTTTTCGAATTTTAGGTACTATATCCTAAATGCGATGTTCAAACTCTCTAACTGCGATAATAAATTTAACGCACTGGAATTACTTGATGAATGTTATTAACAGTTTACAAAGAAGGTTAAAAACTTAGGGGTCAAAGCAATCAAACAGGAAAATATAGGAATATTTTTCACACAAAAGTAGAAACATAATTTCAAGAGAAGATTGAGAGGTTGAGTAAAAACGAACTTTCTCTAACATTATTTTGTAATCTCGGAATAATTAAATGACTTCGTAAACAAAACACCCTAATTTAATATCATCTAATTTAACAGATAAAATGAATGTACTGATATATTACTGTTTACTTTTTATATTATTTAGAAAAGAACTCTTGTTTGTCTAAATTTCATACCAGTTTATATCATTTAACATGAATCCACATATTATATTCAAAATAATGACACCTCTTTTACATCATAATGCTCAAAAAATCAAAAAGAAAGAAAAATCATGAACCTTCAATTTAACTACATGTTAGTTAACTACATGTAGTGCCTATTTAATGAATTGTGCCCCCCCCCCCCCCCAACTTTCCCATACTTCCACAATAATAATAATAATAATAATAATAATAAGTGAAAATTAATATTGAAATGGTAATGGAATTATGAATTCTTTTAATGCCTAGCAGGGAAAGCAGAAAATAAGTAAGAAGAACTTAAACCCTAGTACCAGAATATAGGAAATGTAGGAAAATTTTTGTGAAATATAGGGAAAATGTAAAGAATTATAAACTATAGGAAAATATAGGGCATTTTTCATGATTTTTTGAAATATATAAGAAAAATAGGAAATATAGGAATACTTTCAGCCCTGAAAACTGTTATTGACTTCGGTTTGGGTCTGTCTGTTCGTCTGTTGATCCGTCTGTCTGTCCGTGCACCAACTCCCATAAATATTCATGGAAATTCTTGAAACTGATATATGTTATTCAAGTTCACTTGCATATTCCTTATTGAAAATGGAGTGTATACTTCTACTTATTTGTACATAGGGGCACCCAAAAGTATTCCATAGCATTGTGTTCTATGCAAATATTTATACTCCTTACACATAGTAGAATATTGAATTTTTCATTTTTTCCTGCGATATGTTAAAAATAATTCATATATACATAAATGAAACAGAAAAAGAATCATTTAAAAGGAAAAAAACAATTTTAAAAATAGAAGAAACATAATGCCACTAAAAGTTATTAAAAAGCTGTATTTCATTTATAAAGACCACCAAAATTCATTTCCGGAGACTTTTTTTTTCGATTTTAAAATCTACATACCGGAGAGAAAGGGTAGGGGATAGAATAAAGATATACATAAAGAAAAATTTTCTTGGTATTCTAACTATTACTATCAAATATATATTTTTACTTTGAACAGAGAAAATCAATTTTGGTATATAAATTAATTTTTTCCTATACTGTGATTTTAAAAGTTATGAAAAAAAAAAAAACTAACATAAAATAGACGATGACAGCGTCAACTGTTAGGCGACTGATTATCAAACGTAATCAGCTTTAGTTTAAATCAAAATTCAGTTAAATTCGTCCATTGGTTCTGGATACAACCGACCAAATACAGAATTTTTTATACACACAGAGAGAGAAACACACAGATATTTTCTAAAAATAGTCATATCGATAATCATATCGTGTTCAAAACGTCGTAAGACGTGTAACTATATCAACGGTCGAAATTTTCCACAAATTGAATACGTTCTTCTTATATATAGATAGACACACATACACAAAAAAAAGTGGGGGGGGGGGGGCACAAATTAATCATACATTTTATTACGTCTTTATTTTCAAAACATAAAAGTTTTACTCTTAAAGTACATTTTATGTTGTTAAAGCTGAAAATTTTTTTTATTTCTTTTTTTTTTTTCAAGATAATTTTCAAAGGATTTTTTTCAGAACATTCTTTAGAACTTTCCAAAACAGGACTCTTTGTGCCGTGTCCTTTTATTTCATTTATAAAGAGATTTCTTATTAAAATTTCTTTAAAAATGCCGATACTGTTATTTACATCGAAAATATATAAGAACAGAGAATCGATAACTGAAATTGTTTACATAGACAATTACATGTAAACAATTTAATATACGTATTAAGAGGATTTCAGTAAACTTAGATATTAAAGATTTTTATTACTTTTTCCAATATATTTATTAATTTCATAAATTGACAATCTAAATCATCTTGTAGAAATGACCGTATTTACTTGTTTGCTGAAGTAATATTAATAATGAGATCTGGGCTTCTAAAACAGCAGTTTTTATCCTATTAATTATCATTTTTGACAACTCCTTCCCCTTCTCGGCCTCATCAGTGGTCAAGCAGTTCTGAGAACAAAGCTAATAGACGAGAAGCACCGCGTTTCCCAGGTCGCACTCGTCGACCTGGCCGTTCGGAGTTTTCTGTGGCTTTCTCCGAAACTAGTATAAATACGGGTTAGGACTCCTTAGGAAGATTCTCATGGAGCGCGTTCCACCTATAGGCCTACCAAGTGTAGTCAATTGACCTTAACTCCTTCAACGAACAAACAAATTCCTCTTCTCTTTTCGTGTGTAAAATTGAATACTGATATTAATCGGACTCAAACAGTGGGTAATAAATAAATAAATAAATAAATAATGGACAAACATATACAGAAAAATTTAAATTAAAGAGAAATATTTAATTAAATGTCTGTATTTTTAATAGCATTAAAAGTTTGCTTCTTTTTAAATATTAGTATCTTTCGCCTTACTAACCCATTTAAAAGAAACTTTCAGCATGAAATTTTTGTGCTATGGGCTGAACTGAATGGACAAAAGCTTTTCTGTCGGTATCACTTTTCTTGAGAATAGAATTCCCGAAAGTTGCACCCATACTCCAAACCGCCTTGACCGTGAACAATAGCTTTTCTGCCGCAACCTATCTTTAGTCTATAAAGGACAGGTCGTTTAGCTTTTCTCTTGCCAAATGGGAATTGTATGAAGTACAGTAGATCCTGCTGGTAACCCATCAGTAAAGAAAGAGAGAGAAGAAAAAATAAATAAATAAAATAAATAAAAAACGATGTACTGTAAAATTCAAATATATGATCAAACTAATTTTCGCGTTTGAAATTTCGACCTGTTGGAAGTTTGAAGCATCCAGGCAAACATATATTTTCGCCCCCGTGAAAAAATAAAAATAAAATAAAATAAAGAAAAAAAATAAAGAAAAAGCTATGGTGACCGCCCCCGCTGACCCAGTTAAGCAGACACCTATGCCAGAATTAAATCAAAAGACGTGATTTTAATATTTTGTGCAAGTTTTGCTTAAAACTTTAAACTCATTTTTCTTCGAATTCTTTTTTATAAGTTCTAATATGTTTAATTCCTAAAATTTTTCATTTTTATCTAAGATTGTTTTGAAAGAAATTTAAGGAAATATAATTCTCATTAAGAAAATTAAGCATAACATAAAACAGCATATTATTAACTTAAAAATATTTATTTATTCATTTATTTATTTAAGATATATTAATTTTTAAGCATGGCTATATTTCTATTAAATTTTAAAATAAATAATTTTGTCATATTGAGTGAAATGTATGAAATATTACGCTGCACGTGAAAATAATAATAATAGAAAATTGAACAATAAATGGAAAAAATAAATTTTCGTCTTCTGGGCCATCTTATTCAGAAAATTCTGCAATTAAGTAAAAAAAATTACTATTTTGATTTTTGTTTCGAGTGTCAGTATTATAAAGTCGAGTAGAATAACACAATTCTTTTGCAATCAAAGATGGAGAATTTTCGGAAAAATTACTTTTTAAGAACTTTTTTCTTTTCTTTTTTCCTTTCTTTTTTTTCTTTTTTTTTTTTTTTTTTTTTGGTTTATATTGTAGTTAATGCAACACACACGGTTATTACAATGACATAGCTGCAAAGTTTACTGAAAATAATTTCTATTGCAGTATTTTGCATCAAATATACAGAAATGCTTGAAAAATTATATCAATAATTACACTTTTAATCAATTATCGATATCTACACTAGTAAAAATTTCAAAAGAAAAACTACTGATAATCATTTGTCTTTAGTTATTTATCGAAAATTACAGAGAAAGTAAATGGAGATATTAAAAAATCTATTTTATATAAATTTTAATGACTATAATTAATTATTGAGGAGAATATGTTTTTAACTAAGAATGCTTTTTTTTTTTTTTTTTTTTTTTGAGAAGTTAAATAAACAAAATAAATAAAAATACATAATAAAAATTGATAATTTCGATTACTTACTTTTAACTAAGAATTATTGTAAATTTACAGAGAACATGGATAAATATTTTAGTGAATTTAAATAAAACGTTATTACAGTATGCACATTAAGTAACCCCAGCAAGATAAGTGCCACAACTCAAAAATGTAGTATAAAAAAAAAAAAAAAAAGAAATCATCTTAAAAGTAACAATAAAAACATTGACTAATCTACAACAAAACGGATATAACAGCTTCACAGGTAGATAAATTGCGAAAAAGAGTAGAGAGGTGATGCTTTACGTGCACGTAGGGGTACTTCATATACATTTTTCAATACTGGAGTAATTTTTACTTAAATTTAACCAGCTCCGGATATGTTGTCAGGACAATAAAAATCTCGGTCGAGTTCGTAGATGAGGCATCCAGCTCAAAGGGGGTGGAAATGGTGGGGGATGGGAATTTTCATTTGCCCATAATTTCTTTAATATTGAAAATAGGAAAATACTTCAAATCAGGCGAATTACCGCCTTATCGTAAAGAACAACTTTTGTATTTAAACGTTTTCAATAACTTCAATTGCTTAAAAGTTACAAGTTAAAAAGTGATTTTTCGACAATTGTGATGAAGCTGACTTTTTCTATAGCTTTAATTTCTTAAATTTATAACCTGATGCTTACGTCACGTGCAAACGATAATAAAAAAGATCACTGCAAATATAAAAACCATGGTAACAGCTTTAATTAATTATTTAAAAATATAAAATTGAAATAATACGTTAGTCTTGGTAAAAATATCGTTTGTGGGGAATAGTTTAGAACGCCGGTTTACGCAAGAATTTAAAATTTACGATTGAAATTGAGAGTAATACGTTACAGCTTCCTTTGATTTTTTATCTTGTGGAAGCAAGATATTGGTCTGTGAACAGATATGAGGTTTTTGCGTGGGAAGAAAATATAATGACGTCAAAACTACCATTTTTCATCGCCGAGCTCGCGAAATTTTGTCATCAAATAACGAATTTCGTCACCAAGTCAAAAATTTCGTCAACAACTGTCAAATTTTCACAAATTTCAATCCTAAGTCGCAAGTTTTGTCACCAAATTGTATATCTTTATGTCTTCTATTTGTTGAATGATTATGAACTTGGATTTTTAAAAAACTGAATCATTTACTGATCAATAAATCTAGACTGAAATTTTAGTAGAATGAATAGTACTAGTTGATAATTACATTTCTTAAAAACAGAATACCGACGTAAATAATGCAATGTGTGGGAACAAAGCCGTTGGCTAAGTATGTATTAATGCATATGAAATATTTCTTTACTTTTGAAACATTAACGTAAAGGAATCTACCTTTGCCTTTAAGCTTGCCGAAAAGGGATTTTTTTTTTTTTTTTCTTTTTAAATCACAGACAGAGGAACTATAACCAAAATAAAGAAAATTAAGGCTTTTATTATATTATGATTTTTTTAAGCTGAGATCAGTTAAAAACTGACTAATTTTCTTGCATATTTTTTCATTAATTTTCACTTGCATGTGAAGTTTTTCATGAATTGTTATTCCCGAACAAGAAAATTGAAGAGTAGTTTTCGCCTTTCTATAAAGTTCGATTTTTTTTTCTATGAATGTTTTTAACTGGTTTTCTGGAAGTGCTTTATTATAGAAAAGTTGTCTTATTTTCCCAAAATGACGATGCAATTACATTTAAAATTCAATAAATGAAAAGATATTTTATACGAATAGATATTTAAAAAATTACTTACGAGTATTATAAAGTTAATATCTGTGACAATGTTTATATATTCTTTATTTCAGCGACTTTATTTCTTGAAAGTTTGATGAAATTACTTTTGAAGAATGAGGCAAAGCCAAAGAAAATTTAAGGCTTATTATTAAAATTTTAAACCTAAGATCAATTGATATTGTCTAATTTCTAAGACATTCTTGCATTCATTTTCAATCTTAAGTAAATTAAAATTTTCAAGTACTGTCTCCGATCAAGAAAATCGAATAGTATTTTTTGCTTTTCTATAAATTGCGGATATTTAATTTTTATTCACAAGACGTTTTGATTTTTTTTTTTTTTTTTTTTTTTTTTTTTTTTAAAGGTAGTAGGGGGGGCGGTAGCCCAGTCAGTAGAGCGTCGGGCTCCTGATTGGATGATTGCGGGCTTGATTCTCGAGTAGACCAAAGACTGTTGTGAACACTAATGGTGACTAGTGCATGTAAAATCTGTCATGTCAATGTCCTCCATGTTCCCATCAAAATTATACCTCTGTGAGTCATCGAAGCGGGAGAGCCATCCCTTCCGTGGAGGATCAAAATTATGATGGCATGTCTCCGGACCACCTCTCGAGGCGAGTCCCAGACCATCACCAATTGCCCATTGCGCAACCCTAGTGCGACGTAAAACCCAACCAACAATCGACAAATTAAAAGAGATTTTATAAAAATAATTGTTTAAAAAATTAAATACTCCTATAAAGTTGCATACCCACATTCATTTTCGCTTGTAAGTGTATGAAACTCTTCATTTGTTCTTATTCCCCAACAAGAAAATCCAACGGTGTTTTTTTTTTAATAAAGTACGGAATGATTATAATTTTTTAAGTGGATGTTTTTTAACCGGTTTTCTGGTAGTGATAGTCAGATAGTGCTTTCTTATGGAAAAGTTGTAATATTAACCCAAATTACTATAAAGTATTCATTCCCTTTCAACACTTCCTTTCCTGCGCGTGTACACTTTTTTGTTGTAATATATAATTTGTAAAATGTTTTGCAAAGATTAGTTGGAATTATTATGTACGAAGGCTCAAGTCTCAAATCCTTTAAATTATAAATTCACAAAACATGATATGTATGATGATCGCTTATAGCTGCTCTGTTTCAATTGTTGTATTATTGTGAACAGACCAGTAATTGAGCAATTAATGGAAATTTTTAAAGTTTTATTATTGTCTAATATAATCATTGATAAAATTTTTGAATATTTAACAACTGGAAATAAATTCTTTGTTATTTTCTCTACAATTATGTTATATAGCAGGGGTGGCCAACCCGCGGCCCGCGGGCCGCATGCAGCCCACCGCGTAGTTTCTTGCGGCCCGCGAGGAGATTAACGATATTTAAAGTTTGACAACTTTGGTTAACGGAACAAAAAGTTTTGGTTAACATAAATTAATAAATACGTACTGACTTTTGAAAGTGAAAATAGCTTTCAACAATTCTAGTAGCTAAAGAACTGCTGTAATGAAATATTACTAGATCCACTATTCATTCTTTTTATTATACTTTTAATATATAGTCATGAATTTTCTACGATTCTGTTTTTAATTTATAAATGAAAATAATTTAAATTAATGTATTCTGCTCCGAATTTTCACCCTACCCTTCCCCGAAAAAGTATATACATCTATGAATCATATACTCACAAACACAGATGCACATATGCATATGCACAGTCATAAAATAATAATAATTTCCTTCCCCGACTAATTTCGCCTTAAATTATCGTAGAAACCAGCAATTGAAGCCTAACGATTGGCAATAACATCTAGTTTTTAATTCAATTGCTAAATTTTTTTAGGGTATTATGTACATACTAAAACTTGTACAAACTACTTCTTCTACTTCTTTTTTTTTTCCCGAACTGCAACACCCATTTTTGACTACATATTCGAATTTTTGAGGTCAAGGCGGTTCAAAAAAAAGTATATTTTATATTCTTTACATCAAGTCTTTATAGAGTTACAAGCAAATATTGATCAGCGTAAATCTCTGTATTTAAAAAAAATTGAATTCAGATATCACACAGAAAAGTATTATATCCATTCTGGTAATAATCGGAAAATAAATATAATAATTTTAAATATAAAATAATATAAAGTAATGCTAATTAAGTAATGATGTGTACGTCTAAACTTACTTCAATAACTAATTTATGTGCAAGCAAAGTAATGTATGACATAAATGATAACAACGTCACAGCTCCCTAAGAGCAATAAAAATTGACATATCACTATATTTCGAAATATAATGATAGAAATGAACTGTGAATTTAGAAACCCACATTTATGATGATGCCCATTCAATTTGTGCAAAAATTAATGCAGGTCATAACTCATAATTTTTTGAAATATGAACTGATTAATTATTTTCATAATTCAAAAAAGGTTTTTTAATCAAAAATATGGATGGAATATATTTGGGTTAATTCATACTAACGTAAAAATCAAAAAAGAAGAAATTTTAATATATTAATCTTTTGGGAAGACATGAATTAATGTTTATTACTTCATTTAACATTAGCATCTCCATATTTTAACAAATTATAACTCTGAAGAAAAATTGAGAGAAACATATAATCTATACCACTTTCTGGGCTGATTTGAACCAAATAATCCAAAAAGCTTGTTGAAATTGGAGGTTGCCTTTGATAAAAAAATGAAGTTGATGTCATTTTTACTATGTAGGTACTCCTTAAGCAAAATCTCACTAAACCGTTCTAAACTAGGCTTTAATACTAATTGATTGGCACCAGCCGCAAGTCCCTACACTAATTTACGGCGAAATTAGTCGGGGGGGGGGGGTATTACTGTACATACGGTGCGGCCCGAATGAATAAATAGATTTCCAATGCGGCCCACCAAGTGTTTTGGGTTGGACAGGCCTGTTATATAGAACAATAGTTTTAAAGTGGGATTAGATTGGATTTTGGGAATAAGGCCGATTGACTGCTGTAGGTCCTAGGCCTGAGGGGGAGTGCCCTCCGTGACGGTCTTTCTAAGGGGTCCTAGACTAGCCCATATTTAAAAGTTTTGGAGAAAACCACGGAAACACCGAACAGCTAGGTCGACGAGTGCGACCTGGGATCGAACCCGGCACTTCAGGTCTACCAGCTTTGAGCGCAGAATCACTCGGCCACCGGTGGGCCGTTTCAAAATGCGATTTTGCTAGTAGTTGACCCATTACCTCCCCCCTCCCCTGAAATGTGCAAATTTGTTTAAAATTTTCAATCTATACTATATTCTAAAGAATTAACATTGTGTACTATAATTTGAACCTCCTCCCAAAAAATTAACTACCAACAGCCTTAGATAGGAGGCGGAGTATATCAAGTGCATGTTTTTGTAGCAATTAGTCAAATTTGTAAATTTTAATTGGAGGGGGATTTAATTTAATAAATTCTAATAATTCAACTTTTAACACATCTGAAAAATTAGCATTGTATTTTGTTGCGAAATAATTTAGTTTTTATTTCTTCGGCTGATCGCATCAGGGATTTTGTGTGGTTGTAGTATTATAGGAGGTGTTTTATCAATGAGGATGATCACTGTACTTCCCGGTAAGTTAAGTTTTTTTTATGCCTATTTATTAAAGATATTTGAATTCATTTGTCTATCATAATCGCCTTGTGTTTTATTGATTTTTGAAATTATTATTATTATTATTATTATTATTATTATTTGTAAAAATTCGATTTCTTCCTTTCCTCCTTAAACACAACACGATAATTCAACATGAAGTATTTCTCAACAGAGGAACCAATTTATTCGTCTAATATCGCTATAGTCAAATTCATCGTTAGGTGTTCCTTCATAAACATGCTTTTTTTTTTTTTTTTTTTTTTTTTTGTCTTTTCTTTTGGATCAAATTTAGGATTAAGGCTCTTTGGATTAATTAGGGTAAATTAGGACTAAGGTTTAGTTAAAGTCAAAGTCATTGAAAGCTCATGTTAACTTACGGAGAAATTTGTCCCATTATTATTCATTACATATTATACATTTTTAGTTCCCCATCATACTAGGTACGGTAATCGTGAAAATTTTCGACCTCCGTTTTTTGACTTTTTTACACGTTTTCAGGTGAGGATTCCGAAAATGACAAAACTTGTATGGTGTCCGTCTGTAGGGTGTCTGTTAGTTTGTTAGTCCGTTAGTGTGTTAGTATGTTAGTCTGTGTACACTACACAGTATCTCAAAAAAAAAAAAAAAAAAAAAAAAATATGACGCATAGAAGTCAGATCAGTTTTAAAATATTATTTATAATATTTTCGTCGTAATGATGTCACACTACTTTAGAAATATTATTTAAGATACTCGCATGAATATCATTGACTATGAATTTCCCAATATAAAAATTTCGTAAGTTATTGGAAATTTTCGAATTTCTTAACATGGCAGAACAGGGTAAAATTTCACATAAACGTCAATCTTGAGTGATATTTTCATCGCAAAGATATCAGACCCCTTTTTAAATATTATTTAGGATACTGGTATAAATATCATAGATTACGATTTTCCCAATTTAAAAAATTCGTAAGTTATTTGGAATTTACGATTTTCATAAATGGCAGAATAGGGCAGAATTGAGCATAAACGTCCATTTTGAGGATCATAAATATACCAGACAACTTCAGAATAACATTTAAGATACTTGTTTGAACATGATTGACTACAAATATTATAATAGGAAAGTTTCGTATGTTATTCATAATTTAAGATTTTATCAACACAGCAAAATTGAAAAATTTCCATATAAATATGCATTTTGAGGAGTGTTGCATTGGAAATAGTAGCATGAATATAAAATATGAAACTGACTTTCATGGTGTTTGAGTGACCTTGATAAAACCTTTCAGAAGTTTTAGTAGAAACCCCGGAAATTTTCGTAGCCTGTTTTCTAAGAAGCGTTATCTGAATCATTATCTCGCCGTTTTCCGCTAATTTCTCTCAGAATTTTAAGAAACTTTATTCAAAATCATCTTAGTACAATACCTACAAACTTTATTTCCTCTTGAACAAGTCACATGAAAAATGTGTACTGATATTTTGAATCAAATTTTATATACTGATATTCAATTCAAATTTAAGGCGAAAATTAAAGACCGAAAATAAAAGTGAAATCAATAAACAAAAATGCACCAGAGATAAAATTTTGCGAAATACTCCTCTCAGACGTAGCGATCACCCCTCTTGAAAATAGACTCAATTTCTTTTTCTTTCTTTTTTTTTTTTTTTTTTTTTTTTTTTGGGTCTCAAATTGAAGAACGAATAGTATAAGAGTTTATAGTTCATTTCTTAATTTACTTTTTTAATTTACTTATTTCTGTACTTTGTTAAAATTTTTATTTTTATCTTTTCCCCCCCTAAATTAAATAAATTAGTATCGCCCAGTAATCGAATCTTGACCACCTTTTTTGAGTAAGCACAGCGCCGTGTTAATTCACCCACACTTTCACCGGCCCCGACATGATCGTAAGTTTCAGGCTTTATCAATACACAGCAGAATGAAGGCCTCGCCTAGGTGAATCTGACCTGTTTCTACAATTCTTCTCCATTCTGTTTTTCCAAACTTCACAATTTGATCGCTCCAACGACACAGTGGTACCTTCCTCGGTCTTTTCTTATCTTTCAGAATGCAAAATACGACTTTGGTGTCTGCCTATCATTATTTCTTCTCGCAAGGTGACTCCATTTTTAAATTCTTAACTCCAGAAATAACATCCTTAACTTTGGTTTGCTTAATTATCCAAGTGTTTGGCTTTCTGTCTCTTCAGGTGAATCCTAACATGTTTCACTACATGCATCTCTGAGTTGTTTGATGTTTTTGTATTGTTTTATATGTTAATGTCCAAGTTTCTGAAAGCATAAGTTAAAACAGGCGAAATGCACTGATCAAAAACTTTTCTTTTCAAAGAAATTGGGAGATCGCTTTTGAATATAGCGCTATTTCTTCAGAATGCTCTCCACGCAAGTTTAACTCGGCTGTTAATTTCTTTCATGGTGCCCTCTATTCATCGGAAGGACTTGTCTCAGATATGTAGAACAGCATACCGTTTTTAACTTATCCATATCAATAGTGATTCATATTAATCCATACCATCAGTGAAGAAACAAAGGAATTTGCCATAATTTTTGTCTTACTGAGGCACTGTGGGTCATTTTCAATCCACCGAGTTTGCTTTCTTTGTTTAATTCCTGAAGCATTTCTTACAAATCCTCAGATGACGAGGTAAGCAGTATACTTCTCGTAAACTCTCGTCTTCTCGTAAACTAAGGTCGAGTGAATCTACTCTCAAAAGCTGATAGACGTGAGGTGCCGGGTTCGATCTTAGGTTGCACTCGTTGGTCTAACCACTCGGCATTTTCTGTGCTCTTCTCCAAACCTGGCGCAAATGCGGGTGAGGATCATTTAAAAAAACCTGCTGAAGGGCATTTACATCCTTAGGCCCAGACACCTATGCCTATAATATTCAACTGGCCTTAATCCCCAACGCCAACACCTCATAAACGAAATTTTGCTAACACACCATACCCACGATCAGAGAAGTAGTCATTTTCCAAAAATGGGTGTATTATGTTTAGAATATCTCAGAAAGTATAAATTCATCGAAACTCGGAATTCATTGAAAACTTTCAGGAAGCAATATTTTCTTCTACAACATATTATTTAGCTTATTCAATAACGACTTATTGGCGTTTAGTGTATGAGCTAAAACCACAAGTAACTGTTCTAAATGAAATGCGGGTTTTATGAAATTTGGGGACAAGAACTAAATACAGAAAATCTTGACTGTTTTGTTTTAATTTTAATTTCTTATAAAATGCCTTTAATTTATTACTGATTTCTTTTTTTTTTTTTTGTTTAAGGAGAATAAAATTCTCCTTAATATAGCTATCATAAAGTCTTTGAGCATAATGTTTTTTACATATGATTGCAAAATTTCTGTTAGATTTGTCGATATATAAAATTATAAATTTAGCTTGTCATTTTTTAATTGAAGTTTTTAAATCTGCATAAATATTATTTTTGAAATCCCATCATAATTTTTTATATAAATATCTTTCAAATCTCTCTGTATATGATACCTCCACTAGTTGAATACTCAATAGGTAATCTGTATCTAAAAGCCATTTTCGATATGAAAAAATCGATATTTTTTGTAAATTCTTTCATGAACTATCCTTCTAGACAAGATTCCTTTTAATCTGTACTTTGTACCGTATTTCATTTATTTCTGCAGAAAAGTATTCGGAACTATATCCAAATCTCTATTAAGAAGATATCCATAATCTTCATAAACGTATCTGAGATATTTAGTTTCTTGACAATAGCATACGCTTTTTTCTGTGCCCCCTCTGAAATTCTTTGCGAAATTATTGTAATTATATGTCGTTTTACTTATGTATTTATCATATTTAAAAGCCTTAACTATATATATATATATATATATATATGGCAATATTGTTGTATTTATTTATTATAGTGTTAACGTTTACTTTTTCATAATGTTGACCAACATAATCCAACACTAAGTAAATTATATTGTTTGATTTTATTTCTCTCTCTCTTTTTTTTTTTTTTAATAGTTCATTAAAAATTGTTTTCTCATTCTATATTTTAATAAATTTAAACTCATGTCAACTGCTATAGTTCCGATATTTTCACTAGAATTCAACCCATGATATAAATCTATCAATTGTGTTTTTCTTACATAGAAAATTATGTTCTTAATTAAAATTTTATCGCTATATTTATCTTTATCGATTAAATTAATGATCTTTTAGAAATTCTTTACTTATTTCTAACTTTAAAATGCTGAACGTTAGATATAGATTGACAGTTCTTCCAGTGGTTTAACTTATCATAAATTGAATCGCAGATGTCCATCCTTCTAGATTCATTTAAATCATCCCCCCCCCCCCCGTTTTGCAAAATGTCCAATTTCCAGATGTTGGCCTTCCTTATTTAGTTTATTAAACCTAATATTAATTCCATAGGAAATCTCACCTATATATACTATATTAATATGATTTCTTTCACGGTGAAAATATTTTGAAATATAATAATCAGCAGGCGTAAATATTGAACTAAAATAAAAAAAAAATAATTACAAGATAAAAAGAACTTTTTATAAACCATGTTTTTAAATTTTCTGTTGAATCATATAAACGTTAACGAAGTCAGCGGGGATCCGAAATAATTGACTAAAAGTATTAAAAAAATGCATTGTCACCGTGTTATGAGCTATTCTGAAAATTTCAAATGTCTTGCTAATCGGGAAGTTATAGGATTGTTGAAGCATAAAAACGCTACCGAAGGCAGTATGCGGACCCGAAACAATTGACTAAAAGTATTATGAAATATGCCTTGTCACCGTGTCCTGAGCTATTCTGAAAGTTCCAAATGTCTAGTTAGTCGGAAAGTTATATGATTGTTAAATCATATAAACGCTACCGAAGGCAACAGGGACCCGAAACAACTGGCTAAAAATATTTAAAACGTGCATTGTCATCGTGTTCTAATTTATTCTAAAAGTTTCAAATGTCTAGCTAGTCGTGAAGTTATATGATTGTTGAATCATATAAACGCTACCTAAGGCAGCGGGGTTGTCGTTGTAGGATTCTTTAAGGCCGATTGACTCCTTGTGTGGCCTAGGCCTATGGGGAGGAATGCCTTCCGTGGAAGGTCTTTCTAAGAGGTCCAACCCTGTAGGACCCCTTAGATCCTACGGGCTAGGACCCCCTAAGAAATATCCCCACGGTGGAAGGCAACGGGGACCCAAAAACATTGGCTAAAATTATTTAAAAATATGCATTGTCTTCTTTTACTGAGATTTTTTAAAAGTTTCAAATTTCTAGCTAGTCGGGAAGTTATGTGATTGTTGAATCATATAAACGCTACTGAAGGTAGCGGGGACCCAAAACAATTGTCTAAAACTATTAAAAAAAAAAAAAAAAAAAAAAAAAAAAAAAATGCATTGCCACGATGTTCTCAGCTATTCTGAAAGTTTCAAATGTCTAGCTAATCGGGAAGTTAATTAAAACTCGATGGCAAGATTTGTACTGGACTAACAAATAAGAATCGATGTTAATAAAAACGTAATAATTGTATATTTATCAAATAGTAATTGTATAACGAAGAATAAAATCAAAAGCAAATGTCACGAATAATAATAATAATTTTAAATTGTAACAAATATTTTGCTT
The DNA here is from genome assembly GCA_963930645.1 of Salticus scenicus. Classification (NCBI taxonomy): domain Eukaryota; kingdom Metazoa; phylum Arthropoda; class Arachnida; order Araneae; family Salticidae; genus Salticus; species Salticus scenicus. The sequence continues at coordinate 187,889,730 of OZ005659.1, forward strand.
TGAAAGACCATATGATTCTTCAACAAGTGATAAAAAAGAAGGTCTGCTATCACACTGTAATCATGCTTTATTTTTTTATTATTATTATTATTATTATTATTATTATTATTATTATTGGGTGAAAAACGGCGCCTAATTATTTTGACTGAAAAGTATTTTTATTATTAATAAGAGTAGGTTTCTAATTTATATTGTTGTTGTATAAAGTTCGTATCATTTAATAGAAAATATTATATTTCAGTCCAGTGTACCTGCATTAAAAATTACAATTTACATAAAAGATAAAACAGTTATGTTTAGTTTAACTCGATGTTTTTAAACTCCAATCCATTAATCAAATGAAAATTTGCCATGCAATGATTTCAGTGTGTTTACGCATTATACTATAACCAACAAAAGGTCTTACTTAAAAATATAACAATATATATATATATATATATATATATATATATATATATAAATACATACAAAAAAAAAAAAAAAAAAAAAAAAAAAAAAGCGAATAGGATTTGTTGGATTAAAAAATTATTATTATTATTATTTCAATTTAAAACATTTTTCACTGCACTTTTATCCAGCAGAAATAATTCTTTCGATTTGAATAAAAGTTTTAATTTAAATTCTGGAATATTTTTAAAAGAGAGAGAGAGGAACTCTTCAATTAAGATATATTCTGTTTATTAAATAAGTTTCTCTGTTGAAAAAAATATAACGATAATTTATGAAGTTAGTGATTTACAAAAATATTTGTAATATTAGAAGTAATTTGTAAGAATTACAAGAATTACTCAAATCGGAAACATAATCTATAGCAATTTTATGAAAGACACACATTTTCAAAAAAAAAAAAAAAAAAAAAAATCACAGCAAGAGACTTAGCAGCGTTGAAGATATCCACAAAAATTCCTAACCCTCTTCTACATACAAAGGGGTGTGTCATTTGACAGTTTACAAATTACATACGACACATGTTTTCAGCTTCTACAATACGAATACACAGGGGAATTTCTCACTTCTCTATAGACTCTTATTAGCGCCTGAAGCTTTCTTACCAAACGAAATCCCTACATCTATATCCCTACATACCATAAATCCGTGTGAAGAAAAGAGGATAATAGATAATTGCGTTTTAGAAACAGCAGCGCCATCTATGTCACACACTTCACACACACATCCGTACATTATAAACAAATCGAGGACCACCAAAAAAATATATGAGGATCTTTGTATGGCATAGTAGATTACGAATATGGGTCGATTTCGTTCCGAGGTCCGGCAAAACGGTCCTCGCAACGAAATTGGTCCTCGCAATGTTGGTGTGTAAACGGACAGTGGTCCTCGCATGGTAGGGTAAACGAACGCACACACACACACACACACACACACACACATATATATATATATATATATATATATATATATATATATATATATATATATATATATGTATATATATATATATATATATATATATTCCAAAATAAAGCTTTAATGAGATGACGTCACCCTATATGTCATTAGGCATTCCATAACTGCTAACTTTTTAAAATTTATTTGTTGTTATAAGAGTAATATTGTTAGTTCCTCCTGTTTTTTTTTCTTACGCCATATATCTGTAGAATTTTTATTTCTATATTTAATTTTAATTATATATAGGAGAAAATAATATAGTAACTCAGAAATCATGCTATAGAAATCGTTCTGAATTTAAGGAGGTTACAAGGAAAAATGCACAAATCAAAAAAATAACTCTAAATTTTTTGAAAAAAAAAAAAAAAAAAAAAAAAAAAAAAAAAAAAAAATTGACACTTGCATGAAAGAACGGAAAAAAAAATCTAAAAAAGATTACATTAGTCACATTATCATACACTGATTTATTAGCGGAACACAAGCGCTGAAACACGCAAAACTAGAAAAGTAATTCGTCGTCAAAATCTGTAATCTCTAATATCGCAATACCTAACTGCAGACGGTAAATATTTTCCAAAATGTTTGACAGCTTGCCCTTCTGACAGCTTTGAAAGAGAACCTTACTTTAGAGGTTAGAGATTACAGATTCTATATTATTTCTACATTCTAAAGTGCGATATGTGTATACCTTAGTATGAACTAAATAACCTTATTGGTTATTTAGTCCAGAAGAAATATATATTTTACTTGCGATAGATCATTAAATTTCAATATCTTCGATGAAGAGGCTCTATCACAAAGAGTCAACTATTACATAATTCGGAATACCTCTTTTCCCTTAATATATCACTAATCTAGCATGAGGTTAGACTTATGCTCTCTAAAATTTCTGGAGTGAGAATCTCTCTCCTTAAAAAAGTGACCCCTATTTTGACACCAATTAAGGTGAGAAAACAATATTATCACTCTGGAAAATGTGACACTTCTCAGTTTTTGTGAAAGAGTGACGTATAGTCACTCTGTCACAAAAAGTGAGGTCGTCGTCTATTGCAAGATGAAACTTTTGTAGAGTGAGAAATTGCTGGCGCCATCTAGTTATCATATTTTGAACGAAATATGAAGGACTATTTCCGAACGATCTCATGTATCTATTTGTTTAACAGAACATATTGAAGATTTTTGAAGGATAAAAATAGAAAATAATTATGTTAAAAGATAGTTTGGTAAATTATTTTTTCTATACGATTGAAAAAATCGAAGCAATATTATTAATGGAGAATCGAAAATCACAAGAAACATAACGAAATTAGTCTTAGAAAGTAAATAGTTTTATTTAGAAATATATAAGGTATAAAAGAAAATATCAATGCAAATATTTAATGCACAACGCCTTAAAATCTGTAACAGTTTATATTTTTATTATATTTATTGACAGCTAACACATGTGAAATATTCAAAAATTTGGCTATAATATTTTACTAATATTTAAAATCAACAGCAAGTTTTATACTTCTGAACAGGCGACTTATTCAGGAAACTCTGTAGATTTGTATGCGAACAGTTATTTTTTTTTATTTTATTTTTTTTTTTAAACATGTACACTTGAGTAACTTCTTTTCCGCATAAGCTACTTTAAATGACTTCTTGTCATTAAGATTTTTTTTCAAGTATACAGCTTTTAAAATAATTCTAATTTTAGCAATTTCAAAATAATTTAAATTTTAAAATATCCTTTAGAATTCTTTAATTTTATATTGTTGATAAATGAAGTAAAAATTTAAAAATATGATTGATCACGTATGAGAATGACTTAATAATGTAAATTAAGCAGCTTGTATATGTGCTCAGTGGTTCAGTGGATAAGATACTCGCTTGCTACGGAAACGGCCTGGGTTCGATTCCCGACAGATCCAAACTGCATTCTTTGCACCGTTGAATTGGAGTCGATTCGCCAGGTGAAATGAAGCAACATCGTCTAATATACACAATTTTTTAAGGAAAAATAAACTGTCATATTCTTTAAATTATTCTGAATAATCTCACTCTTAATAAAGAGTGAGAAATCTCACTCTTTCGAAAAGAGACTTTTCACTCTTTAGAGGTTGGCTCCATTTTGGCATGTTCAAAGAGTGATATACCACTCTTTGAGAGTGAGATCTCACTCTTTATATTTTAGAGAGTGGTTTTTTATACATGTAGTTTATAAACTTTAAGCATTTAGAGAGAAATATTGTCTTTGGGAAATAAGCATTTTCTTAATTTTACTAAAATTTTGCAAAACCACGGGACATTATTTTTCTTAATTTTGCTAAATAGAGTTTAAAATCAGAGTTGAAAAGTTTTCTTTCCCGAACAGTTTTCATGAACATAGTGAAACATAGAAAATAATTATGGTTTTTATACATGTACTTTATAAACTTTAAGCATTTAGAGGGAAAAATTTTCTTTGGGAAATAAGCATTTTCTTAATTTTACTAAATTTCTTCAAAATCACGGGGCATTATATATCTTAATTTTACTAAACTGTTTTTTTTCCCTCACAAAGTAAGAATAATAATATCAATTCATATTTTGCATAACAGATATAAGTGCTACTACTTCTTTTCATATCAGCAAGTACAGTTCGCGAGATAGTTGAACAAATTTTGCGAAATGACTAATTTTATAGATAATACAGGTTACTTATTGTGTAATGCAGTAATACTTATCAGGTATCTTAATTTTCTTTTTCTTATATTCTCCTATAGCAAATTAATTGAGAACTGTAATATCAAGTTTGACAATAATTCAGATATTTATCCTCTTTCTATTTGCAGTTGTTTATCTTCTACTGATGATTTAAATATATATAATTATATTTAACATTTCGATGTTTTTTTTTTTTATCGTCCCAATCATTTTTAAATGTATATTTAATTCTGATTGATTAATTGTGTTTTCGAACTTAAACTACGCGAATTACGTGATATTAATTTCTGATACTTATGAAGGTTGAATTTTTAATCTACATTTTTAACCCGAAAATCGTAGCATAATGTTTTTGTAGCGCGGTTGCGTTTCGGTCTACTCCCCGCCGCCCGTAGTTTTGGGGAAAAGTCGAAAGAAAGCCAGTAGCAGAATATCAGCTGCATCTAATTCCTCGAAAACTTTTCCCGCAAAACAGTGATCTGTCTCAAATACCGGAATAACGGGGAAAATCAATTAATGTTACTCCTCGCTTCGCAGTCAAATAGTCAATTTCCGAACTGAAATGTTATTAACTGTTCAAAAATAGCAGGAATGGCTAAAAAACATATTATATTATAGAACATCCACCCAATGTCAGTTACACAGAATTCCTTCTTTTTTTGTGATGGGCGATATGTAAAACGAATCAAGAAGTGATGAGCGGCGAATAGACTCATGTAAGACTAATAATGGGCTAAATACTTTTTTCTTTCTTTTTTTTTTTTTTTTTTTTTTTTTTGTAGCATTTTTTTTCCTTTCACAATAAAATAATAGTAATAATAATAATAATAATATAAAATAGTTATTTTTGTATGCATGCAACATTTAAATAGCAATATATTTATCATTTTCATGAAAAGTAAATATTTGCACTTGAATGAGAAATATATTTGGAATATAATTTGTTTATTTTAAAATTCCTGTAAATAATACATATCCTTTATATTTCTTTGATCAAATATTTACTTTTGAAATTATTAAATATTCAATTATTTTTTGTCGGACTGTAGTAAAAAATAACTTGACTATTTTAATACTTTATAAGTACATTTTTCTAGATTATTGCTTGAACGGTTATACGTATTCATTCGACATTTCTTTATTGCTTTATCTGAAAAAATTATGTGACTGACATCTAGAAATTAAACTGTAGTTCTAGTAAAAATAATTCGATGCCCTCCTTATAAATTCCAGTCTGCTTTAAAAGCGAGATCTAGAAAGCTCTATTAGAATTCTAGAGCATTCGCCTATATTATCGATATCATTCAGAAATTTCGGCAAATAAATGTTGATACAGGATGCAAATTTGGCAACTATAATTCGAGTTTATAACACAATTCCAGGACATCAAGCGTGAATTTCTCACAATACAAAGTATTCATGATATTCATGATATTGTTTCACCATCTAGAAATGTATAAACTATAGATTCCCGATCATTTCGTCTATTCAGGTTATCAGCTTATCTTATACGCGTAGCTCGACTATCGATATTTTTAGTTTAGTTATTCAGAAAGTGACTACTTATTCGTTCTATATGAAGGCGATCTATATTTTTTCTCAGTGTATAAGTAATTATATTTTTGAATAAATTTAGTCCTAAAGAAAAATTCTATAACATGAACATTTGCAGCAATGGAAAGATTCAAGGGGAGAGGGGGGATTTGCTACTGAATATATAAGTTACATTTATTATATTTTATTAATCAATTATTATTATCATTTATTAAACATTATGCATATATTTTTTATTTTTATTTTTAAGAATTAAAATAATTATTTTCCATTCTCTAAATCTTATTCGTGGCCATGAAATTACCGAAGAAATTTAAAAATTGGGGGAACGAGAAAACATTGGATGATGGGGGGCAAAATTGGGGTCATACTCAGATTCAGAGGGTCATTTTACATAAGAATCAGCGGGAATAGTATCAGGACTCAAGATTTTTTTTTTTTCAGCGTAGTGAAATGTATGCCAAGTGATGAACAACTTGTGATTACCATCATTTTTAAATAACACTTTATATTCTATTTCCCTTTTCTTATAATATATCGTATACTGTATAAACTAAAAAATGTTGGTTTCTTGGAAACAAAGAAAGACTTATTAAAATGTATATTAATATATATATATATATATATATATATATATATATATATTTCTTCTTTCTTTTCAGTATATCTCAATAATGCTAATATACGATAACTAGTCAGTGATTTTTTTTTTTTTTTTTACTTTTTCATCAGTTCGGCATGCGTATAATATATATTATACAATTTGTGTTAAAAGTATTACGTCATCTGTAAATTGGAATTAACATTAATTATAAGATTATTTAGGAAATATAACAAATTACGTACGGATCAATGGAAGTGCAAAAAAATTAACGATGCAATACCTTTTTTAATTTTCATTTTTACAACATATTCATATATATATTCATTACGTATATTTTCAATAAAATATCATTAAGTTACAAAGTCATTCTTTGATATTTTAATGTTTTGTGTTTTACCAGCTATATATATATTATCGCTATAAAGCATATAGAAATTCTATTTATACCGATGTTCAAACTTGATGAGGAAATCCCTTTCATGTAAAGAGAAAAGCATTGCGAAATAATTTACCCATTTTTGTAAATGTTTTTCTGTAGTATTATTATTGTTTTATTTTATAAAGGTCTAATGTTAGGAAATATTAATTGAAACATCGTATATAAGCACTATAAAACATACCGCAATATACGTGTCATGTTTGTTAAATGGAATTACATTTTCTCCGGGATTAAATAGTGCTTATGTAAGATTTTGATTACTTGATTTTATGGATATTTACCTTTATTATTATAAATATTAAATATTAATAAAATAACTATCATCATAAAATACATAGAAAAAAAATCCCCATTGTCTGTTTATTTGAGTGACTATATTCTTATTTTTCATTTATTCTGATTCAATATATTGAAAATAATTTAAAGAAAAAAGAATCACAGTTACAGAATAAATAAATAAATAAATGAAATCGTCTGTGGTCAGAATGAAAATAGTGTGATCAGAGCAGAGCCTGATTAAGGGGGAAGCACACATTATCTCCACTCTCACCGCAATATTTTTACAATTGTTTTTTACTTCATATCATAGAAATTCCACGCTTTGACGAGGAAATATTTTTTATAAAAAATGAACGGTGTAAAACAATCCAATTTACTCACCGTTATTAGACACCAGAATTCTTTTAAAATAATTTTTAATGAGAATTTTCTGTTTATTATAGGAGGAAAGTATTTGTTAAAAAATAACGGTGTAAGTATAAATAATGTGTGCTTCCCCCTTAATCAGGCTCTGGATCAGAGATATAAATTTAAATAATTTTCTGGAGGATTTGTGCTTTAGTGCTAACAAAATTATCAGTTTTTTTTTTTTTTTTTTTTTCTAAAATATTTGTTTTTCAGTTTGTCGAGAACATGTTTATGTAATTGTTTAAGAGAAATTGTTTATACTTTGACAAAGGGCGTTCTATCCAAAGACAATATTTTAAAAATGTAAAAAAAAAAATGAAAAAAAAATTATTTTTTCTTAGTGACATGACTTATACATTAGCATGAAAATTAAAATTATGTTTTATACGAAAAAAAAAAGTTTTACATGTAGGCGTTCCCTTGCATTAAAAAAATGAATAAGCTGAATTTAAAATCCTTCTTAAATTAAAAGAAACGCTCATTGCTTTGATTTAATGTTAACATCAAAACTAGATGCTTTGGAATTTTTTGAAGACATAATAAGTCATCTTTAGCATTTAAATACTTTAAAAATCAAAAACATTAATTCCGAAAGTTTGAACATTTGAAAAGGACTTTTTTTTTTTTAAAAAAAAAAAAGATAATTATCCTGATTATATCAGCGTAAAAAAAAAAAAAAAAAAAATCATTAAAAACAAAACCTCCGTTCATCGTTTTAATAGTATGTAAAGATATTTATGAATTTTTAAAAGCTAAAGTATGAAATAAGATACACTGTACAAAAGAAAAACGAATGAAAAAATAGTAATGGTGGAATAATAAGGTAGCAAAAATTCATATTTTAAAAAAAATATTATAAAATACGCAGAGTCGCTTGAAAACTGTTGCGAATGCTAATAAATTTCCAATTACTTACTAACAAATATATACTACTCGATTTTCTATAGTTATAGTCGTTTTATAAAATTAACAAGAGACTTGTTTTTCTAAGCTTACATTTTACTATAGCAGGGATGGAACACGGGCGCAGAATTCATACCACTATCGATGTAAGAAAATTTTCTACTTCTTAAATCAACGATATTATAAGCAGAGAAATTTCTTAAACGGATTCCGGTATGAATTCTGCGCCCGTGTTCCATCCCTGCTATAGTATTAATATGGATTTATATTTATATTACAAACAATTTTGCAGATAAATAAATAAATTTTTTAAAAGAATTTTTATTAAACCACTTCGTAACTTTTAATGAATATAAGTTTACATTTGCATATGTTGCACTTAAATGTATATTTATATATACGATTTTATTTTCGTTTGCATTTTATAGGTGATTCTCAAAATTTAATCCATATTTTTCTCCAGTGAATTTCTTTTGTGTTGTATAACGTGTACAAAAACTTTTTCATATGATATATTTTCAAAGAGTTACACATAAATCTCATTTCGTACAAAAGCTGTATTTCATATGTTTGAGATTCCATTTTGGTGGTCGTACATTGCGGGTTTTATAAAGTGCCTCTTTTGACGAAAATATATATAAATAAATAATACTGTATATTATTTTCGTAGATATGTATTTTAAATAAGACTTGTTATTATACAAAAATCTTTGAAGTATTCTAAAATGGAATTTAATAAAAACATCTTAATGGAAAAGAAAAATTTGTATATGAATTTGTTTTAATATTTAATTATTAAAGTATATTAAATATCTTTTAACAAAACAAGTTAACATCCAGTAAGAAAAATATTTTTATAAATTCTAAAACTCTGTTTGGAATGAAATGTTGCAGAGTGTGCTGACAAACACACACAAAAAAAGTCACTGACAATGATAATAATAATACTTATTATTATAATATGAATAAAATGTAGATTATTCCAACATGATATATTGCCGTTTTATGTTGATTTATATGTAAGTATTGGGTAAGTGGTTCATTTAAAGTAGTTATTATATAGTGGTAACTTGGATTGTTTCAGTTTAACTATATTATTTATGTAAATTTAAAATTGTTTTAACTGAAATATTTATCTTAGAAACACTCTGTATATAATTGCAACGTATTATTTATGCTTGATAATAATTTACAGTGAAAAATATCTTTGATTTAAATCTGTAGTCATTTAAATGACAATTGATTGCTTGTTAAATCTAATTTTTAATCGTATATTATTATATTTTTCCACGATAGATGGCTGCAACGTTCTAAATATTATAGTTTCTTTATTCTGCCATAACTCTTTTTCATTTTCTTCCGATTCATTAAAGGCGTAAGAGTTCTAACCTTTATTTTGTCAGATAGTATCTTTAATTTGTATGATGATTGTAATTTAATACGATGATTATAATTTATTTTTATTTTTTACATTTGTAAAAAGTATATTAATTGTATTACAAATGTATTTTTTTTTCTGACCAGCTGAATTTGGTAAATTGCTCAAAATACCTCAATTCTTACAGAAAAATTAAATGCCCTTTACCATGTAGTTTCGATATTATTTCTGTGATATAATTTTCCATACTATTTCTATGTAATTTTCCAGTGTTTTATATCGGTGCTGCTTTCCAAAAAGTTATTATTTGTTCATTATTTCTTTAAAAATTTCTTTTACATCTTCTTGCAAGACCGAACGCATCCTACAGTGTGTGGCGGAGTGACTTTTACTGACATGTGTTCCCATACAATTTTTTAATTTTAACAAGGTGTCCAACTTCACTTACAATTTTGTACGTTGTGTTTCGAATCACCCTGTGTGTGATCTGACATAAACTGTACTTGGAAAAATTTGAATTAAATGACTTTCTTATTGATGAAGTTTAAGACTTCGTGTTTCTAATATGCAGAGGGAGTATCAATGAATGTGAATTTCATTTAGTTATCATAAAACAATGAAATATTACAGAAAGAAACTGGTACGTTTTCCGTGTAGCTATTACACAAAATAACGTAATGTAATATAATTTATATTAGTATTTAACAAAAAAAAATGTTTAACTATTTTTTTTTTTTTTTTTTAAATAAAATCACACAATCAACTGTGGAAGGAAATCATATTTATTGAAATTTAATTTTTCCGACTGAGTGAAAATAATGCCTGGACCGGGACTCGAACCCCGGATCTTTGACTTACAAGGTCAAGGCTCTACCAATTGAGCTATCCAGGCCGACATCCCGGTCAGCATTACTCACTCAGATAACCTTTTTGGCAGAAATAATTTGGTCTATCATTTAGATAGCTCAACAGAAATAAGCCGCAGGAAATGGAAAACACCATTAAACAATGGGAGAAAGAAATACAATTTTTAATAAAATCACACAATCAACTGTGGAAGGAAATCATATTTATTGAAATTTAATTTTTCCGACTGAGTGAAAAATTGTAAGTCAAAGATCCGGGGTTCGAGTCCCGGTCCAGGCATCAAAAACCTCCCCTGACAATTCCGGATCCCCCTTTAAATGTAAGCTTTACGAAAATGTATTTTTCTTGACGGACATCATATAATAAGTAGCAAAAAACATCTGGTCTATCCAAAATAAACTTTTCCTCATCGGAAAATATAACATCATCCCATTTCTTTCTTATAGTAATGCATTTTTTATAAGTTCTGTCTTTAGTCTTTTATGAACGTTTGCAAGAGGCGGTCGTGACATACGTTTATCATGACGAATCTCTTTTTATTTTTGACACGTCGAAAGGTTTCAGTACTGAATCTTAAGTTTAATTTCCGCTTAATTTCCGTCAATTTTTTTTTTTTTTTTTTTTTTTTTTTTTTTGAGCAAATTTTCTTTATTATCATTTTTTTTTTCTCACGCAGAAAAACAGAAGACTATACCGTTCATATTTTTCGGTATTTTTAAGAGAATTATAAATAGATTCTCGATCTATTCAGTTTTATAGTAATTTGACGTGTGGTAAGCTCTGAAATTTTAAAAGCAACTACTTTCCCGTCCTCAAACTCTGAACGTTAAGCAACTAGCAGCATGGAATACGAGTTTCTAATCGCTTACTACTTTACGTTGTCTGAAAGTATCGTGTGCAGATCAAAAATCATGCCAATTTTTCTTTTCAGAACACACAGATGTAGCTGCCCTTAAACTTTTTTCCACATCAAACGGCTGTCTAAAACCAAAATGCATTTTATGGATATGGATCTCCCATACATTTCTATCAAAACAAATAAAAATATGCTTCATGTATCATTGATTTCCAGACATAGAATTTCCATAATTTTCCAGTCAGCTATAACCAAGACTTAGCGAATTTTCTCTGGTCCTTATAATTTTGACCATCACGGTATATATACAGTGAAACTTGAATAATTCGAACTTGTTTAATTCGAAATTCTGGATAATTCGAATTTTTTAGTCTGTCCCTTGAATTTTGTATTAAAATAATGTTAAAAAATCATGGATAATTCGAATTCGATTTTGGATAATTCGAATTTTTCATACGATTACCTTTAAAATATTACAGTAAAATTTGTTACCGAGATTTTTCTCAGCTAAAGTGTATTATTTTTTTTAACTGTCTTTCAAAAGAAGGATAAGGAAATACAAGAGCATTTCCTACCTAGTGCATCACAAGATATGGTCCATATACATGAACTTCGAGGGTTTTTTTTAATTGAAAGTCATGTCTATTGTAGGAGATTCTGTTTTTGTATCAATTGATGGGTTGAAGTCATATGCTATAACATAACGATTGTACTTAAAGAAGCAATACAAAATATGTGACTATTTTAAAAATGTGTTGAACAATTAAGCTCGTAAAAAAATATTGATTTAATGGGAGGGGCTTAATGATGTAGTATTCTTAGATATAAAGTTTATATGTTAAATCTTTGATCATAGAGTTTAATATTTTTAATTTATCTCCTCTTTTTGACAAAATAGCATATGTAATTCGAATTTTTGGATATTTCGAATTTTTCTCTGGTCCCTTCAACTTCGAATTATCCAAGTTCTACTGTATATTTATTTAAAATACTTAATATTAAATCCCTAAAGTAATGCACAAATGTGTTCAGAATATATTGTTTAATCATTGTTGCCATTTGTAACTAGGAAGCGGAGGGTTATTAATTAAAAACTGGTTAGCAAGAAATAATTCACAATATAGTAAATGTTAAAGCTTTATTTACTTTTTTCTTTCTTTAGTTTCTTTTTTTTCTCGATTTAGAGAATTTTAAGAAAATTAATATAATTAATACATATTTAAAAAAATTACAACGTCCCCCCCCCAAAAAAAAATAATAAATAAATAAAAAAAATACAGCGTCTAACATCCCCTTAAATAAATTATTTTAATATTAAATAGATAAAATAATAATAATAATAATAATGCTATAAAAATGAAATATTTATAAAAGCTCAAAGAAAAAAAAAATGCCCCCCACTATCTATCTCTAACACATCCATAATATGAAAGCAATAATTAAAATGTAGCAATAAAATTAATATTGCATGTTTACTAGCTTGATTAACACAATTAATATTAATAATGCATTGAAAGATTTACTAAATAAATAATCTTACGCTTTCTAAACCGAAAACATTAAGAAATAAGCTATGCATTTAAAGTATAGGAACAACTACGTAATATTAATGGCTGTTAAGCCGAAATAATTGTTTACATTTATACTTAATTAGCTAAATTTTAAAAAGAGATATATTGGCTATATAATTTTTATTTCTAAAAAAATACAACTTGGTCATATAAAGAGCTGGACTTTATGATTAATATTGCGTGTTTATTTATCTTTCAATAGAACAGGAAATATACAACCGTTCCATATTTTATAATATTAATAAAATTAAAGACAATAATAACAATATCCCATATTTATTAAACTGCAAAGAACCCTGCATACATTATTTGAGCTCAGATTATAATCATACGATCCTAAATGTTCTCATAAATGACAAAGTAAATTATAAATATATACCAAAAAATATTTAAGGAAAAAACGATAGATGCACGCAAAAAATAAAAATTTTATTTCATAAAAATGCCCATTTTCATAATAATTTCAGTAACTTAAAGAAATGTTTAATTTGTTCAATTTTTAAGTGTTTCAGTAACATGTTAATATGTGCACTTACATAATCATTTCTTTATTTTTTATTAACTAATAATGAATGCGTTATATGAAATATTGTAATATTTCAATCACTACAATAAAATGTCTAAAAAATGCAGTTCATCCAAAAATCTGAGGTATATATATATATATATATATATATATATATATTCTACGAAATGTTTTAAAACTTAAACCAAATTTCAAATCAATAATATATATATAGATTTTAATATTTTAGACGTAAAGTAAGAGTTAATATAATAAATAAACTCGTTATCCTTTTATTTTGCACATAAGGCAATTCCTTAATAACTGCATAATATTTGCGAACAAGCAATGCAAAAACTTTATCTATGATTGCTTACGTGTATGTCCAGTTTCAAATAATCATTATAGTTTTGCACCAAATGAATATTTAAGCTAAATACTTAAAATAAATATCATTTAAATGGCTAAATATTTCACAAAATGTAAGCCTAAAATAAAATAAAAAGTATGCCTTTGGATGTGGATCCTTTGAATATTGGTTTAGACTGCTACATATCGGATACATTTGTCCATGTTAAGCGTATAGATTTTTAAAGAAATTATATTGTTTTTAAAAGAAAGACAAAATGTATAATTTATTTTCAGAAATATACTGTCACATTACACTCATGAGCAATTTTAAGTTTAAATACCCAAAATCTTAATATTCATTGAAATATCCAACCAGTGTGATCTATGCTTTCAGGATCAACATTTTATTACCATTTTTATTGTTTCATGTTAACACTACGTATACTATGCAGTACTGTAATTTTTTTAACTATTCCAGAAAAAAAAAAAAAAAAAAAAAAAAAAAAAAAAAAAGTTATTTCGCAGTTTTTGACAAATTCGTGATGTATGCCATTATAAATTTAGACATGAATATAGATTTGAATTTAACGACATTATTTATCTTATAACTATATAATATTAATTAATGCTTCGATAAATGTTACAGCACTAAATATTATTCAAAATCATAGAGAAAGAAAACATTTATTTAATTACAAATGATTATATTTACATTTATTTATCACAAAACTCCTTTGAATTTTTTTAGAATACTGTTTTCCAAGGGTGCAAGAGTTTCCGTCTCAGGACGGTAAACCTACACCAGCGCATTTGTATAAATAATTTGTATCACATTTGAGCTTTAATTTATTGCGATTGATCATAACAGAAGTCATTAATAAAGAGTTCTGGTAAGAGTGTTTTTTTTTTTTTTTTTTTTTTTTTTAGATAATAAAACTCTTGCACCCCTGCTGTTTTCAGCCTCGCTGTGTAAGACCAAATTATAAATAACAGTATAATCTGTGAGTAAACTTGTAAGAAAAAAAAAGGTATAAGTTTAAACTTTCTGGACGTTATATATAAACTTGAAAATATGCCGTATATTGTATTCATTTAGCTAATACGAATTTGTTTTCTTTTGGAAAATTCAAATCGCATTCCATAGATTTTTTTTTTCATTTCAGTTAAATTATATACATATATATATATTTAACTTGAATCTACTTTTTTATAAATAAAATCAACCATGGAAGTTCATTCTATATATTTATATTATATTGTTTTATGTACTTGTATTTAGTTAATTTCTTGAAACTAATGGAGATAACTTAATTGTTTAAAAAAAAAATTGTTTGTTTGCAAGGCTTCAAGAAAAACATCATTTATGTACTTGATATTCAATTCTTATAATAATACGAGAAAAGAATGTTATCAGGAGAAGTAATAACCTTAACAACACACGTATTTTCGTGCATCTTAAGGATGTCCGCAGGATGGTTTCAGGATGTTCTCAGACAACCTGAGGCTGTCCTTCAGAGAAAATGTGCCGTTTGGGAAAACAATTTCCTACTGTACTTATCCATAGCTTCGTTTAATACTTAGTATGTGGTACCTCCTAATGACACCATACATTATATGTTTAATTTTTAATAATTTGGGACGATATCTGAAAAAAAAGTCCTTATTGTTATGCTCTAGTCAAAAAAAAAAAACGGTTCGCAAAGTGCAAATGTAAAACTTGATAAATGACACACAATTTTATAATATTCATATTTTGTTACGCAACACACATGTAATCAAATATACAACAATACTTGGTCGTAAACTTTAAAGTAAAAAAATAAATAATAAATAATAATAATAATATTAATAATTAAAGAAAAAAGATAATATAACAAAAATCAAGAAATAGAACTTGGAAATTTTCTTACAGTCGCATATTTATGCAGCATGCAAATAAAAATATCTGAAATTGCTTGTTGCCATGAATAAAAAGAAAATACCTCGAGAAACGCACTCGAAACGCAGTAGGCTGCAAATGAATCACGTCAGAGTTTCAGAAAACACTTCGCGATTGGAGAAGGAACAATAATCACAGATATACAATGTTAATAAATAATGTGTTTACAAGCTAATATGAGTAGTTTCTATCAGTGACTATTCGTAGTATTGTAAATGTGTTTTATCCGGAATATGGGAAAAACCTGGAGGTAAAGTAATTTCAAAGAATTATTAATTCTAACATATTTATTAAGTTAATTAGTTACTTTAAAATTATAACACTTATTGATTAACTTTAAAATACAAGTCACGCACTTATTTTCAATAATATATTGGGTAATATAAGAAGTTCAAGTTGAATTTTGTAGACGATTTCATATGTTTTATTATAATAATAAAGGTATATTATATTAATAACAGGCATTGGAGGATAATATTTTAATATAGTTTAAGCACGCAAAAAATTCTATATATACAGTGGAACCTGTCTAAAGTGACCACCCTAGGGACCGGCTAAAATGGTCACTATACGCAGGTGATCACTTTATAAAGTCTCTTTAAAATTAGAAAATGGTCACTTTAGTCAGGAAAATGGTCACTTTAGTCAGGTGGTCACTTTACCAAGGTGGTCACTTTTACAGGTTCCACTGTATATATATATATATATATATATATATATATATATATATATATATATATATATTAGGTCGTTGCAAAAGTTCGTGCTGAAGCGGATCATTTTATTGCCTCCAAAGACGAGAGCTTCTATCACCGTGGTATACATTTGTTACCCGAAAAATGGGCAAAGGTTGTAGAAAGTAATGGAGAGTATTTTGATTAAAAATTGTCATTTGATTTGATGTATTTTTATGAAATGAAGCAATTGAAAACCGCACGATTTTATGAAAGACTTAATATATATATATATTGTTTACATGTATCAATTCCTTATGCGTAAAGTTTTTAAAACTTATAACATAAAATCAATCATGCTATTTAAAAGTTCGCTTCGAAGAAATTAAGAAAAATATAATTTAAAAATTTCTGACCATATATTGTTTTTTTTTTAAAAAAAAAAAAAAAAAAAAAAAAAAAAAAAAAAAAAAACAAGTTTATAACAATTCTAAAAAGTGTGTTTCAAAATCCACACCATATATTAATTTGATTTTTTGTAAAACATGTTTTTTCCAATGTATATAACAATGCTAAAAGTATGTTATGAAAAAAAGGGTAAATGAAATTATTAAAGCATCTCTAATTATTTCGCCGAACAATATCAGTTCAGTGAAAGCGTTAATTTTTACTTGGAAGCGAAACTTATAGTCTCATAAATATTCATAGAAAGAACAGCTACTTTGGCATTTTAAAGAAAGATTTTTAAGCACCGAGTCGAAAGTAATTAACATACTTGTTTTAAACGCGTAGTTATTAACAATTTAATTATTTTCGTTATAACAGAATTATCCTTAAAGTGTTTGCAATTGATACGTGGTTTTTCTTTTATGTTTCACATTGTTTCTTAATTAATTGTTTATAATATAAACTCGATAGAAAATACTACTATTGGATAAAATTTCTTTCTTCGGAGAATTATTTATGTTTGTAATTGTAAATAAAAATTTGGTTGTTAATTAAGAAATAAAATTTAGAAAAATGGGTTTTCTTAATCCTAATGTAATAGAGCAATAAATAATCTATTTTATTAAGAAAGGACATAGTATGTTTTATTAATTTTCAATGATGACATTCTATATAATAATCTCTATATAATGCAAAATTTAAAATTAAGAACATGTATATATATATATATATATATATTTATCTATATATATGTATATATATATGTATATATATATATATTTACACACATGATACTTCTAAACATTTCAAATCAATTTGTTTCACTTACCATTAACTGATATTTTACACGAAACATGTTTGATTTTTTTTTTTTCTGGAATTATTGTTTACTAGCAAACCCGTGCGAAATATTCGCATTTTATTTCTTTTCTTGTTTACCTGTAAAATTTGAAACTAATAAATGTTATACTAATTTCACCACCTAATTAAAATTTTAATTTACCACAAGCCAAATTATTAATAAAATCAAATTAATATTGTACAATAGTGAAACCAAAATCATTCGAAGAAAGGTTTCCCAAATAAAATTCATGGTTCACGACCCAATTTTCATACTTCCACAGGCAGTACAATTTTAATATAGGACTCCCAAGACGCCTTTTAAATTTTTGTCGTCATGTTAGCAATGACTTTTTATTAATTTTGGTATATATATATATATATATATATATATATATATAGGGGAGACCTGGGCACAGTGGACCACTTTTACACTTTTAATTTTTTTTCACCAAAAAGAAAAAAGCAAGGTACTTGAAAAGATTAGCAAGCAGTCTTTAAACCTTTCTTGGCATGTCTTAATTTGTTTATAACAATACTTCTAGTAGATTACGAATAAAAAAAAGAATCGTGTGCACTCATACAGGGGACCACTGTGCCCCATCACCGGAGCACAGTGGTCCACAACCCGGTGTACAGTGGACCAACCACTGTTGTTCATGTTCAATTAATATAAATTACTCATTTTTTTTTTCAATTAGTTTCTTATGCAATTCTAGTCTAAATAACGTAATTCGAACATTTTCATGAAATAAAATTAACAAAATTTAAAGGAAATCAAAATAAATATGAAATCAAATTAGAATCCTATATCAGATTTCCTTTGAATTTACGTGTCATCACTAAAATTAATAAGATATATTTTTAATTGATTATTAATTTTATATACTTATAAAAATTATGAAATATATAATTAAACATTTTATTACTACTCAAACATTTTTATTAATTATTTTGAGATATTAACACTTAAAAATAATATATAACACTTAAAAAAGTTGTATATCAGTATTTAGCCTTGAATCTAACGCTATTGTTGTAAGGTCCGTGTGTAGTAGAAGTCATATCAGCATGGCGCTGCAGCTAAGTTCACAAGTTGCGAAGCGCTTAAAATTTATGGTGACAGTTGAATAAAAACTTAAGCGCAATCTGTACCAGGTGGCGTTGTCTACCGCTTGAACTGTTGCCAAGTTTCCCAGTCACGTGGAAGGCATCTAGTTTAGAAGGGTGTGGCTTAACCATCTAGAAATGTATAGTCTTGACTGTCAAGAAACTCTCAATCGTTTTGTCTATTCAGGTTATTTGTTTACTTTATACGCAGGTTATTTGTTTACTTTATATCGAAATTTTATATTTCTAGTTTTAGGATTCAGAAAATGGCTTTTTGTTCGTTTTAGATTAACGCGGTATACATACTTTTTTTTTTTTTTTTTTTTTTTTTTTTTTTTGTCAGGGTTGTGAGTATTATAAATAATATTTTAAGCCTATCAAGGCATCTAGTTTAGAAGGGTGTGGCTTAACCATCTAGAAATGTATAGTCTTAACTGTCAAGAAACTCTCAATCGTTTTGTCTATTCAGCTTATTTGTTTACTTTATACGCAGGTTATTTGTTTACTTTATATCGAAATTTTATATATCTAGTTTTAGGATTCAGAAAATGGCTTTTTGTTCGTTTTAGATTAACGCGGTATACATACTTTTTTTTTTTTTTTTTTTTTTTTTTTTTGTCAGGGTTGTGTGTATTATAAATAATATTTTAAGCCTATCAAACTAACATATAACGAAATTAATTCTCATTTTACATGTTTAAGCCTCTTTTATCATGTTAAGAATTTTATTTTTCGAATAAATTACGCATTTTTGGTTTCAACTTGCAGTTACCTTCATGAATTTTAGATATTTTCAAATTATTTTCGTAAATAAATAAATAATAGCATTATTTTTCTAATGTAATTTTAATATATTAATACTACCTCAATTTTTAATTATGAATGTTAATTAGTGAAACTTACAGAAAATTCGCAAAAAAATTGCACAAATTTCAAAATTTAAACCATTTTTGCAGGTTGAAGTAAAATAAAAATTGAAGCTAAAAAAAATAATAATAATTTAAAATATATATATATATATATATATATATATATATAAAGTGAAGACACAATTGTTGATAGTTACTTTATTTCGATAAGCGGAGTTCCTCTATTTTTTATTTACCCAAACGTGAAATTGTATAATGTCACATAAAAATATATAGGGAAGACTGGGACACAGTGGAATACTTTTACACTCTTAATTTTTTTGTTTCACAAAAAACAGAAAAGCAATGTACTTGAAAAAAAAAAAAAAAAAAAAATAGCAAACAATCTCTAAACCTTTCTTGACAAGTCTTAATTTTTTATAACAATATTTTCTATACGTTGTGAATGAAAAAATAAATTGTGAGCACTCACAAAGTGGACCACTGTGCCCGTCACCGGGCTACAGTGGACCAGCCTCTTTTGTTTATATTAAATTAATATAAATTACTTTTTATTTCTCTTTAAAATAAGTCTCTTATACTATTCTAGTCTAAAGAATATAATTTAAGCATTTTCATGAAATAAAATAACCAAAATGCAATTAAAATAAACAAATAAGAAATTAAATCTCAGGAAGAAAATTTATTAAGTTAAAATAGATAATTAATATTATAGATTAATAGATTAATATTATATACATCTTTTTTTTTTAGCTTTAATTAATTTACATTATATTTGTAGGATAAATTTAACTAAATTATATTAAGCAACTTCTTTTGCTTTTCACATGTGATCTCTAAAAACAACAAAAATAATAAATTATTTCTACTATTTATTTTATTAGCTATTTTTTCTTTAATTAATGCTACGTAAATCAAATAGTTGATATATTTAGATGTTAATAATTATTATATTACTATGCAAATGTATATTATTTTCAAAAATTTATTTTTATTTTTATTTATATTATTATAACCAAAAGGTATTTATTATTTTGAGATAGAAATACTTTACATTATATTTATGTCTATAAGTTTAGCTAAAACTAATATAAGTATTAAATCTAATTTGAACTTTTAGGCACATACGAAGATAGCCCCTGTGCCCCATATAGAAGCGGTCCGTTGTGCTCGGGGCCAGAGTAACTAAATAATAACAATAAAATATTATATAGACTACAATTATTCTAATAATCTTTAGGAATTAAAAAACAGCAATAATTTGCCTTCCTTTAACAGCTATATAGTGTTTATAGTCACTAGTTCAATCTTTATAAAATAAAATAAAAACTTCTGTATGGAAAAATTACTTTGAGCAGCTCAAAACACAAAAAAAGCTCAAAATGCTTACCTTACTATTTCACATGTTTTTTTTTTTTTTTTTTTTTTTTTGTCTGCATACAACTAGTACCATGCTGCCATACATGAGTATTCGTATGAACTAAAAGAGTTAAGCATTACTAGATTTAAATAGGGGTGGTTCACTGTGCCCCTAAGTCCACTGTGCCCCATCCTCCCCTATATATATATATATATATATATATATATATATATATATTAATTACCATTTGTTTACTTTTTTTTAATGAATAAATAAATGACATGTCATATTTATATATGTCACATAATATACTGAAATCATATCTAAAATATGTTTAAAACAAATATTAATAATTATTTTTAATAACAGTAAACAGGTACAACATATATATATATATATATATATATATATATATATTTATTTATCATAAACCAAAATTATACAAATTTTCAAAAATCGTATAATCTCTACGCTTTTCTCACAAGTTGTCAATATACTCAAAATAATTAATTTTTCTAATATTTCATCTAGCCAACATATTCTTATACTCTTAAGCTAAATGCGGATTGGAACTGAATAGAAGATAAACATAAAATATGGTTATTTCATGACTTAAAAGGGGAATATAAATTCGTTTCTCAATAGATAGCGTGCGTATTATAAATGCAATGATCTGTCCTACAAAATATTCTTCACTTAAATATTTTACGCAGCCATTTCGAATAGCTTTTAACGAAATACATTTTGGGTGTCTTATTAAGTACAGTTCTATCTCTTTTTGATATACTATCGCTATTTATAAGAATACGATGCACGTTCTTGTTTTATTAACTAATATATTTGGAAAAATTCCGTAGTGAGTATCGAAGAGTATTTAATGAAAATAGTTTTGAAGAAAATCTTACTAATATATTTAATAAAAAAAATAATAATAATACTCTTCAAAGCACCATATAGTTTTGAGATTTATTATTCGAACGAAATATATTATATTTCGATGTTTGTTTAAACTCCACATATATTTTCATCAAGAGTATATCGCTTTAAATTGCATAAAACAGCTCTCTAAATGTCTACGAAATTAAAATTAATGGCTTTTAAATAATGAAAAAATAAAGTAAGAATGTATTGTCCTTAAATAAAAAATAATGTAAAAAAAAAAAAAAAAATGTATTTTTACTTTTGTATATAAAGAAATTTCATTCAAAAATGTATTAGGAGAATCTTAGAAATGCATTAAATAATACCTTAACGAATTCCCTAATCTAAAGCATTTTACAGTTTTAATGTATATTATTTTAAGAAAATATATACTAAATTCCAATGTGTTAATAAATTTGTACATGTGATTCTATAGAATATGCATAGATATAAGTTATATAAATATTTTCTTTTTTTCATTTTTACGAATCGTACAATATATGTTACTTAAATTTAAATTAATAATAATAATAAAAATATTCTGTATAATACATTTTTCTATATAACCAGAATTAAGTACAAAATGTTATAAAGGTAAACCTTAGTAAGATTTTTTTTTTGTTTTTTTTTTTTTTTTTTTTTTTTTTTACCAGAAATAGTCAGATGAAACTATCGTGTACAACAAAAGTTTTTATAATTAAAAGATAAAAATAAATAAAAGTAAAAATCCTAAAATTATCTGTTTACGCTTTTTGCACGTGTCATCAATAAACTAAAAGAAAAAAAAAAAAAAAAAAAAAAAATATTACTCTTTAATTTAACATAAATCTAAACTATAATCCAACATAAATCTAAACTATAATCCAACATAAATCTAAACTATTAAGACAGATACAGACTGGAACTGAGAGTCAACGATATAGATAAAATATGGCTCTTTCATGACTTAAATGGAGATCATTAAATCTCTTTTGTGAAAATGGCGTATGTATTACGATAGAATTGTGTATGTCACATTATGATGTATTCTTTAAAAAAAAAAAAAAAAAAAAAAAATCTCATCTAAACATATGGTCATATATGGTCATATATGGTCATATATGGACCATACATGGTCATTTCAGATAGCTTTAAACAAAATATACTTTATCTCTTGTATTAAATGTAGTCCCATATTCTAAAATATTGTATCGCTTTTGCGGAAAATACGTTGCATGTTTTTGTCTTTAGTATACTTGAATTTTTTCAGTATTAAGTACCTATAATGTAAACAGTACTTGATAAAAAAAGACTATGAAGCGAGTTTTGAAAATACGTTTGATAAACTTCAATGAATACGTAACGCACCTTATAATTTTGAGACATATAATTTAGCACATTTAATTATATTTGGTGAGTTATGAAATCCAGGATATATATTTATGTTATCATTTTATAGAAAAATTATTGATATATATATAATTTACAAAACAAATAAGTAAAATAAAGCTTTTTAAATATCTAAAAAAAATGCATATAGTGACATCAATTAAATAAAGAATAAAAAAAAGAAAGAAAATGAAAGTAAAAGGAAATTCCTTTTATCAAAAACGGGTACCTATTATTAATTGTTATTAGGACCTCTAAACATTTTTTACAGGTCCGTTATGCATATTTTTATTTATCACTTTATTAAACCAACGAAAAATCCCTAAATATTGAAAAAAAAATTTTCCCTAAATATTGAATTTTTTTTTTTTCTTTTGTAAGTTACATTGGAAATATGAAGTTGGATAAATGTCAATACCTTTTTTAAATTACATTCTTTTTTTTTTTTTTCCTTGTTACTTCGATAATAATTTTTTCTTGCACATATGGCTCAAGTTTTAAATCTATTTACCTTTTTCATATTATTTTTGACAATTTTGGATTTTCAACTTGAAACTTTAAAACAAAAGGTATGACTAAAATAAATTTTTTAAAGATATGTGTTACCATACACAACGAGTAAAGTGGACTGTGTGTCAATATGCTGAAATCATAAATTTCTTCATGTAGTTTGCCTTAATGGCTGCTCATTTGACATTGTGATCGAAAGTCCGATGAGTCCGTCTATCCAAATAAACAAACAGGTGATATGCAGAGCCTGATTAAGGGGGAAGCACACATTATTTATACTTACACCGTTATTTTTTAACAAATACTTTCCTCCTACAATAAACACAAAATTCTCATTAAAAATTATTTTAAAAGAATTCTGGTGTCTAATAACGGTGAGTAAATTGGATTATTTTACACCGTTCATTTTTTATAAAAAATATTTCCTCGTCAAAGCGTGGAATTTCTATGACATGAAGTAAAAAATAATTGTAAAAATATTCCGGTGAGAGCAGAGATAATGTGTGCTTCCCCCTTAATCAAGATCTGGTGATATGGTCAATTATGTAGTTGTTCAAATAATATACTGTGCAACCGCGAAAAGATGGCATTCGACCTTGGAATAGTTCATTTTGAAGAAGGGGTGGCCGAATGAAATGCAAATGATGCTTGGCGGCAGTTCTTTTCGCCAAACAATGCTTTCACTTACCAGCTTCTTTGGCACCTGTACGAGCAGTCAAAGTGTCTATTGTTGCTAATAAAATAGAAAATTGCTAAATTTTTGTCAATTTAAATATTGTTTTAATTATTTCTTATAATTATTTTTTTATCAGACATGCAGAAAATCTATAAAACAAAATAGATTTAAACATTGCTTATAATTGTGTTCACATGTATGTTTATTTCTAGTATTTAAATTAATTGAATCCCAAAAATTTACTCGTTTAGCTTTTAACTTTTCGAAGTATACGTAAAACAGTTCCTTTTTTTTTTTTTTTTTTTTTTGTAAATATTCACTATCATGATTAGTTCAATTATTTAAATCTAAAAATATATCATAATTGAATGTTTTGTAAATATTAACCATCGTGATTAATTAAATTTCTTCCTTTCTACTTTTATTAAAACCATTATATGACCGTGTCATGTTATTTAATGACAATTACAATAATTTAATGTTTATTTTATCAAAACTGTAATGGTATTAATCATGGTTTCTTTTATTTCATACATTGTAGAAATAAACTTTTTAAAAGTTTAATTAAGTTACTTCTTTCATCCCTTTCAGCTGATAATGATTGTACTTAAAAATTACTTTTTGGAAGCCATTAAGATTACTTTATTTTAAAAAATCAAAAATATTTTTTTTAATGTTATTTGATCACCGAAACTTTAAAATTTGTAAACAATAGTACCTCCGGACACTTCTTGTAAATAGTAATTAAAAATACCTCCAAACATTAAGTTTATCAACAACTTCAAATTAT
Organism: Salticus scenicus; assembly: GCA_963930645.1. Taxonomy (NCBI): domain Eukaryota; kingdom Metazoa; phylum Arthropoda; class Arachnida; order Araneae; family Salticidae; genus Salticus; species Salticus scenicus. The sequence goes on from OZ005659.1 coordinate 187,915,047, forward strand.
AATTTCACACTAAGAAACGGGCTAACAACGCCAAATCTGGAAGCCACTCTACTCTGTGTTACCATGGAAACACAACCTCTCACCTTATTTCATTAATGGAATCATCTGAAAACACGTGATTCGCGTGCCAAGTTATCGCGGTTGTACAATACGGCAAAATTATCCATTGCTTTGCTGCACGTCGTCTTGTATTTCGTTGTGTTTTCACTACCCGTGTGTGTTTTACGTATTGTAGAATGTTTCTCAACTAAAGAATATCTCATTTATGAGTGAGCATGATTTAAACAAAGAAGTTATATTATATGCTTTTGTTTGTGTCCTTTAAATGAATGAAAATGGATTGAATTGCTACAAAAGAAATTTAAAATGTAAGCCATACAAGATGTATGTAGGATGTCAAATGTAGTATGCAAAATATCGATATAATTGACAGAACCAAACAAAATAAATATGTTACTATTTATTTTACAACAAACTTATTTTTTCGTGTGCGAAACATTATCTTGAAGAGATATCGATTACTTTTTTAGATTGCAAAACATAAATGTACCGTTTAAAAGCCGTTAATAAGTTAAAAGTAATTAATGTATATTAAATTTCTTGACAAATATTAAAGATATTAGAATTTTTTTTCTTTTATTTTACAAGATTGATTTAAATAATATTGCTATATTATGCAAAACAATTGCATCATAAGTAACTAATATTCCACAGTTCGTATTAAATAAATATTTCAGTAATGGAAACAAATAATGTATCTTTTATTCAAATGATAACATGTTAAGGAAACTCAAAATCATAAAAGATAGTTTAAAAACATTACATCGTAAGTCATGCTATGCACATATCGTAACCATTTGTCAAGCATGTTTCTTACATATTTTTCTTGGCTGTACGCTCTTATTGTATAACACTGGATATGCAAATTGTTGCTGACAGAAGTAAACAATAAAGCATAGATCTTCTTTACTTAAAAGAGAACATGAATTCCTTTTTAGAAAGATAAAATTCATCTTGAAAATAATCGCCTATTTATGAAAATGTTGCTTACTTAAACATTCTGTTTATTCAGAGTTGCGTGAGATGAAACGTATATTGCGTGACTTATTAAATATGATCTCGTCATTTGTGATAAAGTGTCACCATTTAGAAAAAGCCGTAGTAAAATTTATATTTTATTAAGTGACGTGTTTCAATCTGCATGCTTTTTACTTTCTTCTATATGTAATATAGAGAAAGTATTGGATTCGCGAAAATTTTCGACCTCCGTTTTTTGACGGATCTACACGTTTTGGGATGTCCTGAACACGAATTGATAGTTTTTAAAAAATGTCTGTCTGTGTGTCTGTCTGTCTGTCTGTCTGTCTGTCTGTGTGTCTGTCTGTCTGTGTGTCTGTATCATTTTTTTGTGGACGCTGTATCTCACGAACCAATGAATGAAATTTAACCAAACTTGGTATTTAGTTGCACCCTGACATGAACTGGTGCCCATTAGATTTGGGGATCAATAGCTCAACAGGTGGCGCTGTGATCGCATTTTATAGGACAAAATTCCGTATAAATGGGCATAATGAGAGTTATTTTAAACTTGTGATTGTAAAATTAATATGAATTATTGATAATAGTAGTAGTTAACTAGGAAAAAAAAATTGTGCATGGGGGGGCATCGGTTCCCCCCCTGGGGGGGAAGTACCCCCCCAGGGGGGTTAAATTTTGAAGATGGGTATCATTCGAAAGATCTCGTCAATACCTTTAAAACGAATGGTTGAACCATAAATCTGTGGTAATTTAAAACAAAGTTATCGATTTTTTTTACTTTTAACAAAAAAAAAAAAACTTAGAAAAAAAAATCGTATTTTTTTTTTTTTTTTTTTTTTTTTTTAATATTGTTACTGATTGAATATGTATAGGAAAATATAGAAGAAAGTCTTGTGGTGCCCACAACATACTAGTTTCTAATATGATTAAAAGAAGAGGAAAGTCTTAAGATTATTAATATCTGAAATAAACAGATAAAAATATTTTTTTTTTTTTTAAACCTATTGAGGTTTATGTTACGTAATGTCTATTTAATTCATTGATTCTTTACTGAGTACACTTTTTAAAAAATATATATATATTATATATTAGCTTCAACAGAATTTGTAAAAATATTGAAATAAAATATCTCAATAATACAAGTGGGACGGTGTCCTTAGCGACAGTGCCTTCAGCGTAAATCTAAAAACCCGTGTCCTCAGCGTAAATGTTATATCCCCATGGTGGCGTGTTTTTAGTGTAAGTGCCTTTAGGGTAAGTGCCTTTAGCGCAAACCTGTAATAAGTAAAAAAAAATCTGGAGTGACTCCACTCGACTTTCCGAACATTGAGTAATTAACAGTTTTGTAGATAAAGTAAAGAAAGAGGAGTTGTTAAACAAACAAAAGAGAGAAAACCATAATAGAGTGTTTGAGTATTTTTCTCCATCTATTACACGATGTTTTATTTAACGCTACTGAACTTAGATCATAATAGCCCATAGATCATAATGATAAAGAATTTTTCGTTGTGTCCCTGTAAAAACCTATAAATGCTAGATTCACCAAAATGCTTATAGTTAGTGCAACAGTGATTTATAATACTCATATAAATTTTCAGCTCAATTCAATAAGGCGTTTAGATGCTATCGTGCTTTTAAAAATTTAGTCCCATAGGCCATAGTGATAAAGAATTTTTCTTTGTGTCCCTGTAAAAAAACTGTAAGTGCTAGATTCACCAAAATCTATACAGTTAGTTCAACTGTGATCTATAACATGTGTAAATTTTTTTTGCTCAGATTAATAAGGCGTTTAAACGCTATCACACTTTTAAAAATTTGGCCCCATAGGCATAATGATAAAGAATTTTTCTTTGTGTCCCTGTAAAAAAAACTATAAGTGCTAGATTCTCCAAAATCTATACAGATTGAGTATTTGTGACCTATAATATGTGTATAAATTTTTTGCTCAATTTAATAAGGCGTTTAGATGCTATCGCACTTTTAAGATTTTGCTCCCATAGGCCATAATGATAAAGAATTTTTCTTTGTGTCCCTGTAAAAAAACTATAAGTGCTAGATTCACCAAAATCTATAGGGTTCGTACTATGGTGACTTACAATATGCGTACCAACTTTCAGGTTAATCGAACAAAGCGTTTAGACGCTAGCGTGTTCACTCACAGACATACACACATACATACACACATACACACATACACGCACACATACATACATCATCGTAAAAATAGTGAAAACGGACTCAGGGGACCTCAAAACGTATACAAACATCAAAATCTCGAAATCGGATTTTTGACATGATTACAATACTTTCCTCACTATAGTGTTCGGAAAGTAAAAATAATGAATGAAAGAAAATGAATTTCTAAACATTCCTTCACACTTTATCCAGATTTAGGATTTGTTATTAGGTTTCAGAAGTGAGCTGTCGCAAAATAGGTTCGTTTAAAATTGATGGAATGTTCTTTATTGTCATATTTATACAATGAAACTATCTGGTGTGTCACTCAACCAACTTTCTCTTGTCTTACATTTCAGTAAAGATAGGTTGCAGATAAGTCATAGAATCAATAAGGTAAGTTAATAAAGTTCAATCTACTTTCAAAATAATCTAAAATGGGTCTAGGAAAAAAATTATTTAACGTATAATTCTATGTGGGCGGGCTCATCAACCCACCAGTTCAATTATAGTATCTACATTTATCTATTTATTTATTTATTAACTTCAAGGCTATTATTAGTTTGTCTTCAAACTTGCCAATCTTGATCATATTTTTCAAAAGGTAACCTAATACGAACTTCAAAATACACAATTTGATTTTCCTGCTGTTATATATATATATATATATATATATATATATAGGCTATGCTAATAATATATATACATACAGATTAACCGCTACATACTGGACTTCCGTTTTCAGACCACCTGATAATGTGATATCATACAAAGACCATAGTTGAAAATGGAACTTGAAAAAATACTTTGTTTACAGTATGGGTATGAAAAATTAATTTTTCATCCTGAGGAGTGTTTGTCAACATAGTAAAATGTAGCAAAGCACTTCTATCTATTACATTCAATAAAAAAGAACGTTTAACTCAATTTTGGGTAGCCCTTTATATTTTCTGTAAAGAACATGCATTATAAACATTATTGTGTACTTAAATTTAGTCTTACTTAAAAAACACGAAAGGAATTACATTTCCAGCAATTTTCACGCTTAGCCTCAATATATCCAAATACTTTGGGTAACCTAGTAAATGATTGGTGAATTTTCATAGCACAATCTACACAAAACATGCTTTTATGCATATAAAAAATTTTGTTCATTCCGTTCTATTTAAGTCAGCCTATAAATGTTACACTGTGTTTATCTGAAATTTCCTCATAGGCATAGTGTATTCGAATTCTCTTGAATGCCCCTGTACACGAACCATTTGCTTAATCTCAACAAAAATTTTAGTGTAGCATCCCTATATGATACACACACTTAGGACTTTCTGCTACATTTTGTTCTTGAATTATTTTGATAACAGACACGCAGGAAGACATACATACATTCATATAGACAGACACACAGACCAGCTGCTAAAAACAATATTTTCTGATTTAGGAGACCTCAAAATGTGTAAATATAATAAAAACTTAATTTTTAAAACTTGATTCAAAAGTAATACTTTCTCTACCATATGCATGGGTAAGTGAAAGTAAAAAATATTGTCTTACTATTTTGTTTACGACAGCCTATAGAAGTTACTGTACTTAACATAATTTTTTTCCCAGTGTATTCGAATTCTGTTGTACAAGACACGAACCATTTGCTTGATGTTAGTGAAATTTTAGTGTATCACTATATGATACAGATTTAAAATACCGAGTTTTGACTTCATGCTACTGTTTGTTATTCAGATATGCTGATAACAGACACACACACAGATACCAATCACTTAATACATGATTTTCGGATTGAGGTTATCTCAAAACGTAGAATTATACCAAAAGCTCAATTTCGAAAATCTGACCGAAATAAAATTCTTTCTCTATGACATATATGGGTAAGAAAAAGTAAAAATTGGAGTAATGTTTTCTGTTATACATATATAATAACAAAACTGCAAGAATGTTCGTCATTGTCATGTTACGTACAATTAAAAAGTTGCAAGAATGTTTTTCGTTGCTGCGTTAGTATTGATATGTAATAAAAAAATTGATGGACTGTCAGTTATCATTTCACTGTAACTTCTGCGTATATGTGCATTCAAACACTTTCCCAAGTCTCCATTTTCTTCCAATTTACAGAATATTAGTTTTATTTTTTCGCCGCAGTATTTATTTTTCTTATAGTCTGTTGACCCTCCACTTTTGCATATCTTATTATGATAAATCTGCATCATATTTTAATGAGCTTATTTATAAGAAAATAAAAATACGATGTTTTCAATTTCAATGTAATGTTAACCTGCAATACCAACATTCTACAGGATTATTATAGTGCGGTGACTTTGCTCATATACATTTCATGAATATAGAGAAATTCTGGGATTGTCAAACTAGAGTCCTGCATCGGGTCGGGTCGGGTCGAATAATTGTTTTTTCTTGTGGGTCGGGTTCGGTCGGGTTGACTGATTTATTTTTCGTGCGGGTCGGGTTCGGGTTGGGTTGACTGATATTTTTTTACTGCGGGTCGGGTTCAGTTTTCAGCCAGTCGGGTCGACTTCAGAACATCTTTCAAAAAAATTTTACCTTAATAAATAGAAATGTGTTTTCTATATATACCCATAAAGAATACATGCTTACCCAGATTATTGTAGCAAAATAAACATCCGTATCGCACTGAAACAATTAACAAAATACATGAAATACATCATTATTATCTTTTAGAATAGAAGCTGTAAAAAGCAGGCTCCCTCTGAGAATAATCAGATGTGTGATTCAACTATTTTTATTACTCACATCCTTTTGAAATAGAATGTGAACGTAAACTAACAATTAATACTTTTTCTCTTGCAGATGTTTTTAAGAAGTTATTGAAATGTAATGTAATTAGATTTAGATGAGAACGGATGTTTAGTAGGCATCTACAAAACTGTATTATTTTTATTTATATATATATATATATATATATATATTAGTGTGATAAGCATTAAAGAAAAAACTACAAACGCTAAATTTGAAACTATTTTTTAAGCACTTGAAATACACATCACACATATAATCGGCAGTAAAATTTTTGAAGCGCTAGCAGTAATTCATGTTTAAAAGATATGCACATAATACTGTTTTATTAAGTAAATATTTGTTCACTCTTGATCTTAGTCTTTATGCTGTTCATAAAAAAATTAAATTGCTGATAAAAATTCGCGATAAATAAAAGAAAGAAAGAAAGAAAGTAAAATGTGGATGTGGGCTTTAATAATTTTGCCGCCGACTGTAAATAGTTAAAAAATATTATAAATATATTTCTTATATTTTTAAATTTTTAACTTAGTACTAGTAATTATATTTTCAATTTTTTTTAAACGATTTACCAATTTATTTTGTAACTTAAAAATGTTTGCATGAGTTTTAGTTGAATTATTCATTTTCATTTATATTCGGGTTTCGGATCGGGTTTGGGTATAAAGAAATCGGGTTCGGGTCGTCAAAATTGTCTGTCGCGGGTTCGGGTCGGGTTTCGGGTTGATTTAAAATCCAATTGTCGGGTTCGGGTCGGGTAAAACCGGACCTGTGTAAGACTCTGTGTCAAACCATTGTCCACTGAAATATTTGTAAAATTTGGATCATTATAATTTCCGTTAAGGACATGACTTCATCTATTCTTCCGTACTTAATTCCAAACCCTTACGCTAAAGACACGTTATGCTAAGAGCACTATCGCTAAGGGCACGTCACCTTACAATTGTGCTTCATTCCATTAGATAGAAATATATTTTTTGGTAATCGTTAATTATCATCCTTCTTTTTTTTTCCTTCAATTAAATAAGTGCTATACAAAAACTAGATTAATTTTATATAAATTATTTATTCATTTTATTGAAATGATTTACCAATCTAACATTTAATTTATATAATATATTAGGATTTGGTTTATCACTATTGATAGGAAAGTTAATTCCGTTACCAGCTTCAAGCTTTGCAATATGTCTTCTCTTATAACCTAATTAAGGGGAGATATAACAATTTTCAAAAATGTAGTCTTTAAGGGAGGGAAAAGGGCGTCTAATATTTCTACCCGTTCTTCGCAAAGAGAAAAATCACAGTTGTTTTCAATAGAAACTTTAAATTTAGCAAAATTGGCACTTATTAAAGTGAAAGATTAGAATCTCATGAAATTTAACTTCTGCTTTTTCTTTGCACGGAGAACATAACAATGGTTTCCGTTAGACGCTTGAAGTTTAGAAAAATTTCTACTCTTGCACTCTAATTAAGATAAAATATAAGATTTTGTTTTTTAATTTAGTCCTTAAAGGTGGGAAAGGGGACGACTAACATTTCTACCCGTTCGTCGCACGTTACAAATCGTAGTAATTTCTAATAAAAGCTTCAAATGTAGCAAGATCTTTCTTCGTAGGCCCTAATTAAAGTGTGTGATAGGAATCTTACGAAATCTAACTTTAAAAGGTGTAAAAAGGGTGTCTAACATTTCTACCCGTTCTTCGCACGGGGAAAATCGCAGCTGTTTCCTATAGAAGCATGAAATATAGAAACATGTCTCCTATTAGACCCTAATTAATGTGAAATATAAGAATCGTCCGAAATTTAACATTTAAGGGAATAAGAGGGGGGGGGGGGTAACATTTCTACCAATTATTCGCATGGCGAAAACCGTCGTGGTTTCCTGTAAAAGCATGGAATTTAGAATAACGTATTATTTTTGGTCCTAATTAAGATAAAATATAAGAATCGTCATGATTAGTTCAATTATTTAAATCTAAAAATATATCATAATTGAATGTTTTGTAAATATTAACTATCGTGATTAATTAAATTTCTTCCTTTCTACTTTTATTACAACCATTATATGACCGTGTCAAGTTATTTAATGACAATTACAATAATTTAATGTTTATTTTATCAAAACTGTAATGGTATTAATCATGGTTTCTTTTATTTCATACATTGTAGAAATAAATTTTTTAAAAGTTTAATTAAGTTACTTCTTTCATCCCTTTCAGCTGATAATGATTGTACTTAAAAATTACTTTTTGGAAGCCATTAAGATTACTTTATTTTAAAAAATCAAAAATATTTTTTTTAATGTTATTTGATCACCGAAACTTTAAAATTTGTAAACAATAGTACCTCCGGACACTTCTTGTAAATAGTAATTAAAAATACCTCCAAACATTAAGTTTATCAACAACTTCAAATTATAATTTCACACTAAGAAACGGGCTAACAACGCCAAATCTGGAAGCCACTCTACTCTGTGTTACCATGGAAACACAACCTCTCACCTTATTTCATTAATGGAATCATCTGAAAACACGTGATTCGCGTGCCAAGTTATCGCGGTTGTACAATACGGCAAAATTATCCATTGCTTTGCTGCACGTCGTCTTGTATTTCGTTGTGTTTTCACTACCCGTGTGCGTTTTACGTATTGTAGAATGTTTCTCGGCTAAAGAATATCTCATTTATGAGTGAGCATGATTTAAACAAAGAAGTTATATTATATGCTTTTGTTTGTGTCCTTTAAATGAATGAAAATGGATTGAATTGCTACAAAAGAAATTTAAAATGTAAGCCATACAAGATGTATGTAGGATGTCAAATGTAGTATGCAAAATATCGATATAATTGACAGAACCAAACAAAATAAATATGTTATTATTTATTTTACAACAAACTTATTTTTTCGTGTGCGAAACATTATCTTGAAGAGATATCGATTACTTTTTTAGATTGCAAAACATAAATGTACCGTTTAAAAGCCGTTAATAAGTTAAAAGTAATTAATGTATATTAAATTTCTTGACAAATATTAAAGATATTAGAATTTTTTTTCTTTTATTTTACAAGATTGATTTAAATATTATTGCTATATTATGCAAAACAATTGCATCATAAGTAACTAATATTCCACAGTTCGTATTAAATAAATATTTCAGTAATGGAAACAAATAATGTATCTTTTATTCAAATGATAACATGTTAAGGAAACTCAAAATCATAAAAGATAGTTTAAAAACATTACATCGTAAGTCATGCTATGCACATATCGTAACCATTTGTCAAGCATGTTTCTTACATATTTTTCTTGGCTGTACGCTCTTATTGTATAACACTGGATATGCAAATTGTTGCTGACAGAAGTAAACAATAAAGCATAGATCTTCTTTACTTAAAAGAGAACATGAATTCCTTTTTAGAAAGATAAAATTCATCTTGAAAATAATCGCCTATTTATGAAAATGTAGCTTACTTAAACATTCTGTTTATTCAGAGTTGCGTGAGATGAAACGTATATTGCGTGACTTATTAAATATGATCTCGTCATTTGTGATAAAGTGTCACCATTTAGAAAAAGCCGTAGTAAAATTTATATGTTATTAAGTGACGTGTTTCAATCTGCATGCTTTTTTCTAATATGATTAAAAGAAGAGGAAAGTCTTAAGATTATTAATATCTGAAATAAACAGATAAAAATATTTTTTTTTTTTTTAAACCTATTGAGGTTTATGTTACGTAATGTCTATTTAATTCATTGATTCTTTACTGAGTACACTTTTTAAAAATATATATATATATTATATATTAGCTTCAACAGAATTTGTAAAAATATTGAAATAAAATATCTCAATAATACAAGTGGGACGGTGTCCTTAGCGACAGTGCCTTCAGCGTAAATTTAAAAACCCGTGTCCTCAGCGTAAATGTTATATCCCCATGGTGGCGTGTTTTTAGTGTAAGTGCCTTTAGGGTAAGTGCCTTTAGCGCAAACCTGTAATAAGTAAAAAAAAATCTGGAGTGACTCCACTCGACTTTCCGAACATTGAGTAATTAACAGTTTTGTAGATAAAGTAAAGAAAGAGGAGTTGTTAAACAAACAAAAGAGAGAAAACCATAATAGAGTGTTTGAGTATTTTTCTCCATCTATTACACGATGTTTTATTTAACGCTACTGAACTTAGATCATAATAGCCCATAGATCATAATGATAAAGAATTTTTCGTTGTGTCCCTGTAAAAACCTATAAATGCTAGATTCACCAAAATGCTTATAGTTAGTGCAACAGTGATTTATAATACTCATATAAATTTTCAGCTCAATTCAATAAGGCGTTTAGATGCTATCGTGCTTTTAAAAATTTAGTTCCATAGGCCATAGTGATAAAGAATTTTTCTTTGTGTCCCTGTAAAAAAACTGTAAGTGCTAGATTCACCAAAATCTATACAGTTAGTTCAACTGTGATCTATAACATGTGTAAAATTTTTTTGCTCAGATTAATAAGGCGTTTAAACGCTATCACACTTTTAAAAATTTGGCCCCATAGGCATAATGATAAAGAATTTTTCTTTGTGTCCCTGTAAAAAACACTATAAGTGCTAGTTTCTCCAAAATCTATACAAATTGAGTGTTTGTGACCTATAATATGTGTATAAATTTTTTGCTCAATTTAATAAGGCGTTTAGATGCTATCGCACTTTTAAGATTTTGCTCCCATAGGCCATAATGATAAAGAATTTTTCTTTGTGTCCCTGTAAAAAAACTATAAGTGCTAGATTCACCAAAATCTATAGGGTTCGTACTATGGTGACTTACAATATGCGTACCAACTTTCAGGTTAATCGAACAAAGCGTTTAGACGCTAGCGTGTTCACTCACAGACATACACACATACATACACACATACACACATACACACACACATACATACATCATCGTAAAAATAGTGAAAACGGACTCAGGGGACCTCAAAACGTATACAAACATCAAAATCTCGAAATCGGATTTTTGACATGATTACAATACTTTCCTCACTATAGTGTTCGGAAAGTAAAAATAATGAATGAAAGAAAATGAATTTCTAAACATTCCTTCACACTTTATCCAGATTTAGGATTTGTTATTAGGTTTCAGAAGTGAGCTGTCGCAAAATAGGTTCGTTTAAAATTGATGGAATGTTCTTTATTGTCATATTTATACAATGAAACTATCTGGTGTGTCACTCAACCAACTTTCTCTTGTCTTATATTTCAGTAAAGATAGGTTGCAGATAAGTCATAGAATCAATAAGGTAAGTTAATAAAGTTCAATCTACTTTCAAAATAATCTAAAATGGGTCTAGGAAAAAAATTATTTAACGTATTATTCTATGTGGGCGGGCTCATCAACCCACCAGTTCAATTATAGTATCTACATTTATCTATTTATTTATTTATTAACTTCAAGGCTATTATTAGTTTGTCTTCAAACTTGCCAATCTTGATCATATTTTTCAAAAGGTAACCTAATACGAACTTCAAAATACACAATTTGATTTTCCTGCTGTTATATATATATATATATATATATATATATATAGGCTATGCTAATAATATATATACATACAGATTAACCGCTACATACTGGACTTCCGTTTTCAGACCACCTGATAATGTGATATCATACAAAGACCATAGTTGAAAATGGAACTTGAAAAAATACTTTGTTTACAGTATGGGTATGAAAAATTAATTTTTCATCCTGAGGAGTGTTTGTCAACATAGTAAAATGTAGCAAAGCACTTCTATCTATTACATTCAATAAAAAAGAACGTTTAACTCAATTTTGGGTAGCCCTTTATATTTTCTGTAAAGAACATGCATTATAAACATTATTGTGTACTTAAATTTAGTCTTACTTAAAAAACACGAAAGGAATTACATTTCCAGCAATTTTCACGCTTAGCCTCAATATATCCAAATACTTTGGGTAACCTAGTAAATGATTGGTGAATTTTCATAGCACAATCTACACAAAACATGCTTTTATGCATATAAAAAATTTTGTTCATTCCGTTCTATTTAAGTCAGCCTATAAATGTTACACTGTGTTTATCTGAAATTTCCTCATAGGCATAGTGTATTCGAATTCTCTTGAATGCCCCTGTACACGAACCATTTGCTTAATCTCAACAAAAATTTTAGTGTAGCATCCCTATATGATACACACACTTAGGACTTTCTGCTACATTTTGTTCTTGAATTATTTTGATAACAGACACGCAGGAAGACATACATACATTCATATAGACAGACACACAGACCAGCTGCTAAAAACAATATTTTCTGATTTAGGAGACCTCAAAATGTGTAAATATAATAAAAACTTAATTTTTAAAACTTGATTCAAAAGTAATACTTTCTCTACCATATGTATGGGTAAGTGAAAGTAAAAAATATTGTCTTACTATTTTGTTTACGACAGCCTATAGAAGTTACTGTACTTAACATAATTTTTTTCCCAGTGTATTCGAATTCTGTTGTACAAGAACCTTGTACACGAACCATTTGCTTGATGTTAGTGAAATTTTAGTGTATCACTATATGATACAGATTTAAAATACCGAGTTTTGACTTCATGCTACTGTTTGTTATTCAGATATGCTGATAACAGACACACACACAGATACCAATCACTTAATACATGATTTTCGGATTGAGGTTATCTCAAAACGTAGAATTATACCAAAAGCTCAATTTCGAAAATCTGACCGAAATAAAATTCTTTCTCTATGACATATATGGGTAAGAAAAAGTAAAAATTGGAGTAATGTTTTCTGTTATACATATATAATAACAAAACTGCAAGAATGTTCGTCATTGTCATGTTACGTACAATTAAAAAGTTGCAAGAATGTTTTTCGTTGCTGCGTTAGTATTGATATGTAATAAAAAAATTGATGGACTGTCAGTTATCATTTCACTGTAACTTCTGCGTATATGTGCATTCAAACACTTTCCCAAGTCTGCATTTTCTTCCAATTTACAGAATATTAGTTTTATTTTTTCGTCGCAGTATTTATTTTTCTTATAGTCTGTTGACCCTCCACTTTTGCATATCTTATTATGATAAATCTGCATCATATTTTAATGAGCTTATTTATAAGAAAATAAAAATACGATGTTTTCAATTTCAATGTAATGTTAACCTGCAATACCAACATTCTACAGGATTATTATAGTGCGGTGACTTTGCTCATATGCATTTCATGAATATAGAGAAATTCTGGGATTGTCAAACTAGAGTCCTGCATCGGGTCGGGTCGGGTCGACTAATTGTTTTTTCTTGTGGGTCGGGTTCGGTCGGGTTGACTGATTTATTTTTCGTGCGGGTCGGGTTCGGGTTGGGTTGACTGATATTTTTTTACTGCGGGTCGGGTTCAGTTTTCAGCCAGTCGGGTCGACTTCAGAACATCTTTCAAAAAAATTTTACCTTAATAAATAGAAATGTGTTTTCTATATATACCCATAAAGAATACATGCTTACCCAGATTATTGTAGCAAAATAAACATCCGTATCGCACTGAAACAATTAACAAAATACATGAAATACATCATTATTATCTTTTAGAATAGAAGCTGTAAAAAGCAGGCTCCCTCTGAGAATAATCAGATGTGTGATTCAACTATTTTTATTACTCACATCCTTTTGAAATAGAATGTGAACGTAAACTAACAATTAATACTTTTTCTCTTGCAGATGTTTTTAAGAAGTTATTGAAATGTAATGTAATTAGATTTAGATGAGAACGGATGTTTAGTAGGCATCTACAAAACTGTATTATTTTTATATATATATATATATATATATATATATATATTAGCGTGATAAGCATTAAAGAAAAAACTACAAACGCTAAATTTGAAACTATTTTTTAAGCACTTGAAATACACATCACACATATAATCGGCAGTAAAATTTTTGAAGCGCTAGCAGTAATTCATGTTTAAAAGATATGCACATAATACTGTTTTATTAAGTAAATATTTGTTCACTCTTGATCTTAGTCTTTATGCTGTTCATAAAAAAATTAAATTGCTGATAAAAATTCGCGATAAATAAAAGAAAGAAAGAAAGAAAGTAAAATGTGGATGTGGGCTTTAATAATTTTGCCGCCGACTGTAAATAGTTAAAAAATATTATAAATATATTTCTTATATTTTTAAATTTTTAACTTAGTACTAGTAATTATATTTTCAATTTTTTTTAAACGATTTACCAATTTATTTTGTAACTTAAAAATGTTTGCATGAGTTTTAGTTGAATTATTCATTTTCATTTATATTCGGGTTTCGGATCGGGTTTGGGTATAAAGAAATCGGGTTCGGGTCGTCAAAATTGTCTGTCGCGGGTTCGGTTCGGGTTTCGGTTTGATTTAAAATCCAATTGTCGGGTTCGGGTCGGGTAAAACCGGACCTGTGTAAGACTCTGTGTCAAACCTTTGTCCACTGAAATATTTGTAAAATTTGGATCATTATAATTTCCGTTAAGGACATGACTTCATCTATTCTTCCGTACTTAATTCCAAACCCTTACGCTAAAGACACGTTATGCTAAGAGCACTATCGCTAAGGGCACGTCACCTTACAATTGTGCTTCATTCCATTAGATAGAAATATATTTTTTGGTAATCGTTAATTATCATCCTTCTTTTTTTTTCCTTCAATTAAATAAGTGCTATACAAAAACTAGATTAATTTTATATAAATTATTTATTCATTTTATTGAAATGATTTACCAATCTAACATTTAATTTATATAATATATTAGGATTTGGTTTATCACTATTGATAGGAAAGTTAATTCCGTTACCAGCTTCAAGCTTTGCAATATGTCTTCTCTTATAACCTAATTAAGGGGAGATATAACAATTTTCAAAAATGTAGTCTTTAAGGGAGGGAAAAGGGCGTCTAATATTTCTACCCGTTCTTCGCAAAGAGAAAAATCACAGTTGTTTTCAATAGAAACTTTAAATTTAGCAAAATTGGCACTTATTAAAGTGAAAGATTAGAATCTCACGAAATTTAACTTCTGCTTTTCCTTTGCACGGAGAACATAACAATGGTTTCCGTTAGACGCTTGAAGTTTAGAAAAATATCTACTCTTGCACTCTAATTAAGATAAAATATAAGATTTTGTTTTTTAATTTAGTCCTTAAAGGTGGGAAAGGGGACGACTAACATTTCTACCCGTTCGTCGCACGTTACAAATCGTAGTAATTTCTAATAAAAGCTTCAAATGTAGCAAGATCTTTCTTCGTAGGCCCTAATTAAAGTGTGTGATAGGAATCTTACGAAATCTAACTTTAAAAGGTGTAAAAAGGGTGTCTAATATTTCTACCCGTTCTTCGCACGGGGAAAATCGCAGCTGTTTCCTATAGAAGCATGAAATATAGAATCATGTCTCCTATTAGACCCTAATTAATGTGAAATATAAGAATCGTCCGAAATTTAACATTTAAGGGAATAAGAGGGGGGGGGTAACATTTCTACCAATTATTCGCATGGCGAAAACCGTCGTGGTTTCCTGTAAAAGCATGGAATTTAGAATAACGTATTATTTTTGGTCCTAATTAAGATAAAATATAAGAATCGTCCGAAATTTAACACTTAAGAGAATAAGCCTTGGGGGAGGAGTCTGTCTAGCCATTTCTATCCGGGAAAAATTAAAGTGATTTCCATGAACATTTTCAATAGATTTCGACAACGTTTGCCTGTATCAGGTATCATAATAGACAATATCTGGTCATCAGGTTACTGTTAGTTACAGAACTGTTAGTTGTATTATAATTTGGATTTAAGATTTCCATCTTTAGAATGAGACTATACAATTTATTAAAAAAAATAAACCCAGAAATTATTCCGGTACGCATCTTTATTTTGCACATATATTTATTTTATTGATATAACTACTAAAAAACAGAACTATTATAAAAATAATGCGTTTCCTTTACACATATCTTATTATTTAAATTAACAAAATTACTCGAGAAATAATCAAACATTTAATAAAAGATAACAGTTCAAGAAAAAATCTAATAACGCATTTTATTCACAGACGATATGTACAGCCTCATAAATATTCATTGAACAACAGCTAGGTTGATATTTGCGTGGGAAATGTTCATGCTACGTGTCAAAAGTAATTAACACTTAATTTTATACGATGTTGCTTAGCAATGGAATTAGTTATGCTAAAGTAGAATAATCTTTTTAAATACATTAAGCGGATTCTAAGAATGCATGTTTTCATCTCTTCAATAAATATGTTTCAGTAATTGTTATTGGCAGAATTTAGTGTATAATACAGTGGGATATGTCTCTGATTAACCTCATTAATATATACAGAAGGATATAAGTTATAATAAGAGTTATTAGTTGATTGGATTATAGTCAGATTTTAGAAGCGTTTTCGAATAAAATTTATTTGTTATTAGTTCCTTATTTTATGTATACAAAAACCTATAATTGCATTAAAAGGATTGTGAACAATTTGAATTTGTTACATAATTTCTTGTTTTAACCCTTTGAAGCAGATTTCTCATCAAACATATTTTTTACACTTTTTTGGTAGTTTTAAGTTTTTTAGATCTAAATAAGCGGAAAATCTTATATTTAAAAGTTTAATTAGTTTTGGTTCTAAAATATAGAGTGGGAAACCGGTGTCCTTTTCTGCGTTAAAGGTAAAATCATCATGGGACACGGGCGTTCCATGAATAAATATTTTTACAAATTGCACTTATTTACAATTACTTAGATATAGGAGTAGCAATAATTCATTGCTGATCTTTTTTAAATAATCAAATTTAATTAGAAATAATTTTTTGAAATTGGTTGATAATTGTTTTTCAAACTACTTTTATTTAACATTTTTATTTTAGTAAAAAATTTACTCCGATAATCTAATAGATTTTTTATAGTAACTATTAGACTCTCTTTTATAAAAAAAAACTGTCATATAATAATAATAATATTTGTAATAAGAGCGTCAAAAAATAAATAAGCAAAAGGGACACCGGTGTCCCATCTGCGTCAAAGAGTTATATTTATGAAAATTTGCATGTATATTCCTTGAAATTGAACAATAATAAACAAAATCTAAATGACATGAATTTCAAAAAAAAAAAAAAAAAAGATTAAAAAAAAAAAAAAATAATAATAATAATTTACATTTTTAACTTTTTTTTAAACAGTTTTTTCTAAACACATGAACTTTTCAATCGATTTTCGATCTTTATAATTAAACTATATATTCTAATTATATTTTAGTATTTCTTTGTGCAGTCATAGTTCTATATGTATATATATATGTTTATCAATATTTTTATATTTATCAATATATTAATATTTAAATGTTAAACTTTGTTTAAATTTTATCATATATATAAATATATATATTTAAAAACAAATGTGTTTATATTTTGTTAAATTATTTTTTCATTTTGTAAATAGTATGCCGAATAGGTTTGCAAGAAATATTTCACAATATATTAAAAAAACAAATGTCTATATACACGGAGAAAAAATTCTGTAATTGACATCTAGAATCTAAATTGTGGCTCTAGAAAAAATATAACCGTGTCATCCTTATAAATTATAGTCCCCTCTGAAAGCGAGTGCTAGAAGCCCTTATTAAAATTCTAGAACGTTTGCCTATATTATCAAAGGCAAATTTATTTAAAAACCTCTGGAAATAAATGAGAATACAAGCAGGGCCTGATTAAGGGGGAACCTCGCTCATACCGGAATATTTTTACAATTATTTTTTACTTCATGTCATAGAAATTCCACGCTTTGACAAGGAAATATTTTTTATAAAATATGATCGGTGTAAAACAATCCAATTTACTCACCGTTATTAGACACCAGAATTCTTTTAAATAATTTTTAATGAAAATTTTCTGTTTATTATAGGAGGAAAGTATTTGTTAAAAAATAACGGTGTAAGTATAAATAATGTGTAAAGAGCAATCTTCCCCCTTAATCAGGCCCTGAATACAAGAGGCGGATTTCACTAACTATAATCTTGGTTTATGACCCAATTCTAGAAAATCAAGCGAGAACTCTTCGCAATATAAATGATTCAGAATATCGTTTCACCATCTAGAAATGTGTAAATTAGAAAATCTCGATCATTTCGTCTATTCAATTTATTGGCGTGTCTTATGCGTGTAGCTCGGGAATCAGTATTTCCAGGGGTTAAGGGATTTAGAAAATAGCCACTAATTCACTCTAGAGGAAGGCAGTATATTACTTTCAGTGTATATATATATATATATATATATATATATTTATATAACATATCTTTAAAGTATACGTTACAATTATATTATACCTATAGAAGCTTTTAATTAATGGAAATATCACGTAATATGTTATTTTGATATTTTCATAGTTGAATTTTTGAATTATACTAATTATACTTATCAACATTTTAACAAATCAGACAATGAATATCTAGAATTAAAGAAAAATAATTTTATTTTTGTTCCTGTAGACCAGGATGTTAGTAATTGTTTGATTTTATATAAAGACATTTTCTTTGAAAGAAATTTAGGAGATTTTAACAAAGATTTCTATTATACTAATTTAAATTTAAATTCAAAAATAGTTGAAAAAAATGTTTTACAGCCTATCAGACACGGGGCCGTGTTATTAGCGAAGGAGCCTTTAGAGAAAATCTATATACCCGTGTCCTTAGCGTAAATGTTATACCCACTCGTTGGCGAGCTTTTAACCTGGGTGACTTTAGCGTAAATATGCAGGGTGGTTATAATGAAGCTTTCGTTATAAACAGTATCCTACAGCACAAACGGGTAAACGGAGTACAAGGAAATTTGGTATTTAGACTATACACTAGATGCGCTCAAGGAATTTAAAAAGAGGGAGAGAGAGAGTGAGAGAGTTTCAAAATGTCCACCAGAGAGTGCCTTTCCCGGAAAAACATTAAATTTAACACAATAAACACAAGCAATATTAAAAGTACGCTTAAGGTTGCCGAAACAGCTGTATGGTTTTCATATTTTGTCTTTTTCGGCGTTTCTGACGTTGTCATTTTTATTGGTTTTAACAATCCAGCACCAAATCTCCTTTTAATATTAACATTTATTGACTAGTTTCTGATCACCTTGTCACAAAACATGACAACGTCTGCGAACATTTTATACCCTACCTGTTTTGCATAAAGCTTCCTCTTCTTCGCAAGCATGCAAATCTCGTCATTTTTTCCCTAGAACTGACACATTTTTCACGTTTTACATTTTATTTCTCAAAATTCTGGTTCTATATTGTTAATATTGTTTCTGTATTCCATTTTAGTCGTTCATTGTGTTAAAATTAACGTTTTCCCGGAAAAGGCGCCCTCTGGTGGACACTTTGAAACTTTTTTTTTTTTTTTTCAAAGTTCTGTGATCGCATCTCAGGTATAGTTCAATGTACCAAATTTCGTTACATTCCGTTCACCCTCTTGCACTGTTAAGATATTGTTTATAGGGTAAGTTTAATTATACCCACCCTGTATAAAAAGTAATAAATAAAAAAATAAATCAATAAAATAGAACTTTTTAACTTACCTTCACATTTTGTTCAGGCTGAGCGTTGGCAATTTAGTTTCGGTAGTAAACTATAGCAAAATAAGGGCTTTTAAAATTTAAGTATCTTTATATATATATTTCTTTTGTGCGTGTGTATGTCACTGAACTCCTCCTAAACGGCTGGACTGAGCTTAATGAAATTTTTTGTGTGTCTTGAGGTGGATTCGAGAATGGTTTAGATTTACAAATGAAAGTTGTAACTTAATTAGTTCTTTTTTAATTAATTTTTAACCAACTCTTTCAACAACTTTTTCACCTAGATGGCGTGAGTTGACGTAAACACGATGTCAGAATTTATTTAATGTTGAAATGAAATATGAATTTTTAACCGTATCTTACGAAGTGTTTTAAAATTTTTTTTAAAATTAATATTTTTAGAATCGTAACCGTATCTTACGAAGTGTTTAAAATATTTTTTCAAAGTTAATATTTTAGAATCGTAAACACGATATCAGAAATTATTTAATGTTGAAATGAAAAATGAATTTTTAACCGTAAGTGTTTAAAATATTTTTTCAACGTTAATATTGTTAAAATGTTAAAATTAGTTAAAATGGTATATTCTTTTAAAAAATTCGTTAATATCCGACGGAGTTATTTTATGTTAAAATGAAAAATGAATTTTAGACATTGATAACCGTTGGGTGGTCCCATATTCGCCTCTGCTGAGCAAAACATCCAATGCTCATATTAATGTTCAGTTCTGCAGTTCAGAGAAGAGCATCAAATACATTTGCAAGTATGTGAATAAAGGCAGTGAGTGATATGGCTGTATTTCGAGTTGAAAATACAAATGTGAATGCTCCTCCAGTGTATAAAAACGATGAAATAACACTTTACCAAATTGGCCGGTACGTCAGCTCCAATGAAGCTGTTTGGCGTATCTTTGGTTTCCCAATTCATGAACGGGATCCAGCAGTTCTTCATTTAGCCGTCCATCTTGAAAATGGCCAGCGCGTATATTTCACGAGCGAGACAGCGATAGATCGTGCTATAAATCCACCAAAAACTACACTCACCGAATTTTTTGAATTGTGTAATCGTGCGGATGCTTTTGGTGCTTTTACACGGACATTACTCTATTCAGAAGTACCACGCTATTTCACATGGGCTCCAACAAAAAATGGATGCCCCGCAAGCAAGGCACGCTGATTGATGCATGTCCCGGTTTATTCAAATCAAACACCTTGGGACGAGTATTTAAAGTCAATCCAAGGCAGACTGAATGCTTTTATCTTCGACTGTTATTGGTTAATGTCATCGACCCTTTGTCATTTCAAGATTTACGTAAAGTGAATGGACAACAGTATCCAACGTATAAAGATGCATGCCTTGCACTCGGCTTGCTGGAAGACGACAACCAGTGGGAGTGTATGCTTGCTGAAGTAGGACTGAACTGTACAGCAAAACAAATTCGTCTACTATTCGCTATAGTGTTGACTACATGTTTCCCGGCCCGAGCAGAGACATTATGGGATAATCACAAAGATTCAATGACTGATGATATATTGCATCAACATCGTTCACGGTGCAACGATCTAACGATAGTATTCAGTGACGATATGTACAATGAAGCATTGATTGCTATTGAAGATCTTTGCATTATCATTGCCAACTTACCACGCAGTCATTTCGGTATGCATTCAACAAATCGAAATGCATCTGATTTAATGAGCACTGAATTGAATCGTGAACTACAATACAATACTGTAGAAATGGCAGCGATTGTTGCTCGCAATGTCCCACTAATGAATGAAGAACAAAGAACCATTTACGACCGCATCATGCTCGCAGTTTTGGCAGGACAAGGTGGATTCTTTTTTTTTTTTTTTTGGGGGGGGGGGGGTGCACCAGGTAGAACTTGCAAAACATTCCTTATTTCGCTAATTCTCGCCGAAATACGATCAAATAATGGCATCGCATTGGCTGTTGCATCATCTGGCATTGCGGCAACTTTATTGGATGGAGGCAGAACAGCTCATTCATTATTTAAACTGCCACTAAATATTCAAAATAACCCAGACGCAGTGTGCAACATAAAAAAACAATCGTCCATGGCCACAGTGCTGAAATAGTGTAAAATTCTTATCTGGGATGAATGTACTATGGCACACAAACATTCGATTGAGGCGTCGAACAGGACATTGAAAGATATAAAAAACAACGACAAACTATTTGGCGGCATTCTGTTACTCTTTTCAGGTGATTTCAGACAAGCACTTCCCGTTATTCCGCGTTCAACATACGCTGATGAGATCAACGCGTGCTTAAAATCATCGTCATTGTGGCTTAATGTTGAAAAAGTACAACTGAAAGTAAATTTGTGCGTTGAAACATTCTCAAAACAATTGTTAGATATCGGCGGTGAAAAAGTTACTACAGATGAAAATGGATGCATAAAATTACCGACCGATTTCTGCACAATCATTGATTCTCAAGATGCTCTTATTGACCAGATATTTCCCGATGTACACAGACGATACACAAATCGTGAGTGGCTAGCAGAAAGAGCAATTTTAGCAGCAAAAAATGTGGACGTCAACGAATTGAATCTCAAGATACAACATTTGTTACCAGGAGACTTGGTGTCATACAAATCTAATGATACAGTTTGCGATGCCACCGAAGCTGTAAATTATCCAACAAAGTTTTTAAACTCATTGGATTTACCAGGCATGCCACCGCATATTTTAACACGCTTTTATTAGCTTCACCTGTATGTATGTATGTTTGTTTGTAACTTCTCTGGGAGCAAACAAAAAATTTGTATTGTAAAAAAAAAATACTTTTCTTACGTGAGCGATGTGGCGTAGAGGTAAGGCGCCGCGCTACGAACCTAAAGGTCCACAGTTCGATCCCCGTCAGGGGAGATTTTTTAAAAATGGTTTTTGTTAATTCTAAGTTATTTTAATTAAAGATTTAAGGGTATGTAAATATTCCGGTGTGTCACTCACACGATTTTCTCTTACCCTGAATTTTTATACTAAGATAGATATTTTGTGCTTTTTAGTTCACATTTCTATAAAAGCGTGTTCTTTAATTTTTTAAAACTATAATATTATTACAACTGAAGGTTGGATCTCCGGTTATTTTGCTTCGTAATTTAAACCCACCACGGTTGTGCAACGGCACGCGATTAGTCATAAAAAAATTAATGAAAAATGTTATCGAAGCCATCATTTTAAATGACAAATTCCGAGGTGAAAATATATTGCTACTGCGAATCCCTATTATACCCACAGATGTGCCAATTCAATTTAAACGCCCTCAATTTCCAATTAGATTGGCATTTGCAATGACTATCAATAAGTCTCAGGGTCAAACGATGTCTGTCTGTGGCTTAGATTTGAGCACATCATGTTTTTCACACGGACAATTATAAGTGGCTCTCGAGTGGGCAAACCATCCAGTTTGTTTGTATTGGCGAAAGATGGGATAACAAAAAATATTGTACACTCTATTGCATTAAGGGATTGATATTGTTTTTTTAGTAATATTGTTATAAGTAGCGATATGTATATAATTTTAAAGAATCAATTTTAATAAATTAAAAAAATAAATGATTGGTGTTTTGTTATTTTTATATTCTTTCACCGTTCACAGCGCTCCATACATCTTTCACTTATATACCACATCCTTACACACTTACAATAAGTTAGTTATTTTTTTCTAGCAAAATATTCTCTAGAAATAATTTATATGACAAAACAACGTTTGTCGGGTCAGCTAGTATATATATATATTTGGTCACATTCGTACAATAAAATATTCTGGTGTGTCACTCTCACAATTTTCTCTTACCCTGCATTTCAATACTATAAAGATAGCTTGCAGTTTAAGTCGTAAAATCAATAACATAAAATAATAAAGTTCAATCTATTTTTAAATAATCTAAAATGAGTTTAGAGACAGTTTTATTTGACATATATTTCTGTGTAATGGAGGTTATTTGAATTCTCTGCAGTTATTTGTTTTTCAGTTATGCAGATAACAGATATACATAGAGACAAACCGCTAAAAATAGGACTTTCGTTATGAGGGAACCACAAAATATGACATTATGCAAAAACCAGAGTTGAAAATAGAACTTCAAAAAATAGTTTGTTTCCAGTATAGATATGAAAAATTAGTTTTCCTTCCTGAGCAGTGTTCATCGACATAGTAAAAAGCAGCAAGCACTTCAATCTATTATATTCAATTGAAAGGGGTGATTGTGGCTCTAAGATGAAAACCTTTAAATTAGAGTGTCAAATAATAATAATAATAATAATAATAATAATAATAACCTCGAATATATCATATAATACTCATATTATTTAGACCATAAGCCCTGAACCTTTTCACAATTCGATTACATATCACCTGGATGTCAAATGAACAACCAATGAAGACATATTATAACTTTATAAGAATTTTAAAATACATGGAATTGGATTAAAAACCCTGAAATCATAATAGCCCCTGAACACAAACACCCCTGTTAGAAAAGAACATTTAGCTCTGTTTTGGATAGCCCTGTATATAATCTAGGAAAAATTGCACTTTAAATAATATTGTGCACCTAAATTTAGTCTTACCTGGAAAGCATCTAACACGAAATTAATTAGTATTCTAGCAATTTCCAAGTATAGTTCCAGTATATCAAAATACTTTGAGTAGCCCTGTAAATGATATAAATTTTCGTACAACAATCTACATAAAACATGCTTTTATGCATTTAAAGTTTTTTTCATTCCGTTCTGTTTAAGTCAGCCTATAGTTGTCACTCTGTACTTACCAGAGATTTCCACATTGGCATAATCTATTTGAATTCTTTTGAATGTCCCTGTACACGAACCGTTTGCCTGATCTCAACTGCGATGACTTTGCTCATATACATTCCCTAAATATAGAGAAATTATGGTACTGTTCAACGATTGTTCATTGAAATAGTCATAAAATTTAGATTTATTATTTCCGCTAATGACACGGCTTCTTCTATTCTTCCTTCTTTAATGACAAAGTCTTACGCTAGTGGCACGTTACGCTAAGGGCATTATCGCTAAGGGCACGTCGCCATTGAGACAAGTAAAATCTTCTTGTAACTTTCAGATTTGCAGTAATATTACTTGGTAGTAGTATATTTTGGTAGTAATATTCCTTTTTTTTTTTTTATCTGACACCTAAATTCTACAAAGATCTAGTTAAATTCAGGTTTATATGCTGTACTACAAATAGTATTGGTAAAGGTTTTAATGTAAAGTTACAAACTTAAAAAAAAAAAAAAAAAAAAATGTATGTTCTTTTTTTCCTATTTAAATGTAAAAACATTGGTTATTTTTGGTTCATTCATAATAGTACTGATTTAATTAATAAAATAACTTTTACAACTTCTTCTATTCAAACCATTGGTTTTGAAAATCTATTTTGTAATATTTCCATAGTTTAAGATATTCTTTAAAAAATTTTTATAGTTTTTATATTGAAGATGAATTAAATATTCCTACAAATTTATTTGTCTGTTTATATCATTTTTGTTTGAATAACTATTAAATTGTGTTTCAAGATAGAATTTTTAAAGAGCCACATGGTATTGGCATAGGGACAAATTATTCTACCAATGCTGCAAATCTTTTCTTATTTTGTTTTTTTTTAATATAATTTTACTGTTACTCACAGTATTAGTTTAATGCTTATCTTTATATTGAGGATTTTATTATTTTTAATACCGATTACAAGACTATTTTAAATTTACTTTTTTTATTACTTTTTTTTTTTTTTACTTTCTTTCACTCCCATATTTATATAGCACATAAGTAAAAATATCTACCATATTGCTTGTTGCCATACCTGGAAAAAAAATACGGAAAGAAACAACTTGAAACGTCATTGGATACAAAACAATTAAGTAAAAGTTTCAGAAGACATTCTGTGATTGCGGAAGAAACAGTGATATTGTAATCACAACTATACAACAATTATAAATTATTTGTTTACATACTAACAGCATGATATCAAGAGCGGTTCGTAGTATCGCGTCGACAATTGGCTATAATTCGACGTAAAATCCATTCAACTCGACGTTACCACACTGGAGATAAAGTAATTTCAAAGAAATATTAATTTTAACGCATTTATGAAATCACTTGGTTACTTTAAAATTATTAGCACTCACTGGTTTGCTTTAAACAACAAATCCTACATTTATTAATCCTATGACAGTCGAAAGCAAAAGTATCAGAGAACTAGTAATAATCCCTGTAAAAAAAAAAGTACACTTAATACTGCTTTGTTAAATAAATCCTTACCAAGTCATGATTTTAGTAAGTCTAAGAGCATGATTCGACAAGGATTTGCTTAACAAAACAGTATTAAGTGTACTTTTTTGATATCGGAATTATTGGTTAGATCTCAGATACTTTTGCTTCCGACAGTATATTGGGTTCTTAAGTTGCTCGAGCCCGATTTCTTAAATAATTTTATATGTGTATTATAATAATACAACTTTATTTTTTTATTAGCTGGCATTACATAACAATATTACCGTACGGCTTAAGCTCGCAATAAATTTTATAAATGTATATATGCATGTAACATAGCTGCCAATATTTTAATTTATTCCGGAGTATTTTGATTCCACTTATTTTTTAAAAGTAATTTGTCTTATTTTATCGATGTTATATATTGGAGAATTTTTTTCTATAAATAAAGTGGTGCGAAATAAAGGCGGGGCTAAAAGTACTACAGAATAAATTAAAATATTGGCTGCTATGATGTAATGCAGTCGGCAGCAAAAGTATCCGAGCACTAGCAAAAATTCCTATGTAAAAAAAAAAAAAAAAAAAAAAAAAACTTAATACTGTTTTGTTAAATAAATCTTTGTCAAATAATGTTTTTAGACTGACTAAGAATATGATTCGACAAGTATTTATTTAAGAATACAGTATTAAGAGTACTTTTTATATACAGGAATTTTTGCTAGTGCTCGCTTACTTTTGCTGCTGTCTGTATATATATATATATATATATATATATATATATATATATATATATATATATATATATATATATATATGTATATATATATATATACTACCTTTTTTTCTATCTTCGATTTCTTATGTGTAAAAATTATATAATTTATAACATAAAATCAAACACGTTATATACATTACTTTGAAAAAAAAATTATAGCATTAAATGTAATTTAAAATTTTACATTATATCTTAATTTGATTTTTTGTAAAACTTTTTTTTTCCAATATTTAAAACAATCCTAAAAAGTAGGTATCGAATAAAAGGGTAAAGGAAATTGTTAAAGCATCTCTAATAATTTCAATGAATAATATGAGTTCAGCAAAAGCATTAATTTTTATTTGGAAGCGAAACGCAGAGTCTCATAAATATTCATAGAAACAATATCTCCGTTGGCATTTTAAAGAAGAATTTTTAAGCATCGCGTCGAAACTAATTAACATACTTGTTTTACACGCGTAGTTATTAACAATTTAATTATTTTCGTTATAACAGAATTATCTTTAAATTGTTTGCAACTGATACTTGGTTTCTTTACGCCTCACATTGTTTCTTGATTAATTGCTCATAATATAAACTCGATGGAAAATATTACTATTGGATAAAATTTCTTTGTTATTGTAGATAATAACTTTGTTGTTAATCATATATTAAAATTTATAACATTGAGTTATTTATTCATTCATTCATTTATATATTTATGTTTATTTATTTATTTATTTTTATTTTATTTTACTAATTTTATTTATTTATTTATATTTATTTTATTTTACTTTATTTTATTTATTTATTTATATATTTTTGTTAATGATAATACAATAGAGCAATAAATACATTTTTTCATTAAGAACAGGACTTAAATTTTTTTATTCGTTTTAAATGATGACAATCTAAATGTTAATATCTAGCTAGAAGAAAATTTAAGATTAAGAACATATATATATGTATATATATTGGGGAATTGTATATTATTATAAAATTTAGCATTCAAGAGTTAACTTGCTATTGCCGACAACATTAAAAATATATTTTTACATAAGGGTAAATTTTAGCATTTAGGAGACACGTGATAAATTTCAGTTACTTTCATTAAAGTAATTGTTTAAAGCCATTATTGGTGATTAAATTAGAATTTAATAATTGCGCTAAATATTTCTTATTAGACCCACACACGTAAGTCATGAATGCATGAATTTTTTTGCTTGAAATTTAGGAAAATAAGCCGTGAGAAACCATCCAAAAAAAAAAAAAAAAATAAATAAAAAAAAGAATGGAGCAAAGATATTTTAAAATTGGAATTGGAATTGGAAAATGTTAAAAACTACAAAGACTCCATTATCGGGGAACATACAATCCTCCAGTAAAAGAGCTGCAATATCGCAAAATTTTGAAAAGTGTATAGGTAAATTAAGTCAAAAAGAAAAAAAAAAAAAAAAACAGCGTATACTCCTGTCTTGCAACAATACCCAACTATTAAAAGGAAATAAAGACATAATTTTAACACGTCACATATTTACCCCATTAGATAAACGACTTTTTTTTTTTTTTTTTTTTTTTTTTTTTTGTCCACATATTTTACAAATGCCAATTCTACACAAAACGAGTTACCAACAGCATTTTGTCTGAGTAAATAGAAAATTTGTTTGAGAATTAGCCCTACTGAACTAATAAAAAAAAATAATAATAATAATAAAACGGTTCCAGTTAATTATTACCAAACTTATAAAAATTATAAAAATTAATTTAATAAAATGAGAATACTTTAAATCCTGCTTTGAAGTTGATTAAATATATTTTAGCAATTTTACTTTATTAATTATTTTTATTGTGTCTTCTCTTTCTCGTTTAAATGCTTTAAGTGTTGTAAGCTTGCTCAATCCCTCAGGAAAAATGATAAACAATATAAGTCAAAATAAGTGAATTATTTAAAATGGTGTATTAAGCTTTGTTTGGATTAAAAATTAAGCTTAGTTTTAATTGGAGAAAAAGGAAAATTCATCAATTAAATCAATAAGTAATTTCCATTTAATTTCAATGCTATAAGACAATAGAAAAAAATTAGCTAAATTTTTTATTAAAAAGTATTTAAATTCAATTTTTCTTTTAAATCAGGGGAAAAATACATATAAAAATGAAATGTTAATTTTCAAATTATTTATTAAAAATATTAAATTACATTAGCATACAATTTTTTTTATTTATCTATTCATTCATTCACTCATTTTTAAAAATTATCTATAATTAATTATGTTTTTTCAAGAATTTAACTTTAAGTTTGATTAATCAATTAAATTTTAATTTTTAAGGAATTTTGAAATTATTTCTTTGACTAAATATTTTTCATTATTTTTTTTTTTTTTTCTTATCAAGCTATTGAAAAGCAAATAAAATAAT
Source organism: Salticus scenicus (assembly GCA_963930645.1). Classification (NCBI taxonomy): domain Eukaryota; kingdom Metazoa; phylum Arthropoda; class Arachnida; order Araneae; family Salticidae; genus Salticus; species Salticus scenicus. Next base: position 187,944,073 of record OZ005659.1, read on the forward strand.
ATTTATTATTATTATTATTACTAAATTCTTGGAACTGTTGATACTTAGTTCCAAATCATCTAAAGCTTTTTTTTTTTTTTTTTTTTTGTTAACATTTTTTTTTTTTTTTTAATAAAGGAATAAATTCTATAAATTAACCAAAGAAAACTATTAATAGATTAATAGATATTTTACAAAGAATTCAATTTTATAGGTATTAATTATCTGGTTGTTATTTTATAAACCTAGTTCTACATTTTGTTATAGCACGAGAAGGTGCTGTACTGTGCCTTTGTGATAATCTGCTAATGGCTTGAGCTACTTGATGTTTGTTAAGCTATGGAATAGGCATAGTGTTTCAGCTAAGTGTCTGCTATTATATTAATCTTTATGTGTATTTTATGTTATGAATGTTTCGTCCATACTTCAAATAAAGAGCTGTCCTACAATTGGATTCTACTCATCGTTGCCCCACCTCTAGACAAGATTCTACACACACACACACACACATATATATATATATATATATATTATTCAACAACCCTCCCAACCTGTCAGTCATACAATACCACACAATCTCAGTACTTCTAACATTTTAAATCAAATGTACTCGCTTACCATTCACTGATATTTTCCACTGAACATTTTTTATTTTATTTTATTTATTTTTTATTCTTTTAGTTAATGTTTGTACTTTATATTATTTTATTGTATTTCATTTTTATATAAAATAGTAATTTTGTGTCCTTTATATTGTGTCCAAAATATGTCCTTTATGTCTAAATTTTTTAGTGAATAAAATATTATCCTTATCTTTTTAATAAAAAAAAATATCCTTGCTGTATTAAAAATGAGTTGTTTTAACAAATAAGGCAATGTGTAAATTTGTACTCTAAAGTCATAAACATATATTGTAGAACTAATTTGAAATTGTTTGTTTGGTTAATTAAAATCTCTAAGCTGTTAACTGAGAACATATTTTTTGTCATTTTCCAAAATTTTGCTAATAAAAATAAATTTTTATGCACTTTATAAACGCATATTTTTTTTCTTTAAATTAATTAATTAATTAATTTTTTTCAGTTAAAAATATTGTAAGTATTTTTTGTGATTATTGTTTATGTTTATATGTATATTTTTTAATCTACATGTTATTATGTGCAAATTTTTACTTAGAAAATTGATTCATTTTTAAAATTTAATTCTTTCTGCTCAAATAAACAAACGTATTATCAGCATTTTTTTTTTTTTTTTTTCTAGTTGTAAACTTTTAGATATAAGTATTAAGAAATTTCTTCAATGCAATTTTAGGCATTTCATTCATATTACTTAAAGAAGTTGTTTATTATAAAAGAAAATTTTATAATTATTTGACAGGGAATTCAATATAGTTATTGGAAAAAAAAATTTTTGTTTATATACTTAGACCTGCTAACTATGCTAGTTTATCCGTAATGGTATTAAGCCCCGCCTTTTTTTTTTTTTTTTTCACACCAGAATAGTTGTAGAGCAATAGTCTTCTTATTTAATCATGAGAACATATTGCTAAATGTTACTCTACAACTATTTTAGTGTGAAAAAAGGGCGGGGCTTAACACCATTACTGATAAACTAGCATAGTTAGCAGGTCTATATAATTTTAAATAAAACAGAAGGTCTTTTTATTCAAGTTTGACATGTCAAGATTTTTAAAACGCAATTACTGCTTATAGCGTAGTACTACTGCAACGTAATCCCCAATCAAACAACCAAACAACGAAAAACAAAATTAATAACATCGTAACTTTTTCACATGAAGAGTGAAAACATGATTAATAAATGTCCTTTATCATATAAATTCTATCACAAATCCTGTACAAACAAGCATTCACAAATATTCCTTTCTTAACTATCATATTGTAGATTTTAGTTGTACTTTAGTTTACATATTTATATATATTTATAACGTTTGAGAATACTATGCTTTGTTCTGGACCTCTGAAGATTTTTTTTTCCCATAAATTTTACATAATTATGTTAGTTTTCTATAGAGGTAAAACAATAAAGTATAAATAAGAAATTATAAAACTCAAAAGTATTAAAAAAAAAAAAAAAAAAAAAAAAAAAAAAAACACAGATCTACGATATTTTTTTTTCTTCAAGGTTTTTGATTTGGTTTTTTGTTTGTTTGATTTTTTTTTTTTTTTTCTATGCTGATTAAGGAAAAACTATTTAAAAATTTCCATCACGTACAGTTTTGTCAAAAAAAAATGGGATTGTAAGAGTGTAAAGTTCCACTTTTACAACTAACTTCTGAGTTACTTCCTCGAAAATCTGGGTGATGTGTGTGAAGAACAAGGAGAACTACGTCATCAAGACACTAAAGAAATATAGAGAAGGGGGTTGGACGATGGGAGGGGATATATCAAGGACGATGGGATGTTAAAATGTTAGCAGATTATTGTTGGATGCTACAGAGAGTATCCCCCCCACCATACTTACCAACACACTAATTAATATTCCGTAGTACTGTTAGCCCCGCTTTCTTTTTCTCACCAGTATCTTTTTAGAGTACTTTTCTTCTTATTTAATCGTAATAGAATTTGGAGAATATTTCTCTAAAAATTTATTGGTCTGAAAAAAAGGGCGGGACTAACAACACTACGGAATATTAATTATGATGCTGGCAAGTATGCCCCCTCTCAACACACACACACACAAGGTCCTCATTCTTGCACAAGATAAAATGTTCTAAATGAATTTTTTTCTGTAAAAATTAAAAAAAAAAAAAAAAAAATGTGTATATAGCACATTTTGGTGTATTTTATACATAAATTGGTTCAAATTTGTTATAGCATTTAGGTGAATTCTACCGATTTCTATCCTTACTTTGTGATAGGAAAATAAGACAATAATTTTTTAATTCAGCGCATCAAAACACATTAGAAACACTTCCCAGTGGAAAAAAAAAAATTTAAAAGTACAACTTGCAGACCTGTGTAATAAAATAATAAAACATGAAAGATTTTTTTTTTTTTTTTTTTTCAGAAAATTTATGAAAACTTTGTTTTATTTTCAAAAAACTAAAGTAAGAAAACGATTGTTCGTTTAGCATAAAAATAGGAATTGCGTTAATGTAATTTTGAATTTGTTTATTTTTAAACCACGTACTTAAAGACTGTAATCTAATCTTCTACGTTAGGTATATGGCTTTCCTTATATTGATATATTCTTAAAAGAATTTGTGTTTTACAATCACATCATTTTCTATATGAGTGGATATTTTATGCAGAGCTACATATAAAAAAATTGAAAGAAAATTTAGGATGCACATGGTTTTAACAGAGTGATGTAACTGCCGTGAAGATTCAGTGTGGAACTGGATGACGAATTTTTATGTGGAAATTGGTTCTAATGTCTGAAACCCACTACGACGAACTTTTGCGTCCCCCCTTCCCTCTTTTTTCATGGGAGCAGTTGACAAAAGCATGTTGCGGGCATAACTCGGCTCTAAATCGAAAAACTTATTTTAGATGATTTAGGATTTTTTTTATTTGGGGAGGAGATGGAAATAACAGGGGAAAATTCAGGATTCAATTTCTGCGTTATATTGTCCTTGGAAAAAGGGTCGCCATGCGTTTCTAATTGTAACACTCTTCTAAATTATTTTAAAAATACATTTTTTTCTTGTATCGATGGGTTAGCATTCCATTTCTAAAACACTCTATAAATCAATTCTGCGAAATGTCACCCTTTTCTTTTGTCGGAAGGCGGGGTAAGAATGGGGGGGGGACAAAAAGGTTATCTCAGATTAACTCTGTTTTAAGATATCTCAGGAAGATGATTTTGGGTGTGTGGGTGTGCTATGTGTAACCAATACCCGCTATAAAGAGATTTTTTGAAATGCTCTCCAGTCCCCCGTTTGGGGTAAGGGGATAGAAAAACACTTTTCAAAATGTAACTCTGTGCTAAATTATCACAGGAAGACGATTTTTTATGTTGGAGTTTATTATGTGTGTCTAACACACACTATCAAGGGATTTTGTAAAAAAATCCCCTCTTCCCCCTTTTATTGTAAAATGGGACGAGAAAGACGTTTCCAAGCGTAACTCTACTCAAAATTGTTTCAGGAAGGCAATTTGTTTTCCGTTTATATGTGCTGTGTGTACCCAACAAACACTAAAAAGAGATTTCGTCAAATATTTCCCCCTATCTTCCTTTGATGCCTGGAGGGCAAAAACCACGTGTCCAATTAGTAGCACTAAATATTAAAAAATTGCCCAAATCCAAAACCAAAAACAAAGGTCTGCGTAATAATATAACTATGAAACTTTACCGAATGTCAGTCACCAATTTCAACAAAAATGGTATCGTGAAATTTCATAAGGATCAAGATATGCGAAAAATTATCCCTCAAAAACGAACCACTTACGAAATATGGACACCAAGAAAAGGCAAATAAGGGACGAACCAAATTTCAAGTACGTACATTATATGGTAACAACGATACCACCACACCTTCAAATAATTATCCATGTTAAATTAGAATGAAGCACGAAATAAATTGGATTTTAATTTCCTGATGCATATGTGCAATTTGCGTGTATAAAACTCCACAGGAGAAAATTATTGATGAAATATAGCGGTCAGTTGATAATTTTTACGACAACCCTATAAATCTAATTTTATGTAATTTTAAAATACTAAACTATTTATGTTGGTAGCAAAAAAATTTATTCTCTTTCCATGCTTGCAAAAGTGCCACTGACGCAAAGAGTATAAACTACACATAAGAGTATGAGAGTATAAAATATACATAAATACCTAAACTGATGCTCTTCTCAATTTCATTTTTATTGTTTAAGTACGTGAATTGTTTGTACCTGGTGTTTCAAATACTTGAGTTCTCAAGAAACTTATATTTCAAAAAAAAAAAAAAAAAACTCTTGCAAAGTAAAGATTAGAATCAAAATAATAAAACAGTTTTTGCAGTTGGCTATATTAACACTTTCGTGACCGCATGATTTTGACTTTTTGACAGTAGAGTCCGCCTGTGAGCATTATTTTCCTATGTTACAATATTTCAGAACAAAATTTTCTGTATTCACATTTATATTACAAATGGATATACATTATAATTATATTATTTGTAATCAAAATATTTGTACCCATATTATATTTAATTGTAAATATGTGAATATAGGTTATTTACTTAAGAAATAAATAACATAAAAATTGCGAAGGAAACGCCCACTGGTAAGTTAATGACGTGAATCTACGTCAGCAGTCGCGAAAGTGTTAAGCAAGATATAACCGAGAAAAAACTCATATATCTCGTAAATGGTTTGCAGGCTTCGCAGCGTTCCTAAAATTTTACCTTTATTTTATTATATTGTCACCAGTACTGTCAATAAGGAATATTTTTATTGAGCTTTTTTTTCCTTTTTAATACTAAAATATTATATTAAAAAGTACTGTTTTAAATTTGTGCTGACAATATAATAAACTTAGCGTAAAATTTTAGGAACGCTGCGAGCTCTGGGTTTGCTGAGGGCAGATAATTTCTAAAAACTTTTTTATACTTTCATTAACAAGAATAGTATCGCTGTTTTAATTGACGAATGAGAATTAAGCATGTTTTTTTAGTTAATGTGTAATGTAAAATCAGTTTTTCAGCCTAGGCAGTCGCCCAGTTCTTGCCTGTTGGTAGAGCCTGATTAACCTTTAAAGGCCGGCTGGTCGGTATTTCAACCAAAGAGTAACACCTCGTAAAAGACGGCTTTGGATTATATATCGACCAAACTGTCCTTTTCCCCTCAGATATTGTTTACCTGCTTTAGGGGCGGGTAGAACTGTCACTCTTGTTAAAAATGATCACCCTCCCGATGTTACTATTTTTGCTAATCTCAATTCCCTCTTTTTTCCCTAAACCTGAATGCAAAACACATACAAGCAGAATTCCTTTCTTTCAATAACAAAATTTTAGTGGAAATACTTTTAAAATATTTTGAAATGGAATTTCCTGAGTTCCTTTGGGTGAATGATAATACATTTGCCGTTTGTTGTTTCTTTATTATTGACAAAACTTTAGAATTCATACAAATTTCTGTCATACTTAGAGATTATATTTTGACATTTATTGTTTTAATTTTATTTCACTACACGGAAATAAAAGGAAATCCATATTTTGTATAGTTAAATGCATTATAATTTACTAAAAATATTATATTCATTAATAATGTATTTATTTTTATTTATTTATTTATTTTACAAGAGAACAAATCTATATCTTCTTGGCAACTTTAATATATATAATTATTCTATTTTACGGCTATCTTAATTTTAAATTGCAGTGGTTATCTAAACCTTTAGCTTACTAGCTTTATTTTTTAATACGAAATAAGAAATTACCTTTATGATTACGATCCCAGATTTATAGTTATTCTGAAAACAAAGAAATGTTTAAAAAATTATTATTCACTGCCTTTGTTTTCTGCCTCGTCACTGCCTTGACCTTCCGTAATTTTATCGGAAATTTATATTATTCGAGATCTATTTACATTATTATAATATCCTCATTTATTTTAATTATTATTTATTTATTTTGTTTTGTTTTGTTTAATTAATTTTTTTTTCTTACTTTTTCTGATAACTTTATTTATTATTACTATTGTTTTATATTATTTAACCTTTCGTAAATTTAAACTCTGAGTTGCTATTTCTGGACTATGGTTTAAGATGTTCAGATCGATATACTATTATTACAAGAGGTGAAGGAATACCGTTCTTAAGAACCTTAAAAACCGATTTTTATGATGATAAGGATTATTATGATTATACTCTTTAAACAATGCATATGTAATCAAGCATATGTCAAGCATCTTTGACTGTCATACCTCCAAATGAGAAAGAACGGCCAAACTTCATAATTAAAACAGTTCAGATGTTTTTATCAGCTTCTAATGAAAATTGAAACGGGAACTGGGACAATAAGTCTGTATCTCAAAAAGGTGTTGGGGTTGCGGAATATGGCCGATTGACTACTCTTGGGTCCTAGGCCAGAGGGTGAGGGCCTTCGGTGGAGGTCTTTCTAAGGGGTCCTAGCCCGTATTCACTCAAATTTCGGAGAAAACCACGGAAAACTCCGAACGGCTAGGCCAACGAGCGCGACCTGGGATCGAACCCGGCACCTCACTTCTATCATCTTTGAGCACAGAACCGCTCGACCGCTGGTGGGTGTATCTCAAAAAGGATGGATTGAATTTGGGAATGAGGCCGATTGACTGTTGTAGGTCCTAGACCTGAAGAAAGTGCTCTCCGGGGTCGTTCTAAGGGGTCCTAGCCCATATTCACGCAAATTTTGGAGAAAACTACGGAAAATTCCGAACGGCTAGGTTGACAAGCGTGACCTGGGATCGAACCCGGCATCTCACGTCTACCAGATTTGAGCGCAGAACCACTCAGCTGCTCGAGGGAGAATCTCAAAAATGAATTCAGCGATTTTCTTCAAAATTGCTATATAAAACCGCCTTTTATATGTCTGCATATACATTAGCTTTTTTTTTTTTTTTTTTTTTTTTTTTTTGTGAAAATTTATAGCCTTTTTGTACAAGTAGGTTAATTTTAAACATCGCTTTCGCTAGTTTGTTTCTCTCTTTATTTACTACATTTTGAAATACACAGAAAATGTACTGGAAATCTATTTTTTATTTACTAAACAGTAATATTTAAAAAATATAAGCAATAAAAAGTATACATATCACCTCATCCTTGTAACTAACGAAAATTTAGTGAAGTAACATTTTAGTATATCATTGGTTCATAGAATGAGAAAAGAGATTAAAACCTTAAAATATGAAAAAAACATTATGCATTTTTTTATTCTTCATATTTTATCAAATATTAATGGGAGATTCTTGAAGTGTTATATATGTAAATTAATTATAACACACGTAAAAATCGTGAATAATGTCAATCAAAAACAGTAACAGTGCTTAATAAAATTCCTTTCTTGAACAAAAACGGCTACATATAACTAACATCTAGCGGCATGTAGTGAGATTGAAGTAAGGTATTATATATATATTCTATTTTAATAGGTACCTTCGAGATTTCATTTGTGAAATCAATTTTATACACTTTTAAATCTAATTTTACTGTAAAGTACTGTCAATAGAAAAAAAAATGTTGAAGAACGGCTCTACGAATTTTCTTCATATTCGTGATATTAAGTTCCTTGTAGATTTTCTGTCGTGTACAATAATTTGTTTCGTGTAAATAGGATCGAATGTCTGTCTCAAAGATCAGTTGCTAGGCGTCTGATTGCTTAAGCCAATTTTATGTTTCTATTCTTCCCTCTACTTTAAAAAATCTGGAGTGACTCCACTCGACTTTCCGAACATTGAGTAATTATCAGTTTTATAGATAAAGTAAAGAAAGAGGAGTTGTTAATCCAACAAAAGAGAGAAAATCATAATAGAGTGTTTGAGTATTTTTCTCCATATATTACAAGATGTTTTATTTAAAGCTACTGAACTTTGAGCCCATAGATCATAATCATAAAGAATTTTTCATTGTGTTCCTGTAAACATCTATAAATGCTTGATTCACCAAAATGCTTATAGTTAGTGCAACAGTTATTTATAATATTCATATAAATTTTCAGCTCAATTGAATAAGGCGTTTAGATGCTATCGCACTTTTAAAAATTTGGTCCCATTGGCCATAATGATAAAAAAAATTTATTTGTGTCCCTGTAAAAAACCTGTAAGTGCTAAATTCACCAAAATCTATACAGTTGGTGGAACTGTGACCTATAACATGTGTACAAATGTTTTGCTCAGATTAATGAGGCGTTTAGACGCTATCACACTTTTAAAAATTTGGCCCCATAGGCCATAATGATAAACAATTTTTCTTTGTAACCCTGTAAAAAAACTATAAGAGCTAGATTCTCCAAAATCTATACAGATTGAGTATTTCTGACTTATAATATGTGTATAAATTGTTTGTTCAATTGAATAAGGCGTTTAGATGCTATCGTAATTTTAAGATTTTGGTCCCATAGACCATAATGATAAAGAATTTTTCTTTGTGTCCCTGTAAAAAAAACTATAAGTGCTAGATTCTCCAAAATCTATACAGATTGAGTATTTGTGACCTATAATATGTGTATAAATTTTTTGCTCAATTTAATAAGGCGTTTAGATGCTATCGCACTTTTAAGATTTTGCTCCCATAGGCCATAATGATAAAGAATTTTTCTTTGTGTCCCTGTAAAAAAACTATAAGTGCTAGATTCACCAAAATCTATAGGGTTCGTACTATGGTGACTTACAATATGCGTACCAACTTTCAGGTTAATCGAACAAAGCGTTTAGACGCTAGCGTGTTCACTCACAGACATACACACATACATACACACATACACACATACACACACACATACATACATCATCGTAAAAATAGTGAAAACGGACTCAGGGGACCTCAAAACGTATACAAACATCAAAATCTCGAAATCGGATTTTTGACATGATTACAATACTTTCCTCACTATAGTGTTCGGAAAGTAAAAATAATGAATGAAAGAAAATGAATTTCTAAACATTCCTTCACACTTTATCCAGATTTAGGATTTGTTATTAGGTTTCAGAAGTGAGCTGTCGCAAAATAGGTTCGTTTAAAATTGATGGAATGTTCTTTATTGTCATATTTATACAATGAAACTATCTGGTGTGTCACTCAACCAACTTTCTCTTGTCTTACATTTCAGTAAAGATAGGTTGCAGATAAGTCATAGAATCAATAAGGTAAGTTAATAAAGTTCAATCTACTTTCAAAATAATCTAAAATGGGTCTAGGAAAAAAATTATTTAACGTATAATTCTATGTGGGCGGGCTCATCAACCCACCAGTTCAATTATAGTATCTACATTTATCTATTTATTTATTTATTAACTTCAAGGCTATTATTAGTTTGTCTTCAAACTTGCCAATCTTGATCATATTTTTCAAAAGGTAACCTAATACGAACTTCAAAATACACAATTTGATTTTCCTGCTGTTATATATATATATATAGGCTATGCTAATAATATAAAGACCATAGTTGAAAATGGAACTTGAAAAAATACTTTGTTTACAGTATGGGTATGAAAAATTAATTTTTCATCCTGAGGAGTGTTTGTCAACATAGTAAAATGTAGCAAAGCACTTCTATCTATTACATTCAATAAAAAAGAACGTTTAACTCAATTTTGGGTAGCCCTTTATATTTTCTGTAAAGAACATGCATTATAAACATTATTGTGTACTTAAATTTAGTCTTACTTAAAAAACACGAAAGGAATTACATTTCCAGCAATTTTCACGCTTAGCCTCAATATATACAAATACTTTGGGTAACCTAGTAAATGATTGGTGAATTTTCATAGCACAATCTACACAAAACATGCTTTTATGCATATAAAAAATTTTGTTCATTCCGTTCTATTTAAGTCAGCCTATAAATGTTACACTGTGTTTATCTGAAATTTCCTCATAGGCATAGTGTATTCGAATTCTCTTGAATGCCCCTGTACACGAACCATTTGCTTAATCTCAACAAAAATTTTAGTGTAGCATCCCTATATGATACACACACTTAGGACTTTCTGCTACATTTTGTTCTTGAATTATTTTGATAACAGACACGCAGGAAGACATACATACATTCATATAGACAGACACACAGACCAGCTGCTAAAAACAATATTTTCTGATTTAGGAGACCTCAAAATGTGTAAATATAATAAAAACTTAATTTTTAAAACTTGATTCAAAAGTAATACTTTCTCTACCATATGTATGGGTAAGTGAAAGTAAAAAATATTGTCTTACTATTTTGTTTACGACAGCCTATAGAAGTTACTGTACTTAACATAATTTTTTTCCCAGTGTATTCGAATTCTGTTGTACAAGACACGAACCATTTGCTTGATGTTAGTGAAATTTTAGTGTATCACTATATGATACAGATTTAAAATACCGAGTTTTGACTTCATGCTACTGTTTGTTATTCAGATATGCTGATAACAGACACACACACAGATACCAATCACTTAATACATGATTTTCGGATTGAGGTTATCTCAAAACGTAGAATTATACCAAAAGCTCAATTTCGAAAATCTGACCGAAATAAAATTCTTTCTCTATGACATATATGGGTAAGAAAAAGTAAAAATTGGAGTAATGTTTTCTGTTATACATATATAATAACAAAACTGCAAGAATGTTCGTCATTGTCATGTTACGTACAATTAAAAAGTTGCAAGAATGTTTTTCGTTGCTGCGTTAGTATTGATATGTAATAAAAAAATTGATGGACTGTCAGTTATCATTTCACTGTAACTTCTGCGTATATGTGCATTCAAACACTTTCCCAAGTCTCCATTTTCTTCCAATTTACAGAATATTAGTTTTATTTTTTCGTCGCAGTATTTATTTTTCTTATAGTCTGTTGACCCTCCACTTTTGCATATCTTATTATGATAAATCTGCATCATATTTTAATGAGCTTATTTATAAGAAAATAAAAATACGATGTTTTCAATTTCAATGTAATGTTAACCTGCAATACCAACATTCTACAGGATTATTATAGTGCGGTGACTTTGCTCATATACATTTCATGAATATAGAGAAATTCTGGGATTGTCAAACTAGAGTCCTGCATCGGGTCGGGTCGGGTCGACTAATTGTTTTTTCTTGTGGGTCGGGTTCGGTCGAGTTGACTGATTTATTTTTCGTGCGGGTCGGGTTCGGGTTGGGTTGACTGATATTTTTTTACTGCGGGTCGGGTTCAGTTTTCAGCCAGTCGGGTCGACTTCAGAACATCTTTCAAAAAAATTTTACCTTAATAAATAGAAATGTGTTTTCTATATATACCCATAAAGAATACATGCTTACCCAGATTATTGTAGCAAAATAAACATCCGTATCGCACTGAAACAATTAACAAAATACATGAAATACATCATTATTATCTTTTAGAATAGAAGCTGTAAAAAGCAGGCTCCCTCTGAGAATAATCAGATGTGTGATTCAACTATTTTTATTACTCACATCCTTTTGAAATAGAATGTGAACGTAAACTAACAATTAATACTTTTTCTCTTGCAGATGTTTTTAAGAAGTTATTGAAATGTAATGTAATTAGATTTAGATGAGAACGGATGTTTAGTAGGCATCTACAAAACTGTATTATTTTTATTTATATATATATATATATATATATTAGCGTGATAAGCATTAAAGAAAAAACTACAAACGCTAAATTTGAAACTATTTTTTAAGCACTTGAAATACACATCACACATATAATCGGCAGTAAAATTTTTGAAGCGCTAGCAGTAATTCATGTTTAAAAGATATGCACATAATACTGTTCTATTAAGTAAATATTTGTTCACTCTTGATCTTAGTCTTTATGCTGTTCATAAAAAAATTAAATTGCTGATAAAAATTCGCGATAAATAAAAGAAAGAAAGAAAGAAAGTAAAATGTGGATGTGGGCTTTAATAATTTTGCCGCCGACTGTAAATAGTTAAAAAATATTATAAATATATTTCTTATATTTTTAAATTTTTAACTTAGTACTAGTAATTATATTTTCAATTTTTTTTAAACGATTTACCAATTTATTTTGTAACTTAAAAATGTTTGCATGAGTTTTAGTTGAATTATTCATTTTCATTTATATTCGGGTTTCGGATCGGGTTTGGGTATAAAGAAATCGGGTTCGGGTCGTCAAAATTGTCTGTCGCGGGTTCGGGTCGGGTTTCGGGTTGATTTAAAATCCAATTGTCGGGTTCGGGTCGGGTAAAACCGGACCTGTGTAAGACTCTGTGTCAAACCATTGTCCACTGAAATATTTGTAAAATTTGGATCATTATAATTTCCGTTAAGGACATGACTTCATCTATTCTTCCGTACTTAATTCCAAACCCTTACGCTAAAGACACGTTATGCTAAGAGCACTATCGCTAAGGGCACGTCACCTTACAATTGTGCTTCATTCCATTAGATAGAAATATATTTTTTGGTAATCGTTAATTATCATCCTTCTTTTTTTTTCCTTCAATTAAATAAGTGCTATACAAAAACTAGATTAATTTTATATAAATTATTTATTCATTTTAATGAAATGATTTACCAATCTAACATTTAATTTATATAATATATTAGGATTTGATTTATCACTATTGATAGGAAAGTTAATTCCGTTACCAGCTTCAAGCTTTGCAATATGTCTTCTCTTATAACCTAATTAAGGGGAGATATAACAATTTTCAAAAATGTAGTCTTTAAGGGAGGGAAAAGGGCGTCTAATATTTCTACCCGTTCTTCGCAAAGAGAAAAATCACAGTTGTTTTCAATAGAAACTTTAAATTTAGCAAAATTGGCACTTATTAAAGTGAAAGATTAGAATCTCATGAAATTTAACTTCTGCTTTTCCTTTGCACGGAGAACATAACAATGGTTTCCGTTAGACGCTTGAAGTTTAGAAAAATATCTACTCTTGCACTCTAATTAAGATAAAATATAAGATTTTGTTTTTTAATTTAGTCCTTAAAGGTGGGAAAGGGGACGACTAACATTTCTACCCGTTCGTCGCACGTTACAAATCGTAGTAATTTCTAATAAAAGCTTCAAATGTAGCAAGATCTTTCTTCGTAGGCCCTAATTAAAGTGTGTGATAGGAATCTTACGAAATCTAACTTTAAAAGGTGTAAAAAGGGTGTCTAACATTTCTACCCGTTCTTCGCACGGGGAAAATCGCAGCTGTTTCCTATAGAAGCATGAAATATAGAAACATGTCTCCTATTAGACCCTAATTAATGTGAAATATAAGAATCGTCCGAAATTTAACATTTAAGGGAATAAGAGGGGGGGGGGGGTAACATTTCTACCAATTATTCGCATGGCGAAAACCGTCGTGGTTTCCTGTAAAAGCATGGAATTTAGAATAACGTATTATTTTTGGTCCTAATTAAGATAAAATATAAGAATCGTCATGATTAGTTCAATTATTTAAATCTCAAAATATATCATAATTGAATGTTTTGTAAATATTAACTATCGTGATTAATTAAATTTCTTCCTTTCTACTTTTATTACAACCATTATATGACCGTGTCAAGTTATTTAATGACAATTACAATAATTTAATGTTTATTTTATCAAAACTGTAATGGTATTAATCATGGTTTCTTTTATTTCATACATTGTAGAAATAAACTTTTTAAAAGTTTAATTAAGTTACTTCTTTCATCCCTTTCAGCTGATAATGATTGTACTTAAAAATTACTTTTTGGAAGCCATTAAGATTACTTTATTTTAAAAAATCAAAAATATTTTTTTTAATGTTATTTGATCACCGAAACTTTAAAATTTGTAAACAATAGTGACTCCGGACACTTCTTGTAAATAGTAATTAAAAATACCTCCAAACATTAAGTTTATCAACAACTTCAAATTATAATTTCACACTAAGAAACGGGCTAACAACGCCAAATCTGGAATCCACTCTACTCTGTGTTACCATGGAAACACAACCTCTCACCTTATTTCATTAATGGAATCATCTGAAAACACGTGATTCGCGTGCCAAGTTATCGCGGTTGTACAATACGGCAAAATTATCCATTGCTTTGCTGCACGTCGTCTTGTATTTCGTTGTGTTTTCACTACCCGTGTGCGTTTTGCGTATTGTAGAATGTTTCTCGGCTAAAGAATATCTCATTTATGAGTGAGCATGATTTAAACAAAGAAGTTATATTATATGCTTTTGTTTGTGTCCTTTAAATGAATGAAAATGGATTGAATTGCTACAAAAGAAATTTAAAATATAAGCCATACAATATGTATGTAGGATGTCAAATGTAGTATGCAAAATATCGATATAATTGACAGAACCAAACAAAATAAATATGTTATTATTTATTTTACAACAAACTTATTTTTTCGTGCGCGAAACATTATCTTGAAGAGATATCGATTACTTTTTTAGATTGCAAAACATAAATGTACCGTTTAAAAGCCGTTAATAAGTTAAAAGTAATTAATGTATATTAAATTTCTTGACAAATATTAAAGATATTAGAATTTTTTTTCTTTTATTTTACAAGATTGATTTAAATATTATTGCTATATTATGCAAAACAATTGCATCATAAGTAACTAATATTCCACAGTTCGTATTAAATAAATATTTCAGTAATGGAAACAAATAATGTATCTTTTATTCAAATGATAACATGTTAAGGAAACTCAAAATCATAAAAGATAGTTTAAAAACATTACATCGTAAGTCATGCTATGCACATATCGTAACCATTTGTCAAGCATGTTTCTTACATATTTTTCTTGGCTGTACGCTCTTATTGTATAACACTGGATATGCAAATTGTTGCTGACAGAATTAAACAATAAAGCATAGATCTTCTTTACTTAAAAGAGAACATGAATTCCTTTTTAGAAAGATAAAATTCATCTTGAAAATAATCGCCTATTTATGAAAATGTTGCTTACTTAAACATTCTGTTTATTCAGAGTTGCGTGAGATGAAACGTATATTGCGTGACTTATTAAATATGATCTCGTCATTTGTGATAAAGTGTCACCATTTAGAAAAAGCCGTAGTAAAATTTATATTTTATTAAGTGACGTGTTTCAATCTGCATGCTTTTTTCTAATATGATTAAAAGAAGAGGAAAGTCTTAAGATTATTAATATCTGAAATAAACAGATAAAAATATTTTTTTTTTTTTTAAACCTATTGAGGTTTATGTTACGTAATGTCTATTTAATTCATTGATTCTTTACTGAGTACACTTTTTAAAAATATATATATATATTATATATTAGCTTCAACAGAATTTGTAAAAATATTGAAATAAAATATCTCAATAATACAAGTGGGACGGTGTCCTTAGCGAAAGTGCCTTCAGCGTAAATCTAAAAACCCGTGTCCTCAGCGTAAATGTTATATCCCCATGGTGGCGTGTTTTTAGTATAAGTGCCTTTAGGGTAAGTGCCTTTAGCGCAAACCTGTAATAAGTAAAAAAAAATCTGGAGTGACTCCACTCGACTTTCCGAAGATTGAGTAATTAACAGTTTTGTAGATAAAGTAAAGAAAGAGGAGTTGTTAAACAAACAAAAGAGAGAAAACCATAATAGAGTGTTTGAGTATTTTTCTCCATCTATTACACGATGTTTTATTTAACGCTACTGAACTTAGATCATAATAGTCCATAGATCATAATGATAAAGAATTTTTCGTTGTGTCCCTGTAAAAACCTATAAATGCTAGATTCACTAAAATGCTTATAGTTAGTGCAACAGTGATTTATAATACTCATATAAATTTTCAGCTCAATTCAATAAGGCGTTTAGATGCTATCGTGCTTTTAAAAATTTAGTCCCATAGGCCATAGTGATAAAGAATTTTTCTTTGTGTCCCTGTAAAAAAACTGTAAGTGCTAGATTCACCAAAATCTATACAGTTAGTTCAACTGTGATCTATAACATGTGTAAAATTTTTTTGCTCAGATTAATAAGGCGTTTAAACGCTATCACACTTTTAAAAATTTGGCCCCATAGGCATAATGATAAAGAATTTTTCTTTGTGTCCCTGTAAAATAAACTATAAGTGCTAGATTCTCCAAAATCTATACAGATTGAGTATTTGTGACCTATAATATGTGTATAAATTTTTTGCTCAATTTAATAAGGCGTTTAGATGCTATCGCACTTTTAAGATTTTGCTCCCATAGGCCATAATGATAAAGAATTTTTCTTTGTGTCCCTGTAAAAAAACTATAAGTGCTAGATTCACCAAAATCTATAGGGTTCGTACTATGGTGACTTACAATATGCGTACCAACTTTCAGGTTAATCGAACAAAGCGTTTAGACGCTAGCGTGTTCACTCACAGACATACACACATACATACACACATACACACATACACACACACATACATACATCATCGTAAAAATAGTGAAACCGGACTCAGGGGACCTCAAAACGTATACAAACATCAAAATCTCGAAATCGGATTTTTGACATGATTACAATACTTTCCTCACTATAGTGTTCGGAAAGTAAAAATAATGAATGAAAGAAAATGAATTTCTAAACATTCCTTCACACTTTATCCAGATTTAGGATTTGTTATTAGGTTTCAGAAGTGAGCTGTCGCAAAATAGGTTCGTTTAAAATTGATGGAATGTTCTTTATTGTCATATTTATACAATGAAACTATCTGGTGTGTCACTCAACCAACTTTCTCTTGTCTTACATTTCAGTAAAGATAGGTTGCAGATAAGTCATAGAATCAATACGGTAAGTTAATAAAGTTCAATCTACTTTCAAAATAATCTAAAATGGGTCTAGGAAAAAAATTATTTAACGTATAATTCTATGTGGGCGGGCTCATCAACCCACCAGTTCAATTATAGTATCTACATTTATCTATTTATTTATTTATTAACTTCAAGGCTATTATTTGTTTGTCTTCAAACTTGCCAATCTTGATCATATTTTTCAAAAGGTAACCTAATACGAACTTCAAAATACACAATTTGATTTTCCTGCTGTTATATATATATATATATATATATATATATATATATATATATAGGCTATGCTAATAATATATATACATACAGATTAACCGCTACATACTGGACTTCCGTTTTCAGACCACCTGATAATGTGATATCATACAAAGACCATAGTTGAAAATGGAACTTGAAAAAATACTTTGTTTACAGTATGGGTATGAAAAATTAATTTTTCATCCTGAGGAGTGTTTGTCAACATAGTAAAATGTAGCAAAGCACTTCTATCTATTACATTCAATAAAAAAGAACGTTTAACTCAATTTTGGGTAGCCCTTTATATTTTCTGTAAAGAACATGCATTATAAACATTATTGTGTACTTAAATTTAGTCTTACTTTAAAAACACGAAAGGAATTACATTTCCAGCAATTTTCACGCTTAGCCTCAATATATCCAAATACTTTGGGTAACCTAGTAAATGATTGGTGAATTTTCATAGCACAATCTACACAAAACATGCTTTTATGCATATAAAAAATTTTGTTCATTCCGTTCTATTTAAGTCAGCCTATAAATGTTACACTGTGTTTATCTGAAATTTCCTCATAGGCATAGTGTATTCGAATTCTCTTGAATGCCCCTGTACACGAACCATTTGCTTAATCTCAACAAAAATTTTAGTGTAGCATCCCTATATGATACACACACTTAGGACTTTCTGCTACATTTTGTTCTTGAATTATTTTGATAACAGACACGCAGGAAGACATACATACATTCATATAGACAGACACACAGACCAGCTGCTAAAAACAATATTTTCTGATTTAGGAGACCTCAAAATGTGTAAATATAATAAAAACTTAATTTTTAAAACTTGATTCAAAAGTAATACTTTCTCTACCATATGTATGGGTAAGTGAAAGTAAAAAATATTGTCTTACTATTTTGTTTACGACAGCCTATAGAAGTTACTGTACTTAACATAATTTTTTTCCCAGTGTATTCGAATTCTGTTGTACAAGACACGAACCATTTGCTTGATGTTAGTGAAATTTTAGTGTATCACTATATGATACAGATTTAAAATACCGAGTTTTGACTTCATGCTACTGTTTGTTATTCAGATATGCTGATAACAGACACACACACAGATACCAATCACTTAATACATGATTTTCGGATTGAGGTTATCTCAAAACGTAGAATTATACCAAAAGCTCAATTTCGAAAATCTGACCGAAATAAAATTCTTTCTCTATGACATATATGGGTAAGAAAAAGTAAAAATTGGAGTAATGTTTTCTGTTATATATATATAATAACAAAACTGCAAGAATGTTCGTCATTGTCATGTTACGTACAATTAAAAAGTTGCAAGAATGTTTTTCGTTGCTGCGTTAGTATTGATATGTAATAAAAAAATTGATGGACTGTCAGTTATCATTTCACTGTAACTTCTGCGTATATGTGCATTCAAACACTTTCCCAAGTCTCCATTTTCTTCCAATTTACAGAATATTAGTTTTATTTTTTCGTCGCAGTATTTATTTTTCTTATAGTCTGTTGACCCTCCACTTTTGCATATCTTATTATGATAAATCTGCATCATATTTTAATGAGCTTATTTATAAGAAAATAAAAATACGATGTTTTCAATTTCAATGTAATGTTAACCTGCAATACCAACATTCTACAGGATTATTATAGTGCGGTGACTTTGCTCATATGCATTTCATGAATATAGAGAAATTCTGGGATTGTCAAACTAGAGTCCTGCATCGGGTCGGGTCGGGTCGACTAATTGTTTTTTCTTGTGGGTCGGGTTCGGTCGGGTTGACTGATTTATTTTTCGTGCGGGTCGGGTTCGGGTTGGGTTGACTGATATTTTTTTACTGCGGGTCGGGTTCAGTTTTCAGCCAGTCGGGTCGACTTCAGAACATCTTTCAAAAAAATTTTACCTTAATAAATAGAAATGTGTTTTCTATATATACCCATAAAGAATACATGCTTACCCAGATTATTGTAGCAAAATAAACATCCGTATCGCACTGAAACAATTAACAAAATACATGAAATACATCATTATTATCTTTTAGAATAGAAGCTGTAAAAAGCAGGCTCCCTCTGAGAATAATCAGATGTGTGATTCAACTATTTTTATTACTCACATCCTTTTGAAATAGAATGTGAACGTAAACTAACAATTAATACTTTTTCTCTTGCAGATGTTTTTAAGAAGTTATTGAAATGTAATGTAATTAGATTTAGATGAGAACGGATGTTTAGTAGGCATCTACAAAACTGTATTATTTTTATTTATATATATATATATATATATATTAGCGTGATAAGCATTAAAGAAAAAACTACAAACGCTAAATTTGAAACTATTTTTTAAGCACTTGAAATACACATCACACATATAATCGGCAGTAAAATTTTTGAAGCGCTAGCAGTAATTCATGTTTAAAAGATATGCACATAATACTGTTTTATTAAGTAAATATTTGTTCACTCTTGATCTTAGTCTTTATGCTGTTCATAAAAAAATTAAATTGCTGATAAAAATTCGCGATAAATAAAAGAAAGAAAGAAAGAAAGTAAAATGTGGATGTGGGCTTTAATAATTTTGCCGCCGACTGTAAATAGTTAAAAAATATTATAAATATATTTCTTATATTTTTAAATTTTTAACTTAGTACTAGTAATTATATTTTCAATTTTTTTTAAACGATTTACCAATTTATTTTGTAACTTAAAAATGTTTGCATGAGTTTTAGTTGAATTATTCATTTTCATTTATATTCGGGTTTCGGATCGGGTTTGGGTATAAAGAAATCGGGTTCGGGTCGTCAAAATTGTCTGTCGCGGGTTCGGGTCGGGTTTCGGGTTGATTTAAAATCCAATTGTCGGGTTCGGGTCGGGTAAAACCGGACCTGTGTAAGACTCTGTGTCAAACCATTGTCCACTGAAATATTTGTAAAATTTGCATCATTATAATTTCCGTTAAGGACATGACTTCATCTATTCTTCCGTACTTAATTCCAAACCCTTACGCTAAAGACACGTTATGCTAAGAGCACTATCGCTAAGGGCACGTCACCTTACAATTGTGCTTCATTCCATTAGATAGAAATATATTTTTTGGTAATCGTTAATTATCATCCTTCTTTTTTTTTTCCTTCAATTAAATAAGTGCTATACAAAAACTAGATTAATTTTATATAAATTATTTATTCATTTTATTGAAATGATTTACCAATCTAACATTTAATTTATATAATATATTAGGATTTGGTTTATCACTATTGATAGGAAAGTTAATTCCGTTACCAGCTTCAAGCTTTGCAATATGTCTTCTCTTATAACCTAATTAAGGGGAGATATAACAATTTTCAAAAATGTAGTCTTTAAGGGAGGGAAAAGGGCGTCTAGTATTTCTACCCGTTCTTCGCAAAGAGAAAAATCACAGTTGTTTTCAATAGAAACTTTAAATTTAGCAAAATTGGCACTTATTAAAGTGAAAGATTAGAATCTCACGAAATTTAACTTCTGCTTTTCCTTTGCACGGAGAACATAACAATGGTTTCCGTTAGACGCTTGAAGGTTAGAAAAATATCTACTCTTGCACTCTAATTAAGATAAAATATAAGATTTTGTTTTTTAATTTAGTCCTTAAAGGTGGGAAAGGGGACGACTAACATTTCTACCCGTTCGTCGCACGTTACAAATCGTAGTAATTTCTAATAAAAGCTTCAAATGTAGCAAGATCTTTCTTCGTAGGCCCTAATTAAAGTGTGTGATAGGAATCTTACGAAATCTAACTTTAAAAGGTGTAAAAAGGGTGTCTAACATTTCTACCCGTTCTTCGCACGGGGAAAATCGCAGCTGTTTCCTATAGAAGCATGAAATATAGAAACATGTCTCCTATTAGACCCTAATTAATGTGAAATATAAGAATCGTCCGAAATTTAACATTTAAGGGAATAAGAGGGGGGGGGTAACATTTCTACCAATTATTCGCATGGCGAAAACCGTCGTGGTTTCCTGTAAAAGCATGGAATTTAGAATAACGTATTATTTTTGGTCCTAATTAAGATAAAATATAAGAATCGTCCGAAATTTAACACTTAAGAGAATAAGCCTTGGGGGAGGAGTCTGTCTAGCCATTTCTATCCGGGAAAAATTAAAGTGATTTCCATGAACATTTTCAATAGATTTCGACAACGTTTGCCTGTATCAGGTATCATAATAGACAATATCTGGTCATCAGGTTACTGTTAGTTACAGAACTGTTAGTTGTATTATAATTTGGATTTAAGATTTCCATCTTTAGAATGAGACTATACAATTTATTAAAAAAAATAAACCCAGAAATTATTCCGGTACGCATCTTTATTTTGCACATATATTTATTTTATTGATATAACTACTAAAAAACAGAACTATTATAAAAATAATGCGTTTCCTTTACACATATCTTATTATTTAAATTAACAAAATTACTCGAGAAATAATCAAACATTTAATAAAAGATAACAGTTCAAGAAAAAATCTAATAACGCATTTTATTCACAGACGATATGTACAGCCTCATAAATATTCATTGAACAACAGCTAGGTTGATATTTGCGTGGGAAATGTTCATGCTACGTGTCAAAAGTAATTAACACTTAATTTTATACGATGTTGCTTAGCAATGGAATTAGTTATGCTAAAGTAGAATAATCTTTTTAAATACATTAAGCGGATTCTAAGAATGCATGTTTTCATCTCTTCAATAAATATGTTTCAGTAATTGTTATTGGCAGAATTTAGTGTATAATACAGTGGGATATGTCTCTGATTAACCTCATTAATATATACAGAAGGATATAAGTTATAATAAGAGTTATTAGTTGATTGGATTATAGTCAGATTTTAGAAGCGTTTTCGAATAAAATTTATTTGTTATTAGTTCTGTATTTTATGTATACAAAAACCTTTTTTAAACAGTTTTTTCTAAACACATGAACTTTTCAATCGATTTTCGATCTTTATAATTAAACTATATATTCTAATTATATTTTAGTATTTCTTTGTGCAGTCATAGTTCTATATGTATATATATATGTTTATCAATATTTTTATATTTATCAATATATTAATATTTAAATGTTAAACTTTGTTTAAATTTTATCATATATATAAATATATATATTTAAAAACAAATGTGTTTATATTTTGTTAAATTATTTTTTCATTTTGTAAATAGTATGCCGAATAGGTTTGCAAGAAATATTTCACAATATATTAAAAAAATAAATGTCTATATACACGGAGAAAAAATTCTGTAATTGACATCTAGAATCTAAATTGTGGCTCTAGAAAAAATATAACCGTGTCATCCTTATAAATTATAGTCCCCTCTGAAAGCGAGTGCTAGAAGCCCTTATTAAAATTCTAGAACGTTTGCCTATATTATCAAAGGCAAATTTATTAAAAACCTCTGGAAATAAATGAGAATACAAGCAGGGCCTGATTAAGGGGGAACCTCGCTCATACCGGAATATTTTTACAATTATTTTTTACTTCATGTCATAGAAATTCCACGCTTTGACAAGGAAATATTTTTTATAAAAAATGATCGGTGTAAAACAATCCAATTTACTCACCGTTATTAGACACCAGAATTCTTTTAAATAATTTTTAATGAAAATTTTCTGTTTATTATAGGAGGAAAGTATTTGTTAAAAAATAACGGTGTAAGTATAAATAATGTGTAAAGAGCAAGCTTCCCCCTTAATCAGGCCCTGAATACAAGAGGCGGATTTCACTAACTATAATCTTGGTTTATGACCCAATTCTAGAAAATCAAGCGAGAACTCTTCGCAATATAAATGATTCAGAATATCGTTTCACCATCTAGAAATGTGTAAATTAGAAAATCTCAATCATTTCGTCTATTCAATTTATTGGCGTGTCTTATGCGTGTAGCTCGGGAATCAGTATTTCCAGGGGTTAAGGGATTTAGAAAATAGCCACTAATTCACTCTAGAGGAAGGCAGTATATTACTTTCAGTGTATATATATATATATATTTATATAACATATCTTTAAAGTATACGTTACAATTATATTATACCTATAGAAGCTTTTAATTAATGGAAATATCACGTAATATGTTATTTTGATATTTTCATAGTTGAATTTTTGAATTATACTAATTATACTTATCAACATTTTAACAAATCAGACGATGAATATCTAGAATTAAAGAAAAATATCTTTATTTTTGTTCCTGTAGACCAGGATGTTAGTAATTGTTTGATTTTATATAAAGACATTTTTTTTGAAAGAAATTTAGGAGATTTTAACAAAGATTTCTATTATACTAATTTAAATTTAAATTCAAAAATAGTTGAAAAAAATGTTTTACAGCCTATCAGACACGGGGCCGTGTTATTAGCGAAGGAGCCTTTAGAGAAAATCTATATACCCGTGTCCTTAGCGTAAATGTTATACCCACTCGTTGGCGAGCTTTTAACCTGGGTGACTTTAACGTAAATATGCAGGGTGGTTATAATGAAGCTTTCGTTATAAACAGTATCCTACAGCACAAACGGGTAAACGGAGTACAAGGAAATTTGGTATTTAGACTATACACTAGATGCGCTCAAGGAATTTAAAAAGAGGGAGAGAGAGAGTGAGAGAGTTTCAAAATGTCCACCAGAGAGTGCCTTTCTCGGAAAAACATTAAATTTAACACAATAAACACAAGCAATATTAAAAGTACGCTTAAGGTTGCCGAAACAGCTGTATGGTTTTCATATTTTGTCTTTTTCGGCGTTTCTGACGTTGTCATTTTTATTGGTTTTAACAATCCAGCACCAAATCTCCTTTTAATATTAACATTTATTGACTAGTTTCTGATCACCTTGTCACAAAACATGACAACGTCTGCGAACATTTTATACCCTACCTGTTTTGCATAAAGCTTCCTCTTCTTCGCAAGCATGCAAATCTCGTCATTTTTTCCCTAGAACTGACACATTTTTCACGTTTTACATTTTATTTCTCAAAATTCTGGTTCTATATTGTTAATATTGTTTCTGTATTCCATTTTAGTCGTTCATTGTGTTAAAATTAACGTTTTCCCGGAAAAGGCGCCCTCTGGTGGACACTTTGAAACTTTTTTTTTTTTTTCAAAGTTCTGTGATCGCATCTCAGGTATAGTTCAATGTACCAAATTTCGTTACATTCCGTTCACCCTCTTGCACTGTTAAGATATTGTTTATAGGGTAAGTTTAATTATACCCACCCTGTATAAAAAGTAATAAATAAATAAATAAATAAATAAAATAGAACTTTTTAACTTACCTTCACATTTTGTTCAGGCTGAGCGTTGGCAATTTAGTTTCGGTAGTAAACTATAGCAAAATAAGGGCTTTTAAAATTTAAGTATCTTTATATATATATTTCTTTTGTGCGTGTGTATGTCACTGAACTCCTCCTAAACGGCTGGACTGAGCTTAATGAAATTTTTTGTGTGTCTTCAGGTGGATTCGAGAATGGTTTAGATTTACAAATGAAAGTTGTAACTTAATTAGTTCTTTTTTAATTAATTTTTAACCAACTCTTTCAACAACTTTTCCACCTAGATGGCGTGAGTTGTCGTAAACACGATGTCAGAATTTATTTAATGTTGAAATGAAATATGAATTTTTAACCGTATCTTACGAAGTGTTTTAAAATTTTTTTTTAAATTAATATTTTTAGAATCGTAACCGTATCTTACGAAGTGTTTAAAATATTTTTTCAAAGTTAAAATTTTAGAATCGTAAACACGATATCAGAAATTATTTAATGTTGAAATGAAAAATGAATTTTTAACCGTAAGTGTTTAAAATATTTTTTCAACGTTAATATTGTTAAAATGTTAAAATTAGTTAAAATGGTATATTCTTTTAAAAAATTCGTCAATATCCGACGGAGTTATTTTATGTTAAAATGAAAAATGAATTTTAGACATTGATAACCGTTGGGTGGTCCCATATTCGCCTCTGCTGAGCAAAACATCCAATGCTCATATTAATGTTCAGTTCTGCAGTTCAGAGAAGAGCATCAAATACATTTGCAAGTATGTGAATAAAGGCAGTGAGTGATATGGCTGTATTTCGAGTTGAAAATACAAATGTGAATGCTCCTCCAGTGTATAAAAACGATGAAATAACACTTTACCAAATTGGCCGGTACGTCAGCTCCAATGAAGCTGTTTGGCGTATCTTTGGTTTCCCAATTCATGAACGGGATCCAGCAGTTCTTCATTTAGCCGTCCATCTTGAAAATGGCCAGCGCGTATATTTCACGAGCGAGACAGCGATTGATCGTGCTATAAATCCACCAAAAACTACACTCACCGAATTTTTTGAATTGTGTAATCGTGCGGATGCTTTTGGTGCTTTTACACGGACATTACTCTATTCAGAAGTACCACGCTATTTCACATGGGCTCCAACAAAAAATGGATGCCCCGCAAGCAAGGCACGCTGATTGATGCATGTCCCGGTTTATTCAAATCAAACACCTTGGGACGAGTATTTAAAGTCAATCCAAGGCAGACTGAATGCTTTTATCTTCGACTGTTATTGGTTAATGTCATCGACCCTTTCTCATTTCAAGATTTACGTAAAGTGAATGGACAACAGTATCCAACGTATAAAGATGCATGCCTTGCACTCGGCTTGCTGGAAGACGACAACCAGTGGGAGTGTATGCTTGCTGAAGTAGGACTGAACTGTACAGCAAAACAAATTCGTCTACTATTCGCTATAGTGTTGACTACATGTTTCCCGGCCCGAGCAGAGACATTATGGGATAATCACAAAGATTCAATGACTGATGATATATTGCATCAACATCGTTCACGGTGCAACGATCTAACGATAGTATTCAGTGACGATATGTACAATGAAGCATTGATTGCTATTGAAGATCTTTGCATTATCATTGCCAACTTACCACGCAGTCATTTCGGTATGCATTCAACAAATCGAAATGCATCTGATTTAATGAGCACTGAATTGAATCGTGAACTACAATACAATACTGTAGAAATGGCAGCGATTGTTGCTCGCAATGTCCCACTAATGAATGAAGAACAAAGAACCATTTACGACCGCATCATGCTCGCAGTTTTGGCAGGACAAGGTGGATTCTTTTTTTTTTTTTTGGGGGGGGGGGGGTGCACCAGGTAGAACTTGCAAAACATTCCTTATTTCGCTAATTCTCGCCGAAATACGATCAAATAATGGCATCGCATTGGCTGTTGCATCATCTGGCATTGCGGCAACTTTATTGGATGGAGGCAGAACAGCTCATTCATTATTTAAACTGCCACTAAATATTCAAAATAACCCAGACGCAGTGTGCAACATAAAAAAACAATCGTCCATGGCCACAGTGCTGAAATAGTGTAAAATTCTTATCTGGGATGAATGTACTATGGCACACAAACATTCGATTGAGGCGTCGAACAGGACATTGAAAGATATAAAAAACAACGACAAACTATTTGGCGGCATTCTGTTACTCTTTTCAGGTGATTTCAGACAAGCACTTCCCGTTATTCCGCGTTCAACATACGCTGATGAGATCAACGCGTGCTTAAAATCATCGTCATTGTGGCTTAATGTTGAAAAAGTACAACTGAAAGTAAATTTGTGCGTTGAAACATTCTCAAAACAATTGTTAGATATCGGCGGTGAAAAAGTTACTACAGATGAAAATGGATGCATAAAATTACCGACCGATTTCTGCACAATCATTGATTCTCAAGATGCTCTTATTGACCAGATATTTCCCGATGTACACAGACGATACACAAATCGTGAGTGGCTAGCAGAAAGAGCAATTTTAGCAGCAAAAAATGTGGACGTCAACGAATTGAATCTCAAGATACAACATTTGTTACCAGGAGACTTGGTGTCATACAAATCTAATGATACAGTTTGCGATGCCACCGAAGCTGTAAATTATCCAACAAAGTTTTTAAACTCATTGGATTTACCAGGCATGCCACCGCATATTTTAACACGCTTTTATTAGCTTCACCTGTATGTATGTATGTTTGTTTGTAACTTCTCTGGGAGCAAACAAAAAATTTGTATTGTAAAAAAAAAATACTTTTCTTACGTGAGCGATGTGGCGTAGAGGTAAGGCGCCGCGCTACGAACCTAAAGGTCCACAGTTCGATCCCCGTCAGGGGAGATTTTTTAAAAATGGTTTTTGTTAATTCTAAGTTATTTTAATTAAAGATTTAAGGGTATGTAAATATTCCGGTGTGTCACTCACACGATTTTCTCTTACCCTGAATTTTTATACTAAGATAGATATTTTGTGCTTTTTAGTTCACATTTCTATAAAAGCGTGTTCTTTAATTTTTTAAAACTATAATATTATTACAACTGAAGGTTGGATCTCCGGTTATTTTGCTTCGTAATTTAAACCCACCACGGTTGTGCAACGGCACGCGATTAGTCATAAAAAAATTAATGAAAAATGTTATCGAAGCCATCATTTTAAATGACAAATTCCGAGGTGAAAATATATTGCTACTGCGAATCCCTATTATACCCACAGATGTGCCAATTCAATTTAAACGCCCTCAATTTCCAATTAGATTGGCATTTGCAATGACTATCAATAAGTCTCAGGGTCAAACGATGTCTGTCTGTGGCTTAGATTTGAGCACATCATGTTTTTCACACGGACAATTATAAGTGGCTCTCGAGTGGGCAAACCATCCAGTTTGTTTGTATTGGCGAAAGATGGGATAACAAAAAATATTGTACACTCTATTGCATTAAGGGATTGATATTGTTTTTTTAGTAATATTGTTATAAGTAGCGATATGTATATAATTTTAAAGAATCAATTTTAATAAATTAAAAAAATAAATGATTGGTGTTTTGTTATTTTTATATTCTTTCACCGTTCACAGCGCTCCATACATCTTTCACTTATATACCACATCCTTACACACTTACAATAAGTTAGTTATTTTTTTCTAGCAAAATATTCTCTAGAAATAATTTATATGACAAAACAACGTTTGTCGGGTCAGCTAGTATATATATATATTTGGTCACATTCGTACAATAAAATATTCTGGTGTGTCACTCTCACAATTTTCTCTTACCCTGCATTTCAATACTATAAAGATAGCTTGCAGTTTAAGTCGTAAAATCAATAACATAAAATAATAAAGTTCAATCTATTTTTAAATAATCTAAAATGAGTTTAGAGACAGTTTTATTTGACATATATTTCTGTGTAATGGAGGTTATTTGAATTCTCTGCAGTTATTTGTTTTTCAGTTATGCAGATAACAGATATACATAGAGACAAACCGCTAAAAATAGGACTTTCGTTATGAGGGAACCACAAAATATGACATTATGCAAAAACCAGAGTTGAAAATAGAACTTCAAAAAATAGTTTGTTTCCAGTATAGATATGAAAAATTAGTTTTCCTTCCTGAGCAGTGTTCATCGACATAGTAAAAAGCAGCAAGCACTTCAATCTATTATATTCAATTGAAAGGGGTGATTGTGGCTCTAAGATGAAAACCTTTAAATTAGAGTGTCAAATAATAATAATAATAATAATAATAATAATAATAACCTCGAATATATCATATAATACTCATATTATTTAGACCATAAGCCCTGAACCTTTTCACAATTCGATTACATATCACCTGGATGTCAAATGAACAACCAATGAAGACATATTATAACTTTATAAGAATTTTAAAATACATGGAATTGGATTAAAAACCCTGAAATCATAATAGCCCCTGAACACAAACACCCCTGTTAGAAAAGAACATTTAGCTCTGTTTTGGATAGCCCTGTATATAATCTAGGAAAAATTGCACTTTAAATAATATTGTGCACCTAAATTTAGTCTTACCTGGAAAGCATCTAACACGAAATTAATTAGTATTCTAGCAATTTCCAAGTATAGTTCCAGTATATCAAAATACTTTGAGTAGCCCTGTAAATGATATAAATTTTCGTACAACAATCTACATAAAACATGCTTTTATGCATTTAAAGTTTTTTTCATTCCGTTCTGTTTAAGTCAGCCTATAGTTGTCACTCTGTACTTACCAGAGATTTCCACATTGGCATAATCTATTTGAATTCTTTTGAATGTCCCTGTACACGAACCGTTTGCCTGATCTCAACTGCGATGACTTTGCTCATATACATTCCCTAAATATAGAGAAATTATGGTACTGTTCAACGATTGTTCATTGAAATAGTCATAAAATTTAGATTTATTATTTCCGCTAATGACACGGCTTCTTCTATTCTTCCTTCTTTAATGACAAAGTCTTACGCTAGTGGCACGTTACGCTAAGGGCATTATCGCTAAGGGCACGTCGCCATTGAGACAAGTAAAATCTTCTTGTAACTTTCAGATTTGCAGTAATATTACTTGGTAGTAGTATATTTTGGTAGTAATATTCCTTTTTTTTTTTTATCTGACACCTAAATTCTACAAAGATCTAGTTAAATTCAGGTTTATATGCTGTACTACAAATAGTATTGGTAAAGGTTTTAATGTAAAGTTACAAACTTAAAAAAAAAAAAAAAAAAAATGTATGTTCTTTTTTTCCTATTTAAATGTAAAAACATTGGTTATTTTTGGTTCATTCATAATAGTACTGATTTAATTAATAAAATAACTTTTACAACTTCTTCTATTCAAACCATTGGTTTTGAAAATCTATTTTGTAATATTTCCATAGTTTAAGATATTCTTTAAAAAATTTTTATAGTTTTTATATTGAAGATGAATTAAATATTCCTACAAATTTATTTGTCTGTTTATATCATTTTTGTTTGAATAACTATTAAATTGTGTTTCAAGATAGAATTTTTAAAGAGCCACATGGTATTGGCATAGGGACAAATTATTCTACCAATGCTGCAAATCTTTTCTTATTTTGTTTTTTTTTAATATAATTTTACTGTTACTCACAGTATTAGTTTAATGCTTATCTTTATATTGAGGATTTTATTATTTTTAATACCGATTACAAGACTATTTTAAATTTACTTTTTTTATTACTTTTTTTTTTTTTTACTTTCTTTCACTCCCATATTTATATAGCACATAAGTAAAAATATCTACCATATTGCTTGTTGCCATACCTGGAAAAAAAATACGGAAAGAAACAACTTGAAACGTCATTGGATACAAAACAATTAAGTAAAAGTTTCAGAAGACATTCTGTGATTGCGGAAGAAACAGTGATATTGTAATCACAACTATACAACAATTATAAATTATTTGTTTACATACTAACAGCATGATATCAAGAGCGGTTCGTAGTATCGCGTCGACAATTGGCTATAATTCGACGTAAAATCCATTCAACTCGACGTTACCACACTGGAGATAAAGTAATTTCAAAGAAATATTAATTTTAACGCATTTATGAAATCACTTGGTTACTTTAAAATTATTAGCACTCACTGGTTTGCTTTAAACAACAAATCCTACATTTATTAATCCTATGACAGTCGAAAGCAAAAGTATCAGAGAACTAGTAATAATCCCTGTAAAAAAAAAAGTACACTTAATACTGCTTTGTTAAATAAATCCTTACCAAGTCATGATTTTAGTAAGTCTAAGAGCATGATTCGACAAGGATTTGCTTAACAAAACAGTATTAAGTGTACTTTTTTGATATCGGAATTATTGGTTAGATCTCAGATACTTTTGCTTCCGACAGTATATTGGGTTCTTAAGTTGCTCGAGCCCGATTTCTTAAATAATTTTATATGTGTATTATAATAATACAACTTTATTTTTTTATTAGCTGGCATTACATAACAATATTACCGTACGGCTTAAGCTCGCAATAAATTTTATAAATGTATATATGCATGTAACATAGCTGCCAATATTTTAATTTATTCCGGAGTATTTTGATTCCACTTATTTTTTAAAAGTAATTTGTCTTATTTTATCGATGTTATATATTGGAGAATTTTTTTCTATAAATAAAGTGGTGCGAAATAAAGGCGGGGCTAAAAGTACTACAGAATAAATTAAAATATTGGCTGCTATGATGTAATGCAGTCGGCAGCAAAAGTATCCGAGCACTAGCAAAAATTCCTATGTAAAAAAAAAAAAAAAAAAAAAAAACTTAATACTGTTTTGTTAAATAAATCTTTGTCAAATAATGTTTTTAGACTGACTAAGAATATGATTCGACAAGTATTTATTTAAGAATACAGTATTAAGAGTACTTTTTATATACAGGAATTTTTGCTAGTGCTCGCTTACTTTTGCTGCTGTCTGTATATATATATATATATATATATATATATATATATATATATGTATATATATATATATACTACCTTTTTTTCTATCTTCGATTTCTTATGTGTAAAAATTATATAATTTATAACATAAAATCAAACACGTTATATACATTACTTTGAAAAAAAAATTATAGCATTAAATGTAATTTAAAATTTTACATTATATCTTAATTTGATTTTTTGTAAAACTTTTTTTTTCCAATATTTAAAACAATCCTAAAAAGTAGGTATCGAATAAAAGGGTAAAGGAAATTGTTAAAGCATCTCTAATAATTTCAATGAATAATATGAGTTCAGCAAAAGCATTAATTTTTATTTGGAAGCGAAACGCAGAGTCTCATAAATATTCATAGAAACAATATCTCCGTTGGCATTTTAAAGAAGAATTTTTAAGCATCGCGTCGAAACTAATTAACATACTTGTTTTACACGCGTAGTTATTAACAATTTAATTATTTTCGTTATAACAGAATTATCTTTAAATTGTTTGCAACTGATACTTGGTTTCTTTACGCCTCACATTGTTTCTTGATTAATTGCTCATAATATAAACTCGATGGAAAATATTACTATTGGATAAAATTTCTTTGTTATTGTAGATAATAACTTTGTTGTTAATCATATATTAAAATTTATAACATTGAGTTATTTATTCATTCATTCATTTATATATTTATGTTTATTTATTTATTTATTTTTATTTTATTTTACTAATTTTATTTATTTATTTATATTTATTTTATTTTACTTTATTTTATTTATTTATTTATATATTTTTGTTAATGATAATACAATAGAGCAATAAATACATTTTTTCATTAAGAACAGGACTTAAATTTTTTTATTCGTTTTAAATGATGACAATCTAAATGTTAATATCTAGCTAGAAGAAAATTTAAGATTAAGAACATATATATATGTATATATATTGGGGAATTGTATATTATTATAAAATTTAGCATTCAAGAGTTAACTTGCTATTGCCGACAACATTAAAAATATATTTTTACATAAGGGTAAATTTTAGCATTTAGGAGACACGTGATAAATTTCAGTTACTTTCATTAAAGTAATTGTTTAAAGCCATTATTGGTGATTAAATTAGAATTTAATAATTGCGCTAAATATTTCTTATTAGACCCACACACGTAAGTCATGAATGCATGAATTTTTTTGCTTGAAATTTAGGAAAATAAGCCGTGAGAAACCATCCAAAAAAAAAAAAAATAAATAAAAAAAAGAATGGAGCAAAGATATTTTAAAATTGGAATTGGAATTGGAAAATGTTAAAAACTACAAAGACTCCATTATCGGGGAACATACAATCCTCCAG
This sequence comes from Salticus scenicus, assembly GCA_963930645.1. NCBI lineage: Eukaryota > Metazoa > Arthropoda > Arachnida > Araneae > Salticidae > Salticus > Salticus scenicus. The sequence goes on from OZ005659.1 coordinate 187,977,366, forward strand.
TAAAAGAGCTGCAATATCGCAAAATTTTGAAAAGTGTATAGGTAAATTAAGTCAAAAAGAAAAAAAAAAAAAAAAACAGCGTATACTCCTGTCTTGCAACAATACCCAACTATTAAAAGGAAATAAAGACAATATTTTAACACGTCACATATTTACCCCATTAGATAAACGACTTTTTTTTTTTTCTTTTTTTTTTTTTTTTTTGTCCACATATTTTACAAATGCCAATTCTACACAAAACGAGTTACCAACAGCATTTTGTCTGAGTAAATAGAAAATTTGTTTGAGAATTAGCCCTACTGAACTAATAAAAAAAAAATAATAATAATAATAAAACGGTTCCAGTTAATTATTACCAAACTTATAAAAATTATAAAAATTAATTTAATAAAATGAGAATACTTTAAATCCTGCTTTGAAGTTGATTAAATATATTTTAGCAATTTTACTTTATTAATTATTTTTATTGTGTCTTCTCTTTCTCGTTTAAATGCTTTAAGTGTTGTAAGCTTGCTCAATCCCTCAGGAAAAATGATAAACAATATAAGTCAAAATAAGTGAATTATTTAAAATGGTGTATTAAGCTTTGTTTGGATTAAAAATTAAGCTTAGTTTTAATTGGAGAAAAAGGAAAATTCATCAATTAAATCAATAAGTAATTTCCATTTAATTTCAATGCTATAAGACAATAGAAAAAAATTAGCTAAATTTTTTATTAAAAAGTATTTAAATTCAATTTTTCTTTTAAATCAGGGGAAAAATACATATAAAAATGAAATGTTAATTTTCAAATTATTTATTAAAAATATTAAATTACATTAGCATACAATTTTTTTTATTTATCTATTCATTCATTCACTCATTTTTAAAAATTATCTATAATTAATTATGTTTTTTCAAGAATTTAACTTTAAGTTTGATTAATCAATTAAATTTTAATTTTTAAGGAATTTTGAAATTATTTCTTTGACTAAATATTTTTCATTATTTTTTTTTTTTTCTTATCAAGCTATTGAAAAGCAAATAAAATAATATTTATTATTATTATTATTACTAAATTCTTGGAACTGTTGATACTTAGTTCCAAATCATCTAAAGCTTTTTTTTTTTTTTTTTTTTTTGTTAACATTTTTTTTTTTTTTTAATAAAGGAATAAATTCTATAAATTAACCAAAGAAAACTATTAATAGATTAATAGATATTTTACAAAGAATTCAATTTTATAGGTATTAATTATCTGGTTGTTATTTTATAAACCAGAAAACTGTCATAAAGAAATCCTGTAATAGTAACATTTATGTATATATATATGTATGTGGGACGCATTTCTTCTACCAGTCAGCAGAGGGCGCTGCCTCCGATGCCCATCTTTCAACGAGATGAGGAACGGAAGAATTAGTTAGCATCCGTCTGACAGTGGAGATAGCTGATCAGATCATCAGCGCGTTTGGTCGCTACATTGTAGTTAGAGCAACGAAGGCTCAAAGTAGTCGGGTAGAGCCATGAGAGACTCGGACTTTAGTTCTACATTTTGTTATAGCACGAGAAGGTGCTGTACTGTGCCTTTGTGATAATCTGCTAATGGCTTGAGCTACTTGATGTTTGTTAAGCTATGGAATAGGCATAGTGTTTCAGCTAAGTGTCTGCTATTATATTAATCTTTATGTGTATTTTATGTTATGAATGTTTCGTCCATACTTCAAATAAAGAGCTGTCCTACAATTGGATTCTACTCATCGTTGCCCCACCTCTAGACAAGATTCTACACACACACACACACACATATATATATATATATATATATATTATTCAACAACCCTCCCAACCTGTCAGTCATACAATACCACACAATCTCAGTACTTCTAACATTTTAAATCAAATGTACTCGCTTACCATTCACTGATATTTTCCACTGAACATTTTTTATTTTATTTTATTTATTTTTTATTCTTTTAGTTAATGTTTGTACTTTATATTATTTTATTGTATTTCATTTTTATATAAAATAGTAATTTTGTGTCCTTTATATTGTGTCCAAAATATGTCCTTTATGTCTAAATTTTTTAGTGAATAAAATATTATCCTTATCTTTTTAATAAAAAAAAATATCCTTGCTGTATTAAAAATGAGTTGTTTTAACAAATAAGGCAATGTGTAAATTTGTACTCTAAAGTCATAAACATATATTGTAGAACTAATTTGAAATTGTTTGTTTGGTTAATTAAAATCTCTAAGCTGTTAACTGAGAACATATTTTTTGTCATTTTCCAAAATTTTGCTAATAAAAATAAATTTTTATGCACTTTATAAACGCATATTTTTTTTCTTTAAATTAATTAATTAATTAATTTTTTTCAGTTAAAAATATTGTAAGTATTTTTTGTGATTATTGTTTATGTTTATATGTATATTTTTTAATCTACATGTTATTATGTGCAAATTTTTACTTAGAAAATTGATTCATTTTTAAAATTTAATTCTTTCTGCTCAAATAAACAAACGTATTATCAGCATTTTTTTTTTTTTTTTTTTCTAGTTGTAAACTTTTAGATATAAGTATTAAGAAATTTCTTCAATGCAATTTTAGGCATTTCATTCATATTACTTAAAGAAGTTGTTTATTATAAAAGAAAATTTTATAATTATTTGACAGGGAATTCAATATAGTTATTGGAAAAAAAAATTTTGTTTATATACTTAGACCTGCTAACTATGCTAGTTTATCCGTAATGGTATTAAGCCCCGCCTTTTTTTTTTTTTTTTTTCACACCAGAATAGTTGTAGAGCAATAGTCTTCTTATTTAATCATGAGAACATATTGCTAAATGTTACTCTACAACTATTTTAGTGTGAAAAAAGGGCGGGGCTTAACACCATTACTGATAAACTAGCATAGTTAGCAGGTCTATATAATTTTAAATAAAACAGAAGGTCTTTTTATTCAAGTTTGACATGTCAAGATTTTTAAAACGCAATTACTGCTTATAGCGTAGTACTACTGCAACGTAATCCCCAATCAAACAACCAAACAACGAAAAACAAAATTAATAACATCGTAACTTTTTCACATGAAGAGTGAAAACATGATTAATAAATGTCCTTTATCATATAAATTCTATCACAAATCCTGTACAAACAAGCATTCACAAATATTCCTTTCTTAACTATCATATTGTAGATTTTAGTTGTACTTTAGTTTACATATTTATATATATTTATAACGTTTGAGAATACTATGCTTTGTTCTGGACCTCTGAAGATTTTTTTTTCCCATAAATTTTACATAATTATGTTAGTTTTCTATAGAGGTAAAACAATAAAGTATAAATAAGAAATTATAAAACTCAAAAGTATTAAAAAAAAAAAAAAAAAAAAAAAAAAAAAAAAACACAGATCTACGATATTTTTTTTTCTTCAAGGTTTTTGATTTGGTTTTTTGTTTGTTTGATTTTTTTTTTTTTCTATGCTGATTAAGGAAAAACTATTTAAAAATTTCCATCACGTACAGTTTTGTCAAAAAAAAATGGGATTGTAAGAGTGTAAAGTTCCACTTTTACAACTAACTTCTGAGTTACTTCCTCGAAAATCTGGGTGATGTGTGTGAAGAACAAGGAGAACTACGTCATCAAGACACTAAAGAAATATAGAGAAGGGGGTTGGACGATGGGAGGGGATATATCAAGGACGATGGGATGTTAAAATGTTAGCAGATTATTGTTGGATGCTACAGAGAGTATCCCCCCCACCATACTTACCAACACACTAATTAATATTCCGTAGTACTGTTAGCCCCGCTTTCTTTTTCTCACCAGTATCTTTTTAGAGTACTTTTCTTCTTATTTAATCGTAATAGAATTTGGAGAATATTTCTCTAAAAATTTATTGGTCTGAAAAAAAGGGCGGGACTAACAACACTACGGAATATTAATTATGATGCTGGCAAGTATGCCCCCTCTCAACACACACACACACAAGGTCCTCATTCTTGCACAAGATAAAATGTTCTAAATGAATTTTTTTCTGTAAAAATTAAAAAAAAAAAAAAAAAAAATGTGTATATAGCACATTTTGGTGTATTTTATACATAAATTGGTTCAAATTTGTTATAGCATTTAGGTGAATTCTACCGATTTCTATCCTTACTTTGTGATAGGAAAATAAGACAATAATTTTTTAATTCAGCGCATCAAAACACATTAGAAACACTTCCCAGTGGAAAAAAAAAAATTTTAAAGTACAACTTGCAGACCTGTGTAATAAAATAATAAAACATGAAAGATTTTTTTTTTTTTTTTTTTTCAGAAAATTTATGAAAACTTTGTTTTATTTTCAAAAAACTAAAGTAAGAAAACGATTGTTCGTTTAGCATAAAAATAGGAATTGCGTTAATGTAATTTTGAATTTGTTTATTTTTAAACCACGTACTTAAAGACTGTAATCTAATCTTCTACGTTAGGTATATGGCTTTCCTTATATTGATATATTCTTAAAAGAATTTGTGTTTTACAATCACATCATTTTCTATATGAGTGGATATTTTATGCAGAGCTACATATAAAAAAATTGAAAGAAAATTTAGGATGCACATGGTTTTAACAGAGTGATGTAACTGCCGTGAAGATTCAGTGTGGAACTGGATGACGAATTTTTATGTGGAAATTGGTTCTAATGTCTGAAACCCACTACGACGAACTTTTGCGTCCCCCCTTCCCTCTTTTTTCATGGGAGCAGTTGACAAAAGCATGTTGCGGGCATAACTCGGCTCTAAATCGAAAAACTTATTTTAGATGATTTAGGATTTTTTTTATTTGGGGAGGAGATGGAAATAACAGGGGAAAATTCAGGATTCAATTTCTGCGTTATATTGTCCTTGGAAAAAGGGTCGCCATGCGTTTCTAATTGTAACACTCTTCTAAATTATTTTAAAAATACATTTTTTTCTTGTATCGATGGGTTAGCATTCCATTTCTAAAACACTCTATAAATCAATTCTGCGAAATGTCACCCTTTTCTTTTGTCGGAAGGCGGGGTAAGAATGGGGGGGGGGACAAAAAGGTTATCTCAGATTAACTCTGTTTTAAGATATCTCAGGAAGATGATTTTGGGTGTGTGGGTGTGCTATGTGTAACCAATACCCGCTATAAAGAGATTTTTTGAAATGCTCTCCAGTCCCCCGTTTGGGGTAAGGGGATAGAAAAACACTTTTCAAAATGTAACTCTGTGCTAAATTATCACAGGAAGACGATTTTTTATGTTGGAGTTTATTATGTGTGTCTAACACACACTATCAAGGGATTTTGTAAAAAAATCCCCTCTTCCCCCTTTTATTGTAAAATGGGACGAGAAAGACGTTTCCAAGCGTAACTCTACTCAAAATTGTTTCAGGAAGGCAATTTGTTTTCCGTTTATATGTGCTGTGTGTACCCAACAAACACTAAAAAGAGATTTCGTCAAATATTTCCCCCTATCTTCCTTTGATGCCTGGAGGGCAAAAACCACGTGTCCAATTAGTAGCACTAAATATTAAAAAATTGCCCAAATCCAAAACCAAAAACAAAGGTCTGCGTAATAATATAACTATGAAACTTTACCGAATGTCAGTCACCAATTTCAACAAAAATGGTATCGTGAAATTTCATAAGGATCAAGATATGCGAAAAATTATCCCTCAAAAACGAACCACTTACGAAATATGGACACCAAGAAAAGGCAAATAAGGGACGAACCAAATTTCAAGTACGTACATTATATGGTAACAACGATACCACCACACCTTCAAATAATTATCCATGTTAAATTAGAATGAAGCACGAAATAAATTGGATTTTAATTTCCTGATGCATATGTGCAATTTGCGTGTATAAAACTCCACAGGAGAAAATTATTGATGAAATATAGCGGTCAGTTGATAATTTTTACGACAACCCTATAAATCTAATTTTATGTAATTTTAAAATACTAAACTATTTATGTTGGTAGCAAAAAAATTTATTCTCTTTCCATGCTTGCAAAAGTGCCACTGACGCAAAGAGTATAAACTACACATAAGAGTATGAGAGTATAAAATATACATAAATACCTAAACTGATGCTCTTCTCAATTTCATTTTTATTGTTTAAGTACGTCAATTGTTTGTACCTGGTGTTTCAAATACTTGAGTTCTCAAGAAACTTATATTTCAAAAAAAAAAAAAAAACTCTTGCAAAGTAAAGATTAGAATCAAAATAATAAAACAGTTTTTGCAGTTGGCTATATTAACACTTTCGTGACCGCATGATTTTGACTTTTTGACAGTAGAGTCCGCCTGTGAGCATTATTTTCCTATGTTACAATATTTCAGAACAAAATTTTCTGTATTCACATTTATATTACAAATGGATATACATTATAATTATATTATTTGTAATCAAAATATTTGTACCCATATTATATTTAATTGTAAATATGTGAATTTAGGTTATTTACTTAAGAAATAAATAACATAAAAATTGCGAAGGAAACGCCCACTGGTAAGTTAATGACGTGAATCTACGTCAGCAGTCGCGAAAGTGTTAAGCAAGATATAACCGAGAAAAAACTCATATATCTCGTAAATGGTTTGCAGGCTTCGCAGCGTTCCTAAAATTTTACCTTTATTTTATTATATTGTCACCAGTACTGTCAATAAGGAATATTTTTATTGAGCTTTTTTTTCCTTTTTAATACTAAAATATTATATTAAAAAGTACTGTTTTAAATTTGTGCTGACAATATAATAAACTTAGCGTAAAATTTTAGGAACGCTGCGAGCTCTGGGTTTGCTGAGGGCAGATAATTTCTAAAAACTTTTTTATACTTTCATTAACAAGAATAGTATCGCTGTTTTAATTGACGAATGAGAATTAAGCATGTTTTTTTAGTTAATGTGTAATGTAAAATCAGTTTTTCAGCCTAGGCAGTCGCCCAGTTCTTGCCTGTTGGTAGAGCCTGATTAACCTTTAAAGGCCGGCTGGTCGGTATTTCAACCAAAGAGTAACACCTCGTAAAAGACGGCTTTGGATTATATATCGACCAAACTGTCCTTTTCCCCTCAGATATTGTTTACCTGCTTTAGGGGCGGGTAGAACTGTCACTCTTGTTAAAAATGATCACCCTCCCGATGTTACTATTTTTGCTAATCTCAATTCCCTCTTTTTTCCCTAAACCTGAATGCAAAACACATACAAGCAGAATTCCTTTCTTTCAATAACAAAATTTTAGTGGAAATACTTTTAAAATATTTTGAAATGGAATTTCCTGAGTTCCTTTGGGTGAATGATAATACATTTGCCGTTTGTTGTTTCTTTATTATTGACAAAACTTTAGAATTCATACAAATTTCTGTCATACTTAGAGATTATATTTTGACATTTATTGTTTTAATTTTATTTCACTACACGGAAATAAAAGGAAATCCATATTTTGTATAGTTAAATGCATTATAATTTACTAAAAATATTATATTCATTAATAATGTATTTATTTTTATTTATTTATTTATTTTACAAGAGAACAAATCTATATCTTCTTGGCAACTTTAATATATATAATTATTCTATTTTACGGCTATCTTAATTTTAAATTGCAGTGGTTATCTAAACCTTTAGCTTACTAGCTTTATTTTTTAATACGAAATAAGAAATTACCTTTATGATTACGATCCCAGATTTATAGTTATTCTGAAAACAAAGAAATGTTTAAAAAATTATTATTCACTGCCTTTGTTTTCTGCCTCGTCACTGCCTTGACCTTCCGTAATTTTATCGGAAATTTATATTATTCGAGATCTATTTATAATATCCTCATTTATTTTAATTATTATTTATTTATTTTGTTTTGTTTTGTTTAATTAATTTTTTTTTCTTACTTTTTCTGATAACTTTATTTATTATTACTATTGTTTTATATTATTTAACCTTTCGTAAATTTAAACTCTGAGTTGCTATTTCTGGACTATGGTTTAAGATGTTCAGATCGATATACTATTATTACAAGAGGTGAAGGAATACCGTTCTTAAGAACCTTAAAAACCGATTTTTATGATGATAAGGATTATTATGATTATACTCTTTAAACAATGCATATGTAATCAAGCATATGTCAAGCATCTTTGACTGTCATACCTCCAAATGAGAAAGAACGGCCAAACTTCATAATTAAAACAGTTCAGATGTTTTTATCAGCTTCTAATGAAAATTGAAACGGGAACTGGGACAATAAGTCTGTATCTCAAAAAGGTGTTGGGGTTGCGGAATATGGCCGATTGACTACTCTTGGGTCCTAGGCCAGAGGGTGAGGGCCTTCGGTGGAGGTCTTTCTAAGGGGTCCTAGCCCGTATTCACTCAAATTTCGGAGAAAACCACGGAAAACTCCGAACGGCTAGGCCAACGAGCGCGACCTGGGATCGAACCCGGCACCTCACTTCTATCATCTTTGAGCACAGAACCGCTCGACCGCTGGTGGGTGTATCTCAAAAAGGATGGATTGAATTTGGGAATGAGGCCGATTGACTGTTGTAGGTCCTAGACCTGAAGAAAGTGCTCTCCGGGGTCGTTCTAAGGGGTCCTAGCCCATATTCACGCAAATTTTGGAGAAAACTACGGAAAATTCCGAACGGCTAGGTTGACAAGCGTGACCTGGGATCGAACCCGGCATCTCACGTCTACCAGATTTGAGCGCAGAACCACTCAGCTGCTCGAGGGAGAATCTCAAAAATGAATTCAGCGATTTTCTTCAAAATTGCTATATAAAACCGCCTTTTATATGTCTGCATATACATTAGCTTTTTTTTTTTTTTGTGAAAATTTATAGCCTTTTTGTACAAGTAGGTTAATTTTAAACATCGCTTTCGCTAGTTTGTTTCTCTCTTTATTTACTACATTTTGAAATACACAGAAAATGTACTGGAAATCTATTTTTTATTTACTAAACAGTAATATTTAAAAAATATAAGCAATAAAAAGTATACATATCACCTCATCCTTGTAACTAACGAAAATTTAGTGAAGTAACATTTTAGTATATCATTGGTTCATAGAATGAGAAAAGAGATTAAAACCTTAAAATATGAAAAAAACATTATGCATTTTTTTATTCTTCATATTTTATCAAATATTAATGGGAGATTCTTGAAGTGTTATATATGTAAATTAATTATAACACACGTAAAAATCGTGAATAATGTCAATCAAAAACAGTAACAGTGCTTAATAAAATTCCTTTCTTGAACAAAAACGGCTACATATAACTAACATCTAGCGGCATGTAGTGAGATTGAAGTAAGGTATTATATATATATTCTATTTTAATAGGTACCTTCGAGATTTCATTTGTGAAATCAATTTTATACACTTTTAAATCTAATTTTACTGTAAAGTACTGTCAATAGAAAAAAAAATGTTGAAGAACGGCTCTACGAATTTTCTTCATATTCGTGATATTAAGTTCCTTGTAGATTTTCTGTCGTGTACAATAATTTGTTTCGTGTAAATAGGATCGAATGTCTGTCTCAAAGATCAGTTGCTAGGCGTCTGATTGCTTAAGCCAATTTTATGTTTCTATTCTTCCCTCTACTTTAAAAAATCTGGAGTGACTCCACTCGACTTTCCGAACATTGAGTAATTATCAGTTTTATAGATAAAGTAAAGAAAGAGGAGTTGTTAATCCAACAAAAGAGAGAAAATCATAATAGAGTGTTTGAGTATTTTTCTCCATATATTACAAGATGTTTTATTTAAAGCTACTGAACTTTGAGCCCATAGATCATAATCATAAAGAATTTTTCATTGTGTTCCTGTAAACATCTATAAATGCTTGATTCACCAAAATGCTTATAGTTAGTGCAACAGTTATTTATAATATTCATATAAATTTTCAGCTCAATTGAATAAGGCGTTTAGATGCTATCGCACTTTTAAAAATTTGGTCCCATTGGCCATAATGATAAAAAAAATTTATTTGTGTCCCTGTAAAAAACCTGTAAGTGCTAAATTCACCAAAATCTATACAGTTGGTGGAACTGTGACCTATAACATGTGTACAAATGTTTTGCTCAGATTAATGAGGCGTTTAGACGCTATCACACTTTTAAAAATTTGGCCCCATAGGCCATAATGATAAACAATTTTTCTTTGTAACCCTGTAAAAAAACTATAAGAGCTAGATTCTCCAAAATCTATACAGATTGAGTATTTCTGACTTATAATATGTGTATAAATTGTTTGTTCAATTGAATAAGGCGTTTAGATGCTATCGTAATTTTAAGATTTTGGTCCCATAGACCATAATGATAAAGAATTTTTCTTTGTGTCCCTGTAAAAAAAACTATAAGTGCTAGATTCTCCAAAATCTATACAGATTGAGTATTTGTGACCTATAATATGTGTATAAATTTTTTGCTCAATTTAATAAGGCGTTTAGATGCTATCGCACTTTTAAGATTTTGCTCCCATAGGCCATAATGATAAAGAATTTTTCTTTGTGTCCCTGTAAAAAAACTATAAGTGCTAGATTCACCAAAATCTATAGGGTTCGTACTATGGTGACTTACAATATGCGTACCAACTTTCAGGTTAATCGAACAAAGCGTTTAGACGCTAGCGTGTTCACTCACAGACATACACACATACATACACACATACACACATACACACACACATACATACATCATCGTAAAAATAGTGAAAACGGACTCAGGGGACCTCAAAACGTATACAAACATCAAAATCTCGAAATCGGATTTTTGACATGATTACAATACTTTCCTCACTATAGTGTTCGGAAAGTAAAAATAATGAATGAAAGAAAATGAATTTCTAAACATTCCTTCACACTTTATCCAGATTTAGGATTTGTTATTAGGTTTCAGAAGTGAGCTGTCGCAAAATAGGTTCGTTTAAAATTGATGGAATGTTCTTTATTGTCATATTTATACAATGAAACTATCTGGTGTGTCACTCAACCAACTTTCTCTTGTCTTACATTTCAGTAAAGATAGGTTGCAGATAAGTCATAGAATCAATAAGGTAAGTTAATAAAGTTCAATCTACTTTCAAAATAATCTAAAATGGGTCTAGGAAAAAAATTATTTAACGTATAATTCTATGTGGGCGGGCTCATCAACCCACCAGTTCAATTATAGTATCTACATTTATCTATTTATTTATTTATTAACTTCAAGGCTATTATTAGTTTGTCTTCAAACTTGCCAATCTTGATCATATTTTTCAAAAGGTAACCTAATACGAACTTCAAAATACACAATTTGATTTTCCTGCTGTTATATATATATATATAGGCTATGCTAATAATATAAAGACCATAGTTGAAAATGGAACTTGAAAAAATACTTTGTTTACAGTATGGGTATGAAAAATTAATTTTTCATCCTGAGGAGTGTTTGTCAACATAGTAAAATGTAGCAAAGCACTTCTATCTATTACATTCAATAAAAAAGAACGTTTAACTCAATTTTGGGTAGCCCTTTATATTTTCTGTAAAGAACATGCATTATAAACATTATTGTGTACTTAAATTTAGTCTTACTTAAAAAACACGAAAGGAATTACATTTCCAGCAATTTTCACGCTTAGCCTCAATATATACAAATACTTTGGGTAACCTAGTAAATGATTGGTGAATTTTCATAGCACAATCTACACAAAACATGCTTTTATGCATATAAAAAATTTTGTTCATTCCGTTCTATTTAAGTCAGCCTATAAATGTTACACTGTGTTTATCTGAAATTTCCTCATAGGCATAGTGTATTCGAATTCTCTTGAATGCCCCTGTACACGAACCATTTGCTTAATCTCAACAAAAATTTTAGTGTAGCATCCCTATATGATACACACACTTAGGACTTTCTGCTACATTTTGTTCTTGAATTATTTTGATAACAGACACGCAGGAAGACATACATACATTCATATAGACAGACACACAGACCAGCTGCTAAAAACAATATTTTCTGATTTAGGAGACCTCAAAATGTGTAAATATAATAAAAACTTAATTTTTAAAACTTGATTCAAAAGTAATACTTTCTCTACCATATGTATGGGTAAGTGAAAGTAAAAAATATTGTCTTACTATTTTGTTTACGACAGCCTATAGAAGTTACTGTACTTAACATAATTTTTTTCCCAGTGTATTCGAATTCTGTTGTACAAGACACGAACCATTTGCTTGATGTTAGTGAAATTTTAGTGTATCACTATATGATACAGATTTAAAATACCGAGTTTTGACTTCATGCTACTGTTTGTTATTCAGATATGCTGATAACAGACACACACACAGATACCAATCACTTAATACATGATTTTCGGATTGAGGTTATCTCAAAACGTAGAATTATACCAAAAGCTCAATTTCGAAAATCTGACCGAAATAAAATTCTTTCTCTATGACATATATGGGTAAGAAAAAGTAAAAATTGGAGTAATGTTTTCTGTTATACATATATAATAACAAAACTGCAAGAATGTTCGTCATTGTCATGTTACGTACAATTAAAAAGTTGCAAGAATGTTTTTCGTTGCTGCGTTAGTATTGATATGTAATAAAAAAATTGATGGACTGTCAGTTATCATTTCACTGTAACTTCTGCGTATATGTGCATTCAAACACTTTCCCAAGTCTCCATTTTCTTCCAATTTACAGAATATTAGTTTTATTTTTTCGTCGCAGTATTTATTTTTCTTATAGTCTGTTGACCCTCCACTTTTGCATATCTTATTATGATAAATCTGCATCATATTTTAATGAGCTTATTTATAAGAAAATAAAAATACGATGTTTTCAATTTCAATGTAATGTTAACCTGCAATACCAACATTCTACAGGATTATTATAGTGCGGTGACTTTGCTCATATACATTTCATGAATATAGAGAAATTCTGGGATTGTCAAACTAGAGTCCTGCATCGGGTCGGGTCGGGTCGACTAATTGTTTTTTCTTGTGGGTCGGGTTCGGTCGAGTTGACTGATTTATTTTTCGTGCGGGTCGGGTTCGGGTTGGGTTGACTGATATTTTTTTACTGCGGGTCGGGTTCAGTTTTCAGCCAGTCGGGTCGACTTCAGAACATCTTTCAAAAAAATTTTACCTTAATAAATAGAAATGTGTTTTCTATATATACCCATAAAGAATACATGCTTACCCAGATTATTGTAGCAAAATAAACATCCGTATCGCACTGAAACAATTAACAAAATACATGAAATACATCATTATTATCTTTTAGAATAGAAGCTGTAAAAAGCAGGCTCCCTCTGAGAATAATCAGATGTGTGATTCAACTATTTTTATTACTCACATCCTTTTGAAATAGAATGTGAACGTAAACTAACAATTAATACTTTTTCTCTTGCAGATGTTTTTAAGAAGTTATTGAAATGTAATGTAATTAGATTTAGATGAGAACGGATGTTTAGTAGGCATCTACAAAACTGTATTATTTTTATTTATATATATATATATATATATATTAGCGTGATAAGCATTAAAGAAAAAACTACAAACGCTAAATTTGAAACTATTTTTTAAGCACTTGAAATACACATCACACATATAATCGGCAGTAAAATTTTTGAAGCGCTAGCAGTAATTCATGTTTAAAAGATATGCACATAATACTGTTTTATTAAGTAAATATTTGTTCACTCTTGATCTTAGTCTTTATGCTGTTCATAAAAAAATTAAATTGCTGATAAAAATTCGCGATAAATAAAAGAAAGAAAGAAAGAAAGTAAAATGTGGATGTGGGCTTTAATAATTTTGCCGCCGACTGTAAATAGTTAAAAAATATTATAAATATATTTCTTATATTTTTAAATTTTTAACTTAGTACTAGTAATTATATTTTCAATTTTTTTTAAACGATTTACCAATTTATTTTGTAACTTAAAAATGTTTGCATGAGTTTTAGTTGAATTATTCATTTTCATTTATATTCGGGTTTCGGATCGGGTTTGGGTATAAAGAAATCGGGTTCGGGTCGTCAAAATTGTCTGTCGCGGGTTCGGGTCGGGTTTCGGGTTGATTTAAAATCCAATTGTCGGGTTCGGGTCGGGTAAAACCGGACCTGTGTAAGACTCTGTGTCAAACCATTGTCCACTGAAATATTTGTAAAATTTGGATCATTATAATTTCCGTTAAGGACATGACTTCATCTATTCTTCCGTACTTAATTCCAAACCCTTACGCTAAAGACACGTTATGCTAAGAGCACTATCGCTAAGGGCACGTCACCTTACAATTGTGCTTCATTCCATTAGATAGAAATATATTTTTTGGTAATCGTTAATTATCATCCTTCTTTTTTTTTCCTTCAATTAAATAAGTGCTATACAAAAACTAGATTAATTTTATATAAATTATTTATTCATTTTATTGAAATGATTTACCAATCTAACATTTAATTTATATAATATATTAGGATTTGGTTTATCACTATTGATAGGAAAGTTAATTCCGTTACCAGCTTCAAGCTTTGCAATATGTCTTCTCTTATAACCTAATTAAGGGGAGATATAACAATTTTCAAAAATGTAGTCTTTAAGGGAGGGAAAAGGGCGTCTAATATTTCTACCCGTTCTTCGCAAAGAGAAAAATCACAGTTGTTTTCAATAGAAACTTTAAATTTAGCAAAATTGGCACTTATTAAAGTGAAAGATTAGAATCTCACGAAATTTAACTTCTGCTTTTCCTTTGCACGGAGAACATAACAATGGTTTCCGTTAGACGCTTGAAGTTTAGAAAAATATCTACTCTTGCACTCTAATTAAGATAAAATATAAGATTTTGTTTTTTAATTTAGTCCTTAAAGGTGGGAAAGGGGACGACTAACATTTCTACCCGTTCGTCGCACGTTACAAATCGTAGTAATTTCTAATAAAAGCTTCAAATGTAGCAAGATCTTTCTTCGTAGGCCCTAATTAAAGTGTGTGATAGGAATCTTACGAAATCTAACTTTAAAAGGTGTAAAAAGGGTGTCTAATATTTCTACCCGTTCTTCGCACGGGGAAAATCGCAGCTGTTTCCTATAGAAGCATGAAATATAGAAACATGTCTCCTATTAGACCCTAATTAATGTGAAATATAAGAATCGTCCGAAATTTAACATTTAAGGGAATAAGAGGGGGGGGTAACATTTCTACCAATTATTCGCATGGCGAAAACCGTCGTGGTTTCCTGTAAAAGCATGGAATTTAGAATAACGTATTATTTTTGGTCCTAATTAAGATAAAATATAAGAATCGTCCGAAATTTAACACTTAAGAGAATAAGCCTTGGGGGAGGAGTCTGTCTAGCCATTTCTATCCGGGAAAAATTAAAGTGATTTCCATGAACATTTTCAATAGATTTCGACAACGTTTGCCTGTATCAGGTATCATAATAGACAATATCTGGTCATCAGGTTACTGTTAGTTACAGAACTGTTAGTTGTATTATAATTTGGATTTAAGATTTCCATCTTTAGAATGAGACTATACAATTTATTAAAAAAAATAAACCCAGAAATTATTCCGGTACGCATCTTTATTTTGCACATATATTTATTTTATTGATATAACTACTAAAAAACAGAACTATTATAAAAATAATGCGTTTCCTTTACACATATCTTATTATTTAAATTAACAAAATTACTCGAGAAATAATCAAACATTTAATAAAAGATAACAGTTCAAGAAAAAATCTAATAACGCATTTTATTCACAGACGATATGTACAGCCTCATAAATATTCATTGAACAACAGCTAGGTTGATATTTGCGTGGGAAATGTTCATGCTACGTGTCAAAAGTAATTAACACTTAATTTTATACGATGTTGCTTAGCAATGGAATTAGTTATGCTAAAGTAGAATAATCTTTTTAAATACATTAAGCGGATTCTAAGAATGCATGTTTTCATCTCTTCAATAAATATGTTTCAGTAATTGTTATTGGCAGAATTTAGTGTATAATACAGTGGGATATGTCTCTGATTAACCTCATTAATATATACAGAAGGATATAAGTTATAATAAGAGTTATTAGTTGATTGGATTATAGTCAGATTTTAGAAGCGTTTTCGAATAAAATTTATTTGTTATTAGTTCTGTATTTTATGTATACAAAAACCTATAATTGCATTAAAAGGATTGTGAACAATTTGAATTTGTTACATAATTTCTTGTTTTAACCCTTTGAAGCAGATTTCTCATCAAACATATTTTTTACACTTTTTTGGTAGTTTTAAGTTTTTTAGATCTAAATAAGCGGAAAATCTTATATTTAAAAGTTTAATTAGTTTTGGTTCTAAAATATAGAGTGGGAAACCGGTGTCCTTTTCTGCGTTAAAGGTAAAATCATCATGGGACACGGGCGTTCCATGAATAAATATTTTTACAAATTGCACTTATTTACAATTACTTAGATATAGGAGTAGCAATAATTCATTGCTGATCTTTTTTAAATAATCAAATTTAATTAGAAATAATTTTTTGAAATTGGTTGATAATTGTTTTTCAAACTACTTTTATTTAACATTTTTATTTTAGTAAAAAATTTACTCCGATAATCTAATAGATTTTTTATAGTAACTATTAGACTCTCTTTTATAAAAAAAAACTGTCATATAATAATAATAATATTTGTAATAAGAGCGTCAAAAAATAAATAAGCAAAAGGGACACCGGTGTCCCATCTGCGTCAAAGAGTTATATTTATGAAAATTTGCATGTATATTCCTTGAAATTGAACAATAATAAACAAAATCTAAATGACATGAATTTCAAAAAAAAAAAAAAAAAAAAGATTAAAAAAAAAAAATAATAATAATAATAATAATTTACATTTTTAACTTTTTTTTAAACAGTTTTTTCTAAACACATGAACTTTTCAATCGATTTTCGATCTTTATAATTAAACTATATATTCTAATTATATTTTAGTATTTCTTTGTGCAGTCATAGTTCTATATGTATATATATATGTTTATCAATATTTTTATATTTATCAATATATTAATATTTAAATGTTAAACTTTGTTTAAATTTTATCATATATATAAATATATATATTTAAAAACAAATGTGTTTATATTTTGTTAAATTATTTTTTCATTTTGTAAATAGTATGCCGAATAGGTTTGCAAGAAATATTTCACAATATATTAAAAAAACAAATGTCTATATACACGGAGAAAAAATTCTGTAATTGACATCTAGAATCTAAATTGTGGCTCTAGAAAAAATATAACCGTGTCATCCTTATAAATTATAGTCCCCTCTGAAAGCGAGTGCTAGAAGCCCTTATTAAAATTCTAGAACGTTTGCCTATATTATCAAAGGCAAATTTATTTAAAAACCTCTGGAAATAAATGAGAATACAAGCAGGGCCTGATTAAGGGGGAACCTCGCTCATACCGGAATATTTTTACAATTATTTTTTACTTCATGTCATAGAAATTCCACGCTTTGACAAGGAAATATTTTTTATAAAATATGATCGGTGTAAAACAATCCAATTTACTCACCGTTATTAGACACCAGAATTCTTTTAAATAATTTTTAATGAAAATTTTCTGTTTATTATAGGAGGAAAGTATTTGTTAAAAAATAACGGTGTAAGTATAAATAATGTGTAAAGAGCAATCTTCCCCCTTAATCAGGCCCTGAATACAAGAGGCGGATTTCACTAACTATAATCTTGGTTTATGACCCAATTCTAGAAAATCAAGCGAGAACTCTTCGCAATATAAATGATTCAGAATATCGTTTCACCATCTAGAAATGTGTAAATTAGAAAATCTCGATCATTTCGTCTATTCAATTTATTGGCGTGTCTTATGCGTGTAGCTCGGGAATCAGTATTTCCAGGGGTTAAGGGATTTAGAAAATAGCCACTAATTCACTCTAGAGGAAGGCAGTATATTACTTTCAGTGTATATATATATATATATATATATATATATATTTATATAACATATCTTTAAAGTATACGTTACAATTATATTATACCTATAGAAGCTTTTAATTAATGGAAATATCACGTAATATGTTATTTTGATATTTTCATAGTTGAATTTTTGAATTATACTAATTATACTTATCAACATTTTAACAAATCAGACAATGAATATCTAGAATTAAAGAAAAATAATTTTATTTTTGTTCCTGTAGACCAGGATGTTAGTAATTGTTTGATTTTATATAAAGACATTTTCTTTGAAAGAAATTTAGGAGATTTTAACAAAGATTTCTATTATACTAATTTAAATTTAAATTCAAAAATAGTTGAAAAAAATGTTTTACAGCCTATCAGACACGGGGCCGTGTTATTAGCGAAGGAGCCTTTAGAGAAAATCTATATACCCGTGTCCTTAGCGTAAATGTTATACCCACTCGTTGGCGAGCTTTTAACCTGGGTGACTTTAGCGTAAATATGCAGGGTGGTTATAATGAAGCTTTCGTTATAAACAGTATCCTACAGCACAAACGGGTAAACGGAGTACAAGGAAATTTGGTATTTAGACTATACACTAGATGCGCTCAAGGAATTTAAAAAGAGGGAGAGAGAGAGTGAGAGAGTTTCAAAATGTCCACCAGAGAGTGCCTTTCCCGGAAAAACATTAAATTTAACACAATAAACACAAGCAATATTAAAAGTACGCTTAAGGTTGCCGAAACAGCTGTATGGTTTTCATATTTTGTCTTTTTCGGCGTTTCTGACGTTGTCATTTTTATTGGTTTTAACAATCCAGCACCAAATCTCCTTTTAATATTAACATTTATTGACTAGTTTCTGATCACCTTGTCACAAAACATGACAACGTCTGCGAACATTTTATACCCTACCTGTTTTGCATAAAGCTTCCTCTTCTTCGCAAGCATGCAAATCTCGTCATTTTTTCCCTAGAACTGACACATTTTTCACGTTTTACATTTTATTTCTCAAAATTCTGGTTCTATATTGTTAATATTGTTTCTGTATTCCATTTTAGTCGTTCATTGTGTTAAAATTAACGTTTTCCCGGAAAAGGCGCCCTCTGGTGGACACTTTGAAACTTTTTTTTTTTTTTTTTCAAAGTTCTGTGATCGCATCTCAGGTATAGTTCAATGTACCAAATTTCGTTACATTCCGTTCACCCTCTTGCACTGTTAAGATATTGTTTATAGGGTAAGTTTAATTATACCCACCCTGTATAAAAAGTAATAAATAAATAAATAAATAAATAAAATAGAACTTTTTAACTTACCTTCACATTTTGTTCAGGCTGAGCGTTGGCAATTTAGTTTCGGTAGTAAACTATAGCAAAATAAGGGCTTTTAAAATTTAAGTATCTTTATATATATATTTCTTTTGTGCGTGTGTATGTCACTGAACTCCTCCTAAACGGCTGGACTGAGCTTAATGAAATTTTTTGTGTGTCTTGAGGTGGATTCGAGAATGGTTTAGATTTACAAATGAAAGTTGTAACTTAATTAGTTCTTTTTTAATTAATTTTTAACCAAATCTTTCAACAACTTTTTCACCTAGATGGCGTGAGTTGACGTAAACACGATGTCAGAATTTATTTAATGTTGAAATGAAATATGAATTTTTAACCGTATCTTACGAAGTGTTTTAAAATTTTTTTTAAAATTAATATTTTTAGAATCGTAACCGTATCTTACGAAGTGTTTAAAATATTTTTTCAAAGTTAATATTTTAGAATCGTAAACACGATATCAGAAATTATTTAATGTTGAAATGAAAAATGAATTTTTAACCGTAAGTGTTTAAAATATTTTTTCAACGTTAATATTGTTAAAATGTTAAAATTAGTTAAAATGGTATATTCTTTTAAAAAATTCGTTAATATCCGACGGAGTTATTTTATGTTAAAATGAAAAATGAATTTTAGACATTGATAACCGTTGGGTGGTCCCATATTCGCCTCTGCTGAGCAAAACATCCAATGCTCATATTAATGTTCAGTTCTGCAGTTCAGAGAAGAGCATCAAATACATTTGCAAGTATGTGAATAAAGGCAGTGAGTGATATGGCTGTATTTCGAGTTGAAAATACAAATGTGAATGCTCCTCCAGTGTATAAAAACGATGAAATAACACTTTACCAAATTGGCCGGTACGTCAGCTCCAATGAAGCTGTTTGGCGTATCTTTGGTTTCCCAATTCATGAACGGGATCCAGCAGTTCTTCATTTAGCCGTCCATCTTGAAAATGGCCAGCGCGTATATTTCACGAGCGAGACAGCGATAGATCGTGCTATAAATCCACCAAAAACTACACTCACCGAATTTTTTGAATTGTGTAATCGTGCGGATGCTTTTGGTGCTTTTACACGGACATTACTCTATTCAGAAGTACCACGCTATTTCACATGGGCTCCAACAAAAAATGGATGCCCCGCAAGCAAGGCACGCTGATTGATGCATGTCCCGGTTTATTCAAATCAAACACCTTGGGACGAGTATTTAAAGTCAATCCAAGGCAGACTGAATGCTTTTATCTTCGACTGTTATTGGTTAATGTCATCGACCCTTTGTCATTTCAAGATTTACGTAAAGTGAATGGACAACAGTATCCAACGTATAAAGATGCATGCCTTGCACTCGGCTTGCTGGAAGACAACAACCAGTGGGAGTGTATGCTTGCTGAAGTAGGACTGAACTGTACAGCAAAACAAATTCGTCTACTATTCGCTATAGTGTTGACTACATGTTTCCCGGCCCGAGCAGAGACATTATGGGATAATCACAAAGATTCAATGACTGATGATATATTGCATCAACATCGTTCACGGTGCAACGATCTAACGATAGTATTCAGTGACGATATGTACAATGAAGCATTGATTGCTATTGAAGATCTTTGCATTATCATTGCCAACTTACCACGCAGTCATTTCGGTATGCATTCAACAAATCGAAATGCATCTGATTTAATGAGCACTGAATTGAATCGTGAACTACAATACAATACTGTAGAAATGGCAGCGATTGTTGCTCGCAATGTCCCACTAATGAATGAAGAACAAAGAACCATTTACGACCGCATCATGCTCGCAGTTTTGGCAGGACAAGGTGGATTCTTTTTTTTTTTTTTTGGGGGGGGGGGTGCACCAGGTAGAACTTGCAAAACATTCCTTATTTCGCTAATTCTCGCCGAAATACGATCAAATAATGGCATCGCATTGGCTGTTGCATCATCTGGCATTGCGGCAACTTTATTGGATGGAGGCAGAACAGCTCATTCATTATTTAAACTGCCACTAAATATTCAAAATAACCCAGACGCAGTGTGCAACATAAAAAAACAATCGTCCATGGCCACAGTGCTGAAATAGTGTAAAATTCTTATCTGGGATGAATGTACTATGGCACACAAACATTCGATTGAGGCGTCGAACAGGACATTGAAAGATATAAAAAACAACGACAAACTATTTGGCGGCATTCTGTTACTCTTTTCAGGTGATTTCAGACAAGCACTTCCCGTTATTCCGCGTTCAACATACGCTGATGAGATCAACGCGTGCTTAAAATCATCGTCATTGTGGCTTAATGTTGAAAAAGTACAACTGAAAGTAAATTTGTGCGTTGAAACATTCTCAAAACAATTGTTAGATATCGGCGGTGAAAAAGTTACTACAGATGAAAATGGATGCATAAAATTACCGACCGATTTCTGCACAATCATTGATTCTCAAGATGCTCTTATTGACCAGATATTTCCCGATGTACACAGACGATACACAAATCGTGAGTGGCTAGCAGAAAGAGCAATTTTAGCAGCAAAAAATGTGGACGTCAACGAATTGAATCTCAAGATACAACATTTGTTACCAGGAGACTTGGTGTCATACAAATCTAATGATACAGTTTGCGATGCCACCGAAGCTGTAAATTATCCAACAAAGTTTTTAAACTCATTGGATTTACCAGGCATGCCACCGCATATTTTAACACGCTTTTATTAGCTTCACCTGTATGTATGTATGTTTGTTTGTAACTTCTCTGGGAGCAAACAAAAAATTTGTATTGTAAAAAAAAAAATACTTTTCTTACGTGAGCGATGTGGCGTAGAGGTAAGGCGCCGCGCTACGAACCTAAAGGTCCACAGTTCGATCCCCGTCAGGAGAGATTTTTTAAAAATGGTTTTTGTTAATTCTAAGTTATTTTAATTAAAGATTTAAGGGTATGTAAATATTCCGGTGTGTCACTCACACGATTTTTTCTTACCCTGAATTTTTATACTAAGATAGATATTTTGTGCTTTTTAGTTCACATTTCTATAAAAGCGTGTTCTTTAATTTTTTAAAACTATAATAATATTACAACTGAAGGTTGGATCTCCGGTTATTTTGCTTCGTAATTTAAACCCACCACGGTTGTGCAACGGCACGCGATTAGTCATAAAAAAATTAATGAAAAATGTTATCGAAGCCATCATTTTAAATGACAAATTCCGAGGTGAAAATATATTGCTACTGCGAATCCCTATTATACCCACAGATGTGCCAATTCAATTTAAACGCCCTCAATTTCCAATTAGATTGGCATTTGCAATGACTATCAATAAGTCTCAGGGTCAAACGATGTCTGTCTGTGGCTTAGATTTGAGCACATCATGTTTTTCACACGGACAATTATAAGTGGCTCTCGAGTGGGCAAACCATCCAGTTTGTTTGTATTGGCGAAAGATGGGATAACAAAAAATATTGTACACTCTATTGCATTAAGGGATTGATATTGTTTTTTAGTAATATTGTTATAAGTAGCGATATGTATATAATTTTAAAGAATCAATTTTAATAAATTAAAAAAATAAATGATTGGTGTTTTGTTATTTTTATATTCTTTCACCGTTCACAGCGCTCCATACATCTTTCACTTATATACCACATCCTTACACACTTACAATAAGTTAGTTATTTTTTTCTAGCAAAATATTCTCTAGAAATAATTTATATGACAAAACAACGTTTGTCGGGTCAGCTAGTATATATATATATTTGGTCACATTCGTACAATAAAATATTCTGGTGTGTCACTCTCACAATTTTCTCTTACCCTGCATTTCAATACTATAAAGATAGCTTGCAGTTTAAGTCGTAAAATCAATAACATAAAATAATAAAGTTCAATCTATTTTTAAATAATCTAAAATGAGTTTAGAGACAGTTTTATTTGACATATAATTCTGTGTAATGGAGGTTATTTGAATTCTCTGCAGTTATTTGTTTTTCAGTTATGCAGATAACAGATATACATAGAGACAAACCGCTAAAAATAGGACTTTCGTTATGAGGGAACCACAAAATATGACATTATGCAAAAACCAGAGTTGAAAATAGAACTTCAAAAAATAGTTTGTTTCCAGTATAGATATGAAAAATTAGTTTTCCTTCCTGAGCAGTGTTCATCGACATAGTAAAAAGCAGCAAGCACTTCAATCTATTATATTCAATTGAAAGGGGTGATTGTGGCTCTAAGATGAAAACCTTTAAATTAGAGTGTCAAATAATAATAATAATAATAATTATAATAATAATAACCTCGAATATATCATATAATACTCATATTATTTAGACCATAAGCCCTGAACCTTTTCACAATTCGATTACATATCACCTGGATGTCAAATGAACAACCAATGAAGACATATTATAACTTTATAAGAATTTTAAAATACATGGAATTGGATTAAAAACCCTGAAATCATAATAGCCCCTGAACACAAACACCCCTGTTAGAAAAGAACATTTAGCTCTGTTTTGGATAGCCCTGTATATAATCTAGGAAAAATTGCACTTTAAATAATATTGTGCACCTAAATTTAGTCTTACCTGGAAAGCATCTAACACGAAATTAATTAGTATTCTAGCAATTTCCAAGTATAGTTCCAGTATATCAAAATACTTTGAGTAGTCCTGTAAATGATATAAATTTTCGTACAACAATCTACATAAAACATGCTTTTATGCATTTAAAGTTTTGTTCATTCCGTTCTGTTTAAGTCAGCCTATAGTTGTCACGCTGTACTTACCAGAGATTTCCACATTGGCATAATCTATTTGAATTCTTTTGAATGTCCCTGTACACGAACCGTTTGCCTGATCTCAACTGCGATGACTTTGCTCATATACATTCCCTAAATATAGAGAAATTATGGTACTGTTCAACGATTGTTCATTGAAATAGTCATAAAATTTAGATTTATTATTTCCGCTAATGACACGGCTTCTTCTATTCTTCCTTCTTTAATGACAAAGTCTTACGCTAGTGGCACGTTACGCTAAGGGCATTATCGCTAAGGGCACGTCGCCATTGAGACAAGTAAAATCTTCTTGTAACTTTCAGATTTGCAGTAATATTACTTGGTAGTAGTATATTTTGGTAGTAATATTCCTTTTTTTTTTTATCTGACACCTAAATTCTACAAAGATCTAGTTAAATTCAGGTTTATATGCTGTACTACAAATAGTATTGGTAAAGGTTTTAATGTAAAGTTACAAACTTAAAAAAAAAAAAAAAAAAATGTATGTTCTTTTTTTCCTATTTAAATGTAAAAACATTAGTTATTTTTGGTTCATTCATAATAGTACTGATTTAATTAATAAAATAACTTTTACAACTTCTTCTATTCAAACCATTGGTTTTGAAAATCTATTTTGTAATATTTCCATAGTTTAAGATATTCTTTAAAAAATTTTTATAGTTTTTATATTGAAGATGAATTAAATATTCCTACAAATTTATTTGTCTGTTTATATCATTTTTGTTTGAATAACTATTAAATTGTGTTTCAAGATAGAATTTTTAAACAGCCACATGGTATTGGCATAGGGACAAATTATTCTACCAATGCTGCAAATCTTTTCTTATTTTGTTTTTTTTTAATATAATTTTACTGTTACTCACAGTATTAGTTTAATGCTTATCTTTATATTGAGGATTTTATTATTTTTAATACCGATTACAAGACTATTTTAAATTTACTTTTTTTATTACTTTTTTTTTTTTTTTTACTTTCTTTCACTCCCATATTTATATAGCACATAAGTAAAAATATCTACCATATTGCTTGTTGCCATACCTGGAAAAAAAATACGGAAAGAAACAACTTGAAACGTCATTGGATACAAAAGAATTAAGTAAAAGTTTCAGAAGACATTCTGTGATTGCGGAAGAAACAGTGATATTGTAATCACAACTATACAACAATTATAAATTATTTGTTTACATACTAACAGCATGATATCAAGAGCGGTTCGTAGTATCGCGTCGACAATTGGCTATAATTCGACGTAAAATCCATTCAACTCGACGTTACCACACTGGAGATAAAGTAATTTCAAAGAAATATTAATTTTAACGCATTTATGAAATCACTTGGTTACTTTAAAATTATTAGCACTCACTGGTTTGCTTTAAACAACAAATCCTACATTTATTAATCCTATGACAGTCGAAAGCAAAAGTATCAGAGAACTAGTAATAATCCCTGTAAAAAAAAAAAAGTACACTTAATACTGCTTTGTTAAATAAATCCTTACCGAGTCATGATTTTAGTAAGTCTAAGAGCATGATTCGACAAGGATTTGCTTAACAAAACAGTATTAAGTGTACTTTTTTGATATCGGAATTATTGGTTAGATCTCAGATACTTTTGCTTCCGACAGTATATTGGGTTCTTAAGTTGCTCGAGCCCGATTTCTTAAATAATTTTATATGTGTATTATAATAATACAACTTTATTTTTTTATTAGCTGGCATTACATAACAATATTACCGTACGGCTTAAGCTCGCAATAAATTTTATAAATGTATATATGCATGTAACATAGCTGCCAATATTTTAATTTATTCCGGAGTATTTTGATTCCACTTATTTTTTAAAAGTAATTTTGTCTTATTTTATCGATGTTATATATTGGAGAATTTTTTTCTATAAATAAAGTGGTGCGAAATAAAGGCGGGGCTAAAAGTACTACAGAATAAATTAAAATATGCTATGATGTAATGTAGTCGGCAGCAAAAGTATCCGAGCACTAGCAAAAATTCCTATGTAAAAAAAAAAAAAAAAACTTAATACTGTTTTGTTAAATAAATCTTTGTCAAATAATGTTTTTAGACTGACTAAGAATATGATTCGACAAGTATTTATTTAAGAATACAGTATTAAGAGTACTTTTTATATACAGGAATTTTTGCTAGTGCTCGCTTACTTTTGCTGCTGTCTGTATATATATATATATATATATATATATATGTATATATATATATATACTACCTTTTTTTCTATCTTCGATTTCTTATGTGTAAAAATTATATAATTTATAACATAAAATCAAACACGTTATATACATTACTTTGAAAAAAAAAATATAGGATTAAATGTAATTTAAAATTTTACATTATATCTTAATTTGATTTTTTGTAAAACTTTTTTTTTCCAATATTTAAAACAATCCTAAAAAGTAGGTATCGAATAAAAGGGTAAAGGAAATTGTTAAAGCATCTCTAATAATTTCAATGAATAATATGAGTTCAGCAAAAGCATTAATTTTTATTTGGAAGCGAAACGCAGAGTCTCATAAATATTCATAGAAACAATATCTCCGTTGGCATTTTAAAGAAGAATTTTTAAGCATCGCGTCGAAACTAATTAACATACTTGTTTTACACGCGTAGTTATTAACAATTTAATTATTTTCGTTATAACAGAATTATCTTTAAATTGTTTGTAACTGATACTTGGTTTCTTTACGCCTCACATTGTTTCTTGATTAATTGCTCATAATATAAACTCGATGGAAAATATTACTATTGGATAAAATTTCTTTGTTATTGTAGATAATAACTTTGTTGTTAATCATATATTAAAATTTATAACATTGAGTTTTTTATTCATTCATTCATTTATATATTTATGTTTATTTATTTATTTATTTTTATTTTATTTTACTAATTTTATTTATTTATTTATATTTATTTTATTTTACTTTATTTTATTTATTTGTTTATATATTTTTGTTAATGATAATACAATAGAGCAATAAATACATTTTTTCATTAAGAACAGGACTTAAATTTTTTTATTCGTTTTAAATGATGACAATCTAAATGTTAATATCTAGCTAGAAGAAAATTTAAGATTAAGAACATATATATATGTATATATATTGGGGAATTGTATATTATTATAAAATTTAGCATTCAAGAGTTAACTTGCTATTGCCGACAACATTAAAAATATATTTTTACATAAGGGTAAATTTTAGCATTTAGGAGACACGTGATAAATTTCAGTTACTTTCATTAAAGTAATTGTTTAAAGCCATTATTGGTGATTAAATTAGAATTTAATAATTGCGCTAAATATTTCTTATTAGACCCACACACGTAAGTCATGAATGCATGAATTTTTTTGCTTGAAATTTAGGAAAATAAGCCGTGAGAAACCATCCAAAAAAAAAAAAAAAAAATAAAAAAAAGAATGGAGCAAAGATATTTTAAAATTGGAATTGGAATTGGAAAATGTTAAAAACTACAAAGACTCCATTATCGGGGAACATACAATCCTCCAGTAAAAGAGCTGCAATATCGCAAAATTTTGAAAAGTGTATAGGTAAATTAAGTCAAAAAGAAAAAAAAAAAAAACAGCGTATACTCCTATCGTGCAACAATACCCAACTATTAAAAGGAAATAAAGACATAATTTTAACACGTCACATATTTACCCCATTAGATAAACAACTTTTTTTTTTTTTTTTTTTTTTTTTTTGTCCACATATTTTACAAATGCCAATTCTACACAAAACGAGTTACCAACAGCATTTTGTCTGAGTAAATAGAAAATTTGTTTGAGAATTAGCCCTACTGAACTAATAAAAAAAAAATAATAATAATAATAAAACGGTTCCAGTTAATTATTACCAAACTTATAAAAATTATAAAAATTAATTTAATAAAATGAGAATACTTTAAATCCTGCTTTGAAGTTGATTAAATATATTTTAGCAATTTTACTTTATTATTATTTTTATTGTGTCTTCTCTTTCTCGTTTAAATGCTTTAAGTGTTGTAAGCTTGCTCAATCCCTCAGGAAAAATGATAAACAATATAAGTCAAAATAAGTGAATTATTTAAAATGGTGTATTAAGCTTTGTTTGGATTAAAAATTAAGCTTAGTTTTAATTGGAGAAAAAGGAAAATTCATCAATTAAATCAATAAGTAATTTCCATTTAATTTCAATGCTATAAGACAATAGAAAAAAATTAGCTAAATTTTTTATTAAAAAGTATTTAAATTCAATTTTTCTTTTAAATCAGGGGAAAAATACATACAAAAATGAAATGTTAATTTTCAAATTATTTATTAAAAATATTAAATTACATTAGCATAGAATTTTTTTTATTTATCTATTCATTCATTCACTCATTTTTAAAAATTATCTATAATTAATTATGTTTTTTCAAGAATTTAACTTTAAGTTTGATTAATCAATTAAATTTTAATTTTTAAGGAATTTTGAAATTATTTCTTTGACTAAATATTTTTCATTATTTTTTTTTTCTTATCAAGCTATTGAAAAGCAAATAAAAGAATATTTATTATTATTATTATTACTAAATTCTTGGAACTGTTGATACTTAGTTCCAAATCATCTAAAGCTTTTTTTTTTTTTTTTTTTTTTGTTAACATTTTTTTTTTTAATAAAGGAATAAATTCTATAAATTAACCAAAGAAAACTATTAATAGATTAATAGATATTTTACAAAGAATTCAATTTTATAGGTATTAATTATCTGGTTGTTATTTTATAAACCAGAAAACTGCCATAAAGAAATCCTGTAATAGTAACATTTATGTATATATATATGTATGTGGGACGCATTTCTTCTACCAGTCAGCAGAGGGCGCTGCCTCCGATGCCCATCTTTCAACGAGATGAGGAACGGAAGAATTAGTTAGCATCCGTCTGACAGTGGAGATAGCTGATCAGATCATCAGCGCGTTTGGTCGCTACATTGTAGTTAGAGCAACGAAGGCTCAAAGTAGTCGGGTAGAGCCATGAGAGACTCGGACTTTAGTTCTACATTTTGTTATAGCACGAGAAGGTGCTGTACTGTGCCTTTGTGATAATCTGCTAATGGCTTGAGCTACTTGATGTTTGTTAAGCTATGGAATAGGCATAGTGTTTCAGCTAAGTGTCTGCTATTATATTAATCTTTATGTGTATTTTATGTTATGAATGTTTCGTCCATACTTCAAATAAAGAGCTGTCCTACAATTGGATTCTACTCATCGTTGCCCCACCTCTAGACAATATTCTACACACACACACACACATATATATATATATATATATATATATATATATTATTCAACAACCCTCCCAACCTGTCAGTCATACAATACCACACAATCTCAGTACTTCTAACATTTTAAATCAAATGTACTCGCTTACCATTCACTGATATTTTCCACTGAACATTTTTTATTTTATTTTATTTATTTTTTATTCTTTTAGTTAATGTTTGTACTTTATATTATTTTATTGTATTTCATTTTTATATAAAATAGTAATTTTGTGTCCTTTATATTGTGTCCAAAATATGTCCTTTATGTCTAAATTTTTTAGTGAATAAAATATTATCCTTATCTTTTTAATAAAAAAAAATATCCTTGCTGTATTAAAAATGAGTTGTTTTAACAAATAAGGCAATGTGTAAATTTGTACTCTAAAGTCATAAACATATATTGTAGAACTAATTTGAAATTGTTTGTTTGGTTAATTAAAATCTCTAAGCTGTTAACTGAGAACATATTTTTTGTCATTTTCCAAAATTTTGCTAATAAAAATAAATTTTTATGCACTTTATAAACGCATATTTTTTTTCTTTAAATTAATTAATTAATTAATTTTTTTCAGTTAAAAATATTGTAAGTATTTTTTGTGATTATTGTTTATGTTTATATGTATATTTTTTAATCTACATGTTATTATGTGCAAATTTTTACTTAGAAAATTGATTCATTTTTAAAATTTAATTCTTTCTGCTCAAAGCACCGTAAAACAGAATTAATTAGCTTTAAGAATAAATATTGAATATCTACGCAATTAATAATCCAATTGTTGTGAAAAATATCTAGCAATATATAGGAAAAAATAAACAAACGTATTATCAGCATTTTTTTTTTTTTTTTTTTTTCTAGTTGTAAACTTTTAGATATAAGTATTAAGAAATTTCTTCAATGCAATTTTAGGCATTTCATTCATATTACTTAAAGAAGTTGTTTATTATAAAAGAAAATTTTATAATTATTTGACAGGGAATTCAATATAGTTATCGGAAAAAAAAATTTTTGTTTATATACTTAGACCTGCTAACTATGCTAGTTTATCCGTAATGGTATTAAGCCCCGCCTTTTTTTTTTTTTTTCACACCAGAATAGTTGTAGAGCAATAGTCTTCTTATTTAATCATGAGAACATATTGCTAAATGTTACTCTACAACTATTTTAGTGTGAAAAAAGGGCGGGGCTTAACACCATTACTGATAAACTCGCATAGTTAGCAGGTCTATATAATTTTAAATAAAACAGAAGGTCTTTTTATTCAAGTTTGACATGTCAAGATTTTTAAAACGCAATTACTGCTTATAGCGTAGTACTACTGCAACGTAATCCCCAATCAAACAACCAAACAACGAAAAACAAAATTAATAACATCGTAACTTTTTCACATGAAGAGTGAAAACATGATTAATAAATGTCCTTTATCATATAAATTCTATCACAAATCCTGTACAAACAAGCATTCACAAATATTCCTTTCTTAACTATCATATTGTAGATTTTAGTTGTACTTTAGTTTACATATTTATATATATTTATAACGTTTGAGAATACTATGCTTTGTTCTGGACCTCTGAAGATTTTTTTTTCCCATAAATTTTACATAATTATGTTAGTTTTCTATAGAGGTAAAACAATAAAGTATAAATAAGAAATTATAAAACTCAAAAGTATTAAAAAAAAAAAAAAAAAAAAAAAAACCACAGATCTACGATATTTTTTTTTCTTCAAGGTTTTTGATTTTGTTTTTTGTTTGTTTGATTTTTTTTTTTTCTATGCTGATTAAGGAAAAACTATTTAAAAATTTCCATCACGTACAGTTTTGTCAAAAAAAAATGGGATTGTAAGAGTGTAAAGCTCCACTTTTACAACTAACTTCTGAGTTACTTCCTCGAAAATCTGGGTGATGTGTGTGAAGAACAAGGAGAACTACGTCATCAAGACACTAAAGAAATATAGAGAAGGGGGTTGGACGATGGGAGGGGATATATCAAGGACGATGGGATGTTAAAATGTTAGCAGATTATTGTTGGATGCTACAGAGAGTATCCCCCCCACCATACTTACCAACACACTAATTAATATTCCGTAGTACTGTTAGCCCCGCTTTCTTTTTCTCACCAGTATCTTTTTAGAGTACTTTTCTTCTTATTTAATCGTAATAGAATTTGGAGAATATTTCTCTAAAAATTTATTGGTCTGAAAAAAAGGGCGGGACTAACAACACTACGGAATATTAATTATGATGCTGGCAAGTATGCCCCCTCTCAACACACACACACACAAGGTCCTCATTCTTGCACAAGATAAAATGTTCTAAATAAATTTTTTTCTGTAAAAATTAAAAAAAAAAAAAAAAAAAAAAATGTGTATATAGCACATTTTGGTGTATTTTATACATAAATTGGTTCAAATTTGTTATAGCATTTAGGTGAATTCTACCGATTTCTATCCTTACTTTGTGATAGGAAAATAAGACAATAATTTTTTAATTCAGCGCATCAAAACACATTAGAAACACTTCCCAGTGGAAAAAAAAAATTTAAAAGTACAACTTGCAGACCTGTGTAATAAAATAATAAAACATGAAAGATTTTTTTTTTTTTTTTTTTTCAGAAAATTTATGAAAACTTTGTTTTATTTTCAAAAAACTAAAGTAAGAAAACGATTGTTCGTTTAGCATAAAAATAGGAATTGCGTTAATGTAATTTTGAATTTGTTTATTTTTAAACCACGTACTTAAAGACTGTAATCTAATCTTCTACGTTAGGTATATGGCTTTCCTTATATTGATATATTCTTAAAAGAATTTGTGTTTTACAATCACATCATTTTCTATATGAGTGGATATTTTATGCAGAGCTACATATAAAAAAATTGAAAGAAAATTTAGGATGCACATGGTTTTAACAGAGTGATGTAACTGCCGTGAAGATTCAGTGTGGAACTGGATGACGAATTTTTATGTGGAAATTGGTTCTAATGTCTGAAACCCACTACGACGAACTTTTGCGTCCCCCCTTCCCTCTTTTTTCATGGGAGCAGTTGACAAAAGCATGTTGCGGGCATAACTCGGCTCTAAATCGAAAAACTTATTTTAGATGATTTAGGATTTTTTTTATTTGGGGAGGAGATGGAAATAACAGGGGAAAATTCAGGATTCAATTTCTGCGTTATATTGTCCTTGGAAAAAGGGTCGCCATGCGTTTCTAATTGTAACACTCTTCTAAATTATTTTAAAAATACATTTTTTTCTTGTATCGATGGGTTAGCATTCCATTTCTAAAACACTCTATAAATCAATTCTGCGAAATGTCACCCTTTTCTTTTGTCGGAAGGCGGGGTAAGAATGGGGGGGGGGGACAAAAAGGTTATCTCAGATTAACTCTGTTTTAAGATATCTCAGGAAGATGATTTTGGGTGTGTGGGTGTGCTATGTGTAACCAATACCCGCTATAAAGAGATTTTTTGAAATGCTCTCCAGTCCCCCGTTTGGGGTAAGGGGATAGAAAAACACTTTTCAAAATGTAACTCTGTGCTAAATTATCACAGGAAGACGATTTTTTATGTTGGAGTTTATTATGTGTGTCTAACACACACTATCAAGGGATTTTGTAAAAAAATCCCCTCTTCCCCCTTTTATTGTAAAATGGGACGAGAAAGACGTTTCCAAGCGTAACTCTACTCAAAATTGTTTCAGGAAGGCAATTTGTTTTCCGTTTATATGTGCTGTGTGTACCCAACAAACACTAAAAAGAGATTTCGTCAAATATTTCCCCCCATCTTCCTTTGATGCCTGGAGGGCAAAAACCACGTGTCCAATTAGTAGCACTAAATATTAAAAAATTGCCCAAATCCAAAACCAAAAACAAAGGTCTGCGTAATAATATAACTATGAAACTTTACCGAATGTCAGTCACCAATTTCAACAAAAATGGTATCGTGAAATTTCATAAGGATCAAGATATGCGAAAAATTATCCCTCAAAAACGAACCACTTACGAAATATGGACACCAAGAAAAGGCAAATAAGGGACGAACCAAATTTCAAGTACGTACATTATATGGTAACAACGATACCACCACACCTTCAAATAATTATCCATGTTAAATTAGAATGAAGCACGAAATAAATTGGATTTTAATTTCCTGATGCATATGTGCAATTTGCGTGTATAAAACTCCACAGGAGAAAATTATTGATGAAATATAGCGGTCAGTTGATAATTTTTACGACAACCCTATAAATCTAATTTTATGTAATTTTAAAATACTAAACTATTTATGTTGGTAGCAAAAAAATTTATTCTCTTTCCATGCTTGCAAAAGTGCCACTGACGCAAAGAGTATAAACTACACATAAGAGTATGAGAGTATAAAATATACATAAATACCTAAACTGATGCTCTTCTCAATTTCATTTTTATTGTTTAAGTACGTCAATTGTTTGTACCTGGTGTTTCAAATACTTGAGTTCTCAAGAAACTTATATTTCAAAAAAAAAAAAAAAAAAAAACTCTTGCAAAGTAAAGATTAGAATCAAAATAATAAAACAGTTTTTGCAGTTGGCTATATTAACACTTTCGTGACCGCATGATTTTGACTTTTTGACAGTAGAGTCCGCCTGTGAGCATTATTTTCCTATGTTACAATATTTCAGAACAAAATTTTCTGTATTCACATTTATATTACAAATGGATATACATTATAATTATATTATTTGTAATCAAAATATTTGTACCCATATTATATTTAATTGTAAATATGTGAATATAGGTTATTTACTTAAGAAATAAATAACATAAAAATTGCGAAGGAAACGCCCACTGGTAAGTTAATGACGTGAATCTACGTCAGCAGTCGCGAAAGTGTTAAGCAAGATATAACCGAGAAAAAACTCATATATCTCGTAAATGGTTTGCAGGCTTCGCAGCGTTCCTAAAATTTTACCTTTATTTTATTATATTGTCACCAGTACTGTCAATAAGGAATATTTTTATTGAGCTTTTTTTTCCTTTTTAATACTAAAATATTATATTAAAAAGTACTGTTTTAAATTTGTGCTGACAATATAATAAACTTAGCGTAAAATTTTAGGAACGCTGCGAGCTCTGGGTTTGCTGAGGGCAGATAATTTCTAAAAACTTTTTTATACTTTCATTAACAAGAATAGTATCGCTGTTTTAATTGACGAATGAGAATTAAGCATGTTTTTTTAGTTAATGTGTAATGTAAAATCAGTTTTTCAGCCTAGGCAGTCGCCCAGTTCTTGCCTGTTGGTAGAGCCTGATTAACCTTTAAAGGCCGGCTGGTCGGTATTTCAACCAAAGAGTAACACCTCGTAAAAGACGGCTTTGGATTATATATCGACCAAACTGTCCTTTTCCCCTCAGATATTGTTTACCTGCTTTAGGGGCGGGTAGAACTGTCACTCTTGTTAAAAATGATCACCCTCCCGATGTTACTATTTTTGCTAATCTCAATTCCCTCTTTTTTCCCTAAACCTGAATGCAAAACACATACAAGCAGAATTCCTTTCTTTCAATAACAAAATTTTAGTGGAAATACTTTTAAAATATTTTGAAATGGAATTTCCTGAGTTCCTTTGGGTGAATGATAATACATTTGCCGTTTGTTGTTTCTTTATTATTGACAAAACTTTAGAATTCATACAAATTTCTGTCATACTTAGAGATTATATTTTGACATTTATTGTTTTAATTTTATTTCACTACACGGAAATAAAAGGAAATCCATATTTTGTATAGTTAAATGCATTATAATTTACTAAAAATATTATATTCATTAATAATGTATTTATTTTTATTTATTTATTTATTTTACAAGAGAACAAATCTATATCTTCTTGGCAACTTTAATATATATAATTATTCTATTTTACGGCTATCTTAATTTTAAATTGCAGTGGTTATCTAAACCTTTAGCTTACTAGCTTTATTTTTTAATACGAAATAAGAAATTACCTTTATGATTACGATCCCAGATTTATAGTTATTCTGAAAACAAAGAAATGTTTAAAAAATTATTATTCACTGCCTTTGTTTTCTGCCTCGTCACTGCCTTGACCTTCCGTAATTTTATCGGAAATTTATATTATTCGAGATCTATTTACATTATTATAATATCCTCATTTATTTTAATTATTATTTATTTATTTTGTTTTGTTTTGTTTAATTAATTTTTTTTTCTTACTTTTTCTGATAACTTTATTTATTATTACTATTGTTTTATATTATTTAACCTTTCGTAAATTTAAACTCTGAGTTGCTATTTCTGGACTATGGTTTAAGATGTTCAGATCGATATACTATTATTACAAGAGGTGAAGGAATACCGTTCTTAAGAACCTTAAAAACCGATTTTTATGATGATAAGGATTATTATGATTATACTCTTTAAACAATGCATATGTAATCAAGCATATGTCAAGCATCTTTGACTGTCATACCTCCAAATGAGAAAGAACGGCCAAACTTCATAATTAAAACAGTTCAGATGTTTTTATCAGCTTCTAATGAAAATTGAAACGGGAACTGGGACAATAAGTCTGTATCTCAAAAAGGTGTTGGGGTTGCGGAATATGGCCGATTGACTACTCTTGGGTCCTAGGCCAGAGGGTGAGGGCCTTCGGTGGAGGTCTTTCTAAGGGGTCCTAGCCCGTATTCACTCAAATTTCGGAGAAAACCACGGAAAACTCCGAACGGCTAGGCCAACGAGCGCGACCTGGGATCGAACCCGGCACCTCACTTCTATCATCTTTGAGCACAGAACCGCTCGACCGCTGGTGGGTGTATCTCAAAAAGGATGGATTGAATTTGGGAATGAGGCCGATTGACTGTTGTAGGTCCTAGACCTGAAGAAAGTGCTCTCCGGGGTCGTTCTAAGGGGTCCTAGCCCATATTCACGCAAATTTTGGAGAAAACTACGGAAAATTCCGAACGGCTAGGTTGACAAGCGTGACCTGGGATCGAACCCGGCATCTCACGTCTACCAGATTTGAGCGCAGAACCACTCAGCTGCTCGAGGGAGAATCTCAAAAATGAATTCAGCGATTTTCTTCAAAATTGCTATATAAAACCGCCTTTTATATGTCTGCATATACATTAGCTTTTTTTTTTTTTTTTTTTTTTGTGAAAATTTATAGCCTTTTTGTACAAGTAGGTTAATTTTAAACATCGCTTTCGCTAGTTTGTTTCTCTCTTTATTTACTACATTTTGAAATACACAGAAAATGTACTGGAAATCTATTTTTTATTTACTAAACAGTAATATTTAAAAAATATAAGCAATAAAAAGTATACATATCACCTCATCCTTGTAACTAACGAAAATTTAGTGAAGTAACATTTTAGTATATCATTGGTTCATAGAATGAGAAAAGAGATTAAAACCTTAAAATATGAAAAAAACATTATGCATTTTTTTATTCTTCATATTTTATCAAATATTAATGGGAGATTCTTGAAGTGTTATATATGTAAATTAATTATAACACACGTAAAAATCGTGAATAATGTCAATCAAAAACAGTAACAGTGCTTAATAAAATTCCTTTCTTGAACAAAAACGGCTACATATAACTAACATCTAGCGGCATGTAGTGAGATTGAAGTAAGGTATTATATATATATTCTATTTTAATAGGTACCTTCGAGATTTCATTTGTGAAATCAATTTTATACACTTTTAAATCTAATTTTACTGTAAAGTACTGTCAATAGAAAAAAAAATGTTGAAGAACGGCTCTACGAATTTTCTTCATATTCGTGATATTAAGTTCCTTGTAGATTTTCTGTCGTGTACAATAATT
Source organism: Salticus scenicus (assembly GCA_963930645.1). Classification (NCBI taxonomy): domain Eukaryota; kingdom Metazoa; phylum Arthropoda; class Arachnida; order Araneae; family Salticidae; genus Salticus; species Salticus scenicus. The sequence continues at coordinate 188,014,579 of OZ005659.1, forward strand.
TGTTTCGTGTAAATAGGATCGAATGTCTGTCTCAAAGATCAGTTGCTAGGCGTCTGATTGCTTAAGCCAATTTTATGTTTCTATTCTTCCCTCTACTTTAAAAAATCTGGAGTGACTCCACTCGACTTTCCGAACATTGAGTAATTATCAGTTTTATAGATAAAGTAAAGAAAGAGGAGTTGTTAATCCAACAAAAGAGAGAAAATCATAATAGAGTGTTTGAGTATTTTTCTCCATATATTACAAGATGTTTTATTTAAAGCTACTGAACTTTGAGCCCATAGATCATAATCATAAAGAATTTTTCATTGTGTTCCTGTAAACATCTATAAATGCTTGATTCACCAAAATGCTTATAGTTAGTGCAACAGTTATTTATAATATTCATATAAATTTTCAGCTCAATTGAATAAGGCGTTTAGATGCTATCGCACTTTTAAAAATTTGGTCCCATTGGCCATAATGATAAAAAAAATTTATTTGTGTCCCTGTAAAAAACCTGTAAGTGCTAAATTCACCAAAATCTATACAGTTGGTGGAACTGTGACCTATAACATGTGTACAAATGTTTTGCTCAGATTAATGAGGCGTTTAGACGCTATCACACTTTTAAAAATTTGGCCCCATAGGCCATAATGATAAACAATTTTTCTTTGTAACCCTGTAAAAAAACTATAAGAGCTAGATTCTCCAAAATCTATACAGATTGAGTATTTCTGACTTATAATATGTGTATAAATTGTTTGTTCAATTGAATAAGGCGTTTAGATGCTATCGTAATTTTAAGATTTTGGTCCCATAGACCATAATGATAAAGAATTTTTCTTTGTGTCCCTGTAAAAAAAACTATAAGTGCTAGATTCTCCAAAATCTATACAGATTGAGTATTTGTGACCTATAATATGTGTATAAATTTTTTGCTCAATTTAATAAGGCGTTTAGATGCTATCGCACTTTTAAGATTTTGCTCCCATAGGCCATAATGATAAAGAATTTTTCTTTGTGTCCCTGTAAAAAAACTATAAGTGCTAGATTCACCAAAATCTATAGGGTTCGTACTATGGTGACTTACAATATGCGTACCAACTTTCAGGTTAATCGAACAAAGCGTTTAGACGCTAGCGTGTTCACTCACAGACATACACACATACATACACACATACACACATACACACACACATACATACATCATCGTAAAAATAGTGAAAACGGACTCAGGGGACCTCAAAACGTATACAAACATCAAAATCTCGAAATCGGATTTTTGACATGATTACAATACTTTCCTCACTATAGTGTTCGGAAAGTAAAAATAATGAATGAAAGAAAATGAATTTCTAAACATTCCTTCACACTTTATCCAGATTTAGGATTTGTTATTAGGTTTCAGAAGTGAGCTGTCGCAAAATAGGTTCGTTTAAAATTGATGGAATGTTCTTTATTGTCATATTTATACAATGAAACTATCTGGTGTGTCACTCAACCAACTTTCTCTTGTCTTACATTTCAGTAAAGATAGGTTGCAGATAAGTCATAGAATCAATAAGGTAAGTTAATAAAGTTCAATCTACTTTCAAAATAATCTAAAATGGGTCTAGGAAAAAAATTATTTAACGTATAATTCTATGTGGGCGGGCTCATCAACCCACCAGTTCAATTATAGTATCTACATTTATCTATTTATTTATTTATTAACTTCAAGGCTATTATTAGTTTGTCTTCAAACTTGCCAATCTTGATCATATTTTTCAAAAGGTAACCTAATACGAACTTCAAAATACACAATTTGATTTTCCTGCTGTTATATATATATATATATAGGCTATGCTAATAATATAAAGACCATAGTTGAAAATGGAACTTGAAAAAATACTTTGTTTACAGTATGGGTATGAAAAATTAATTTTTCATCCTGAGGAGTGTTTGTCAACATAGTAAAATGTAGCAAAGCACTTCTATCTATTACATTCAATAAAAAAGAACGTTTAACTCAATTTTGGGTAGCCCTTTATATTTTCTGTAAAGAACATGCATTATAAACATTATTGTGTACTTAAATTTAGTCTTACTTAAAAAACACGAAAGGAATTACATTTCCAGCAATTTTCACGCTTAGCCTCAATATATCCAAATACTTTGGGTAACCTAGTAAATGATTGGTGAATTTTCATAGCACAATCTACACAAAACATGCTTTTATGCATATAAAAAATTTTGTTCATTCCGTTCTATTTAAGTCAGCCTATAAATGTTACACTGTGTTTATCTGAAATTTCCTCATAGGCATAGTGTATTCGAATTCTCTTGAATGCCCCTGTACACGAACCATTTGCTTAATCTCAACAAAAATTTTAGTGTAGCATCCCTATATGATACACACACTTAGGACTTTCTGCTACATTTTGTTCTTGAATTATTTTGATAACAGACACGCAGGAAGACATACATACATTCATATAGACAGACACACAGACCAGCTGCTAAAAACAATATTTTCTGATTTAGGAGACCTCAAAATGTGTAAATATAATAAAAACTTAATTTTTAAAACTTGATTCAAAAGTAATACTTTCTCTACCATATGTATGGGTAAGTGAAAGTAAAAAATATTGTCTTACTATTTTGTTTACGACAGCCTATAGAAGTTACTGTACTTAACATAATTTTTTTCCCAGTGTATTCGAATTCTGTTGTACAAGACACGAACCATTTGCTTGATGTTAGTGAAATTTTAGTGTATCACTATATGATACAGATTTAAAATACCGAGTTTTGACTTCATGCTACTGTTTGTTATTCAGATATGCTGATAACAGACACACACACAGATACCAATCACTTAATACATGATTTTCGGATTGAGGTTATCTCAAAACGTAGAATTATACCAAAAGCTCAATTTCGAAAATCTGACCGAAATAAAATTCTTTCTCTATGACATATATGGGTAAGAAAAAGTAAAAATTGGAGTAATGTTTTCTGTTATACATATATAATAACAAAACTGCAAGAATGTTCGTCATTGTCATGTTACGTACAATTAAAAAGTTGCAAGAATGTTTTTCGTTGCTGCGTTAGTATTGATATGTAATAAAAAAATTGATGGACTGTCAGTTATCATTTCACTGTAACTTCTGCGTATATGTGCATTCAAACACTTTCCCAAGTCTCCATTTTCTTCCAATTTACAGAATATTAGTTTTATTTTTTCGTCGCAGTATTTATTTTTCTTATAGTCTGTTGACCCTCCACTTTTGCATATCTTATTATGATAAATCTGCATCATATTTTAATGAGCTTATTTATAAGAAAATAAAAATACGATGTTTTCAATTTCAATGTAATGTTAACCTGCAATACCAACATTCTACAGGATTATTATAGTGCGGTGACTTTGCTCATATACATTTCATGAATATAGAGAAATTCTGGGATTGTCAAACTAGAGTCCTGCATCGGGTCGGGTCGGGTCGACTAATTGTTTTTTCTTGTGGGTCGGGTTCGGTCGAGTTGACTGATTTATTTTTCGTGCGGGTCGGGTTCGGGTTGGGTTGACTGATATTTTTTTACTGCGGGTCGGGTTCAGTTTTCAGCCAGTCGGGTCGACTTCAGAACATCTTTCAAAAAAATTTTACCTTAATAAATAGAAATGTGTTTTCTATATATACCCATAAAGAATACATGCTTACCCAGATTATTGTAGCAAAATAAACATCCGTATCGCACTGAAACAATTAACAAAATACATGAAATACATCATTATTATCTTTTAGAATAGAAGCTGTAAAAAGCAGGCTCCCTCTGAGAATAATCAGATGTGTGATTCAACTATTTTTATTACTCACATCCTTTTGAAATAGAATGTGAACGTAAACTAACAATTAATACTTTTTCTCTTGCAGATGTTTTTAAGAAGTTATTGAAATGTAATGTAATTAGATTTAGATGAGAACGGATGTTTAGTAGGCATCTACAAAACTGTATTATTTTTATTTATATATATATATATATATATATATATATATATATATATATATATATTAGCGTGATAAGCATTAAAGAAAAAACTACAAACGCTAAATTTGAAACTATTTTTTAAGCACTTGAAATACACATCACACATATAATCGGCAGTAAAATTTTTGAAGCGCTAGCAGTAATTCATGTTTAAAAGATATGCACATAATACTGTTCTATTAAGTAAATATTTGTTCACTCTTGATCTTAGTCTTTATGCTGTTCATAAAAAAATTAAATTGCTGATAAAAATTCGCGATAAATAAAAGAAAGAAAGAAAGAAAGTAAAATGTGGATGTGGGCTTTAATAATTTTGCCGCCGACTGTAAATAGTTAAAAAATATTATAAATATATTTCTTATATTTTTAAATTTTTAACTTAGTACTAGTAATTATATTTTCAATTTTTTTTAAACGATTTACCAATTTATTTTGTAACTTAAAAATGTTTGCATGAGTTTTAGTTGAATTATTCATTTTCATTTATATTCGGGTTTCGGATCGGGTTTGGGTATAAAGAAATCGGGTTCGGGTCGTCAAAATTGTCTGTCGCGGGTTCGGGTCGGGTTTCGGGTTGATTTAAAATCCAATTGTCGGGTTCGGGTCGGGTAAAACCGGACCTGTGTAAGACTCTGTGTCAAACCATTGTCCACTGAAATATTTGTAAAATTTGGATCATTATAATTTCCGTTAAGGACATGACTTCATCTATTCTTCCGTACTTAATTCCAAACCCTTACGCTAAAGACACGTTATGCTAAGAGCACTATCGCTAAGGGCACGTCACCTTACAATTGTGCTTCATTCCATTAGATAGAAATATATTTTTTGGTAATTGTTAATTATCATCCTTCTTTTTTTTTCCTTCAATTAAATAAGTGCTATACAAAAACTAGATTAATTTTATATAAATTATTTATTCATTTTAATGAAATGATTTACCAATCTAACATTTAATTTATATAATATATTAGGATTTGATTTATCACTATTGATAGGAAAGTTAATTCCGTTACCAGCTTCAAGCTTTGCAATATGTCTTCTCTTATAACCTAATTAAGGGGAGATATAACAATTTTCAAAAATGTAGTCTTTAAGGGAGGGAAAAGGGCGTCTAATATTTCTACCCGTTCTTCGCAAAGAGAAAAATCACAGTTGTTTTCAATAGAAACTTTAAATTTAGCAAAATTGGCACTTATTAAAGTGAAAGATTAGAATCTCATGAAATTTAACTTCTGCTTTTCCTTTGCACGGAGAACATAACAATGGTTTCCGTTAGACGCTTGAAGTTTAGAAAAATATCTACTCTTGCACTCTAATTAAGATAAAATATAAGATTTTGTTTTTTAATTTAGTCCTTAAAGGTGGGAAAGGGGACGACTAACATTTCTACCCGTTCGTCGCACGTTACAAATCGTAGTAATTTCTAATAAAAGCTTCAAATGTAGCAAGATCTTTCTTCGTAGGCCCTAATTAAAGTGTGTGATAGGAATCTTACGAAATATAACTTTAAAAGGTGTAAAAAGGGTGTCTAACATTTCTACCCGTTCTTCGCACGGGGAAAATCGCAGCTGTTTCCTATAGAAGCATGAAATATAGAAACATGTCTCCTATTAGACCCTAATTAATGTGAAATATAAGAATCGTCCGAAATTTAACATTTAAGGGAATAAGAGGGGGGGGGGGTAACATTTCTACCAATTATTCGCATGGCGAAAACCGTCGTGGTTTCCTGTAAAAGCATGGAATTTAGAATAACGTATTATTTTTGGTCCTAATTAAGATAAAATATAAGAATCGTCATGATTAGTTCAATTATTTAAATCTCAAAATATATCATAATTGAATGTTTTGTAAATATTAACTATCGTGATTAATTAAATTTCTTCCTTTCTACTTTTATTACAACCATTATATGACCGTGTCAAGTTATTTAATGACAATTACAATAATTTAATGTTTATTTTATCAAAACTGTAATGGTATTAATCATGGTTTCTTTTATTTCATACATTGTAGAAATAAACTTTTTAAAAGTTTAATTAAGTTACTTCTTTCATCCCTTTCAGCTGATAATGATTGTACTTAAAAATTACTTTTTGGAAGCCATTAAGATTACTTTATTTTAAAAAATCAAAAATATTTTTTTTAATGTTATTTGATCACCGAAACTTTAAAATTTGTAAACAATAGTGACTCCGGACACTTCTTGTAAATAGTAATTAAAAATACCTCCAAACATTAAGTTTATCAACAACTTCAAATTATAATTTCACACTAAGAAATGGTCTAACAACGCCAAATCTGGAATCCACTCTACTCTGTGTTACCATGGAAACACAACCTCTCACCTTATTTCATTAATGGAATCATCTGAAAACACGTGATTCGCGTGCCAAGTTATCGCGGTTGTACAATACGGCAAAATTATCCATTGCTTTGCTGCACGTCGTCTTGTATTTCGTTGTGTTTTCACTACCCGTGTGCGTTTTACGTATTGTAGAATGTTTCTCGGCTAAAGAATATCTCATTTATGAGTGAGCATGATTTAAACAAAGAAGTTATATTATATGCTTTTGTTTGTGTCCTTTAAATGAATGAAAATGGATTGAATTGCTACAAAAGAAATTTAAAATATAAGCCATACAAGATGTATGTAGGATGTCAAATGTAGTATGCAAAATATCGATATAATTGACAGAACCAAACAAAATAAATATGTTATTATTTATTTTACAACAAACTTATTTTTTCGTGCGCGAAACATTATCTTGAAGAGATATCGATTACTTTTTTAGATTGCAAAACATAAATGTACCGTTTAAAAGCCGTTAATAAGTTAAAAGTAATTAATGTATATTAAATTTCTTGACAAATATTAAAGATATTAGAATTTTTTTTCTTTTATTTTACAAGATTGATTTAAATATTATTGCTATATTATGCAAAACAATTGCATCATAAGTAACTAATATTCCACAGTTCGTATTAAATAAATATTTCAGTAATGGAAACAAATAATGTATCTTTTATTCAAATGATAACATGTTAAGGAAACTCAAAATCATAAAAGATAGTTTAAAAACATTACATCGTAAGTCATGCTATGCACATATCGTAACCATTTGTCAAGCATGTTTCTTACATATTTTTCTTGGCTGTACGCTCTTATTGTATAACACTGGATATGCAAATTGTTGCTGACAAAAGTAAACAATAAAGCATAGATCTTCTTTACTTAAAAGAGAACATGAATTCCTTTTTAGAAAGATAAAATTCATCTTGAAAATAATCGCCTATTTATGAAAATGTTGCTTACTTAAACATTCTGTTTATTCAGAGTTGCGTGAGATGAAACGTATATTGCGTGACTTATTAAATATGATCTCGTCATTTGTGATAAAGTGTCACCATTTAGAAAAAGCCGTAGTAAAATTTATATTTTATTAAGTGACGTGTTTCAATCTGCATGCTTTTTTCTAATATGATTAAAAGAAGAGGAAAGTCTTAAGATTATTAATATCTGAAATAAACAGATAAAAATATTTTTTTTTTTTTTTTAAACCTATTGAGGTTTATGTTACGTAATGTCTATTTAATTCATTGATTCTTTACTGAGTACACTTTTTAAAAATATATATATATATTATATATTAGCTTCAACAGAATTTGTAAAAATATTGAAATAAAATATCTCAATAATACAAGTGGGACGGTGTCCTTAGCGAAAGTGCCTTCAGCGTAAATCTAAAAACCCGTGTCCTCAGCGTAAATGTTATATCCCCATGGTGGCGTGTTTTTAGTATAAGTGCCTTTAGGGTAAGTGCCTTTAGCGCAAACCTGTAATAAGTAAAAAAAAATCTGGAGTGACTCCACTCGACTTTCCGAAGATTGAGTAATTAACAGTTTTGTAGATAAAGTAAAGAAAGAGGAGTTGTTAAACAAACAAAAGAGAGAAAACCATAATAGAGTGTTTGAGTATTTTTCTCCATCTATTACACGATGTTTTATTTAACGCTACTGAACTTAGATCATAATAGTCCATAGATCATAATGATAAAGAATTTTTCGTTGTGTCCCTGTAAAAACCTATAAATGCTAGATTCACCAAAATGCTTATAGTTAGTGCAACAGTGATTTATAATACTCATATAAATTTTCAGCTCAATTCAATAAGGCGTTTAGATGCTATCGTGCTTTTAAAAATTTAGTCCCATAGGCCATAGTGATAAAGAATTTTTCTTTGTGTCCCTGTAAAAAACCTGTAAGTGCTAGATTCACCAAAATCTATACAGTTAGTTCAACTGTGATCTATAACATGTGTAAAATTTTTTTGCTCAGATTAATAAGGCGTTTAAACGCTATCACACTTTTAAAAATTTGGCCCCATAGGCATAATGATAAAGAATTTTTCTTTGTGTCCCTGTAAAATAAACTATAAGTGCTAGATTCTCCAAAATCTATACAGATTGAGTATTTGTGACCTATAATATGTGTATAAATTTTTTGCTCAATTTAATAAGGCGTTTAGATGCTATCGCACTTTTAAGATTTTGCTCCCATAGGCCATAATGATAAAGAATTTTTCTTTGTGTCCCTGTAAAAAAACTATAAGTGCTAGATTCACCAAAATCTATAGGGTTCGTACTATGGTGACTTACAATATGCGTACCAACTTTCAGGTTAATCGAACAAAGCGTTTAGACGCTAGCGTGTTCACTCACAGACATACACACATACATACACACATACACACACACATACATACATCATCGTAAAAATAGTGAAAACGGACTCAGGGGACCTCAAAACGTATACAAACATCAAAATCTCGAAATCGGATTTTTGACATGATTACAATACTTTCCTCACTATAGTGTTCGGAAAGTAAAAATAATGAATGAAAGAAAATGAATTTCTAAACATTCCTTCACACTTTATCCAGATTTAGGATTTGTTATTAGGTTTCAGAAGTGAGCTGTCGCAAAATAGGTTCGTTTAAAATTGATGGAATGTTCTTTATTGTCATATTTATACAATGAAACTATCTGTGTGTCACTCAACCAACTTTCTCTTGTCTTACATTTCAGTAAAGATAGGTTGCAGATAAGTCATAGAATCAATACGGTAAGTTAATAAAGTTCAATCTACTTTCAAAATAATCTAAAATGGGTCTAGGAAAAAAATTATTTAACGTATAATTCTATGTGGGCGGGCTCATCAACCCACCAGTTCAATTATAGTATCTACATTTATCTATTTATTTATTTATTAACTTCAAGGCTATTATTTGTTTGTCTTCAAACTTGCCAATCTTGATCATATTTTTCAAAAGGTAACCTAATACGAACTTCAAAATACACAATTTGATTTTCCTGCTGTTATATATATATATATATATATATATATATATATAGGCTATGCTAATAATATATATACATACAGATTAACCGCTACATACTGGACTTCCGTTTTCAGACCACCTGATAATGTGATATCATACAAAGACCATAGTTGAAAATGGAACTTGAAAAAATACTTTGTTTACAGTATGGGTATGAAAAATTAATTTTTCATCCTGAGGAGTGTTTGTCAACATAGTAAAATGTAGCAAAGCACTTCTATCTATTACATTCAATAAAAAAGAACGTTTAACTCAATTTTGGGTAGCCCTTTATATTTTCTGTAAAGAACATGCATTATAAACATTATTGTGTACTTAAATTTAGTCTTACTTAAAAAACACGAAAGGAATTACATTTCCAGCAATTTTCACGCTTAGCCTCAATATATCCAAATACTTTGGGTAACCTAGTAAATGATTGGTGAATTTTCATAGCACAATCTACACAAAACATGCTTTTATGCATATAAAAAATTTTGTTCATTCCGTTCTATTTAAGTCAGCCTATAAATGTTACACTGTGTTTATCTGAAATTTCCTCATAGGCATAGTGTATTCGAATTCTCTTGAATGCCCCTGTACACGAACCATTTGCTTAATCTCAACAAAAATTTTAGTGTAGCATCCCTATATGATACACACACTTAGGACTTTCTGCTACATTTTGTTCTTGAATTATTTTGATAACAGACACGCAGGAAGACATACATACATTCATATAGACAGACACACAGACCAGCTGCTAAAAACAATATTTTCTGATTTAGGAGACCTCAAAATGTGTAAATATAATAAAAACTTAATTTTTAAAACTTGATTCAAAAGTAATACTTTCTCTACCATATGTATGGGTAAGTGAAAGTAAAAAATATTGTCTTACTATTTTGTTTACGACAGCCTATAGAAGTTACTGTACTTAACATAATTTTTTTCCCAGTGTATTCGAATTCTGTTGTACAAGACACGAACCATTTGCTTGATGTTAGTGAAATTTTAGTGTATCACTATATGATACAGATTTAAAATACCGAGTTTTGACTTCATGCTACTGTTTGTTATTCAGATATGCTGATAACAGACACACACACAGATACCAATCACTTAATACATGATTTTCGGATTGAGGTTATCTCAAAACGTAGAATTATACCAAAAGCTCAATTTCGAAAATCTGACCGAAATAAAATTCTTTCTCTATGACATATATGGGTAAGAAAAAGTAAAAATTGGAGTAATGTTTTCTGTTATATATATATAATAACAAAACTGCAAGAATGTTCGTCATTGTCATGTTACGTACAATTAAAAAGTTGCAAGAATGTTTTTCGTTGCTGCGTTAGTATTGATATGTAATAAAAAAATTGGTGGACTGTCAGTTATCATTTCACTGTAACTTCTGCGTATATGTGCATTCAAACACTTTCCCAAGTCTCCATTTTCTTCCAATTTACAGAATATTAGTTTTATTTTTTCGTCGCAGTATTTATTTTTTTTATAGTCTGTTGACCCTCCACTTTTGCATATCTTATTATGATAAATCTGCATCATATTTTAATGAGCGTATTTATAAGAAAATAAAAATACGATGTTTTCAATTTCAATGTAATGTTAACCTGCAATACCAACATTCTACAGGATTATTATAGTGCGGTGACTTTGCTCATATGCATTTCATGAATATAGAGAAATTCTGGGATTGTCAAACTAGAGTCCTGCATCGGGTCGGGTCGGGTCGACTAATTGTTTTTTCTTGTGGGTCGGGTTCGGTCGGGTTGACTGATTTATTTTTTGTGCGGGTCGGGTTCGGGTTGGGTTGACTGATATTTTTTTACTGCGGGTCGGGTTCAGTTTTCAGCCAGTCGGGTCGACTTCAGAACATCTTTCAAAAAAATTTTACCTTAATAAATAGAAATGTGTTTTCTATATATACCCATAAAGAATACATGCTTACCCAGATTATTGTAGCAAAATAAACATCCGTATCGCACTGAAACAATTAACAAAATACATGAAATACATCATTATTATCTTTTAGAATAGAAGCTGTAAAAAGCAGGCTCCCTCTGAGAATAATCAGATGTGTGATTCAACTATTTTTATTACTCACATCCTTTTGAAATAGAATGTGAACGTAAACTAACAATTAATACTTTTTCTCTTGCAGATGTTTTTAAGAAGTTATTGAAATGTAATGTAATTAGATTTAGATGAGAACGGATGTTTAGTAGGCATCTACAAAACTGTATTATTTTTATTTATATATATATATATATATATATTAGCGTGATAAGCATTAAAGAAAAAACTACAAACGCTAAATTTGAAACTATTTTTTAAGCACTTGAAATACACATCACACATATAATCGGCAGTAAAATTTTTGAAGCGCTAGCAGTAATTCATGTTTAAAAGATATGCACATAATACTGTTTTATTAAGTAAATATTTGTTCACTCTTGATCTTAGTCTTTATGCTGTTCATAAAAAAATTAAATTGCTGATAAAAATTCGCGATAAATAAAAGAAAGAAAGAAAGAAAGTAAAATGTGGATGTGGGCTTTAATAATTTTGCCGCCGACTGTAAATAGTTAAAAAATATTATAAATATATTTCTTATATTTTTAAATTTTTAACTTAGTACTAGTAATTATATTTTCAATTTTTTTTAAACGATTTACCAATTTATTTTGTAACTTAAAAATGTTTGCATGAGTTTTAGTTGAATTATTCATTTTCATTTATATTCGGGTTTCGGATTGGGTTTGGGTATAAAGAAATCGGGTTCGGGTCGTCAAAATTGTCTGTCGCGGGTTCGGGTCGGGTTTCGGGTTGATTTAAAATCCAATTGTCGGGTTCGGGTCGGGTAAAACCGGACCTGTGTAAGACTCTGTGTCAAACCATTGTCCACTGAAATATTTGTAAAATTTGCATCATTATAATTTCCGTTAAGGACATGACTTCATCTATTCTTCCGTACTTAATTCCAAACCCTTACGCTAAAGACACGTTATGCTAAGAGCACTATCGCTAAGGGCACGTCACCTTACAATTGTGCTTCATTCCATTAGATAGAAATATATTTTTTGGTAATCGTTAATTATCATCCTTCTTTTTTTTTTCCTTCAATTAAATAAGTGCTATACAAAAACTAGATTAATTTTATATAAATTATTTATTCATTTTATTGAAATGATTTACCAATCTAACATTTAATTTATATAATATATTAGGATTTGGTTTATCACTATTGATAGGAAAGTTAATTCCGTTACCAGCTTCAAGCTTTGCAATATGTCTTCTCTTATAACCTAATTAAGGGGAGATATAACAATTTTCAAAAATGTAGTCTTTAAGGGAGGGAAAAGGGCGTCTAGTATTTCTACCCGTTCTTCGCAAAGAGAAAAATCACAGTTGTTTTCAATAGAAACTTTAAATTTAGCAAAATTGGCACTTATTAAAGTGAAAGATTAGAATCTCACGAAATTTAACTTCTGCTTTTCCTTTGCACGGAGAACATAACAATGGTTTCCGTTAGACGCTTGAAGGTTAGAAAAATATCTACTCTTGCACTCTAATTAAGATAAAATATAAGATTTTGTTTTTTAATTTAGTCCTTAAAGGTGGGAAAGGGGACGACTAACATTTCTACCCGTTCGTCGCACGTTACAAATCGTAGTAATTTCTAATAAAAGCTTCAAATGTAGCAAGATCTTTCTTCGTAGGCCCTAATTAAAGTGTGTGATAGGAATCTTACGAAATCTAACTTTAAAAGGTGTAAAAAGGGTGTCTAACATTTCTACCCGTTCTTCGCACGGGGAAAATCGCAGCTGTTTCCTATAGAAGCATGAAATATAGAAACATGTCTCCTATTAGACCCTAATTAATGTGAAATATAAGAATCGTCCGAAATTTAACATTTAAGGGAATAAGAGGGGGGGGGGGTAACATTTCTACCAATTATTCGCATGGCGAAAACCGTCGTGGTTTCCTGTAAAAGCATGGAATTTAGAATAACGTATTATTTTTGGTCCTAATTAAGATAAAATATAAGAATCGTCCGAAATTTAACACTTAAGAGAATAAGCCTTGGGGGAGGAGTCTGTCTAGCCATTTCTATCCGGGAAAAATTAAAGTGATTTCCATGAACATTTTCAATAGATTTCGACAACGTTTGCCTGTATCAGGTATCATAATAGACAATATCTGGTCATCAGGTTACTGTTAGTTACAGAACTGTTAGTTGTATTATAATTTGGATTTAAGATTTCCATCTTTAGAATGAGACTATACAATTTATTAAAAAAAATAAACCCAGAAATTATTCCGGTACGCATCTTTATTTTGCACATATATTTATTTTATTGATATAACTACTAAAAAACAGAACTATTATAAAAATAATGCGTTTCCTTTACACATATCTTATTATTTAAATTAACAAAATTACTCGAGAAATAATCAAACATTTAATAAAAGATAACAGTTCAAGAAAAAATCTAATAACGCATTTTATTCACAGACGATATGTACAGCCTCATAAATATTCATTGAACAACAGCTAGGTTGATATTTGCGTGGGAAATGTTCATGCTACGTGTCAAAAGTAATTAACACTTAATTTTATACGATGTTGCTTAGCAATGGAATTAGTTATGCTAAAGTAGAATAATCTTTTTAAATACATTAAGCGGATTCTAAGAATGCATGTTTTCATCTCTTCAATAAATATGTTTCAGTAATTGTTATTGGCAGAATTTAGTGTATAATACAGTGGGATACGTCTCTGATTAACCTCATTAATATATACAGAAGGATATAAGTTATAATAAGAGTTATTAGTTGATTGGATTATAGTCAGATTTTAGAAGCGTTTTCGAATAAAATTTATTTGTTATTAGTTCTGTATTTTATGTATACAAAAACCTATAATTGCATTAAAAGGATTGTGAACAATTTGAATTTGTTACATAATTTCTTGTTTTAACCCTTTGAAGCAGATTTCTCATCAAACATATTTTTTACACTTTTTTGGTAGTTTTAAGTTTTTTAGATCTAAATAAGCGGAAAATCTTATATTTAAAAGTTTAATTAGTTTTGGTACTAAAATATAGAGTGGGGAACCGGTGTCCTTTTCTGCGTTAAAGGTAAAATCATCATGGGACACGGGCGTTCCATGAATAAATATTTTTACAAATTGCACTTATTTACAATTACTTAGATATAGGAGTAGCAATAATTCATTGCTGATCTTTTTTAAATAATCAAATTTAATTAGAAATAATTTTTTGAAATTGGTTGATAATTGTTTTTCAAACTACTTTTATTTAACATTTTTATTTTAGTAAAAAATTTACTCCGATAATCTAATAGATTTTTTATAGTAACTATTAGACTCTCTTTTATAAAAAAAAAACTGTCATATAATAATAATAATATTTGTAATAAGAGCGTCAAAAAATAAATAAGCAAAAGGGACACCGGTGTCCCATCTGCGTCAAAGAGTTATATTTATGAAAATTTGCATGTATATTCCTTGAAATTGAACAATAATAAACAAAATCTAAATGACATGAATTTCAAAAAAAAAAAAAAAAAAAAAAAGATTAAAAAAAAAAAAAATAATAATAATAATAATTTACATTTTTAACTTTTTTTTAAACAGTTTTTTCTAAACACATGAACTTTTCAATCGATTTTCGATCTTTATAATTAAACTATATATTCTAATTATATTTTAGTATTTCTTTGTGCAGTCATAGTTCTATATGTATATATATATGTTTATCAATATTTTTATATTTATCAATATATTAATATTTAAATGTTAAACTTTGTTTAAATTTTATCATATATATAAATATATATATTTAAAAACAAATGTGTTTATATTTTGTTAAATTATTTTTTCATTTTGTAAATAGTATGCCGAATAGGTTTGCAAGAAATATTTCACAATATATTAAAAAAATAAATGTCTATATACACGGAGAAAAAATTCTGTAATTGACATCTAGAATCTAAATTGTGGCTCTAGAAAAAATATAACCGTGTCATCCTTATAAATTATAGTCCCCTCTGAAAGCGAGTGCTAGAAGCCCTTATTAAAATTCTAGAACGTTTGCCTATATTATCAAAGGCAAATTTATTTAAAAACCTCTGGAAATAAATGAGAATACAAGCAGGGCCTGATTAAGGGGGAACCTCGCTCATACCGGAATATTTTTACAATTATTTTTTACTTCATGTCATAGAAATTCCACGCTTTGACAAGGAAATATTTTTTATAAAAAATGATCGGTGTAAAACAATCCAATTTACTCACCGTTATTAGACACCAGAATTCTTTTAAATAATTTTTAATGAAAATTTTCTGTTTATTATAGGAGGAAAGTATTTGTTAAAAAATAACGGTGTAGGTATAAATAATGTGTAAAGAGCAAGCTTCCCCCTTAATCAGGCCCTGAATACAAGAGGCGGATTTCACTAACTATAATCTTGGTTTATGACCCAATTCTAGAAAATCAAGCGAGAACTCTTCGCAATATAAATGATTCAGAATATCGTTTCACCATCTAGAAATGTGTAAATTAGAAAATCTCAATCATTTCGTCTATTCAATTTATTGGCGTGTCTTATGCGTGTAGCTCGGGAATCAGTATTTCCAGGGGTTAAGGGATTTAGAAAATAGCCACTAATTCACTCTAGAGGAAGGCAGTATATTACTTTCAGTGTATATATATATATATTTATATAACATATCTTTAAAGTATACGTTACAATTATATTATACCTATAGAAGCTTTTAATTAATGGAAATATCACGTAATATGTTATTTTGATATTTTCATAGTTGAATTTTTGAATTATACTAATTATACTTATCAACATTTTAACAAATCAGACGATGAATATCTAGAATTAAAAAAAAATAATTTTATTTTTGTTCCTGTAGACCAGGATGTTAGTAATTGTTTGATTTTATATAAAGACATTTTTTTTTGAAAGAAATTTAGGAGATTTTAACAAAGATTTCTATTATACTAATTTAAATTTAAATTCAAAAATAGTTGAAAAAAATGTTTTACAGCCTATCAGACACGGGGCCGTGTTATTAGCGAAGGAGCCTTTAGAGAAAATCTATATACCCGTGTCCTTAGCGTAAATGTTATACCCACTCGTTGGCGAGCTTTTAACCTGGGTGACTTTAACGTAAATATGCAGGGTGGTTATAATGAAGCTTTCGTTATAAACAGTATCCTACAGCACAAACGGGTAAACGGAGTACAAGGAAATTTGGTATTTAGACTATACACTAGATGCGCTCAAGGAATTTAAAAAGAGGGAGAGAGAGAGTGAGAGAGTTTCAAAATGTCCACCAGAGAGTGCCTTTCTCGGAAAAACATTAAATTTAACACAATAAACACAAGCAATATTAAAAGTACGCTTAAGGTTGCCGAAACAGCTGTATGGTTTTCATATTTTGTCTTTTTCGGCGTTTCTGACGTTGTCATTTTTATTGGTTTTAACAATCCAGCACCAAATCTCCTTTTAATATTAACATTTATTGACTAGTTTCTGATCACCTTGTCACAAAACATGACAACGTCTGCGAACATTTTATACCCTACCTGTTTTGCATAAAGCTTCCTCTTCTTCGCAAGCATGCAAATCTCGTCATTTTTTCCCTAGAACTGACACATTTTTCACGTTTTACATTTTATTTCTCAAAATTCTGGTTCTATATTGTTAATATTGTTTCTGTATTCCATTTTAGTCGTTCATTGTGTTAAAATTAACGTTTTCCCGGAAAAGGCGCCCTCTGGTGGACACTTTGAAACTTTTTTTTTTTTTTTTTCAAAGTTCTGTGATCGCATCTCAGGTATAGTTCAATGTACCAAATTTCGTTACATTCCGTTCACCCTCTTGCACTGTTAAGATATTGTTTATAGGGTAAGTTTAATTATACCCACCCTGTATAAAAAGTAATAAATAAATAAATAAATAAATAAAATAGAACTTTTTAACTTACCTTCACATTTTGTTCAGGCTGAGCGTTGGCAATTTAGTTTCGGTAGTAAACTATAGCAAAATAAGGGCTTTTAAAATTTAAGTATCTTTATATATATATTTCTTTTGTGCGTGTGTATGTCACTGAACTCCTCCTAAACGGCTCGACTGAGCTTAATGAAATTTTTTGTGTGTCTTCAGGTGGATTCGAGAATGGTTTAGATTTACAAATGAAAGTTGTAACTTAATTAGTTCTTTTTTAATTAATTTTTAACCAACTCTTTCAACAACTTTTCCACCTAGATGGCGTGAGTTGTCGTAAACACGATGTCAGAATTTATTTAATGTTGAAATGAAATATGAATTTTTAACCGTATCTTACGAAGTGTTTTAAAATTTTTTTTAAAATTAATATTTTTAGAATCGTAACCGTATCTTACGAAGTGTTTAAAATATTTTTTCAAAGTTAAAATTTTAGAATCGTAAACACGATATCAGAAATTATTTAATGTTGAAATGAAAAATGAATTTTTAACCGTAAGTGTTTAAAATATTTTTTCAACGTTAATATTGTTAAAATGTTAAAATTAGTTAAAATGGTATATTCTTTTAAAAAATTCGTCAATATCCGACGGAGTTATTTTATGTTAAAATGAAAAATGAATTTTAGACATTGATAACCGTTGGGTGGTCCCATATTCGCCTCTGCTGAGCAAAACATCCAATGCTCATATTAATGTTCAGTTCTGCAGTTCAGAGAAGAGCATCAAATACATTTGCAAGTATGTGAATAAAGGCAGTGAGTGATATGGCTGTATTTCGAGTTGAAAATACAAATGTGAATGCTCCTCCAGTGTATAAAAACGATGAAATAACACTTTACCAAATTGGCCGGTACGTCAGCTCCAATGAAGCTGTTTGGCGTATCTTTGGTTTCCCAATTCATGAACGGGATCCAGCAGTTCTTCATTTAGCCGTCCATCTTGAAAATGGCCAGCGCGTATATTTCACGAGCGAGACAGCGATTGATCGTGCTATAAATCCAAAAAAAACTACACTCACCGAATTTTTTGAATTGTGTAATCGTGCGGATGCTTTTGGTGCTTTTACACGGACATTACTCTATTCAGAAGTACCACGCTATTTCACATGGGCTCCAACAAAAAATGGATGCCCCGCAAGCAAGGCACGCTGATTGATGCATGTCCCGGTTTATTCAAATCAAACACCTTGGGACGAGTATTTAAAGTCAATCCAAGGCAGACTGAATGCTTTTATCTTCGACTGTTATTGGTTAATGTCATCGACCCTTTGTCATTTCAAGATTTACGTAAAGTGAATGGACAACAGTATCCAACGTATAAAGATGCATGCCTTGCACTCGGCTTGCTGGAAGACGACAACCAGTGGGAGTGTATGCTTGCTGAAGTAGGACTGAACTGTACAGCAAAACAAATTCGTCTACTATTCGCTATAGTGTTGACTACATGTTTCCCGGCCCGAGCAGAGACATTATGGGATAATCACAAAGATTCAATGACTGATGATATATTGCATCAACATCGTTCACGGTGCAACGATCTAACGATAGTATTCAGTGACGATATGTACAATGAAGCATTGATTGCTATTGAAGATCTTTGCATTATCATTGCCAACTTACCACGCAGTCATTTCGGTATGCATTCAACAAATCGAAATGCATCTGATTTAATGAGCACTGAATTGAATCGTGAACTACAATACAATACTGTAGAAATGGCAGCGATTGTTGCTCGCAATGTCCCACTAATGAATGAAGAACAAAGAACCATTTACGACCGCATCATGCTCGCAGTTTTGGCAGGACAAGATGGATTCTTTTTTTTTTTTTTTTTTTTGGGGGGGGGGGGGTGCACCAGGTAGAACTTGCAAAACATTCCTTATTTCGCTAATTCTCGCCGAAATACGATCAAATAATGGCATCGCATTGGCTGTTGCATCATCTGGCATTGCGGCAACTTTATTGGATGGAGGCAGAACAGCTCATTCATTATTTAAACTGCCACTAAATATTCAAAATAACCCAGACGCAGTGTGCAACATAAAAAAACAATCGTCCATGGCCACAGTGCTGAAATAGTGTAAAATTCTTATCTGGTATGAATGTACTATGGCACACAAACATTCGATTGAGGCGTCGAACAGGACATTGAAAGATATAAAAAACAACGACAAACTATTTGGCGGCATTCTGTTACTCTTTTCAGGTGATTTCAGACAAGCACTTCCCGTTATTCCGCGTTCAACATACGCTGATGAGATCAACGCGTGCTTAAAATCATCGTCATTGTGGCTTAATGTTGAAAAAGTACAACTGAAAGTAAATTTGTGCGTTGAAACATTCTCAAAACAATTGTTAGATATCGGCGGTGAAAAAGTTACTACAGATGAAAATGGATGCATAAAATTACCGACCGATTTCTGCACAATCATTGATTCTCAAGATGCTCTTATTGACCAGATATTTCCCGATGTACACAGACGATACACAAATCGTGAGTGGCTAGCAGAAAGAGCAATTTTAGCAGCAAAAAATGTGGACGTCAACGAATTGAATCTCAAGATACAACATTTGTTACCAGGAGACTTGGTGTCATACAAATCTAATGATACAGTTTGCGATGCCACCGAAGCTGTAAATTATCCAACAAAGTTTTTAAACTCATTGGATTTACCAGGCATGCCACCGCATATTTTAACACGCTTTTATTAGCTTCACCTGTATGTATGTATGTTTGTTTGTAACTTCTCTGGGAGCAAACAAAAAATTTGTATTGTAAAAAAAAAATACTTTTCTTACGTGAGCGATGTGGCGTAGAGGTAAGGCGCCGCGCTACGAACCTAAAGGTCCACAGTTCGATCCCCGTCAGGGGAGATTTTTTAAAAATGGTTTTTGTTAATTCTAAGTTATTTTAATTAAAGATTTAAGGGTATGTAAATATTCCGGTGTGTCACTCACACGATTTTCTCTTACCCTGAATTTTTATACTAAGATAGATATTTTGTGCTTTTTAGTTCACATTTCTATAAAAGCGTGTTCTTTAATTTTTTAAAACTATAATATTATTACAACTGAAGGTTGGATCTCCGGTTATTTTGCTTCGTAATTTAAACCCACCACGGTTGTGCAACGGCACGCGATTAGTCATAAAAAAATTAATGAAAAATGTTATCGAAGCCATCATTTTAAATGACAAATTCCGAGGTGAAAATATATTGCTACTGCGAATCCCTATTATACCCACAGATGTGCCAATTCAATTTAAACGCCCTCAATTTCCAATTAGATTGGCATTTGCAATGACTATCAATAAGTCTCAGGGTCAAACGATGTCTGTCTGTGGCTTAGATTTGAGCACATCATGTTTTTCACACGGACAATTATAAGTGGCTCTCGAGTGGGCAAACCATCCAGTTTGTTTGTATTGGCGAAAGATGGGATAACAAAAAATATTGTACACTCTATTGCATTAAGGGATTGATATTGTTTTTTTAGTAATATTGTTATAAGTAGCGATATGTATATAATTTTAAAGAATCAATTTTAATAAATTAAAAAAAATAAATGATTGGTGTTTTGTTATTTTTATATTCTTTCACCGTTCACAGCGCTCCATACATCTTTCACTTATATACCACATCCTTACACACTTACAATAAGTTAGTTATTTTTTTCTAGCAAAATATTCTCTAGAAATAATTTATATGACAAAACAACGTTTGTCGGGTCAGCTAGTATATATATATATTTGGTCACATTCGTACAATAAAATATTCTGGTGTGTCACTCTCACAATTTTCTCTTACCCTGCATTTCAATACTATAAAGATAGCTTGCAGTTTAAGTCGTAAAATCAATAACATAAAATAATAAAGTTCAATCTATTTTTAAATAATCTAAAATGAGTTTAGAGACAGTTTTATTTGACATATAATTCTGTGTAATGGAGGTTATTTGAATTCTCTGCAGTTATTTGTTTTTCAGTTATGCAGATAACAGATATACATAGAGACAAACCGCTAAAAATAGGACTTTCGTTATGAGGGAACCACAAAATATGACATTATGCAAAAACCAGAGTTGAAAATAGAACTTCAAAAAATAGTTTGTTTCCAGTATAGATATGAAAAATTAGTTTTCCTTCCTGAGCAGTGTTCATCGACATAGTAAAAAGCAGCAAGCACTTCAATCTATTATATTCAATTGAAAGGGGTGATTGTGGCTCTAAGATGAAAACCTTTAAATTAGAGTGTCAAATAATAATAATAATAATAATAATAATAATAATAACCTCGAATATATCATATAATACTCATATTATTTAGACCATAAGCCCTGAACCTTTTCACAATTCGATTACATATCACCTGGATGTCAAATGAACAACCAATGAAGACATATTATAACTTTATAAGAATTTTAAAATACATGGAATTGGATTAAAAACCCTGAAATCATAATAGCCCCTGAACACAAACACCCCTGTTAGAAAAGAACATTTAGCTCTGTTTTGGATAGCCCTGTATATAATCTAGGAAAAATTGCACTTTAAATAATATTGTGCACCTAAATTTAGTCTTACCTGGAAAGCATCTAACACGAAATTAATTAGTATTCTAGCAATTTCCAAGTATAGTTCCAGTATATCAAAATACTTTGAGTAGCCCTGTAAATGATATAAATTTTCGTACAACAATCTACATAAAACATGCTTTTATGCATTTAAAGTTTTTTTCATTCCGTTCTGTTTAAGTCAGCCTATAGTTGTCACGCTGTACTTACCAGAGATTTCCACATTGGCATAATCTATTTGAATTCTTTTGAATGTCCCTGTACACGAACCGTTTGCCTGATCTCAACTGCGATGACTTTGCTCATATACATTCCCTAAATATAGAGAAATTATGGTACTGTTCAACGATTGTTCATTGAAATAGTCATAAAATTTAGATTTATTATTTCCGCTAATGACACGGCTTCTTCTATTCTTCCTTCTTTAATGACAAAGTCTTACGCTAGTGGCACGTTACGCTAAGGGCATTATCGCTAAGGGCACGTCGCCATTGAGACAAGTAAAATCTTCTTGTAACTTTCAGATTTGCAGTAATATTACTTGGTAGTAGTATATTTTGGTAGTAATATTCCTTTTTTTTTTTTATCTGACACCTAAATTCTACAAAGATCTAGTTAAATTCAGGTTTATATGCTGTACTACAAATAGTATTGGTAAAGGTTTTAATGTAAAGTTACAAACTTAAAAAAAAAAAAAAAAAATGTATGTTCTTTTTTTCCTATTTAAATGTAAAAACATTGGTTATTTTTGGTTCATTCATAATAGTACTGATTTAATTAATAAAATAACTTTTACAACTTCTTCTATTCAAACCATTGGTTTTGAAAATCTATTTTGTAATATTTCCATAGTTTAAGATATTCTTTAAAAAATTTTTATAGTTTTTATATTGAAGATGAATTAAATATTCCTACAAATTTATTTGTCTGTTTATATCATTTTTGTTTGAATAACTATTAAATTGTGTTTCAAGATAGAATTTTTAAACAGCCACATGGTATTGGCATAGGGACAAATTATTCTACCAATGCTGCAAATCTTTTCTTATTTTGTTTTTTTTTAATATAATTTTACTGTTACTCACAGTATTAGTTTAATGCTTATCTTTATATTGAGGATTTTATTATTTTTAATACCGATTACAAGACTATTTTAAATTTACTTTTTTTATTACTTTTTTTTTTTTTTACTTTCTTTCACTCCCATATTTATATAGCACATAAGTAAAAATATCTACCATATTGCTTGTTGCCATACCTGGAAAAAAAATACGGAAAGAAACAACTTGAAACGTCATTGGATACAAAACAATTAAGTAAAAGTTTCAGAAGACATTCTGTGATTGCGGAAGAAACAGTGATATTGTAATCACAACTATACAACAATTATAAATTATTTGTTTACATACTAACAGCATGATATCAAGAGCGGTTCGTAGTATCGCGTCGACAATTGGCTATAATTCGACGTAAAATCCATTCAACTCGACGTTACCACACTGGAGATAAAGTAATTTCAAAGAAATATTAATTTTAACGCATTTATGAAATCACTTGGTTACTTTAAAATTATTAGCACTCACTGGTTTGCTTTAAACAACAAATCCTACATTTATTAATCCTATGACAGTCGAAAGCAAAAGTATCAGAGAACTAGTAATAATCCCTGTAAAAAAAAAAAGTACACTTAATACTGCTTTGTTAAATAAATCCTTACCAAGTCATGATTTTAGTAAGTCTAAGAGCATGATTCGACAAGGATTTGCTTAACAAAACAGTATTAAGTGTACTTTTTTGATATCGGAATTATTGGTTAGATCTCAGATACTTTTGCTTCCGACAGTATATTGGGTTCTTAAGTTGCTCGAGCCCGATTTCTTAAATAATTTTATATGTGTATTATAATAATACAACTTTATTTTTTTATTAGCTGGCATTACATAACAATATTACCGTACGGCTTAAGCTCGCAATAAATTTTATAAATGTATATATGCATGTAACATAGCTGCCAATATTTTAATTTATTCCGGAGTATTTTGATTCCACTTATTTTTTAAAAGTAATTTTGTCTTATTTTATCGATGTTATATATTGGAGAATTTTTTTCTATAAATAAAGTGGTGCGAAATAAAGGCGGGGCTAAAAGTACTACAGAATAAATTAAAATATTGGCTGCTATGATGTAATGCAGTCGGCAGCAAAAGTATCCGAGCACTAGCAAAAATTCCTATGTAAAAAAAAAAAAAAAAACTTAATACTGTTTTGTTAAATAAATCTTTGTCAAATAATGTTTTTAGACTGACTAAGAATATGATTCGACAAGTATTTATTTAAGAATACAGTATTAAGAGTACTTTTTATATACAGGAATTTTTGCTAGTGCTCGCTTACTTTTGCTGCTGTCTGTATATATATATATATATATATATATATATATATATATATATATATATATATATACTACCTTTTTTTCTATCTTCGATTTCTTATGTGTAAAAATTATATAATTTATAACATAAAATCAAACACGTTATATACATTACTTTGAAAAAAAAATTATAGCATTAAATGTAATTTAAAATTTTACATTATATCTTAATTTGATTTTTTGTAAAACTTTTTTTTTCCAATATTTAAAACAATCCTAAAAAGTAGGTATCGAATAAAAGGGTAAAGGAAATTGTTAAAGCATCTCTAATAATTTCAATGAATAATATGAGTTCAGCAAAAGCATTAATTTTTATTTGGAAGCGAAACGCAGAGTCTCATAAATATTCATAGAAACAATATCTCCGTTGGCATTTTAAAGAAGAATTTTTAAGCATCGCGTCGAAACTAATTAACATACTTGTTTTACACGCGTAGTTATTAACAATTTAATTATTTTCGTTATAACAGAATTATCTTTAAATTGTTTGCAACTGATACTTGGTTTCTTTACGCCTCACATTGTTTCTTGATTAATTGCTCATAATATAAACTCGATGGAAAATATTACTATTGGATAAAATTTCTTTGTTATTGTAGATAATAACTTTGTTGTTAATCATATATTAAAATTTATAACATTGAGTTATTTATTCATTCATTCATTTATATATTTATGTTTATTTATTTATTTATTTTTATTTTATTTTACTAATTTTATTTATTTATTTATATTTATTTTATTTTACTTTATTTTATTTATTTATTTATATATTTTTGTTAATGATAATACAATAGAGCAATAAATACATTTTTTCATTAAGAACAGGACTTAAATTTTTTTATTCGTTTTAAATGATGACAATCTAAATGTTAATATCTAGCTAGAAGAAAATTTAAGATTAAGAACATATATATATGTATATATATTGGGGAATTGTATATTATTATAAAATTTAGCATTCAAGAGTTAACTTGCTATTGCCGACAACATTAAAAATATATTTTTACATAAGGGTAAATTTTAGCATTTAGGAGACACGTGATAAATTTCAGTTACTTTCATTAAAGTAATTGTTTAAAGCCATTATTGGTGATTAAATTAGAATTTAATAATTGCGCTAAATATTTCTTATTAGACCCACACACGTAAGTCATGAATGCATGAATTTTTTTGCTTGAAATTTAGGAAAATAAGCCGTGAGAAACCATCCAAAAAAAAAATAAATAAATAAAAAAAAGAATGGAGCAAAGATATTTTAAAATTGGAATTGGAATTGGAAAATGTTAAAAACTACAAAGACTCCATTATCGGGGAACATACAATCCTCCAGTAAAAGAGCTGCAATATCGCAAAATTTTGAAAAGTGCATAGGTAAATTAAGTCAAAAAGAAAAAAAAAAAAAAAACAGCGTATACTCCTGTCTTGCAACAATACCCAACTATTAAAAGGAAATAAAGACATAATTTTAACACGTCACATATTTACCCCATTAGATAAACGACTTTTTTTTTTTTTTTTTTTTTTTGTCCACATATTTTACAAATGCCAATTCTACACAAAACGAGTTACCAACAGCATTTTGTCTGAGTAAATAGAAAATTTGTTTGAGAATTAGCCCTACTGAACTAATAAAAAAAAAAAAAATAATAATAATAAAACGGTTCCAGTTAATTATTACCAAACTTATAAAAATTATAAAAATTAATTTAATAAAATGAGAATACTTTAAATCCTGCTTTGAAGTTGATTAAATATATTTTAGCAATTTTACTTTATTATTATTTTTATTGTGTCTTCTCTTTCTCGTTTAAATGCTTTAAGTGTTGTAAGCTTGCTCAATCCCTCAGGAAAAATGATAAACAATATAAGTCAAAATAAGCGAATTATTTAAAATGGTGTATTAAGCTTTGTTTGGATTAAAAATTAAGCTTAGTTTTAATTGGAGAAAAAGGAAAAATCATAGAATTTTTTTTATTTATCTATTCATTCATTCACTCATTTTTAAAAATTATCTATAATTAATTATGTTTTTTCAAGAATTTAACTTTAAGTTTGATTAATCAATTAAATTTTAATTTTTAAGGAATTTTGAAATTATTTCTTTGACTAAATATTTTTCATTATTTTTTTTTTTTTCTTATCAAGCTATTGAAAAGCAAATAAAAGAATATTTATTATTATTATTATTACTAAATTCTTGGAACTGTTGATACTTAGTTCCAAATCATCTAAAGCTTTTTTTTTTTTTTTTTTTTTTTTTTTTTTTGTTAACATTTTTTTTTTTTTTAATAAAGGAATAAATTCTATAAATTAACCAAAGAAAACTATTAATAGATTAATAGATATTTTACAAAGAATTCAATTTTATAGGTATTAATTATCTGGTTGTTATTTTATAAACCAGAAAACTGTCATAAAGAAATCCTGTAATAGTAACATTTATGTATATATATATGTATGTGGGACGCATTTCTTCTACCAGTCAGCAGAGGGCGCTGCCTCCGATGCCCATCTTTCAACGAGATGAGGAACGGAAGAATTAGTTAGCATCCGTCTGACAGTGGAGATAGCTGATCAGATCATCAGCGCGTTTGGTCGCTACATTGTAGTTAGAGCAACGAAGGCTCAAAGTAGTCGGGTAGAGCCATGAGAGACTCGGACTTTAGTTCTACATTTTGTTATAGCACGAGAAGGTGCTGTACTGTGCCTTTGTGATAATCTGCTAGTGGCTAGTAGTGATAATCTGCTACTTGATGTTTGTTAAGCTATGGAATAGGCATAGTGTTTCAGCTAAGTGTCTGCTATTATATTAATCTTTATGTGTATTTTATGTTATGAATGTTTCGTCCATACTTCAAATAAAGAGCTGTCCTACAATTGGATTCTACTCATCGTTGCCCCACCTCTAGACAAGATTCTACACACACACACACACACATATATATATATATATATATATTATTCAACAACCCTCCCAACCTGTCAGTCATACAATACCACACAATCTCAGTACTTCTAACATTTTAAATCAAATGTACTCGCTTACCATTCACTGATATTTTCCACTGAACATTTTTTATTTTATTTTATTTATTTTTTATTCTTTTAGTTAATGTTTGTACTTTATATTATTTTATTGTATTTCATTTTTATATAAAATAGTAATTTTGTGTCCTTTATATTGTGTCCAAAATATGTCCTTTATGTCTAAATTTTTTAGTGAATAAAATATTATCCTTATCTTTTTAATAAAAAAAAATATCCTTGCTGTATTAAAAATGAGTTGTTTTAACAAATAAGGCAATGTGTAAATTTGTACTCTAAAGTCATAAACATATATTGTAGAACTAATTTGAAATTGTTTGTTTGGTTAATTAAAATCTCTAAGCTGTTAACTGAGAACATATTTTTTGTCATTTTCCAAAATTTTGCTAATAAAAATAAATTTTTATGCACTTTATAAACGCATATTTTTTTTCTTTAAATTAATTAATTAATTAATTTTTTCAGTTAAAAATATTGTAAGTATTTTTTGTGATTATTGTTTATGTTTATATGTATATTTTTTAATCTACATGTTAATATGTGCAAATTTTTACTTAGCTAATTGATTCATTTTTAAAATTTAATTCTTTCTGCTCAAAGCACCGTAAAACAGAATTAATTAGCTTTATGAATAAATATTGAATATCTACGCAATTAATAATCCAATTGTTGTGAAAAATATCTAGCAATATATAGGAAAAAATAAACAAACGTATTATCAGCATTTTTTTTTTTTTTTTTTCTAGTTGTAAACTTTTAGATATAAGTATTAAGAAATTTCTTCAATGCAATTTTAGGTATTTCATTCATATTACTTAAAGAAGTTGTTTATTATAAAAGAAAATTTTATAATTATTTGACAGGGAATTCAATATAGTTATTGGAAAAAAAAATTTTTGTTTATATACTTAGACCTGCTAACTATGCTAGTTTATCCGTAATGGTATTAAGCCCCGCCTTTTTTTTTTTTTTTTTTCACACCAGAATAGTTGTAGAGCAATAGTCTTCTTATTTAATCATGAGAACATATTGCTAAATGTTACTCTACAACTATTTTAGTGTGAAAAAAGGGCGGGGCTTAACACCATTACTGATAAACTAGCATAGTTAGCAGGTCTATATAATTTTAAATAAAACAGAAGGTCTTTTTATTCAAGTTTGACATGTCAAGATTTTTAAAACGCAATTACTGCTTATAGCGTAGTACTACTGCAACGTAATCCCCAATCAAACAACCAAACAACGAAAAACAAAATTAATAACATCGTAACTTTTTCACATGAAGAGTGAAAACATGATTAATAAATGTCCTTTATCATATAAATTCTATCACAAATCCTGTACAAACAAGCATTCACAAATATTCCTTTCTTAACTATCATATTGTAGATTTTAGTTGTACTTTAGTTTACATATTTATATATATTTATAACGTTTGAGAATACTATGCTTTGTTCTGGACCTCTGAAGATTTTTTTTTCCCATAAATTTTACATAATTATGTTAGTTTTCTATAGAGGTAAAACAATAAAGTATAAATAAGAAATTATAAAACTCAAAAGTATTAAAAAAAAAAAAAAAAAAAAAAAAAAAAACACAGATCTACGATATTTTTTTTTCTTCAAGGTTTTTGATTTTGTTTTTTGTTTGTTTGATTTTTTTTTTCTATGCTGATTAAGGAAAAACTATTTAAAAATTTCCATCACGTACAGTTTTGTCAAAAAAAATGGGATTGTAAGAGTGTAAAGCTCCACTTTTACAACTAACTTCTGAGTTACTTCCTCGAAAATCTGGGTGATGTGTGTGAAGAACAAGGAGAACTACGTCATCAAGACACTAAAGAAATATAGAGAAGGGGGTTGGACGATGGGAGGGGATATATCAAGGACGATGGGATGTTAAAATGTTAGCAGATTATTGTTGGATGCTACAGAGAGTATCCCCCCCACCATACTTACCAACACACTAATTAATATTCCGTAGTACTGTTAGCCCCGCTTTCTTTTTCTCACCAGTATCTTTTTAGAGTACTTTTCTTCTTATTTAATCGTAATAGAATTTGGAGAATATTTCTCTAAAAATTTATTGGTCTGAAAAAAAGGGCGGGACTAACAACACTACGGAATATTAATTATGATGCTGGCAAGTATGCCCCCTCTCAACACACACACACACAAGGTCCTCATTCTTGCACAAGATAAAATGTTCTAAATGAATTTTTTTCTGTAAAAATTAAAAAAAAAAAAAAAAAAAAATGTGTATATAGCACATTTTGGTGTATTTTATACATAAATTGGTTCAAATTTGTTATAGCATTTAGGTGAATTCTACCGATTTCTATCCTTACTTTGTGATAGGAAAATAAGACAATAATTTTTTAATTCAGCGCATCAAAACACATTAGAAACACTTCCCAGTGGAAAAAAAAAATTTAAAAGTACAACTTGCAGACCTGTGTAATAAAATAATAAAACATGAAAGATTTTTTTTTTTTTTTTTTTTTTTTTTTTAGAAAATTTATGAAAACTTTGTTTTATTTTCAAAAAACTAAAGTAAGAAAACGATTGTTCGTTTAGCATAAAAATAGGAATTGCGTTAATGTATTTTTGAATTTGTTTATTTTTAAACCACGTACTTAAAGACTGTAATCTAATCTTCTACGTTAGGTATATGGCTTTCCTTATATTGATATATTCTTAAAAGAATTTGTGTTTTACAATCACATCATTTTCTATATGAGTGGATATTTTATGCAGAGCTACATATAAAAAAATTGAAAGAAAATTTAGGATGCACATGGTTTTAACAGAGTGATGTAACTGCCGTGAAGATTCAGTGTCGAACTCGGCTCTAAATCGAAAAACTTATTTTAGATGATTTAGGATTTTTTTTATTTGGGGAGGAGATGGAAATAACAGGGGAAAATTCAGGATTCAATTTCTGCGTTATATTGTCCTTGGAAAAAGGGTCGCCATGCGTTTCTAATTGTAACACTCTTCTAAATTATTTTAAAAATACATTTTTTTCTTGTATCGATGGGTTAGCATTCCATTTCTAAAACACTCTATAAATCAATTCTGCGAAATGTCACCCTTTTCTTTTGTCGGAAGGCGGGGTAAGAATGGGGGGGGGGACAAAAAGGTTATCTCAGATTAACTCTGTTTTAAGATATCTCAGGAAGATGATTTTGGGTGTGTGGGTGTGCTATGTGTAACCAATACCCGCTATAAAGAGATTTTTTGAAATGCTCTCCAGTCCCCCGTTTGGGGTAAGGGGATAGAAAAACACTTTTCAAAATGTAACTCTGTGCTAAATTATCACAGGAAGACGATTTTTTATGTTGGAGTTTATTATGTGTGTCTAACACACACTATCAAGGGATTTTGTAAAAAAATCCCCTCTTCCCCCTTTTATTGTAAAATGGGACGAGAAAGACGTTTCCAAGCGTAACTCTACTCAAAATTGTTTCAGGAAGGCAATTTGTTTTCCGTTTATATGTGCTGTGTGTACCCAACAAACACTAAAAAGAGATTTCGTCAAATATTTCCCCCTATCTTCCTTTGATGCCTGGAGGGCAAAAACCACGTGTCCAATTAGTAGCACTAAATATTAAAAAATTGCCCAAATCCAAAACCAAAAACAAAGGTCTGCGTAATAATATAACTATGAAACTTTACCGAATGTCAGTCACCAATTTCAACAAAAATGGTATCGTGAAATTTCATAAGGATCAAGATATGCGAAAAATTATCCCTCAAAAACGAACCACTTACGAAATATGGACACCAAGAAAAGGCAAATAAGGGACGAACCAAATTTCAAGTACGTACATTATATGGTAACAACGATACCACCACACCTTCAAATAATTATCCATGTTAAATTAGAATGAAGCACGAAATAAATTGGATTTTAATTTCCTGATGCATATGTGCAATTTGCGTGTATAAAACTCCACAGGAGAAAATTATTGATGAAATATAGCGGTCAGTTGATAATTTTTACGACAACCCTATAAATCTAATTTTATGTAATTTTAAAATACTAAACTATTTATGTTGGTAGCAAAAAAATTTATTCTCTTTCCATGCTTGCAAAAGTGCCACTGACGCAAAGAGTATAAACTACACATAAGAGTATGAGAGTATAAAATATACATAAATACCTAAACTGATGCTCTTCTCAATTTCATTTTTATTGTTTAAGTACGTCAATTGTTTGTACCTGGTGTTTCAAATACTTGAGTTCTCAAGAAACATATATTTCAAAAAAAAAAAAAAAAAAACTCTTGCAAAGTAAAGATTAGAATCAAAATAATAAAACAGTTTTTGCAGTTGGCTATATTAACACTTTCGTGACCGCATGATTTTGACTTTTTGACAGTAGAGTCCGCCTGTGAGCATTATTTTCCTATGTTACAATATTTCAGAACAAAATTTTCTGTATTCACATTTATATTACAAATGGATATACATTATAATTATATTATTTGTAATCAAAATATTTGTACCCATATTATATTTAATTGTAAATATGTGAATATAGGTTATTTACTTAAGAAATAAATAACATAAAAATTGCGAAGGAAACGCCCACTGGTAAGTTAATGACGTGAATCTACGTCAGCAGTCGCGAAAGTGTTAAGCAAGATATAACCGAGAAAAAACTCATATATCTCGTAAATGGTTTGCAGGCTTCGCAGCGTTCCTAAAATTTTACCTTTATTTTATTATATTGTCACCAGTACTGTCAATAAGGAATATTTTTATTGAGCTTTTTTTTCCTTTTTAATACTAAAATATTATATTAAAAAGTACTGTTTTAAATTTGTGCTGACAATATAATAAACTTAGCGTAAAATTTTAGGAACGCTGCGAGCTCTGGGTTTGCTGAGGGCAGATAATTTCTAAAAACTTTTTTATACTTTCATTAACAAGAATAGTATCGCTGTTTTAATTGACGAATGAGAATTAAGCATGTTTTTTTAGTTAATGTGTAATGTAAAATCAGTTTTTCAGCCTAGGCAGTCGCCCAGTTCTTGCCTGTTGGTAGAGCCTGATTAACCTTTAAAGGCCGGCTGGTCGGTATTTCAACCAAAGAGTAACACCTCGTAAAAGACGGCTTTGGATTATATATCGACCAAACTGTCCTTTTCCCCTCAGATATTGTTTACCTGCTTTAGGGGCGGGTAGAACTGTCACTCTTGTTAAAAATGATCACCCTCCCGATGTTACTATTTTTGCTAATCTCAATTCCCTCTTTTTTCCCTAAACCTGAATGCAAAACACATACAAGCAGAATTCCTTTCTTTCAATAACAAAATTTTAGTGGAAATACTTTTAAAATATTTTGAAATGGAATTTCCTGAGTTCCTTTGGGTGAATGATAATACATTTGCCGTTTGTTGTTTCTTTATTATTGACAAAACTTTAGAATTCATACAAATTTCTATCATACTTAGAGATTATATTTTGACATTTCTTGTTTTAATTTTATTTCACTACACGGAAATAAAAGGAAATCCATATTTTGTATAGTTAAATGCATTATAATTTACTAAAAATATTATATTCATTAATAATGTATTTATTTTTATTTATTTATTTATTTTACAAGAGAACAAATCTATATCTTCTTGGCAACTTTAATATATATAATTATTCTATTTTACGTTTATCTTAATTTTAAATTGCAGTGGTTATCTAAACCTTTAGCTTACTAGCTTTATTTTTTAATACGAAATAAGAAATTACCTTTATGATTACGATCCCAGATTTATAGTTATTCTGAAAACAAAGAAATGTTTAAAAAATTATTATTCACTGCCTTTGTTTTCTGCCTCGTCACTGCCTTGACCTTCCGTAATTTTATCGGAAATTTATATTATTCGAGATCTATTTACATTATTATAATATCCTCATTTATTTTAATTATTATTTATTTATTTTGTTTTGTTTTGTTTAATTAATTATTTTTTTTTCTTACTTTTTCTGATAACTTTATTTATTATTACTATTGTTTTATATTATTTAACCTTTCGTAAATTTAAACTCTGAGTTGCTATTTCTGGACTATGGTTTAAGATGTTCAGATCGATATACTATTATTACAAGAGGTGAAGGAATACCGTTCTTAAGAACCTTAAAAACCGATTTTTATGATGATAAGGATTATTATGATTATACTCTTTAAACAATGCATATGTAATCAAGCATATGTCAAGCATCTTTGACTGTCATACCTCCAAATGAGAAAGAACGGCCAAACTTCATAATTAAAACAGTTCAGATGTTTTTATCAGCTTCTAATGAAAATTGAAACGGGAACTGGGACAATAAGTCTGTATCTCAAAAAGGTGTTGGGGTTGCGGAATATGGCCGATTGACTACTCTTGGGTCCTAGGCCAGAGGGTGAGGGCCTTCGGTGGAGGTCTTTCTAAGGGGTCCTAGCCCGTATTCACTCAAATTTCGGAGAAAACCACGGAAAACTCCGAACGGCTAGGCCAACGAGCGCGACCTGGGATCGAACCCGGCACCTCACTTCTATCATCTTTGAGCACAGAACCGCTCGACCGCTGGTGGGTGTATCTCAAAAAGGATGGATTGAATTTGGGAATGAGGCCGATTGACTGTTGTAGGTCCTAGACCTGAAGAAAGTGCTCTCCGGGGTCGTTCTAAGGGGTCCTAGCCCATATTCACGCAAATTTTGGAGAAAACTACGGAAAATTCCGAACGGCTAGGTTGACAAGCGTGACCTGGGATCGAACCCGGCATCTCACGTCTACCAGATTTGAGCGCAGAACCACTCAGCTGCTCGAGGGAGAATCTCAAAAATGAATTCAGCGATTTTCTTCAAAATTGCTATATAAAACCGCCTTTTATATGTCTGCATATACATTAGCTTTTTTTTTTTTTGTTTTGTGAAAATTTATAGCCTTTTTGTACAAGTAGGTTAATTTTAAACAT
The DNA here is from genome assembly GCA_963930645.1 of Salticus scenicus. Classification (NCBI taxonomy): domain Eukaryota; kingdom Metazoa; phylum Arthropoda; class Arachnida; order Araneae; family Salticidae; genus Salticus; species Salticus scenicus. The sequence continues at coordinate 188,049,066 of OZ005659.1, forward strand.
CGCTTTCGCTAGTTTGTTTCTCTCTTTATTTACTACATTTTGAAATACACAGAAAATGTACTGGAAATCTATTTTTTATTTACTAAACAGTAATATTTAAAAAATATAAGCAATAAAAAGTATACATATCACCTCATCCTTGTAACTAACGAAAATTTAGTGAAGTAACATTTTAGTATATCATTGGTTCATAGAATGAGAAAAGAGATTAAAACCTTAAAATATGAAAAAAACATTATGCATTTTTTTATTCTTCATATTTTATCAAATATTAATGGTAGATTCTTGAAGTGTTATATATGTAAATTAATTATAACACACGTAAAAATCGTGAATAATGTCATTCAAAAACAGTAACAGTGCTTAATAAAATTCCTTTCTTGAACAAAAACGGCTACATATAACTAACATCTAGCGGCATGTAGTGAGATTGAAGTAAGGTATTATATATATATTCTATTTTAATAGGTACTTTCGAGATTTCATTTGTGAAAGCAATTTTTTACACTTTTAAATCTAATTTTACTGTAAAGTACTGTCAATAGAAAAAAAAATGTTGAAGAACGGCTCTACGAATTTTCTTCATATTCGTGATATTAAGTTCCTTGTAGATTTTCTGTCGTGTACAATAATTTGTTTCGTGTAAATAGGATCGAATGTCTGTCTCAAAGATCAGTTGCTAGGCGTCTGATTGCTTAAGCCAATTTTATGTTTCTATTCTTCCCACTACTTTAAAAAATCTGGAGTGACTCCACTCGACTTTCCGAACATTGAGTAATTATCAGTTTTATAGATAAAGTAAAGAAAGAGGAGTTGTTAATCCAACAAAAGAGAGAAAATCATAATAGAGTGTTTGAGTATTTTTCTCCATATATTACAAGATGTTTTATTTAAAGCTACTGAACTTTGAGCCCATAGATCATAATCATAAAGAATTTTTCATTGTGTTCCTGTAAACATCTATAAATGCTTGATTCACCAAAATGCTTATAGTTAGTGCAACAGTTATTTATAATATTCATATAAATTTTCAGCTCAATTGAATAAGGCGTTTAGATGCTATCGCACTTTTAAAAATTTGGTCCCATTGGCCATAATGATAAAAAAAATTTATTTGTGTCCCTGTAAAAAACCTGTAAGTGCTAAATTCACCAAAATCTATACAGTTGGTGGAACTGTGACCTATAACATGTGTACAAATGTTTTGCTCAGATTAATGAGGCGTTTAGACGCTATCACACTTTTAAAAATTTGGCCCCATAGGCCATAATGATAAACAATTTTTCTTTGTAACCCTGTAAAAAAACTATAAGAGCTAGATTCTCCAAAATCTATACAGATTGAGTATTTCTGACTTATAATATGTGTATAAATTGTTTGTTCAATTGAATAAGGCGTTTAGATGCTATCGTAATTTTAAGATTTTGGTCCCATAGACCATAATGATAAAGAATTTTTCTTTGTGTCCCTGTAAAAAAAACTATAAGTGCTAGATTCTCCAAAATCTATACAGATTGAGTATTTGTGACCTATAATATGTGTATAAATTTTTTGCTCAATTTAATAAGGCGTTTAGATGCTATCGCACTTTTAAGATTTTGCTCCCATAGGCCATAATGATAAAGAATTTTTCTTTGTGTCCCTGTAAAAAAACTATAAGTGCTAGATTCACCAAAATCTATAGGGTTCGTACTATGGTGACTTACAATATGCGTACCAACTTTCAGGTTAATCGAACAAAGCGTTTAGACGCTAGCGTGTTCACTCACAGACATACACACATACATACACACATACACACATACACACACACATACATACATCATCGTAAAAATAGTGAAAACGGACTCAGGGGACCTCAAAACGTATACAAACATCAAAATCTCGAAATCGGATTTTTGACATGATTACAATACTTTCCTCACTATAGTGTTCGGAAAGTAAAAATAATGAATGAAAGAAAATGAATTTCTAAACATTCCTTCACACTTTATCCAGATTTAGGATTTGTTATTAGGTTTCAGAAGTGAGCTGTCGCAAAATAGGTTCGTTTAAAATTGATGGAATGTTCTTTATTGTCATATTTATACAATGAAACTATCTGGTGTGTCACTCAACCAACTTTCTCTTGTCTTACATTTCAGTAAAGATAGGTTGCAGATAAGTCATAGAATCAATAAGGTAAGTTAATAAAGTTCAATCTACTTTCAAAATAATCTAAAATGGGTCTAGGAAAAAAATTATTTAACGTATAATTCTATGTGGGCGGGCTCATCAACCCACCAGTTCAATTATAGTATCTACATTTATCTATTTATTTATTTATTAACTTCAAGGCTATTATTAGTTTGTCTTCAAACTTGCCAATCTTGATCATATTTTTCAAAAGGTAACCTAATACGAACTTCAAAATACACAATTTGATTTTCCTGCTGTTATATATATATATATAGGCTATGCTAATAATATATATACATACAGATTAACCGCTACATACTGGACTTCCGTTTTCAGACCACCTGATAATGTGATATCATACAAAGACCATAGTTGAAAATGGAACTTGAAAAAATACTTTGTTTACAGTATGGGTATGAAAAATTAATTTTTCATCCTGAGGAGTGTTTGTCAACATAGTAAAATGTAGCAAAGCACTTCTATCTATTACATTCAATAAAAAAGAACGTTTAACTCAATTTTGGGTAGCCCTTTATATTTTCTGTAAAGAACATGCATTATAAACATTATTGTGTACTTAAATTTAGTCTTACTTAAAAAACACGAAAGGAATTACATTTCCAGCAATTTTCACGCTTAGCCTCAATATATCCAAATACTTTGGGTAACCTAGTAAATGATTGGTGAATTTTCATAGCACAATCTACACAAAACATGCTTTTATGCATATAAAAAATTTTGTTCATTCCGTTCTATTTAAGTCAGCCTATAAATGTTACACTGTGTTTATCTGAAATTTCCTCATAGGCATAGTGTATTCGAATTCTCTTGAATGCCCCTGTACACGAACCATTTGCTTAATCTCAACAAAAATTTTAGTGTAGCATCCCTATATGATACACACACTTAGGATTTTCTGCTACATTTTGTTCTTGAATTATTTTGATAACAGACACGCAGGAAGACATACATACATTCATATAGACAGACACACAGACCAGCTGCTAAAAACAATATTTTCTGATTTAGGAGACCTCAAAATGTGTAAATATAATAAAAACTTAATTTTTAAAACTTGATTCAAAAGTAATACTTTCTCTACCATATGTATGGGTAAGTGAAAGTAAAAAATATTGTCTTACTATTTTGTTTACGACAGCCTATAGAAGTTACTGTACTTAACATAATTTTTTTCCCAGTGTATTCGAATTCTTTTGTACAAGAACCTTGTACACGAACCATTTGCTTGATGTTAGTGAAATTTTAGTGTATCACTATATGATACAGATTTAAAATACCGAGTTTTGACTTCATGCTACTGTTTGTTATTCAGATATGCTGATAACAGACACACACACAGATACCAATCACTTAATACATGATTTTCGCATTGAGGTTATCTCAAAACGTAGAATTATACCAAAAGCTCAATTTCGAAAATCTGACCGAAATAAAATTCTTTCTCTATGACATATATGGGTAAGAAAAAGTAAAAATTGGAGTAATGTTTTCTGTTATACATATATAATAACAAAACTGCAAGAATGTTCGTCATTGTCATGTTACGTACAATTAAAAAGTTGCAAGAATGTTTTTCGTTGCTGCGTTAGTATTGATATGTAATAAAAAAATTGATGGACTGTCAGTTATCATTTCACTGTAACTTCTGCGTATATGTGCATTCAAACACTTTCCCAAGTCTCCATTTTCTTCCAATTTACAGAATATTAGTTTTATTTTTTCGTCGCAGTATTTATTTTTCTTATAGTCTGTTGACCCTCCACTTTTGCATATCTTATTATGATAAATCTGCATCATATTTTAATGAGCTTATTTATAAGAAAATAAAAATACGATGTTTTCAATTTCAATGTAATGTTAACCTGCAATACCAACATTCTACAGGATTATTATAGTGCGGTGACTTTGCTCATATGCATTTCATGAATATAGAGAAATTCTGGGATTGTCAAACTAGAGTCCTGCATCGGGTCGGGTCGGGTCGACTAATTGTTTTTTCTTGTGGGTCGGGTTCGGTCGAGTTGACTGATTTATTTTTCGTGCGGGTCGGGTTCGGGTTGGGTTGACTGATATTTTTTTACTGCGGGTCGGGTTCAGTTTTCAGCCAGTCGGGTCGACTTCAGAACATCTTTCAAAAAAATTTTACCTTAATAAATAGAAATGTGTTTTCTATATATACCCATAAAGAATACATGCTTACCCAGATTATTGTAGCAAAATAAACATCCGTATCGCACTGAAACAATTAACAAAATACATGAAATACATCATTATTATCTTTTAGAATAGAAGCTGTAAAAAGCAGGCTCCCTCTGAGAATAATCAGATGTGTGATTCAACTATTTTTATTACTCACATCCTTTTGAAATAGAATGTGAACGTAAACTAACAATTAATACTTTTTCTCTTGCAGATGTTTTTAAGAAGTTATTGAAATGTAATGTAATTAGATTTAGATGAGAACGGATGTTTAGTAGGCATCTACAAAACTGTATTATTTTTATTTATATATATATATATATATATATATATATATATATATATATATATATATATTAGCGTGATAAGCATTAAAGAAAAAACTACAAACGCTAAATTTGAAACTATTTTTTAAGCACTTGAAATACACATCACACATATAATCGGCAGTAAAATTTTTGAAGCGCTAGCAGTAATTCATGTTTAAAAGATATGCACATAATACTGTTTTATTAAGTAAATATTTGTTCACTCTTGATCTTAGTCTTTATGCTGTTCATAAAAAAATTAAATTGCTGATAAAAATTCGCGATAAATAAAAGAAAGAAAGAAAGAAAGTAAAATGTGGATGTGGGCTTTAATAATTTTGCCGCCGACTGTAAATAGTTAAAAAATATTATAAATATATTTCTTATATTTTTAAATTTTTAACTTAGTACTAGTAATTATATTTTCAATTTTTTTTAAACGATTTACCAATTTATTTTGTAACTTAAAAATGTTTGCATGAGTTTTAGTTGAATTATTCATTTTCATTTATATTCCCAAGCAGCACCGAAACGTTCTCTGAACGTTCAAAAATTGTTCTGCAAACACGTTCTAAGAACGTTCCCTTTGAACGTGCTATAGACGTCTATTTGTCCATCTTGAAGACGTACAATAGTACGGTTCAGAGAACGTTCAATGAACGTGTAACTATCACCATCGGTGTTATAGAAGCGTTCTGAGAACGTTCTATGTATACGGTCTCAGAACGTTCTAAACGTTTTTAGAACGTTTTCAAAACGTTATACACATTTTCAGAACGTTCCAGAAAACGTACTGTAAACGTTCTAAAATAGTGTAGTTTAAAAAAAAAAAATGATGACGTCATTATAAAAAATCACCTCAGTACGAGCGTTTAGAAGTAAAATTTACATAGCTGATGACGAATAATGATACAACACATGAACAGGGATATGAATTACTTTTGTTTTTCAATTCAAATAATGTTTGAGTAATTTTAACATACTTACTATTCCTTTAATTTCAACGTATATGCATCAAAAATTCTATATTCTATGACAGTTTTCCCCAAAAAGTGTCATAACGTCTCTTTATACCTTAAAAAATTTCTTAAATTTTTGCATTTTTTAAAAATTTCTTTTTTTCCCCTAATCTGAAGATAATGAAGTTGTAGTATTAATTACAAAACTTTGAATACACACCATAAAATGCAAGAACTCGCACCAACTGTTTCGGGTCAAAAGAAGAAACAACCCTTCATCAGGCGAACATTGTAGGCACGAGAGCTGCAAACAAGCACGTTGAGTGTGTTGAATGCGTTGCCGCTTTGTTTGTAGAAGCCGTGCTTTGTTTGTAGCAGTTGCGAGTTCTTGCATTTTATGGTGTTTATTGAAAGTTTCTTAATTAATACTATAACGCCATTATCTTCAGATTAGGGAAAAAAAAAGAAATTTTTTAAAAATGCAAAAATTTAAGGAATTTTTTAAAGGGATATAGGCACGTTATGACACTTTTTGGGAATTACAGTCACAAAATATGGAATTTTTCATGCATATACGTTGAAATTAAAGGAATAGTAAGTATGTTAAAATTTCTCAAACAATATTTGAATTAAAAAAAAAGTAATTTATATCCCTGTTGCTGTGTTGTATCATTATTCTTCATCTGCTATATACAACTAAACTCTTGATTTATTTTACTTGTTTTAATCCTTGTGATTCCGAATGCGTCATCCTATGATTAATGTTTGTTTTTCATGGTTGTTTTCTGTTTGATTCTATGATTTCTTGAAGTAAATAATTTATTCCAATTTATTCTTCATTTCTAACTTCAATTAATTTCTTGTACGATAGGGTGCCCGCTAGCAATTTGCTATTATAGCTGCTAACGAACGAAATCGTACATTGGTGCTCAACGAAGAAAAGGGTCACCCTTGACGAGTTTTTTTTTTTTTTTCTACCATTCTAAGCTTTTCCTACAAAAAATGTTTAAAATGCTGTCTTAATTTTTTATTTCCTCGTTGCTTGTTTGTATATTTTGATTTGAGTTTCATGTGGTTTTTACGCACCGGCAAAATTATTAAAATTGCAACTAACAATATAGGAATAAATTTAAGATTAGACTGAAGTTAAATAAAATAAAAATCAATAAATAAAATATAAATGTTTCAATAAATCACAATCAGTCTCCCCAGGTTATTTAAATTTGTTGTAATTTCCTTCTCATTGACCTATGTGGTTTCAGGGATCTTATATCTGTTGCTTGGCTTTAACTAAGATTAAAAATTCATTTATACATACATATATATATATATATATATATATATGTTTTTTTTTTTTTTAAATACAGGGTGCAAAGCATTGTGACGAGAATACCTTTATCTCCGCAACTATTGGTCGCAAATATATAGTTTCAGTTACAAAATGTTTTAAAGAATATGAGCATTTGTGGTATAACATGTTTAAATTTAAAATATCTATTTTTTCAAAATTGCAAAAACTAAATTTTTACATAGTCCCAGATCCCTATAATCATATTTAGAAAACTGACACTCATCCTAACAAACAGTTTCATTTCTATTCTCCCAAAATGGAACATGATATTTAAAGTTTGGATTTTCTAACATATTTCGGCCTTCAATAAGGGATCGGTTTAAAAATCCTAATTGGACTTTGTTTGCATTTTCCCTGGGTTTATTAAAGAATTTTTCATTGACTTTTTAATAAAGCCCGAGAAAATGCGAAATAATCCTAAATTTTGAAACTAACTATCTCAGACAATTTTGGGTGCACAAAAGTGAAACTTTTTGTGTTATATTTTTTAGGTTAGAACTCAACTTTCACTATTAGTGTCATGAAAATTGTATAAAAATTATCAGTTTTTGTGATTTTTAGTAAATTGATTTTTTAAATTTAAACATGTCATATAATGAATTCTTACATTTTTTTTAAAATACATTTTCTTATTGGAGGACGTTTGAGACCAATTGTTGCGCAAATAAAGGCCTGCTCTCGACTTTGCACCCTGTATATTCTAAACATTTCTGGGTACTACTTTGTAAGTCCATGGATAGTTTATAAATATATTTGAATACTGAAGTTTATAGAAAGCTTTAATATTTCAACATAAAAAATAATTTCAAAAATGAATGTACCAATACACCGCTAAAATAATATATAATTGAGTTTAGAATATATTGTTAATTTATAATAATAAGAAATTGAAACAAAAAATTAAAAATTAGTTAGAAGGAGGAAATTTTAAAAATGTCCAAATACTTAAATACATATATATATATATATATTTAATCATAATATTTTTCTAAAATATTTAACATACTTCATATTTTTAAATTTCAGTGCATGTGTGCATACATATTTTCAGTTTACAGCAGCAGTTTACAAAAATGATGTTTGCAGGTATTTAAATTTATTCCACATGGCAATGTAATTGGTATTTTTTAAATGTTTAAATTTCTTTAAATTGAGTCAACGCAATTTTTACCTCATTTGATGTATATATGCTATCATGGCATATTAAATAATTGATAAATGTAAATATTATTAGTATTAATAAATAATATCGTCCTTTTTTTTAAGCAGAATATCTTTTTTTTATAAAGATGTGGAATAAAATTGAATTGAATCTTTGCTTTATTATGCAGTTAAACAATTTCATATATTTTATTTAATAAATAACAGTAAAGAGATATTTAAAATTGTAAGTCGGTGAAACTTAGGATATTATTTTAAAAATATGCAATTTGCATAACCTAGATTGTATATATATTATCATATAAACATTAAATAAATACTTCAGAATTTAAAAAGAAAAGAAAAAAAAAAGAATTACATACCTTCCTCATTTTCTTCATAAGAATTTCTCCAAGAAAACACCCTTTCAACTAGCATTTTAAAATACATAATGACCAGTCTGGAAGGGCATTCACTTAAAATTAGCTCTCATCTTTTAAATTCTTTATGTTACTTCATTCAGAAGCATAATAACCAAAAATAGTCATTTTAACAATTTCCATCTCAGAAGACTGAATTAATAAAATGAATCCATAATTTCTAAGCGGTTTTCTGTAACAGGAGCAGTTTTTTCTGCGATACAACGCTACTTACAAGTATGAAATGTTAGGTTTAAGAACTTACGCAGATATGAAAATGATTGTTTAATTGATATTAAAATAAGACTGTAATAAATAGAAAATAGAGAATATTACAGGTTAAAAATATTACATTTTTACCTTTTCTAAAGCTTATCCAAGTCCATTATCCATTATAACGCGAAAACTGAACAAAACAGATTACATTACACGTTTTAAAATTACCGCTTCACATAACGGCACGACATTCCCAAGACCTTTGAATTTGCTCGGTCAGCGAGAATTAAATAAATGCAATCCACAGATGTCAGTTTCATCTGCTCTTCCCTTCCTTCTTACATCCGGAATAATCATGTTTCAAAGTTCAACGTTTGAAACATAAATTTATTAAGCATTTATAGCTGTAGAAATAGAAAACATATGGTCAATATTTTAAGGAAAAATGGAGCTGAGTTAAACAATTATTTAAATTTTTATAAAGTATTTGAAAAACTTATGAGATCACTTTATTTTTCCATTTTAAAATCTCGAATTAAACGGAAAAGCATATTTTGTTTTAGTGTATATTTTAGTATTGAATAAAATATTCAGTGAAAATAAATAAAATAAAATAAGAACAATCAAACAGAGTAACGATTTAACAACATTATCAATATTGATAATTTATCAGTAACATTTAAACTTAAATAGAATCATAAATAAAATATAATAAAAGTTTAAAATTATGCTTAAAGAAAAGAAGAAAAAAACTCATTCTGTAACTTCCCGATGAGTATTAGAGACCGCGAGGTTCTACTCTCGAACCTTACAGACGGGAAGTGTTGGCTTCGATTCCTGGTCACGCTCGTCGACTTAGGTTTTCGGAGTTTTCCCGTGATTTTCTTTGAAACTCGCGTAAAGCACTATATTACTTATTCAATAACATCCGTGATTAGCTTTTTGTATCTAAACTTTGGGTCTGGGGAATGCATAGATTTTCATGACAGAAGACAATCATTTTTATGCTGTATAGAAGATCTTAGAAAATGTATTTTTCTAAGTGTTTATTATTATTATTATTACAAATGAAAAAAAAAAAAAAAAAAAAAAAAAAAAAAAAAAAAAAAACGGTAAATTTGTTTTAAATCATCAGAAAACGATGTTTCAATTATTCGTTTTAAAGGTGATATCGAATTCTTTTGAAAGATAATTATAGTGAAAATTTTTATCCACCCTTCCCCCATCCCCCAGGGATGATGTATACTTATTCCTAGGGGAAAAAACAATGTCCTATGAATGATAATAATAAAAAAAAAAAAAAACTGTTTGACTATTACTCGTTATACAGCCAAATTGAATCAATAATATATATCAAATGTATGTCACGCAGAAGGTTTGGTGAGTATATATATTACAGAAGCTGATAGATAGCCTTTCTGTGAATGGAAAATATTGGAACGTGGCAGTGCCACCTGTCGTCCGATATGCACCCAAAGGCAATCTGTAGAGTTTTACGTAATATTAATTTCACTTACCAAATTTACAATATTTATAAATCACAGAAGTTGAGATTTTTCGTTTCCGTTATGAGATTAAATTGCAACCAAAATGGACCAGTAAAGCTTTACATAAAATCGATTTCACTTATAACTTCAGTGTATCACAAAATTTATTGTTAAATCACAAGAGTTAAAATATTGCCTTTCCGTTAAAATGATTAAATTGCAGATTAGCAACGCCACCTTTTGGACAATGTATACATCCAAATTGTATTAGCAGAGGTTATGATGATATATGCCAATATATCATGTTTAATACATTTGTACACTATAGAAGCTGAGATATAGCCGTCCCATAAATGGAGGGTTTCATTGCATAGCACCGTAATCTATTGGGCGATATATCCCAAATGAAATTCAAATAAACCCCAATTTAGGGCAAGATCTAATATTGTAACAAGTTTGGTCGAATTCCATACATTGATTCCTGAAATACAAAATCCACAAAATTTTTCCATGAGTTTAAAATTTTGTAATTTTTTTTCACCTCACCGCTACTGATTATTGGGAAGCATTCTTTACTGACGTGCTAACAAAACGTTAAACTGAAAATGTAAAAAATGCTCTATTCTCTATCATGCTAAAAATTATAAATTTCGAATAACTTACGAAGTTTTTAAATTAGAATGTTGCAAATCTCTCAATAAGATTCTTATCAATATCATAAGTGATATTTTAAAACTGGTCCGATCTCTCTGCAATCATTTGTTCTTGAGATATCGTGTACATGAACTAACGGGCTATCACACTAATAGGTGCCGATACACATTAACAGATACCATACCAACCTTTTGACTTCCGGATTCCTCACGCCACAAAACGTGTAAAAAAATCAAAAGCTGAAGTCAAAAATTTTAAAGATTAACCTAGTTTCCCAACCAATAGTACTAAAAAGTCATTTTGTCATATTCGTTATAATTACACTGTTACAGAACGTGTTATGACGGTGTCACACTTGAACGTTCTATATAGAACTAGAATTGTACGTTTTATAGATGGTACAAATCAAACATTTTCAGAACGTTCTAAATAATACTATTTCTGAACGTGTTTTAGAACGTTCTTTTGACACGAAACACGGTGTTTGAACTATTGAAACCGTTATTAGACGTTCACAGAACGTTCCTGTGCTACTTGGGTTCGGGTTTCGGATCGGGTTTGGGTATAAAGAAATCGGGTTCGGGTCGTCAAAATTGTCTGTCGCGGGTTCGGGTCGGGTTTCGGGTTGATTTAAAATCCAATTGTCGGGTTCGGGTCGGGTAAAACCGGACCTGTGTAAGACTCTGTGTCAAACCATTGTCCACTGAAATATTTGTAAAATTTGGATCATTATAATTTCCGTTAAGGACATGACTTCATCTATTCTTCCGTACTTAATTCCAAACCCTTACGCTAAAGACACGTTATGCTAAGAGCACTATCGCTAAGGGCACGTCACCTTACAATTGTGCTTCATTCCATTAGATAGAAATATATTTTTTGGTAATCGTTAATTATCATCCTTCTTTTTTTTTCCTTCAATTAAATAAGTGCTATACAAAAACTAGATTAATTTTATATAAATTATTTATTCATTTTAATGAAATGATTTACCAATCTAACCTTTAATTTATATAATATATTAGGATTTGATTTATCACTATTGATAGGAAAGTTAATTCCGTTACCAGCTTCAAGCTTTGCAATATGTCTTCTCTTATAACCTAATTAAGGGGAGATATAACAATTTTCAAAAATGTAGTCTTTAAGGGAGGGAAAAGGGCGTCTAATATTTCTACCCGTTCTTCGCAAAGAGAAAAATCACAGTTGTTTTCAATAGAAACTTTAAATTTAGCAAAATTGGCACTTATTAAAGTGAAAGATTAGAATCTCATGAAATTTAACTTTTGCTTTTCCTTTGCACGGAGAACATAACAATGGTTTCCGTTAGACGCTTGAAGTTTAGAAAAATATCTACTCTTGCACTCTAATTAAGATAAAATATAAGATTTTGTTTTTTAATTTAGTCCTTAAAGGTGGGAAAGGGGACGACTAACATTTCTACCCGTTCGTCGCACGTTACAAATCGTAGTAATTGCTAATAAAAGCTTCAAATGTAGCAAGATCTTTCTTCGTAGGCCCTAATTAAAGTGTGTGATAGGAATCTTACGAAATCTAACTTTAAAAGGTGTAAAAAGGGTGTCTAACATTTCTACCCGTTCTTCGCACGGGGAAAATCGCAGCTGTTTCCTATAGAAGCATGAAATATAGAAACATGTCTCCTATTAGACCCTAATTAATGTGAAATATAAGAATCGTCCGAAATTTAACATTTAAGGGAATAAGAGGGGGGGGGGGGGGTAACATTTCTACCAATTATTCGCATGGCGAAAACCGTCGTGGTTTCCTGTAAAAGCATGGAATTTAGAATAACGTATTATTTTTGGTCCTAATTAAGATAAAATATAAGAATCGTCATGATTAGTTCAATTATTTAAATCTCAAAATATATCATAATTGAATGTTTTGTAAATATTAACTATCGTGATTAATTAAATTTCTTCCTTTCTACTTTTATTACAACCATTATATGACCGTGTCAAGTTATTTAATGACAATTACAATAATTTAATGTTTATTTTATCAAAACTGTAATGGTATTAATCATGGTTTCTTTTATTTCATACATTGTAGAAATAAACTTTTTAAAAGTTTAATTAAGTTACTTCTTTCATCCCTTTCAGCTGATAATGATTGTACTTAAAAATTACTTTTTGGAAGCCATTAAGATTACTTTATTTTAAAAAATCAAAAATATTTTTTTTAATGTTATTTGATCACCGAAACTTTAAAATTTGTAAACAATAGTACCTCCGGACACTTCTTGTAAATAGTAATTAAAAATACCTCCAAACATTAAGTTTATCAACAACTTCAAATTATAATTTCACACTAAGAAACGGGCTAACAACGCCAAATCTGGAAGCCACTCTACTCTGTGTTACCATGGAAACACAACCTCTCACCTTATTTCATTAATGGAATCATCTGAAAACACGTGATTCGCGTGCCAAGTTATCGCGGTTGTACAATACGGCAAAATTATCCATTGCTTTGCTGCACGTCGTCTTGTATTTCGTTGTGTTTTCACTACCCGTGTGCGTTTTACGTATTGTAGAATGTTTCTCGGCTAAAGAATATCTCATTTATGAATGAGCATGATTTAAACAAAGAAGTTATATTATATGCTTTTGTTTGTGTCCTTTAAATGAATGAAAATGGATTGAATTGCTACAAAAGAAATTTAAAATATAAGCCATACAAGATGTATGTAGGATGTCAAATGTAGTATGCAAAATATCGATATAATTGACAGAACCAAACAAAATAAATATGTTATTATTTATTTTACAACAAACTTATTTTTTCGTGTGCGAAACATTATCTTGAAGAGATATCGATTACTTTTTTAGATTGCAAAACATAAATGTACCGTTTAAAAGCCGTTAATAAGTTAAAAGTAATTAATGTATATTAAATTTCTTGACAAATATTAAAGATATTAGAATTTTTTTTCTTTTATTTTACAAGATTGATTTAAATATTATTGCTATATTATGCAAAACAATTGCATCATAAGTAACTAATATTCCACAGTTCGTATTAAATAAATATTTCAGTAATGGAAACAAATAATGTATCTTTTATTCAAATGATAACATGTTAAGGAAACTCAAAATCATAAAAGATAGTTTAAAAACATTACATCGTAAGTCATGCTATGCACATATCGTAACCATTTGTCAAGCATGTTTCTTACATATTTTTCTTGGCTGTACGCTCTTATTGTATAACACTGGATATGCAAATTGTTGCTGACAGAAGTAAACAATAAAGCATAGATCTTCTTTACTTAAAAGAGAACATGAATTCCTTTTTAGAAAGATAAAATTCATCTTGAAAATAATCGCCTATTTATGAAAATGTTGCTTACTTAAACATTCTGTTTATTCAGAGTTGCGTGAGATGAAACGTATATTGCGTGACTTATTAAATATGATCTCGTCATTTGTGATAAAGTGTCACCATTTAGAAAAAGCCGTAGTAAAATTTATATTTTATTAAGTGACGTGTTTCAATCTGCATGCTTTTTTCTAATATGATTAAAAGAAGAGGAAAGTCTTAAGATTATTAATATCTGAAATAAACAGATAAAAATATTTTTTTTTTTTTTAAACCTATTGAGGTTTATGTTACGTAATGTCTATTTAATTCATTGATTCTTTACTGAGTACACTTTTTAAAAATATATATATATATTATATATTAGCTTCAACAGAATTTGTAAAAATATTGAAATAAAATATCTCAATAATACAAGTGGGACGGTGTCCTTAGCGACAGTGCCTTCAGCGTAAATTTAAAAACCCGTGTCCTCAGCGTAAATGTTATATCCCCATGGTGGCGTGTTTTTAGTGTAAGTGCCTTTAGGGTAAGTGCCTTTAGCGCAAACCTGTAATAAGTAAAAAAAAATCTGGAGTGACTCCACTTGACTTTCCGAAGATTGAGTAATTAACAGTTTTGTAGATAAAGTAAAGAAAGAGGAGTTGTTAAACAAACAAAAGAGAGAAAACCATAATAGAGTGTTTGAGTATTTTTCTCCATCTATTACACGATGTTTTATTTAACGCTACTGAACTTAGATCATAATAGCCCATAGATCATAATGATAAAGAATTTTTCGTTGTGTCCCTGTAAAAACCTATAAATGCTAGATTCACCAAAATGCTTATAGTTAGTGCAACAGTGATTTATAATACTCATATAAATTTTCAGCTCAATTCAATAAGGCGTTTAGATGCTATCGTGCTTTTAAAAATTTAGTCCCATAGGCCATAGTGATAAAGAATTTTTCTTTGTGTCCCTGTAAAAAAACTGTAAGTGCTAGATTCACCAAAATCTATACAGTTAGTTCAACTGTGATCTATAACATGTGTAAAATTTTTTTGCTCAGATTAATAAGGCGTTTAAACGCTATCACACTTTTAAAAATTTGGCCCCATAGGCATAATGATAAAGAATTTTTCTTTGTGTCCCTGTAAAAAAAACTATAAGTGCTAGATTCTCCAAAATCTATACAGATTGAGTATTTGTGACCTATAATATGTGTATAAATTTTTTGCTCAATTTAATAAGGCGTTTAGATGCTATCGCACTTTTAAGATTTTGCTCCCATAGGCCATAATGATAAAGAATTTTTCTTTGTGTCCCTGTAAAAAAACTATAAGTGCTAGATTCACCAAAATCTATAGGGTTCGTACTATGGTGACTTACAATATGCGTACCAACTTTCAGGTTAATCGAACAAAGCGTTTAGACGCTAGCGTGTTCACTCACAGACATACACACATACATACACACATACACACATACACACACACATACATACATCATCGTAAAAATAGTGAAAACGGACTCAGGGGACCTCAAAACGTATACAAACATCAAAATCTCGAAATCGGATTTTTGACATGATTACAATACTTTCCTCACTATAGTGTTCGGAAAGTAAAAATAATGAATGAAAGAAAATGAATTTCTAAACATTCCTTCACACTTTATCCAGATTTAGGATTTGTTATTAGGTTTCAGAAGTGAGCTGTCGCAAAATAGGTTCGTTTAAAATTGATGGAATGTTCTTTATTGTCATATTTATACAATGAAACTATCTGGTGTGTCACTCAACCAACTTTCTCTTGTCTTACATTTCAGTAAAGATAGGTTGCAGATAAGTCATAGAATCAATACGGTAAGTTAATAAAGTTCAATCTACTTTCAAAATAATCTAAAATGGGTCTAGGAAAAAAATTATTTAACGTATAATTCTATGTGGGCGGGCTCATCAACCCACCAGTTCAATTATAGTATCTACATTTATCTATTTATTTATTTATTAACTTCAAGGCTATTATTTGTTTGTCTTCAAACTTGCCAATCTTGATCATATTTTTCAAAAGGTAACCTAATACGAACTTCAAAATACACAATTTGATTTTCCTGCTGTTATATATATATATATATATATATATATATATATATAGGCTATGCTAATAATATATATACATACAGATTAACCGCTACATACTGGACTTCCGTTTTCAGACCACCTGATAATGTGATATCATACAAAGACCATAGTTGAAAATGGAACTTGAAAAAATACTTTGTTTACAGTATGGGTATGAAAAATTAATTTTTCATCCTGAGGAGTGTTTGTCAACATAGTAAAATGTAGCAAAGCACTTATATCTATTACATTCAATAAAAAAGAACGTTTAACTCAATTTTGGGTAGCCCTTTATATTTTCTGTAAAGAACATGCATTATAAACATTATTGTGTACTTAAATTTAGTCTTACTTAAAAAACACGAAAGGAATTACATTTCCAGCAATTTTCACGCTTAGCCTCAATATATCCAAATACTTTGGGTAACCTAGTAAATGATTGGTGAATTTTCATAGCACAATCTACACAAAACATGCTTTTATGCATATAAAAAATTTTGTTCATTCCATTCTATTTAAGTCAGCCTATAAATGTTACACTGTGTTTATCTGAAATTTCCTCATAGGCATAGTGTATTCGAATTCTCTTGAATGCCCCTGTACACGAACCATTTGCTTAATCTCAACAAAAATTTTAGTGTAGCATCCCTATATGATACACACACTTAGGACTTTCTGCTACATTTTGTTCTTGAATTATTTTGATAACAGACACGCAGGAAGACATACATACATTCATATAGACAGACACACAGACCAGCTGCTAAAAACAATATTTTCTGATTTAGGAGACCTCAAAATGTGTAAATATAATAAAAACTTAATTTTTAAAACTTGATTCAAAAGTAATACTTTCTCTACCATATGTATGGGTAAGTGAAAGTAAAAAATATTGTCTTACTATTTTGTTTACGACAGCCTATAGAAGTTACTGTACTTAACATAATTTTTTTCCCAGTGTATTCGAATTCTGTTGTACAAGACACGAACCATTTGCTTGATGTTAGTGAAATTTTAGTGTATCACTATATGATACAGATTTAAAATACCGAGTTTTGACTTCATGCTACTGTTTGTTATTCAGATATGCTGATAACAGACACACACACAGATACCAATCACTTAATACATGATTTTCGGATTGAGGTTATCTCAAAACGTAGAATTATACCAAAAGCTCAATTTCGAAAATCTGACCGAAATAAAATTCTTTCTCTATGACATATATGGGTAAGAAAAAGTAAAAATTGGAGTAATGTTTTCTGTTATATATATATAATAACAAAACTGCAAGAATGTTCGTCATTGTCATGTTACGTACAATTAAAAAGTTGCAAGAATGTTTTTCGTTGCTGCGTTAGTATTGATATGTAATAAAAAAATTGATGGACTGTCAGTTATCATTTCACTGTAACTTCTGCGTATATGTGCATTCAAACACTTTCCCAAGTCTCCATTTTCTTCCAATTTACAGAATATTAGTTTTATTTTTTCGTCGCAGTATTTATTTTTCTTATAGTCTGTTGACCCTCCACTTTTGCATATCTTATTATGATAAATCTGCATCATATTTTAATGAGCTTATTTATAAGAAAATAAAAATACGATGTTTTCAATTTCAATGTAATGTTAACCTGCAATACCAACATTCTACAGGATTATTATAGTGCGGTGACTTTGCTCATATGCATTTCATGAATATAGAGAAATTCTGGGATTGTCAAACTAGAGTCCTGCATCGGGTCGGGTCGGGTCGGGTCGACTAATTGTTTTTTCTTGTGGGTCGGGTTCGGTCGGGTTGACTGATTTATTTTTCGTGCGGGTCGGGTTCGGGTTGGGTTGACTGATATTTTTTTACTGCGGGTCGGGTTCAGTTTTCAGCCAGTCGGGTCGACTTCAGAACATCTTTCAAAAAAATTTTACCTTAATAAATAGAAATGTGTTTTCTATATATACCCATAAAGAATACATGCTTACCCAGATTATTGTAGCAAAATAAACATCCGTATCGCACTGAAACAATTAACAAAATACATGAAATACATCATTATTATCTTTTAGAATAGAAGCTGTAAAAAGCAGGCTCCCTCTGAGAATAATCAGATGTGTGATTCAACTATTTTTATTACTCACATCCTTTTGAAATAGAATGTGAACGTAAACTAACAATTAATACTTTTTCTCTTGCAGATGTTTTTAAGAAGTTATTGAAATGTAATGTAATTAGATTTAGATGAGAACGGATGTTTAGTAGGCATCTACAAAACTGTATTATTTTTATTTATATATATATATATATATATATTAGCGTGATAAGCATTAAAGAAAAAACTACAAACGCTAAATTTGAAACTATTTTTTAAGCACTTGAAATACACATCACACATATAATCGGCAGTAAAATTTTTGAAGCGCTAGCAGTAATTCATGTTTAAAAGATATGCACATAATACTGTTCTATTAAGTAAATATTTGTTCACTCTTGATCTTAGTCTTTATGCTGTTCATAAAAAAATTAAATTGCTGATAAAAATTCGCGATAAATAAAAGAAAGAAAGAAAGAAAGTAAAATGTGGATGTGGGCTTTAATAATTTTGCCGCCGACTGTAAATAGTTAAAAAATATTATAAATATATTTCTTATATTTTTAAATTTTTAACTTAGTACTAGTAATTATATTTTCAATTTTTTTTAAACGATTTACCAATTTATTTTGTAACTTAAAAATGTTTGCATGAGTTTTAGTTGAATTATTCATTTTCATTTATATTCGGGTTTCGGATCGGGTTTGGGTATAAAGAAATCGGGTTCGGGTCGTCAAAATTGTCTGTCGCGGGTTCGGGTCGGGTTTCGGGTTGATTTAAAATCCAATTGTCGGGTTCGGGTCGGGTAAAACCGGACCTGTGTAAGACTCTGTGTCAAACCATTGTCCACTGAAATATTTGTAAAATTTGCATCATTATAATTTCCGTTAAGGACATGACTTCATCTATTCTTCCGTACTTAATTCCAAACCCTTACGCTAAAGACACGTTATGCTAAGAGCACTATCGCTAAGGGCACGTCACCTTACAATTGTGCTTCATTCCATTAGATAGAAATATATTTTTTGGTAATCGTTAATTATCATCCTTCTTTTTTTTTTCCTTCAATTAAATAAGTGCTATACAAAAACTAGATTAATTTTATATAAATTATTTATTCATTTTATTGAAATGATTTACCAATCTAACATTTAATTTATATAATATATTAGGATTTGGTTTATCACTATTGATAGGAAAGTTAATTCCGTTACCAGCTTCAAGCTTTGCAATATGTCTTCTCTTATAACCTAATTAAGGGGAGATATAACAATTTTCAAAAATGTAGTCTTTAAGGGAGGGAAAAGGGCGTCTAGTATTTCTACCCGTTCTTCGCAAAGAGAAAAATCACAGTTGTTTTCAATAGAAACTTTAAATTTAGCAAAATTGGCACTTATTAAAGTGAAAGATTAGAATCTCACGAAATTTAACTTCTGCTTTTCCTTTGCACGGAGAACATAACAATGGTTTCCGTTAGACGCTTGAAGGTTAGAAAAATATCTACTCTTGCACTCTAATTAAGATAAAATATAAGATTTTGTTTTTTAATTTAGTCCTTAAAGGTGGGAAAGGGGACGACTAACATTTCTACCCGTTCGTCGCACGTTACAAATCGTAGTAATTTCTAATAAAAGCTTCAAATGTAGCAAGATCTTTCTTCGTAGGCCCTAATTAAAGTGTGTGATAGGAATCTTACGAAATCTAACTTTAAAAGGTGTAAAAAGGGTGTCTAACATTTCTACCCGTTCTTCGCACGGGGAAAATCGCAGCTGTTTCCTATAGAAGCATGAAATATAGAAACATGTCTCCTATTAGACCCTAATTAATGTGAAATATAAGAATCGTCCGAAATTTAACATTTAAGGGAATAAGAGGGGGGGGGGGGGTAACATTTCTACCAATTATTCGCATGGCGAAAACCGTCGTGGTTTCCTGTAAAAGCATGGAATTTAGAATAACGTATTATTTTTGGTCCTAATTAAGATAAAATATAAGAATCGTCCGAAATTTAACACTTAAGAGAATAAGCCTTGGGGGAGGAGTCTGTCTAGCCATTTCTATCCGGGAAAAATTAAAGTGATTTCCATGAACATTTTCAATAGATTTCGACAACGTTTGCCTGTATCAGGTATCATAATAGACAATATCTGGTCATCAGGTTACTGTTAGTTACAGAACTGTTAGTTGTATTATAATTTGGATTTAAGATTTCCATCTTTAGAATGAGACTATACAATTTATTAAAAAAAATAAACCCAGAAATTATTCCGGTACGCATCTTTATTTTGCACATATATTTATTTTATTGATATAACTACTAAAAAACAGAACTATTATAAAAATAATGCGTTTCCTTTACACATATCTTATTATTTAAATTAACAAAATTACTCGAGAAATAATCAAACATTTAATAAAAGATAACAGTTCAAGAAAAAATCTAATAACGCATTTTATTCACAGACGATATGTACAGCCTCATAAATATTCATTGAACAACAGCTAGGTTGATATTTGCGTGGGAAATGTTCATGCTACGTGTCAAAAGTAATTAACACTTAATTTTATACGATGTTGCTTAGCAATGGAATTAGTTATGCTAAAGTAGAATAATCTTTTTAAATACATTAAGCGGATTCTAAGAATGCATGTTTTCATCTCTTCAATAAATATGTTTCAGTATTTGTTATTGGCAGAATTTAGTGTATAATACAGTGGGATATGTCTCTGATTAACCTCATTAATATATACAGAAGGATATAAGTTATAATAAGAGTTATTAGTTGATTGGATTATAGTCAGATTTTAGAAGCGTTTTCGAATAAAATTTATTTGTTATTAGTTCTGTATTTTATGTATACAAAAACCTATAATTGCATTAAAAGGATTGTGAACAATTTGAATTTGTTACATAATTTCTTGTTTTAACCCTTTGAAGCAGATTTCTCATCAAACATATTTTTTACACTTTTTTGGTAGTTTTAAGTTTTTTAGATCTAAATAAGTGGAAAATCTTATATTTAAATGTTTAATTAGTTTTGGTTCTAAAATATAGAGTGGGAAACCGGTGTCCTTTTCTGCGTTAAAGGTAAAATCATCATGGGACACGGGCGTTCCATGAATAAATATTTTTACAAATTGCACTTATTTACAATTACTTAGATATAGGAGTAGCAATAATTCATTACTGATCTTTTTTAAATAATCAAATTTAGTTAGAAATATTTTTTTTTTTTGAAATTGGTTGATAAATTTTTTTCAAACTACTTTTATTTAACATTTTTATTTTAGTAAAAAATTTACTCTGATAATCTAATAGATTTTTTATAGTAACTATTAGACTCCTTTTATAATAAAAAACTGTCATATAATAATAATATTTGTAATAAGAGCGTCAAAAAATAAATAAGCAAAAGGGACACCGGTGTCCCATATCCATCAAAGAGTTTTTTTTTTTTTTTTTTGAAAATTTGCATGTATATTCCTTGAAATTGAACAATAATAAACAAAATCTAAATGACTTGAATAATAATAAAAAAAAAATTAAAATTAAAATTTTTAACTTTTTCTAAACAGTTTTTCTAAACACATTATCTTTTCCATCGATTTTCAATCTTTATAATTAAACTATATATTCTAATTATATTTTAGTATTTCTTTGTGCAGTCATCGTTCTATATATATATATATATATGTTTATTGATATTTTTATATTTATCAATATATTTATATTTGAATGCTAAAACATTGTTTAAATATTATCATATATATAAATAAATACATTGAGAAAAAAATATACCGCCTTCCTCTAGAATGAATAAGTGGCCTTTTTCTAAGTCCCTTAACTAGAAATATAGATTTCCGATCTATGCGCATAAGGCACGCAAATAAACTGAATAGACGAAATTATCGAGAATTTCTAGTGTACACATTTCTAGATGGTGAAACAAAATTCTGAATACACTAAATATTCTGAATCATTTGTATTGCGAGAAATTCTCGCTTGATTTTCTAGAATTTGGTAACAAACCAAGATTATAGTTCCTGGAACCTGCCTCTTGTAGTCTTATTTATTTGCAGAGATTTTTAAATAGTTTTACCCTCGAGAATATAGGCGAACGCTCTAGAATTCTAGTAGGGTCTTCTAGAACTCGCTTTCCAAGGGGACTAGAATTTATGAGGATGACATGGAACTATTTTTTCTAGAGCCACAACATAGATTCTTGATGACAATTATAGAATTTTTTCTCAGTGTATATTAAAAAAAATGTGTTTATAATTTGTAAAATTATTGTTGCGTTTTGTAAATAGTATACCGAATAGGTTTGCAAGAAATATTTCACAATATATTAAAAAAATAAAAATATATATACACAGAGAAAAAATTCTGTAACTGGCATCTAGAATCTAAATTGTGGCTCTAGAAAAAATGAATCCGTGTCATACTTATAAATTCTAGTCCCCTCTGTAAGTGAGTGCTAGAAGCCCTTATTAGAATTCTAGAACGTTTGCTTATATTATCAAGGGCAAAGTTATTTAAAAACCTCTGCAAATAAATGAGAATACAAGAGGCGGATTTCAGTAACTATAATCTTGGTTTATGACCCAATCCTAGAAAATCAAGCGAGAACTCTTCGCAATATAAATGATTCAGAATATCGTTTCACCATCTAGAAATGTGTAAATTAGAAAATCTCGATCATTTCGTCTATTTAATTTATCGGCGTGTCTTATGCGCGTAGCTCGGAAATCAGTATTTCCCAGGGGTTAAGGGATTTAGAAAATAGCCACTAATTCATTCTAGAGGAAGGCAGTATGTTACTTTCAGTGTGTGTATATATATATAACATATCTTTAAAGTATACGTTACAATTATATTATACCTATAGAAGCTTTTAATTAATGGAAATATCACGTAATATGTTATTTTGATATTTTCATAGTTGAATTTTTGAATTATACTAATTATACTTATCAACATTTTAACAAATCAGACAATGAATCTCTAGAATTAAACAAAAATAATTTTATTTTTGTTCCTGTAGACAAGGATGTTAGTAATTGTTTGATTTTATATAAAGACATTTTCTTTGAAAGAAATTTAGGAGATTTTAACAAAGATTTGTATTATACTAATTTAAATTTAAATTCAAAAATAGTTGAAAAAAAATGTTTTACAGCCTATCAGACACGGGGCCGTGCCTTTAGCGAAGGTGCCTTTAGAGAAAATCTATAAACCCGTGTCCTTAGCGTAAATATTATACCCACTCGTTGGCGAGCTTTTAACCTGAGTGACTTTAGCGTAAATATGCAGGGTGGTTATAATGAAGCTTTCGTTATAAACAGTATCCTACAGCGCAAACGGGTAAACGGAGTACAACGAAATTTGATATTCAGACTATACACGAGATGCGCTCAAGGAATTTAAAAAAAGAGAGAGAGAGAGAGAGAGAGTTCTAAAATGTCCACCAGAGAGCGCCTTTCTCGGAGAAACATTAAATTTAACACAATAAACGACCAAAACGGAAAACAGAAACAATATTAACAGTACGCTTAAGGCTACCGAAACAGCTGTATGGTTTCCATATTTTGTCTTTTTCGGCGTTTCTGACGTTGTCATTTTTATTGGTTTTAACAATCCAGCGCCAAGTCTCCTTTTAATATTAACATTTATTGACTAGTTTCCTTATCATAAAACATGACAACGTCTTCGAACATTTTATACCATACATGTTTTGCATATAGCTTCCTCTTCTTCGCAATCATGCAAATCTCGCCATTTTTTTATTAGAACTGACACATTTTCCACGTTTTACATTTAATTTCTCAAAATTCTGGTTCTAGATTGTTAATATTGTTTCTGTATTCCGTTTTGGTCGTTTATTGTGTTAAAATAAATGTTTTCCCGGAAAAAGCGCCCTCAGGTGGACCCTTTGAAGCTATTTTTTTTTTCGAAGTTCTGTGATCGAATCTTAGGTATAGTCTATATACTAAATTTCGTTACATGCCGTTCACCCGCTTGCACTGTTAAGATGTTGTTTATAGGGTAAGTTTAATTATAGCCACTCTGTATAAAAAGGTAAAAATAAATAAATAATTAATTAAATAAATAGAATAGAACTTTTTAACTTACCTTCACATTTTGTTCAGGCTGAGGGTTGGCTATTTAGTTTCGGTAGTAAACTATAACAAAATAAGGGCTTTTAAAATTGAAGTATATATATATATATATATATATATGGTCACATTCGTACAATAAAATATTCTGGTGTGTCACCCACACAATTTTCTCTTACCCTGCATTTTATACTATAAAGATAGCTTGCAGTTTAAGTCGTAAAATCAATAACATAAAATAATAAAGTTCAATCTATTTTTAAATAATCTAAAATGAGTTTAGAGACAGTTTTATTTCACATATAATTCTGTGTAATGGAGGTTATTTGAATTCTCTGAAGTTATTTGTTTTTAAGTTGTGCTGATATACATAGAGACCAACCGCTAAAAATAGGACTTTCGTTGTCAGGGAACCACAAAATATGATATTATATAAAAACCAGAGTTGAAAATAGAACTTCAAAAAATAGTTTGTTTCCAGTATAGATATGAAAAATTAGTTTTCGTTCCTGAGCAGTGTTCATCGACATAGTAAAGCAGCAAAGCACTTCAATCTATTATATTCAATTGAAAGGGGTGATTGTGGCTCTAAGATGAAAACCTTGAAATTAGACTGTCAAATAATAATAATAATTATAATAAACTGGAATATATCATATAATACTCATATTATTTAGACCATAGGCCCTGAACCTTTTCACAATTCGATTACATATCACCTGGATGTCAAATGAACAACCAATGAAGACAAATTATAACTTTATAAGAATTTTAAAATACATGGTATTAGATTAAAAACCCTGAAATCATGATAGGCTTTTTAGACAAATACCCCTGTTAGAAAAGAACATTTAGCTCTGTTTTGGATAGCCCTGTATATAATCTAGGAAAATTGCACTATAAATAATATTGTGCACCTAAATTCGGTCTTACCTGAAAAGCATCTAACATGAAATGAAGTAGTATTCCAGGAATTTCCAAGTATTTCCCAGTATATCAAAACACTTTGCGTAACCCTGTAAATGAATGATAAATTTTCAAACCACAATCTACATAAAACATGCTTTTATGCATTTAAAGTTTTGTTCATTCCGTTTTGTTTAAGTCAGCCTACAGTTACCACACTGTATTTCTCAGGGATTCCCACTGTATTTCTCAGGGATTTCTCAGGGATTTTAGACATAATGTATTTGAATTCTCTTGAATGTCCCTATACACGAACCATTTGCTTGATCTCAACTGAAATGACTTTGCTCATACACATTCCATAAATATAGAGAAATTCTGGTACTCTTCAACCATTGTTCATTAAAATAGTCATAAAATTTAGATAATTATTATTTCCGCTAATGACACGGCTTCTTTTATTCTTCCTTCTTTAATTACAACGTCTTACGCTAGTGGCACGTTAAACTAAGGACATTATCGCTAAGGGCACGTCGCCATTGACACAAGTAAAATCTTCTTTTCTCTTGTAACTTTCAGATCTGCAGTAATATTCCTTGGTATATTTTAGTGATAATATTCCTTTTTTTATTTATGACATCTGTTTATATGATGTACTACAAATAGTATTGGTAAAGGTTTTAATGTAAAGTTACAAACTTTTAAAAAAAAATGTATGTTTTTTTTTTCCTATTTAAATGTAAAAACATTAGTTATTTTTGGTTCATTCATAATAGTACTGATTTAAT
This sequence comes from Salticus scenicus, assembly GCA_963930645.1. Classification (NCBI taxonomy): domain Eukaryota; kingdom Metazoa; phylum Arthropoda; class Arachnida; order Araneae; family Salticidae; genus Salticus; species Salticus scenicus. Next base: position 188,075,339 of record OZ005659.1, read on the forward strand.
TAATAAAATTACTTTTACACCTTCTTCTATTCAAACCATTGGTTTTGAAAATCTAGTTTGCAATATTTCCATAGCTTAAGAAATTCTTTAAAACTTTTTGATAGTTTTTATATTGAAGATGAATTAAATATTCCTACAAATTTATTTGTCAGTTTATATCATTTTTGTTTGAATAACAATTAAATTGTGCTTCAAGATAGAACTTTTAAACAGCCACATGGTATTGGCATGGGGACAAATTATTCTACCAATGCTGAAAATGTTTTCTTGCTCTTTTTTGAATATAATTTTACTGTTACTCACAGTATTAGTTTAATGCTTATCTTTACATTGAGGATTTTATTATTTTTAATACCGATTACAAGACTATTTTAAATTTACTTTTTTTTATTACTTTTTTTTTTAATTTTCTTTCACTCCCATATTTATATAGCACATAAGTAAAAATATCTAGCATATTGCTTGTTGCCATACCTGGAAAGAAAATACGGAAAGAAACAACTTGAAACGTCATTGGATACAAAAGAATTAAGTAAAAGTTTCAGAAGACATTTTGTGATAGCGGAAGAAACAGTGATATTGTAATCACAACTATACAACAATTATAAATTATTTGTTTACATACTAACAGCATGATATCAAGTGCGGTTCGCAGTATCGCGTCGACAATTGGCTATAATTCGACGTAAAATCCACTCAACTCGACGTTACCACACTGGAGATAAAGTAATTTCAAAGAAATATTAATTTTAACGCATTTATGAAATCACTTGGTTACTTTAAAATTACTAGCACTCATTGGTTTGCTTTAAACAACAAATCCTACATTTATTAATCCTATGACAGTCGAAAGCAAAAGTATCAGAGAACTAGTAATAATCCCTGTCAAAAAAAGGTACACTTAATACTGCTTTGTTAAATAAATCCTTACCGAGTCATGTTTTTAGTAAGACAAAGAGCATGATTCGACAAGGATTTGTTTAACAAAACAGTATAAAGTGTACTTTTTTGATATCGGAATTATTGGCTAGATCTCAGATACTTTTGCTGCCGACAGTATATTGGGTTATTAAGTAGCTCGATCCCGATTTCTTAAATAATTCTATATGTGTATTATAATAGTACAAATTTATTTTTTTATTAGCTGGCATTACATAACAATAATACCGTACGGCTTAAGCTCGCAATAAATTTTATAAATGTATATATGCATGTAACATAGCTGCCAATATTTTAATTTTTTCCGGAGTATTTTGATTCCAATTATTTTTTAAAAGTAATTTTGTCTTATTTTATCGAAGTTATATATTGGAGAAAGTTTTTCTATAAATAAAGTGGTGCGAAATAAAGGCGGGGCTAAAATTACTACGGAATAAATTAAAATATTGGATGCTATGATGTAATGCAGTCGGCAGCAAAAGTATCCGAGCACTAGCAAAAATTCCTATGTAGAAAAAAAAAAAAAAAAACTCTTAATACTGTTTTGTTAAATAAATCTTTGTCAAATAATGTTCTTAGACTGACTAAGAATATGATTCGACAAGGATTTATTTAACAAAACAGTATTAAGAGTACTTTTTATATACAGGAATTTTTGCTAGTGCTCGCTTACTTTTACTGCCGTCTGTATATATATATATATATATATATATATATATATATATATATACTACCTTTTTTTCTATCTTCGATTTCTTATGTGTAAAAATTATATAATTTATAACATAAAATCAAACACGTTATATACATTACTTTGAAAAAAAATATAGCATTAAATGTAATTTAAAATTTTACATTATATATTAATTTGATTTTTTGTAAAACTTTTTTTTCCAATATATAAAACAATGCTAAAAAGTAGGTATCGAATAAAAGGGTAAAGGGAATTATTAACCCCTTAACGCGCGGTGTCCTCGCTGCGAGGACGCAAAATTTAAGATCCAGCTGAAAAAATTCATCCCGGAAATTTTTTATCAAAAATTCATGTTTATAACATATCAGGAAAGGCCTGATTTTTAAACCTTAAAATTTAAAATTTCTTTTAGTTTAATTTAGTTCATGAATTCCGGTGGCAGTATAATTTAAATCTTTCAAATTGTCTTGCGCCGCAAAGGGTTAAAGCATCTCAAATAATTTCGATGAATAATATGAGTTCAGCAAAAGCATTAATTTTTATTTCGAAGCGAAACGCTCAGTCTCATAAATATTCATAGAAACAATATCTGCGTTGGCATTTTAAAGAAGAATTTTTAAGCATCGTGTCGAAAGTAATTAACATACTTGTTTTACACGCGTAGTTATTAACAATTTAATTATTTTCGTTATAACGGAATTATCTTTAAAGTGTTTGCAATTGATACTTGGTTTCTTTACGCCTCACATTGTTTCTTGATTAATTGCTCATAATATAATCTCGATGGATAATATTACTATTGGATAAAATTTCTTTGTTATTGTAGATAATAACTTTGTTGTTAATCATATATTGAAATTTATAAAATTAAGTTTTTTATTTAGTTTATTTTATTTTATTTTGTTTTGTTTTGTTTTGTTAATGATAATACAATAGAGCAATAAATAGATTATTTTATTAAGAAAGAATACACTTTATTCGTTTTAAATGATGACAATCTAAATGCTAATCTCTAGCTAAAATAAAATTTGAGGTTAAGAACATATACAAAGCTGAAAATTGTATATTATTATAAAATTTAGCATTCAAGAGATAACTTGTTAATGCCGAAAACATTAAAAATATATTTTTAAATCAGGGTAAATTTTAGCATTCAGAGACACATAATAAATGTCAATTACTTTCATTAAAGTAATTGATTAAAGCTTTTATTGGTGATTAAATTAGAATTTAATACTTGTGCTAACGATTATTTATTAGATCAATACATATATGCCATCAAAGCATGAATTTTTTGTTTTGAATATTAGAAAATAAACCATCAAAAACCATCAACTTAAAAAAAAAAAAAAAAAAAAAAAAAAAAAATGGAGCAAAGATATTTTGAAACTGGAGTCTGAATTGGAAAATGCTCAATACTAGAAAGACTCCATATCAGGGAACATACAATCTTCCAGTAAAAGAGCTGCAACATTGCAAGATTTTGGAAACTGTATAGCTGAATTAAACTAAAAAAATACTGTGTATACTCCTATTTTGCAATAATACACAACTAGGAAAAGGAAATAAAGATATTATTTTAACATGTTAGAAATTAACCCCAACAAATAAACCTTTCTTTTTTTTTTTTTTTTTTTTTTTTATCCACATGTCTGGCAAACGCCAATCCCTTCCAAAACGAGCTACCAACAACATTTTGTCTGAGTAAATAGAAAATATGTTTGAGAATTATCCCTACTGTGATTCAAGTGAATTATTACCAAAATTATTAAAATTATCTTATACTATTAAGTGAGCAATATTTGTATATTTCACTGTTCTCGAAAACGATAGTTCGGACAGTCACGAGATTTAACCCAAAGGTGCCTCCCGAAGGATCATTGTGCACACCGAAGTCAGAATTTCGAATTTTTGTTTAGTTTTCTTATAATTAATAAAAATATGAAAAGAATAAGCTAATAATAGCAAAAAAATAGCCATTTAAATTTAATCCATGATTTAATTGTTGCAAAAAAAAAAAAAAAAAAAAAAAAAAAAAACTTATACTATTAAGTGATCAATATTTGTATTTAAATTTTATCCATAATTTAATTGTTGCCAAAAAAAAAAAAAAAACTTATACTATTAATTGAGCAATATTTTATTTAAATTTTATCAATAATTTAATTGTTGCCAAAAAAAATAAAAAAATAAAAATAAAAATACGAGTTTATTACTATTTTCTTTTTTCAACAGGAAAATAAATGCATTTATCTAAACATGAACAATAATAAAAAAAAAAAAAAAAAAAAATTATGCATCTCACAAAGATTGACGTTATTTTTAATTTAAAATTTCTTTTACACATTCATAAAGTGCTAATATAGTTTACGATGCTAATATATGTTGTACTAAAATCAGTTTTATTTATAGATCCTCCTGGGTGATTTTTAGGTTGATTTCTTTAGAAATCGACCTATTGCAATCACTTCGTTTATCTATCTATATTAATATTGTAAATACGAAAGTTTGGATAGATGGATGCTTGTCACTCAATCATGCCACAACGACTAAACGGAAATGGATGAGATTTGGTACAGAGATAGAGAATAGTCTGGAATAGAACATAGGCTACTATTTATACCAGGAATTTGATTAGATTTTTTAAAATTAATTAACATATGAAATTAATAAACTGGTAATTGACATAATATAAGCCATTAAATTTTTAATTGTTGCCAAAAAAGTTTACGAGGTATTTACTTATTTATTATTATTATTTTTTTTTTTTTTTCTAAAATGAAATATGCTTTCACGCGAAAAATAAAAAATTACTAAACGTTAAATTGGTCGATGAGAAAATGACACTTTATAATTTTGAAATGAAATAGTAATATTACAAATCGAACATTTTCTTCTGAATTTTATTTCACAGCTTTTTTTATATACCTCAACTTCAGATTTTTTTTTTTTTTTTTTTTTTTTTTTTTTTTTTAGTACGGCGGATGGAACACGCTTGGCATAAAAGCTAATTCAGCATTATATTAAAGGTATTTTCCTATTGATAATTCTGGACATTTTTTTTTTTTTTTTTTTGATGCTGAAGTAGATCAGACATTTTTCGCCAAGGAAAAGATAGAAAGAAATACGCAAGCGAAATGATGATGTCACTCGCCGTTCGTGGATGCAAGAAAAATATTTCCTATGTTAAACGCCCATTGGGTTTTTGTAAAAAAATATTAAAAATCGAGGAAAATTACTTCCCGATTTTAATCCCAGAATTTATGTACATATATGTATTAGTTATCATGTCCATCCGTTAGATAAAGTTATTTTTGTTGTAAAATTGACAAAATTTGAATTTTTAATTTCAAAACTCTAGAGAAAAAAACGTGGCAAACTTCCATATTCGATTGAAAACACAAACACATCATTTCAAAGGATGGTATTTACACAATAAATATTCAAATAGTATACTAATTAAAAGGAAAATGATAAATTTTCTATCATAATTTGAAGTCAAATTTGTTTTCAAATGTCTAAAAACAGTATCTGATATAAGATACTAATATGTTGCAGCGGAATAGATTTGATATCGGTCATCCTTGGCAGAAAAAAAAAAAAAAAAAACGCCAAATTATTTGGCGAACATAATTTAATTCCTTTCAAAAATCATGGGTTTTTTTTGCAACTTATATTAAGAGAGTAATGAATAATATGAAACAATATTTCGTACAATGGATATTACAAAAATATACATCTGGCATGTATATTTTCGTATTACGTTTTTGATCACCAAATACAATAAGCGCCGAGAACGACAGAGTTTTAAAATTTAAAATTAAAATTTTGTCAATTTGACAGCAAAATAACTCAAACTAACACATGCACATGATAACTAATCTATACTAATATTATAAATGTGAAAGTTTGGATGGATGTTTGTTACTCAATCACGCCACAACGGCTAAACGGATCTGGATGAAATTTTGTAGAGAGATAGATAATAGTCTGGAATAAAACATAACTATTTATACCGGAAAAATGTAAATTTTTAATAAATCCTCTATATAATATAGATATTTCTTTTATAATAAAATTTTAAAATAATTTATTTCAATTTTTAATTGTTGCCAAAGAATATTTCACGCGAATAATAATAATAAAAAAAATATTAAATATTAAATTTGCTTAGGCACATGACAACATGACGTCATTATCAAAATTAAATAATAAGAAAATGAAAGCTAATTCAGATCTGTATTAAAGAGCTTTATTTGTTGATAATCCTGGGTATATTTTTAATTTTAATACTGAAGTAGATAGGACATTTTTCGCTAAGGACTCTACTTTTGTGACAGCAACTTTAAGCCAAGTAGTCCATAAAAAATATAAACAAATCTGTACATATTAAAGAGTAAGCTGACTGATTCATTGACTCAACACTGCCATGACGATTCTGTGGGAAAGAGGGTCACAAATTTTAGTGACCAGGTTGGTTTTCTGAGCCTGATCCCCCACTAAGACGGAATTTTGCAAAATACTCCCCCCCTGTCCCCCTTGGGGGGCAAAAGGCATAATTCGACTCCAAATTACTTAACGGTGAAGAAATCGCAGATGGAAAGACCAGACTTGAGTACAAAAAAAATATTTTCTGCGATTTTCGAATTTTGGATTTTTAAGGGGGGAAGGGAAGGGAAAATGTTTTCGAAAAATGGTACTCAACACACGAGGAAATCGAACTGAACACACACTACAAAGGGATTTTGTGAAATTCCAGCCTACCGCCCTTTGGAGAATGGGGGGCAGAAACATGTATTCATACGTAACGCTGCACTAAATTATCTTAGGTAGGAAATTTTTTTATGTAATGGACGATTATATGTATCTAACTCATAGTATGAAGAGATTTTGCGAAATTCCCTCCTCCTTCCCTCCTTTAAGAGCGGGGGAGAGATTTAAAAAAAAAAAAAAAAAAAATGTTTTAAAGCATAGCTCAGCTTTAAATAATTTCAGGATCTCAATTTTTTGATGTGTCAGTTAGGTATGTGTATGCAACATGCAATATAAAGTAATTCTGGAAATTTACCCCCCCCCCCCCCGCCATTCCCCTTGGGGCGGGCGGGGCAAAAACCACATTTTGAAGCTTAAATCCGTCCAAATTACCTAGGAATGCCGAATTTTGGTGTGTGGGTGTTAATTAAGTGTGCGAAATATGCACTTTGATGAGATTTTGTAAAACTTTCAATTTTAACAGCGAGGGAGGGTGAGTAAAAAGCAGGTAAGGGACTGTCGAAGGCATTGGGGCTCCAGACTCGACTGTGACGAGCGGGACTACCGCTACAGAAAGTAGCAGGAACTTAAACTAAAGGTTTTGACCGATTTCAATGGTTTTTTTTTTTTTCAGATATTTTATTATTAATGATATGCTGTTTTGGGGATTCCTTTCAATATAATGGCCAGCGAAGCGGGCAAAGCCTGCTAGTAAAAATTAATTTAATAAAATGAGAATAATTTAAATCCTGCTTTGAAGTTGATTAAATATATTTTAGCAATTTTACTTTATTATTTTTTTTTTCTTCTCCTTCTCGTTTAAATCCTTTAAGTGTTGTAAGCTTGCTCCATCCCTCAGGAAAAATGATAAACAATATAAGTCAAAATAAGTGAATTATTTAAAATGGTGTATTAAGCTTTGTTTGGATTAAAAATTAAGCTTAGTTTTAATTGGAGAAAAAGGAAAATTCATCAATTAAATCAATGAATAATTTCCATTTAATTTCAATGCTATAAGACAACAGAAAAAAAATAGCTAAATGTTTTATTAAAAAGTATTTAAATTCAATTTTTCTTTTAAATCAAGGGAAAAATACATATAAAAATGAAATGTTCCTTTTCAAATTATTTATTAAAAATATTAAATTACATTAGCATAGAATTTTTTTTTATTTATCCATTCATTCATTCACTCATTTTTTAAAATATCTATAATTAATTATCTATTTTCAAGGATTTAATTTTAAGTTTGATTAATCAATTAAATTTTAATTTTTAAGGAATTTTGAAATTATTTCTTTGACTAAATATTTTTCATTATTTTTTTTTTCCTTATCAAGAGATTGAAAAGCAAATAAAAGAATATTTATTATTATTATTATTATTATTTTCTAAATTCTTGGAACTGTTAAAACTTAGTTCCAAATCATAAACTAAAGCTTTTTTTTTTTTTTAAATAACTTTTTTTTTTTTTAAATATAGGACTAAATTCTATAAATTAACCAAAGAAAACTATTAATATATATTATACAAAGAATTCAATTTTATAGGTATTAATTATTTGGTTGTTATTTTATAAACCAGAAAACTGTAATAAAGAAATCCTGTAAAAATAACATTTATATATATATATATATCTTTATATATATATTTCTTTTGTGCGTGTGTATGTCACTGAACTCCTCCTAAACGGCTGGACTGAGTTTAATGAAATTTTTTGTGTGTCTTCAGGTGAATTCGAGAATGGTTTAGATTTACAAATGAAAGTTGTAACTTAATTAGTTCTTTCTTAATTAATTTTTAACCAACTCTTTCAACAACTTTTCCACCTAGATGGCGTGAGTTGTCGTAAACACGATGTCAGAATTTATTTAATGTTGAAATGAAAAATGAATTTTTAACCGTATCTTACGAAGTGTTTAAAATATTTTTTCAAAATTAATATTTTAAGAATCGTAACCGTATCTTACGAAGTGTTTAAAATATTTTTTCAAAGTTAATATTTTAGAATCGTAAACACGATGTCATAATTTATTTAATGTTGAAATGAAAAATTAATTTTTAACCGTAAGTGTTTAAAATATTTTTTCAACGTTAATATTTTTAAAATGTTAAAATTAGTTAAAATGGTATATTCTTTTAAAACATTCGTCAATATCTGACGGAGTTATTTTATGTTAAAATGAAAAATGAATTTTTAGGCCATTATTATTTGTGCAGATGGAAAATGTACTAAAAGTTTTCCGAAAAATTCCACGATCACAAATGTTGACGGATATCCAATATATCGTCGAAGAAATCCCGATAATGGCAGACAATCTTATCATCTATGGCGGTCATCTATATCAACAACATAGATATTGACATTGATAACCGTTGGGTGATCCCATATTCGCCTCTGCTGAGCAAAACATTCAATGCTCATATTAATGTTCAGTTCTGCAGTTCAGTGAAGAGCATCAAATACATTTCCAAGTATGTGAATAAAGGCAGTGATATGGCTGTATTTCGAGTTGAAAATACCAATGTGAATGCTCCTCCGGTGAATAACAACGATGAAATAACACTTTACCAAATTGGCCGGTACGTCAGCTCCAATGAAGCTGTTTGGCGTATCTTTGGTTTCCTAATTCATGAACGGGATCCAGCAGTTCTTCATTTAGCCGTCCATCTTGAAAATGGCCAGCGCGTATATTTCACGAGCGAGACAGCGATTGATCATGCTATAAATCCACCAAAAAACTACACTCACCGAAGTTTTTGAATTGTGTAATCGTGCGGATGCTTTTGGTGCTTTTGCATGGACATTACTCTATTCAGAAGTACCACGCTATTTCACATGGGCTGCAACAAAAAAATGGATGCCCCACAAGCAAGGCACGCCGATTGATGCATGTCTCGGTTTATTCAAATCAAACACCTTGGGACGAGTATTTACAGTCAATCCAAGGCAGACTGAGTGCTTTTATCTTCGACTGTTATTGGTTAATGTCATCGGCCCTTTGTCATTTCAAGATTTACGTAAAGTGAATGGACAACAGTATCCAACGTATAAAGATGCATGCCTTGCACTCGGCTTGCTGGAAGACGACAACCAGTGGAAGTGTATGCTTGCTGAAGTAGGACTGAACTGTACAGCAAAACAAATTCGTCTACTATTCGCTATAGTGTTGTCTACATGTTTCCCGGCCCGAGCAGAGACATTATGGGATAATCACAAAGATTCAATGTCTGATGATATATTGCATCAACATCTTTCACGGTGCAACGATCTAACGATAGTATTCAGTGACGCTATGTACAACGAAGCATTGATTGCTATTGAAGATTTTTGCATTATCATTGCCAACTTACCACCCAGTCATTTCGGTATGCATTCAACAAATCGAAATGCATCTGATTTAATAAGCACTGAATTTAATCGTGAACTACAATACAATACTGTAGAAATGGCAGCGATTGTTGCTCGCAATGTCCCACTAATGAATGAAGAACAAAGAACCATTTACGACCGCATCATGCTCGCAGTTTTGGCAGGACAAGGTGGATTCTTTTTTTTTTTTTGGGGGGGGGGGGTGAACCAGGTGGAACTGGCAAAACATTCCTTATTTCGCTAATTCTCGCCAAAATACGATCAAATAATGGCATCGCATTGGCTGTTGCATCATCTGGCATTGCGGCAACTTTATTGGATGGAGGCAGAACAGCTCATGCATTATTTAAACTGCCACTAAATATTCAAAATAACCCAGACGCAGTGTGCAAGATAAAAAAAAACAATCGTCCATGGCCACAGTGCTGAAATAGTGTAAAATTATTATCTGGGATGAATGCACTGTGGCACACAAACATTCGATTGAGGCGTCGAACAGGACATTGAAAGATATAAAAAACAACGACAAACTATTTGGCGGCACTCTGTTACTCTTTTTAGGTGATTTCAGACAAGCACTTTCCGTTATTCCGCGTTCAACATACGCTGATGAGATCAACTCGTGCTTAAAATCATCGTCATTGTGGCTTAATGTTGAAAAAGTGCAACTGAAAGTAAATTTGTGCGTTCAAAAGCTTCAAGATCCATCCGCTGAAACATTCTCAAAACAATTGTTAGATATCGGCGATGGAAAAGTTACTATAGATGAAACTGGATGCATAAAATTACCGACCGATTTCTGCACAATCTTTGCTTCTCAAGATGCTCTTGTTGACCAGATATTTCCCGATGTACACAGACGATACACAAATCAAGTGGCTGGCAGAAAGAGCAATTTTAGCAGCAAAAAATGTGGACGTCAACGAATTGAATCTCAAGATACAACATTTGTTACCAGGAGACTTGGTGTCATACAAATCTAATGATACAGTTTGCAATGCCACCGAAGCTGTAAATTATCCAAGAAACCCACCACGGTTGTGCAACGGCACGCGATTAGTCATAAAAAAATTAATGAAAAATGTTATCGAAGCCATCATTTTAAATGACAAATTCCTAGGTGAAAATATATTACTACTGCGAATCCCTATTATACCCACAGATGTGCCAATTCAATTTAAACGTCCTCAATTTCCAATTAGATTGGCATTTGCAATGACTATCAATAAGTCTCAGGGCCAAACGATGTCTGTCTGTGGCTTAGATTTGAGCACATCATGTTTTTCACATGGACAATTTTACGTGGCTCTCGAGAGGGCAAACCATCCAGTTTGTTTGTATTTGAACAGGGGAGCAGCCCCGGCTCACCGCTCTAAAGATGGGATAACAAAAAATATTGTACACTCTGTTGCATTAGGGGATTGATATTGTTTTTTAGTAATATTGTTATAAGTAGCGATATGTATATAATTTTAAAGAATCAATTTTAATAAATTAAAAAAATAAATGATTGGTGTTTTGTTATTTTTATATTCTTTCACCGTTCACAGCGCTCCATACATCTTCCACTTATATACCACATCCTTACACACTTACAATAAGTTAGTTATTTTTTTCTAGCAAAATATTCTCTAGAAATAATTTATAAGACAAAACAACGTTTGTCGGGTCAGCTAGTATATATATATATATATATATATATATATATATACGTATGTATGTATGTATGTATGTGGGACGCATTTCTTCTACCAGTCAGCAGAGGGCGCTGCCTCCGATGCCCATCTTTCAATGAGATGACGAACGGAAGAATTAGTTAGCATCCGGCTGACAGTGGAGATAGCTGAACAGACCATCAACGCGTAGTCTGATTTGGTCGCTACATTGTAGTTTGAGCAATGAAGGCTCAAAATAGTCGGGTAGAGCCATGAGAGACTCGGACTTTAGTTCTACATTTTGTTATAGCACGAGAAGGTGCTGTAGTGTGTCTTTGTGGTAATCTGCTAATGGTTTGAGCTACTTGATGTTTGTTAAGCTATGGAATAGGCATAGTGTTTCATCTAAGTGTCTGCTATTATATTAATCTTTATGTGTGTTTTATGTTATGAATGTTTCGTCCATACTTCAAATAAAGTGCTGTCCTACAATTGGATTCTACTCATCGTTGCCCCATCTCTAGACACCCAGCCAAGATCCTACATATATATACATATATTATTCAACAACCCTCCCAACCTGTCAATCATACAATACCACACAATCTCAGTACTTCTAAACATTTTAAATCAAATGTACTCGCTTACCATTCACTAATATTTTCCACTGAACATTTTTTTATTTTATTTTATTTTTATTTATTTTTTTTTTAATTAATGTTTGTACTTTATATTTTTTTATTGTATTTCATTTTTATATAAAATAGTAATTTTGTGTCCTTTATATTGTGTCCAAAATATGTCCTTTATGTCTAAATTTTTTAGTGAATAAAATATTATCCTTATCTTTTTAATAAAAAAAAATATCCTTGCAGTATTAAAAATGAGTTGTTTTAACAAATAAGGCAATGTGTAAATTTGTACTCTAAAGTAATAAACATATATTGTAGAACTAATTTGAAATTGTTTGTTTGGTTAATTAAAGTCTCTAAGCTGTGAACTGAGAACATATTTTTTGTCATTTTCCAAAATTTTGCTAATAAAAATAAATTTTTATAAATATTTTTATATTTACACTTTATAAACGCACATTTTTTTAAAATTAATTAATTAATTAATTTTTTTCAGTTAAAAAAATTGTAAGTATTTTTTATGATTATTGTTTATGTTTATATGTATATTTTTAATCTACATGTTAATATGTGCAAATTTTTACTTAGCTATTTGATTCATTTTTAAAATTTAATTCCTTCTGCTCAAAGCACCGTAAAACAAAATTAATTAGCTTTAAGAATAAATATTGAATATCTACGCAATTAATAATCCAATTGTTGTGAAAAATATCTAGCAATATACAGGAAAAAATAAACAAACGTATTATCAGCATTTTTTTTTTTTTTTTCTAGTTGTAAACGTTTAGATATAAGTATTAAGAAATTTCTTCAATGCAATTTTAGGCATTTCATTCATATTACTTAAAGAAGTTGTTTATTATAAAAGAAAATTTTATAATTATTTGACAGGGAATTCAATATAGTTCTTGGGAAAAAAATGTTTGTTTATATACTTAGACCTGCTAACTATGCTAGTTTATCCGTAATGGTATTAAGCCCCGCCTTTTTTTTTTTTTTTTTTTTTTCGCACCAGAATAGTTGTAGAGCAATAGTCTTCTTATTTAATCATGAGAACATATTGCTAAATGTTACTCTACAACTATTCTAGTGTGAAAAAAGGGCGGGGCTTAACACCATTACTGATAAACTAGCATAGTTAACAGGTCTATATACTTTTTAATAAAACAGAAGATCTTTTTATTCAAGTTTAACAGGTCAAGATTTTTAAAACGCAATTACTGCTTATAGCGTAGTACTACTACAACGTAATCCCCAATCAAACAACCAAACAACGAAAAACAAAATTAATAACATCGTAACTTTTCCACATGAAGAGTGAAAACATGATTTATAAATGTCATTTATCATTTAAATTCTATCACAAATCCTGTACAAACAAGTATTCACAAATATTTCTATCTTAACTAACATTGTAGATTAATTTTCTAATATTGTAGATTTTAGTTGTATTTTAGTATATATATTTATATATATTTATAACTTTTGAGAATACTATGCTTTGTTCTGGACCTCTGAAGATTTTTTTTTTTTTTTTTTTTCACAAATTAAACATAATTGTGTTAGTTTTCTATAAAGGTAAAACAATAAAGTATAAATAAGAAATTATAAAACTCAAAAGTATAAAAAATTAACACAGATCTACGATAAGTTTTTTTTCTTCAAGGTTTTTGATTTTGTTTTTTTGTTTGTTTGATTTTTTTTTCTATGCTGATTAAGGAAAAACTATTTAAAAATTTCCATCACGTACAGTTTTGTAAAACAAAATGGAATTGTAAGAGTGTAAAGCTCCACTTTTACAACTAACTTCTGAGTTACTTCCTCGAAAATCTGGGTGATGCGTGTAAAGAACAAGGAGAACTACTTCATCAAGACACTAAAGAAGTATAGAGAAGGGGGTCGGACGATGGGAGGGGATATATCAAGGACGATGGGATGTTAAAATGTTAGCAGATTATTGTTGGATGCTACATAGAGTATTCTCCCCTCACCATACTTACCAACATACTAATTAATATTCCGTAGTATTGTTAGCCCCACCTTCTTTTTCACACCAGTATCTTTTTAGAGTTCTTTTCTTCTTATTTAATCGTAATAGAATTTGGAGAATATTTCTCTAAAAATTTATTGGTCTGAAAAAAAGGGCGGGACTAACAACACTACGGAATATTAATTAGGATGTTGGCAAGTATGCCCCCCCCTCAACACACACGCACACACAAGGTCCTCATTCTTGCACAAGATAAAATGTTCTAAATGAATTTTTGCTGTAAAGAAACACATAAAAAAAATGTGTATATAGCACATTTTGGTGTATTTTATACATAAATTGGTTCAAATTTGTTATAGCATTTAGGTGAATTCTACCGATTTCTATCCTTGCTTTGTGATAGGAAAAGAAGACAATAACTTTTTTAATTCAGAGCATCAAAACACATTAGACACACTTCGCAGTGGAAAAAAAAAAAATGAAAAGTACAACTTGCAGGCCTGCGTAATATAATAATAAAACATGGATTTTTTTTTTTTTTTTTTTTTTCGAAAATTTATGAAAACTTTGTTTTATTTTCATAAAAGTAAAGTTTGAAAACGATTGTTCGTTTAGCATAAAAATAGGAATTGCGTTAATGTAATTTTGAATTTGTTTATTTTTAAACCACGTACTTACAGACTGTAATCTAATCTTCTACGTTAGGTATATGGCTTTCCTTATATTGATAAATTCTTAAAAGAATTTGTGTTTTACATTCACATCATTTTCTATATGAGTGGATATTTTATGCAGAGCTACATATAAAAAAATTGTCTGAAAATTTAGGATGCACATGGTTTTAACAGAGGGATGTAACTGCCATAACGATTCTGTGTGGAACTGGTTGACGAATTTTCATGTGGAAATTGGTTCTAAAGTCTGAAACCCACTACGACGAACTTACCCCCCCCCCCCCTCTTTCCCCATGGGGGCAGGTGACGAAAGCATGTTGCGGGCAAAACTCGGCTCTAAATCGAAAAACTTATTGTACATGATCTAGGATTTTTACATTTAGGGAGGAGATGGAAATAACAGAGGAAAATTCAAGATTCAATTTTTGCGTTAAATTTGTCCTTTGAAAAAGGGCACAATACGTTTCTAATTGTAATTCTCTTCTAAATTATTTCAAAAAGACGATATTTTCTCTTGTATCAATGGATTAGTATTCCATTTCTAAAACACTCTATAAACACTTTATAACTCTATTTTGTTAAATTCTGCGAAATATCACCCTTTCCTTTTGTCGAAAGGCGGGGGGAGATGGGGGAGGGGCAAAAATGCTTATCTCAGATTAACTCTGTTTTAAGATAACTCAGGAAGATGATTTTGGGTGTGTGGTTGTGCTGTGTGTACCCAATACCCGCTATAAATAAATTTTTTAAAATGCTGTACTGTCCCCCGTTTGTGGTAAGGGGATAGAAGAACACTTTTCAAAAGGTAACTATGTGCTAAATTATCAAAGGAAGACTATTTTTATGTTGGAGTTTATTATGTGTGTCTAACACACACTATCAAGGGATTTTGTAAAAAATCCCCTCTTCCCCCTTTTGTTGCTAATGGGACGAGAAACACGTTTCCAAGCGTAACTCTACCTAAATTTGTTTCAGGAAGGCAATTTTTTTCCGTTTATATGTGCTATGTGTACACAACAAACACTCTAAAGGGATTTCGCGAAATATTCCCCTCTCTTCCTTCGATATCTGATGGGCGAAAACCACGTGATATATTAGTAGCACTAAATATTAAAAGATTGCCCAAATCCAAAAACGAAGGTCTGCGTAATAATATAACTATGAAACTTTCCCGAATGTCAGTCACCAATTTCAACAAAAATTGTATCGTGAAATTTCATAAGGATCAAGATATGCGCAAAAATTATCCCTCAAAAACGAACCACTTACGAAATATGGACACCAAGAAAAGGCAAATAAGGGACGAATAAAATTTCAAGTACGTACATTGTATGGTAACAACGATACCACCACACCTTCAAATAATTATCCATGTTAAATTAGAATGAAGCACGAAATAAATTGTATTTTAATTTCCTGATGCATTTGTGCAATTTGCGTGTATAAAACTCCGCAGGAGAAAATTATTGATGCTATAGCGGTCAGTTGATAATATTTACGACAACCACATAAATCTAATTTTATGAAATTTTAAAGTACTAAACTATTTATGTTGGTTGCAAAAAAATTAATTCTCTTTCCATGCTTGCAAAAGTGCCACTGACTCAAAGAGTATAAAATACACATAAGAGTATGAGAGTATAAAATATACATAAATACCTAAACTGATGCTCTTCTCAATTTCATTTTTATAGTTTAAGTACGTCAATTTTTTGTACCTGATGTTTCAAATACTTGAGTTTTCAAGAAACTTATATTTAAAAAAAAAAAAAAAAAAAAAAAAAAAAACTTTTGCAAAGTAAAGATTAGAATCTCATTAATAAAACAGTTTTTGCAGTTGGCTATATTAACACTTTCGTGACCACATGATTTTGACTTTTTGACAGTAGAGTCCGCCTGTGAGCGTTATTTTCCTATGCTACAATATTTCAGAACAAATTTTTCTGTACTCACATTTATATTACAAATGGATATACTTTATAATTATATTATTTCTAATCAATGTATTTGTACCCATAGTATATTTCATTGTAAAAATGTGAATATAGGTTATCTACTTAAGAAATAAATAACATACAAGTTTCGAAAGAAACGCCCACTTGTGGAGTTAATGACGTGAATCTGCGTCAGCATTCGCGAAAGTGTTAAGCAAGATATCACCGAGAAAAAACTCATATATCTCGTAAATGGTTTGCAAGCTTCGCAGCGTTCCTAAAATTTTACCTTTATTTTATTATATTGTCACCAGTACTGTCAATAAGGAATATTTTTATTGAGCTTTTTTTTACTTTCTTCTATATGTAATATAGAGAAAGTATTGGATTCGCGAAAATTTTCGAAGTCCACTTTTTGATGGATTTACATGTTTTGGGATATGGAGAACACGAATTAATAGTTTTTAGAAAATGTCTGTCTGTCTGTCTGTCTGTATCATTTTTTTGTGGACGCTGTATCTCACGAACCAATGAATGAAATTTAACCAAACTTGGTATTTAGTTGCACCCTGACATAAACTGGTGCTGATTAGATTTTGGGATCACTCGCTCAATAGGTGGCGTTGTGATCGCATTTTATGCAAATTTTTAACATGGCAGCATAGGACAAAATTCCGTATAAATGGGCATAAAGAGAGTTATTTTACACTTGTGATTGTAAAATTAATAGGAATTATTGATAATAGTAGTAGTTAGCTAGGAAAAAAATTTTGTGCATGGGGGGCATCGGTTCCCCCCCTGGGGGGGGAAAATCCCCCCCCGGGGAAGTAAATTTTCAAGATGGGTATCTTTCGAAAGGTCTCGTTGATAATAGTAATAGTTAACTTGGAAAAAAATTTTGTGCATGTGGGGGCATCGGTTGCCCCCCCACCGGGGGGGCAAGTTCCCACCCGGGGGGGCAAAATTTCAAGATGGGTATCTTTCGAAAGATCTCGTCAATACCTTTAAAACGAATGGTTGAACGATAAATCTGTGATAATTTAAACCAAAGTTATCGTTTTTTTTTACTTTTAACAAAAAAAAACTTAGAAAAATATCGCAATTTTTTTTTTTTTTTTTTTTTTTTTTTTTTAACGAAATTTAACCAAACTTGGTATTTAGTTGGTCCCCGACATAAACTGGTGCTGATTATGTTTGGGGATCAATAGCTCAACAGGTGGCGCTGTGATAGCATTTTATCTAAATTTTTAACATGGCAGCATAGGACAAAAATTCGTATAAATGTGCATAATTAGAGTTGTTTTAAACTTGTGATTGTAAAATTAATATGAATTATTGATAATAGTAGTATGTAACTAGGAAAAAAAATTTCTGCATGGGAGGGGGCATCGCTTCCCCCCCTGGGGGGGAAGTACCCCCCCGGGGGGGATAAATTTTCAAGATGGGTATCTTTCGAAAGGTCTCGTCAATACCTTTAAAACGAATGGTTGAACTATAAATCTGTGATAATTTAAAACAAAGTTATCGATTTTTTTCACTTTTAACAAAAAAAAAAAAAAAAAAAACTTAGAAAAAAAAAATCGTACTTTTTTTTTTTTTTTTTTTTTTTTTTTTTTTTTTAATATTGTTACTGATTGAATATGTATAGGTAAATATAGAAGAAAGTCTTGTGGTGGCCACAACATACTAGTTTTCCTTTTTAATACTAAAATATTATATTAAAAAGTACTATTTTAAATTTGTGGTGACAATATAATAAACTTAGCGTAAAATTTTAGGAACGCTGCGAGGTCTAGGTTTACTGTGGGCAGATAATTTCTAAAAACTCTTTTATACTTTCATTAACAAGAATAGTATCGCTGTTTTAATTGACGACTGAGAATTAAGATGTTTTTTAGTTAATGTGTAATGTAAAATCTGTTTTTCAGCCTAGGCGGTCGCCCAGTTCTTGCCTATTGGCAGAGCCTGATTAAAGGGGAAGCACACATTATCTCCGCTCTCACCGGAATATTTTTTTACAATTATTTTTTACTTCATGTCATAGAAATTCCACGCTTTGACGAGGAAATATTTTTTATAAAAAATGAGCGGTGTAAAACAATCCAATTTACTCACCCTTATTAGACACCAGAATTCTTTTAAAATAATTTTTAACGAGAATTTTCTGTTTATTATAGGAGGAAAGTATTTGTTTAAAAATAACGGTGTAAGTATAAATAATGTGTGCTTCCCCCTTAATCAGGCTCTGATCTGTAATCTGATCTGTAATCTAAGTGAAAGTAAATCCAGCACCAGACAAGTGCCTTATGTATATCATTGTAAAAAAGAACATTTACAAATTGAACAGAGGTTTATATTTTTGCAGAAAAATAATACAAAAAATTCAGAAACCTAAATTCATTTGTATTTTGTCTTCAGAATAACTCAAGAAATTTTTACTAAAAACGTTTGTCCAATATTTCTTTCAAACACTACTTAAAATATTACTTTGTCTATAGTTGATACTTATATTAATTTTTTCAATATTAACTTGTATGATTAAAGCTTTAATTAATAACAGTAATAAATGCTGCTAAAACCACAAATTCACATGCTAAAAGTTGGAAATCATTCATTGTTTAAAAATACGAGGGTTATAAATTAAATAGTGGCAACTTAACCTTGAAACTCGCAGAAGGGCAGCATGCGCAAATAGGATATGGGAGGGGTGAGGTGGCGCTGTTGTCGATGTGTAGAGTGCAAAAAACAGTCGATCTGCTAAGAAGGGTAGTTGTTGTGTGGCGTTAAAGTGAGGAGTTTCGTTTCCATCGCTCTAAAGCCTGTTTGTTGTTACAAATACGCAGTCTCATTCCGACCCGAACGAAATGCTTGAACCCATCGTTCTACTGTCCTATACGGTAATTCATTTGTTGCGCAGGCTTCCACTAATCCTCGATAGCATTCTGTTGCATTTTTGCCACGGGCAACTTCGATTTTAAGCCACGATTCTGATCACCTTTTGAAAATATGCTTTAGAGCGATGGAAACGAAACTCCTCACTTTAACGACACACAACAGCTACCCTTCTTGGCAGATTCTTATGTAACATATTCTTATTACTTCTGCTGTTTTAAGAGAAAAATTAAATAATTTAAAATTATATATATATTTATTGTTAAAAAAAAAAAAAAAAAAAAAAAAAGAAACAAGAAAAAGAAACAAGCAAAGAAAAAAGAAGAAGAAGAAGAAACAAAAGAAAAGAGACATTTTAAAATATTTAAGAATTCCAGCATTTAGTGAAGTTTTGCAAACTATTTTCAAAGTAATATATCTCAGACCAAAATATTCATAAAGATTCTAAAAGGCGTAAGACTTAAATTTATACTTAAAAATTAATGTCTACTAACTGAAATTAGAGTATCTATGTATAACAATGTATGTTGCTATTTGTTCCTATTAATAAATATTTTAATCACTTACATGATAAATGCAGAGATGCCAAGTTATTACGGATTGCCCGTAATCTTAATACCGGAAAATTTTTTACGTAATCTTTTGTAATGAATATCTGCAATTTAATACGATAAATTTTATTTTTTCTTTATTGTGGTATGAAATTGATTTTTTCACTAGCAGTCACTTGGCATCGCTGTAAATGATGTAAAATAATTGAAAATAGTCGTATACTAATACAATATAAATTCTAATAAAGCTACATGAAACGCCTACAAAATATGCTAATTTTTATTCAAAATATATAAATTGAAATTTTTCAAAATGCATTGTTAATGCAATATTATTGCATTTAAAGCAATATTGGATTAAAAATGTTTCAAATGAAAGTATTGTTTGGATGTTGCAGATTATATAATGTACATCGAATGAAAGATAAATATTTCGTAATAAATTTCATTTCTACATGTAAATTTGACACATTTGGATAAGCATTCGAATATTTATACCACAAGATTAAAGACATTTCTATGACAATATCATAAACCTCATTTAATGTTCTCGTATTATTAAATTTGTGTTTAAAATTTTTAATAAATATAATACAATGCGACAGATATGTGTGCAAGTATATTAAATAATATTACACAATGCGTTTTAACCTTTTTTTTTTTTTTTTTTTCATTTATAAGACTTATGTAGAAAATGATAGTAGATACCGATTTGACAAAATTAAATGAATTATACTTATTTTGGTTTAATAAATTCACATCGTTATTCTCTTGATTTTTTTTTTAAGTTTAAATAATAATAAGAAGAAGAAATAAGTTAAATTTATTTTTAATTTTGGCCTTTTTGTGATTACTGGAAAAATGGTGATGGTACATGGATGGTTTTCTGTGCTTTCCGGTAAATGTGCTAATCAATTGATACGTGCAGATTTGGGTCTAACAAGATGTGGAGAAAAAGTTATTTGTAAATATAGTATTATAGTCTGACAAATAGTGCAATATTTCGAAAAACGACCAAAAAAATCAATCCATGGAAAACGATTTTGCAAGGGTAAAAAATAATAAGAAGAGTATTTATAAATTTAATTACTTTGCGTACTTATACTTTTTTTTTAATAAATTTTTATTTTGCTTTTATTGTTGATAATCAATGTTAATATGTAGACGTTATGAATGTGCTTTTTTTTTTCTAACTGTAATTTTTATTATGAATTTCAGAAAAAAAATTCTATCAATTATTTTTATAAGTTTCAAAGACTGATACTCTAGGTTTATCTATAAGATTTATATGGTCCCTTAAATGTTAAAATATATATATATATATATATATATATATATATATATATATAATATAATATAATAAAATAAAAGTACAAATTTGTTAATTTCTTTATAAGTTAAAAAATTTTAAATGCTGAAAACTATAACCTAATAATTAAAATTTTAGTATTAGTTTTCATTTAATAATAGTGGTTTTTAATAATATTTTAAACAATTAACAAGTGCAACATATATAGAAATGAGAGAAAAAAAAAAAAAAAAAAACAGAAAGAAATATTCTTATCAAAGGCTTTTCTTCATAGAAGATACCAAATGACTTTTCACTATAAATCATTTTTAATAAATTAAAATGTAAATTTAATTTTCTTATTTATTTACTTATGCAAATGTTTAAAAAAATACGAAATATCAACTTCCTATTTATGGTTTAAAAATATAATCTCTATAGCATATTGATAAACAAAATAATTCTTGTTTTAAATTTCCGTAATATATTTAATAAATCGCTAAAATTCATCACTAAAATTGTACATAATTTTAATTTTAATTTTGTTTTAAAATTTCTGGCATCGGATTTTAAATTCAGCATTTTGATAAGCACAGTGAAGTTAATTTTATGCATTTATATTTTTATATATTATTAATTCAGTACATAGCAATAGAAGAACTTTAATTAAACTACATTGTACGAAATTATGTTGCATTTTTTTGTTAGAACTTAACCATTTGTACATTCCTCACAAAAATCCATTAGCAAAATCATTTGAAAATTCAGTTTCTAAAACTCGAGAGAGGATATCATTATCTTTTTTCCATGTAAAACTCCCTAGCTAAAATTCTTCTCTTGTTAATTATTTATTCATTTTTGCTTTATCAATGTTATATTATCAAACGACTTTTTAACTATTATGATTCATGAAATTATTAAAAAAATATAAAAGTGGAATATATTTTAGAGGAATATTCGCAAAAGAATACCAAATATTGATTTTAAATAATTGGTCTCGTTATTTAATACTAATCTATATATATAAAAGAGTAAACTCACTGATCACTGATCACTGACTCAACACGGCCGTGGCGATCCTATGGTAGATAGAGTCACAATTTTTGATGAGTAGGTTTGTTTTATGACCCTGACGCTCACTAAGATTGGATTTTGCGAAACACCCTCCCCCTCCCGTTTACCCACGGGGGAGCAGAAGGGAAAAACCACCTTTATAAGCATAACTCGGCTCCAAATTACTTCACGGTGATGAAATTGCAGATGGAAAAACTACACTTGAATACAAAAAAAAAAAAAAAAAAAAATCTGCGATTTTGGAATTTTGGATTTTTAAAGGGGAGGGGGGGTAAAAATAAGATTTTCGGAGGTACAGAAAGCAAAAACACCTTTATAAGCCTAACTCGGCTCAAATTACTTCACAATGAAGAAATTGCAGATGGGAAGACTAGATTTGAATACAAAAAAAATATTTTCTGCGATTTTGGATTTTTGGATTTTTTAGGGGAAAGTGGGTAAAAATAATTTTCGGGGGAGCACAGCGCAAAAGTACCTTTATAAGCGTAACTCGGCTCCAAATTACTTCACGGTGAAGAAATTGCAGATGGAGAGACTAGACTTGAAAAAAAATCAGTTTCTGCGATTTTTGAATTTTGGATTTTTAAGGGAGGGAGGGGGTTAAAAATGATTTTTGGAGACGCAGAAGGCCAAAACACCTTTATAAGCATAACTCGGCTCCAAAATTCTTCACGATGGAGAAATTGCAGATGGAGAGACTAGACTTGAATACAAAAAAAAAAAAAAAAAAAAAAAAAATCTGCGATTTTGGAATTTTGGATTTTTAACGGGTAGAGGGGGTAAAAAGGATTTTCGGGGGCAAATTTAGCAAAGTACGGATTTTTGAGTAAAATTCTAGCAGTAGCAGCTCAAAGATATAAAAAAAAACCACCAAGCGTCTTTTTGAAGGTATTTGCAATCTCGATTTTGATTTTCTCCGATTTTCGATTTTGGGGGGGGGGAGTTACTAAGGGTAAATTCGACCCCCATTTTAGCGCTAAATTCGTCCGTGGAAATCTATAGGAGCTGAGGTCACAAATTTTAGTGTGTGACTTATTTACGTGTGTCCAACACCCATTGTAACGGGATTTTGTAAAAATCCCCCCTTTACACCCATGGGGGTGGGGAATAAAATAATAAAACCACTGATTCACTGATTAAACACAGCCGTGGCGATTCTGTGGGACATAGACTCGTAAATTTTGGTGAGCACGTTGGTTTTAGGACCCTGACACCCATTAAGACAAACGTTTGCGAAATATCCCTCCGTTCCCCCCTGGGGGGGCAGAAGGCAAAAACTACTTTATAAGCGTAATTTTGCTCTAAATTGCTTTACGGTGAAGAAATTGCAGAGAGAGAGACTAGACTTGAATGCAAAAAAAACATTTTCTGCGATTTTGGAGTTTTGGATTTTTAAGGAGGGGGAGGGGGTAAAAACAATTTTCAGAGTCAAATTTAGCAAAATACGAATTTTCGAGTAAAACTGTACCAATAATAGCACAAAGATTTCGAAAATCGCCAAGAGTCTTCTTGGGGATATTTCCAAAAACTCATTTTTGTTTTTTTTTGCGATTTTCGATTTTTTTTTTGGGGGGGGGAGTTATGAGGGGGCAAATTCGTGCCCCTTTTTAACACTAAATTCATCCGGGAAAATCTATAGGAGCTGAGGTCACAAATTTTAGTGCGTGGCTTACTTACGTGTGTCCAACACCCAGGCCCTGACTAACGGCAGGGCATACGGGGCAAATGCCCTGGGCCCCCCTTCTAGAAGGGCCCCCCTACAGGCGTATGCAGAAATTCTGCAACCTAAAGACCTCTTATGTCACTGCAAGGGGGCCCCCCAGAATAGGCTTGCCCCGGGGCTCCAGGCAGTCTAAGTCGGGCACTGCCAACACCTATTGTAATAGGTTTTTGCGAAAGTCCTTCCCTTTCCCCTTTGGGGGTGGGGGGTGGGGGCAATAAACCCGTTTCCAAGTATAACTTTGCTTCAAATTATCTCAGCAATATTAATTTGTATATGCGGGTTGTTTATGCCATCCCAACACGTACAGTAAAGGGATTTTACGAAATTTCATCCTCCCCCCCCCCCATTTTAAGGGCGGAGAGGAGGCAAAAACACGCTTATAAGAGTAGCTGTCGTCCAAATTATCTCAGGATAGCGATTTTTTGATATGTCAATTGGTTATGGGTACTCAAGACACATACTACAAAGAGATTTTATAAAATTCCGTCTTATCCCTTCTTGGGAGTGGGGGGGAAAAGCATGTTTCCAAGCATAATTTTGCTTCAAATTATCTCAGTAAGATTAATTTTTACATCTGGGTTGTTTATGCATCCCAAACACGCATTATTAAAAGGGTCTTACGAAAATTTCCCCTCCAACCTTCAAAGGCGGGTACAGGGGGAGGGGGGGAGCAAAAAATGCTTTTAAGAGCATATCTACTCCAAATTATCTCAGAACAGCGACTTTTTGATAGGTCGATTGGTTATGTGTACACACACTACAATGGATGTTGCGAAATTCCACCTTATTCCCCTTGGGGGTGAGGGTTGGGCACAATCATGTTTTCAGGCGTAACTCTGCTCCAAACTATCTTAGGTGATTTTTAATGTGCGGGCTAGTTATGCGTTCCCAACACACACTATAAAGGGATTTTATGAAATTTCCCTTTTCTAACTCTGCTCCAAATTATCACAGGAAAGCGATTTTTTATAGGTCTATTGGTTATGCACTCGAAACGCGCAAACTACAAAGGGATTATTTGAAATTACGTGCTACCACTGCTTGAAGTTTGGGGGGGGGGATTTAAAACATGTTTCCACGCGTATCTCTGTTTCAAACTATCTTAGAATGGAATTTTTTGATGTGTGGGTTGCTTATGCGTATTCAACACACACTACAAAGTGATTTTGTGAAACTTCACCCAACCTCCCCTTAGGGGGGGGGACATGTATTCATGTGTAACTCTGCAGTAAATTATCTTATGAAAAGATTTTCGATGTGTGGGTCATTTATATGTATCTAACTCATAATATAAAGATATTTTTCAAAATTCTCCTTCATTCCTTTAAGAGCGGGGAGTGGGGGGGGGGTAAAAATCTGCGTCAAATATTCTTAGAATCCCAATTTTTTAATATGTCGGTTAGGTATGTATATGCAACATGCACTATAAAGGGATTTTGTGAAGTGTTGTGAGTAGGAAAACCGCTATCGAAGGTATCGAGAACTTTAACTTAGATTTTGACTGATTTTAATGATTTTATTATTATTATTATTATTATTATTATTATTATTAATGACATGGCATTTTGAGACTTCATTTCAATATAATGACAAGCGAAGCGGGCAAAGCCTGCTAGTTCATTATAAGCCTGCATACATAAATATAAATTGATACCATCCACGTTTGGACAAAATGTAGAAAATGTTTTTTCTTACGGATGGAATTTTGGCGTTGAGATTTTATTATATTTTAATTATAAAACTCCTATTTATTAAATGATGCAAAAGTTTTTTTTTTACTTATATTTAAGGTAGAGAAAGTATTACTTTTGGATCAAATTTTTCGAAATTTTGTTATATTTACACGTTTCAAAGTCCCCTTGTATCGAAAAATCATGTTTTTAGCAGTTGCTCTCTCTCTCTCTCTCTCTCTCTCTCTCTCTCTCTCTCTCTCTCAGCGTGCGTGTCTGTTTTTTATCAGTATATCTCAGGAACAAATAATAGCGGAAATTCCAAACTTGGAAATAATAAATTTGCGCCATATATGGGTGCTACACTAAACTCTTCGTTGAAATGAAGAAAATAGTTCTTGTACAGGGACACCCGAGATAATGACCCCCATCTATGGGGGAAATTGCAGGTAAGTATCGTTTAACATCTATACCCTGCACTAAATTAAATGAAAAGATTTTTTTTTTTTTTTTTATATATATATGCGTAAAAACATGTTTCATGTAGAATATGGTATGAAAATCTATCACGGTTAGTTTTCAGGGCTACACAAAAGAACTAGTTTATAGTGCAACAACGTTTGAAAATTCATGAAAGTGTATTTCAAGTTATGCCGTGTGTTGTTAATATAAGATTATATTTATGTCCACCATATGGTGTGCACATAACCTTCAGAAGGTATAAAAGATTCCAATATTTAAGCCATAACATTATTTTTTATTGTTAGTGATAGTGCTTTGCTAGATTATTTTAACACGTCCAGGAAAACTGGATGAATTTTAAAAATGAATTATTTCAAAAATAATTCATTTGTAAAATTCGAATTATCAATTCTCGAATGACATAAAACAGAAATATGTTGTTCGAAGAGAAGAGCTTGTATTCTGCGTTCATCAGGAGTTGAGACTTGGCTCCGCCTTAGTCACGTGGTATCGGACGATTCTATTTCGTACTTTTTGGCAAGAGAGGAAATGAATTCTCGAGAAAGGTTATCAGTTTAAGATCTTTAGCTTTTTTTCTACTTAATTCAGCTAAAATTCTTGTTTTTTTTTTTTTTTTTTTTTTTTTTTTAAAGAATGTGTGCTGAAATTCATGTATTCAAAATTTAAAGTTTCAAGAAAGATTTGAAAATAAAGAATTTTGTATAATATTTCAAGACTTAATAAGTATCCTTCGCTTTAATTTAAATTTTTACGCTGGCTTTAATTTAGGACGAATTAACATGTCATACAAATATAATCTACTCATTAAAAAATAAATAATTTAAAAATTGTAATACAGATATTAATAATGTAAACGCACATAATAAAATTTAATGAAAGAAACTGTAACATATTATTCTTTAAATACATGTTACTATTGTATTAAAAAAATGGATAAAGTTTTTTATTTGTCTGATATATCTGTAATAAAAGTCTTATAAGTATGTAATATTTAAGTCTCATAACTATGATTTTTCTTAAAAAAAAAAAAAAAAAAACTAGAAACTTACTTTTATTTCTTGCACAGCTCTCATTTTATTTCAACTGTAGTTGGTTAAAATTTATAGATTACAGGTGGGTAGCAATACATAGATAAAAATATATAATTTTATTCAAAAAGTTTAAGCAAAGTTAAAATCAGAGTCATCACTTTCGCTACTAGAATTACAATCAGTATCAGAATCTGAATTTATACTGAAAGAAATAGTTTCTAAAACTTCTTCGATAAGTCCATCTGTTCCCCAATATTTCTTTTCAATATTTTCCACATGTTTACAGTATCTTTTCCATTTCTCGCTTCCAACACTCTGTATAGCTTCTGAAGCAAGTTTTTGGTGGCATGTTAAGCTCAGATCAGCTGTCACATTTCTTTCTCTTACATATCGCTTAATATCGGCCCAGACCAATTCGATGGGATTTAGGTCACAGTGATATGGTGGGAGTCTCAATACATCATGGCCATAGCTTTTTAAAAGTTCATCAATACAGTATTTTTTTTCGCGAGGTGCATTTGTACTAATTAATTCAAATAATTCAACTTTACGCATTTTTTTTTTATGATGGTTGATTTTATTGTCCTCTAACCATGAACACATTTTATCCTTTGTGGAATTTTTTGTGGGCACAGGGTTCTGTACTTTTGTGTGGTAAGCTGCATTATCCATACATATAACTGAATTTGGCGGAATGTTTGGTAAAACTTTCTCAGTAATCCACTTTTTAAAGTTTTCAAAGTTCATCTGGCCATGGTAATCGCAAGAAGCAGATCCAGCTTTAAATATAAGGTCAGCGTTCGGAACAAATCCGAATTCTGACCCAGCATGAACCACTATCAAACGAAAGCCTGCGCGTTCTTTAACGAAAGCTCCAAGTTTTTCATCAGTCCTGCATTTTTCAAAAGAAAGATTACTGCCCAACCACGTTTCATCTAAATAAACAATGGGCATATTGTTTTCTCGAATTTTTTTCATTTCTCTGAGAAAACGAAACCGCTATGTCACAATATGAGGGCGTTCAATTAAAATCTGTCGCTGATTTCGGCAACGCTTATAACGAAAGCCCGCAAGATGTAGAAATTTCCATAGAGTTCCTCTTTTCCATGGAAAATTTATTCGTTCCTTCACAACAGGTAATAGCCGTGTAAGTGATGGAATTTTCTTATTTGCATAAAATTCATTTACTATGTTTCGAAGAGTGCAAAGATCGAAGTTATCCAAAGTAGCATTTCGATTATCAGGACGTTTACGGTGTTTTCCAGGGGTACATAACTGACCAGGAGTTCTAACAGCTTCTTTTTTTATTCTCTTTATCGTGCTAAGTGAAACACCAGTAGCTGCTGCAGCACGCTTTTGGGCTTGCATAATAGGAATTAAAAGTTCTCCAGCTTTAGTCTCATTTTCGAAAAATTCTGTCACACTATTGACTAAATTTCTCTCTTTCGAGTGAATAATCTTCCCTTTTAAAGACAGTGGTATGAAAACAGCAGTTTAAAAGAATATAGAGATAGTTAATCGTAAATAGATAAATTTCGTATTTAAAAAATAGATAGATAATCGTAAATAGTACACAAGGAGGCGAAAAACTCAAGTGGAGGGTTTTGGCGCGCGAAACCTAGCGACGGCCTTGGGGTTACTCCATTTACTGGAATAGGGATGTTCTTTCCGTCTCCCCCGCGGTGAAATGAACTCTACCCCCGAAGAGGTTG
The DNA here is from genome assembly GCA_963930645.1 of Salticus scenicus. Taxonomy (NCBI): domain Eukaryota; kingdom Metazoa; phylum Arthropoda; class Arachnida; order Araneae; family Salticidae; genus Salticus; species Salticus scenicus. The sequence continues at coordinate 188,104,406 of OZ005659.1, forward strand.
GGCCAAGTCTCTTCTCGTCATGAACGCACTTTATTTGTTATTCAAACTATTAAAATATTTATCTGTAACGTAAAAAAGCGTTCTCATAACTCTATATATAATGCCACTGATAAGAAATGTCACTGGCATATAATGTTACTCTCTTGCATATAATGCCACTGATATATATTGTTGCTCTATTTACAGGGTGTTTCAAAGCTCATGGGCAAAAATTTAAGGGGGCAAAAATTTAATATGGGCATTATCTAAACAAGCTATATTCTCCTTACAATACATGGGCGGACAGCAAGCGATGACCGCAAGAGGGCGCTGTGTTGAAAAGTATAAAGCGCGCGGTTTCTTACACATCGTCATTTCTACCGTGGATTTTAACAAGCATACAGTAATCAGGAAATGGCGTACATGCATTTTATGGTCTGGAGAATGGAAATGCTCTGGAAGCCGCTAGACTGTTGTGGTAATTTTCGGTCTGGCACGTGTCATCTCGGGAAACGCTACCTGTATAGTCTTGCAGCTTCCACAGCATTCCAATTCGCCAGATCATACATAAAATGCATGTCCGCCTTTTTATTACTGTATGTCTCCATGCCTGCTGAAATCGACGGTAGAAATGACGACGTGTAAGAAAACGCCTGATTTATACTTTGCATTACAGCGCCCTCTAGCGGTCACCGCTTGTTCCCTGCTCATGCATTGTATGGTGAAAATGGCTTGTTTAGATATTTTCTATTACCCCTTAAACTTTTGCCCATGAGCATTGAAACACCCTGTATATAATGTCACTGGCAAATTGTCATTGTTTCGCTCACCAATCCATCAACTTTGAGTACAATTCGCTAAAGCTAAGAACGTCTTGTTTGAACTAAGGCTCCTATATATACGAGCTGGCGCATCCGACATTTTTTTGCCTTAGTGTTGCCGCATGTACCCAGCGTGATAAACAAACGGCAGCCATTGTTTCTACCGTCTTGCTCGTAATTGTAGTGAAATAAACTGCAATATGGAAGGTTGTTCAGCGATAAACTACTGTAAACACTCGAGAAAAGGATACAAAATGTTTAGGTTTCCTTCAGATAATGCAAGAAGGAGAAAATGGGCAGCGAATTGTCCTCTAGATTCTTGGATCCCGGGACCTAATGCACAGCTTTGCATAGTAAGTTTTATTGTTATTCACTTATACTTTTCTTTGCATTTCTGACATTTATAAAGATAAAATAAAAATAAAAAAAGTATTATTTAAATCTAAATATGTATTTTAATAACCACAAATTATTTTAAGAAACGCTTTTTTACCGTGTGTTTGTAGAGTCTTGGCGACGTTTTCTTGGTTCGCCAAAGTTGTTTTGTTTCCGTGTCCTGATAGTATTAGGTCGTTGCAAAAGTTCCTGCGAAAGCGGATCATTTTATTGCCTCCAAAGACGAGAGCTTCTATCGCCGTAATATACATTTTTTTACCCGAAAAATGGGCAAATGTTGTAGAAAGTAATGGAGAGTATTTTGATTAAAAATTGTCATTTGATTTGATGTATTTTTATGAAATGAAGCAATAAAAAACCACACGAATTTATGCAAACACCTAATATATATTTTTTTAATTGAACTTTTCATTAATTAATTAATTATTTTGTTCTATTTTTAGATTTCTTTTTCTTGAGATATTTATTTCATATTACAATTTATGTCTACTTTCTAGGGGAAAAAATTAAAAAAAATCATACTTTTTCTTTTTTGCCTTTTTTTTTTTTTTACTTAAAAAAAAAAAAAAAAAAAAAAAAAAAAAATGCATTAAATTGAAATAAACGTCTCTATATTAATATTACATATACATCACGTATCTGTACATAAATTCATATTATTAATGACTGCTACCTTAATTCCTTTAAAATTGCAACTTATTTTTTTAAAAAGTTTTGTATGAAAGCAATATAAAACAGTAGTATGATAAAAAAAAACTTGTACTTGACGGGACTAATATGCAAGTTGTTCCGAAAGAACAAACTATTTCTTAAAACGAAAATGCCGGCAACAGTTAGAAATCGCTGAACTACTTTAGAATGTAAAAAATAGTCTGTGTATGAGTAGGCATTTATTAGAACATAGTTTTTTTTTTTTTTTTTTTTTTTTAAGTTACTATATCAATGTCATCCTTAAATTATTAACTGAAATATAAACTTAATTATGTTGTTTCTTTCTTCTTTTTTCATGCGAACTTTTTATTAAAGATTTTTTTTTTTTCAGTTTTTTTTTTTTTTTTTTTAAGTTATGCTGATAACAAATATGAATACACATCAACCGCTAAAAATTTGACTTTCGTTACCAGGGTAACTCAAGTCGTGTTATTATACTTTAAAAGTAAATAAATAAGTAAATAAATGAAAATGAAAATAGAACTTTAAAGAATTCTTTGTTTACAGTATGGGCATGAAAAATTAATTTACCTTGCTGAGCAGTTCGCTGACATAGTTAATGTAGCAAAGTACTTCCATAAATTACATTCAATAGAACGTTTAGCTCAATTTTGGGTAGCCCTGTATATTGTCTATGAACAATATAATAAGAACTATAAACAATATTGTGTATTTATATTTAGTTTTATATGAAAAATATCTAACACAAAATGAATTACAATTCTAGCAATTTCCAAGTATAACCCCAATATATCCAAATACTTTTGGCAGCCCTGTAAACGAATGATGAAGCATTTCCATATCACAATCAACAAAAAACATGGTTTTATGCATGTTTTTTCTATTTTTATTTATTTATTTATTCATTTCGTTTTGTTTAAGACAGCCTAGAGATGTTACACTGTGCTTTAAAGGTCTCTTTGAGGCCCGGCCCAGTACGAAATCGAAAAATTCGGGCCGTTTATTTTTACCAGTGCACGGTCCGACCCGGACCGGATAAAAAAACGATAAAATCTGGCCCGACCCGGCCCGATTCATAAATATGTAAAATAACAAAATGAAAAAAAAAATCATGCTTTTTTATGAAAAATAATTTTATTATGTGTTTTGTAGAGGTTTTATATAGCTAAGCAATAGAATGTTCTTTAACACAACTGTTCAATAGTTACAAGATAATCATAAAAAACAGATGTTCATTATTACAGACATACAAAAGGCAGAATGACTGACAGAAAGTCAAATAAAAAATATTAGCATTCATCAAAAAATATAGGAAGGAGTTTAAAATGATTAAAACTACTAAAAATGCACTTTCAAGCATTTCCTCTTATATACTGTAATGTATCCGAATCTTTCATGTGATCCAGTAAACAAAACTTTAATGCTAATCTAACCATATTCAATTAAAAAGATTCTTTTGCACATGCTAAAAATGATGATACTTTTACCCATTGACCTGGAGAAAAGAAAAAGGATCCTTAGAGAAAAAGTTAAAGCGGAATGATCTTTATAGCCTTCATCGCTTCATACCTCCTAAACTCTACAGATTATAGTACATAAAGTAACATACACAGTAAGGGCACATAGTAACGTATTTAATTTTTTTTGTTTGTACATGTGCCAAACTAGTAGTGACAAGCATTCTATTTTGAATAGGAAACCATCTAATATTACTTTAAATAAAATATATTAATTTCGAGACATGCTAAAAATATTTGCAGAAAATCAGATTGCGAACAGACTGATAGACAATTAAATTGAAGTTACAGACATTAAAAAAAAAAATAAATAAATAAATAAATAAATATGTGACATACCAGTCTGTAAAATTATGTAAAATAGATGACTGAAGATTTTATCATTTTCCTTTTTCGTTGATTAACGAGGAAGCTAGAAAAAGATTCGGGCCGAAACGGCCCATAAAGAATTTCCTCGTGGCCCGGTCCGAGTATACACACAAAAAAAAAAAAAAAAAAAAAAAAAAAGAACCCGAGCCTGGCCCAGCCCGACAGTAAATTGAAAAATTCGGCCCGAACCCGGCCCGTAAATCTGACCCGTACAGACCTCTAATGTGCTTATCAGAAATTACTCCATAGAGTATTGGAATTCTCTAGGATGTTACTGTACACGAACTATTTCCTTGATATCAACGAAAAGTAAAATGTGTCATCCCTATATGATACACATTGAGAATACCGATTTTAGACTTTCTGCTACTACTTGTTCTTCACACAGACTAACCGCTAAAAACATGATTTTAAAACGTGTAAATGTGACAAAAACTCAATTTTAAAAATTTAACGTTAAAATAATACTTTCTCCATCATATATATACGAGGAAGAGAAAAGAAAATTAATTAAAAAAAACTTTCCAATTTTAATTGGTACGCTCTTTTTTTTCTCCCCTTTCAAATGCTAAGAATTATTTAAGAAACAGAAACAGATTACTTGTGTTGCTTATCATTTTTGGCCGATTTTATTTTTAGATGAAAATTTCTTAAAACCGCCAGTGAAGTAATAAAATCGCCAAGCGGAAATGCTATCCTCTTACGAGGCCAAAAAATGGCGGTGATGCGCCGGCCTATTATTTATTTAAGGGGCTCTAGTTTGAACAGTTGGTTCTTTTCATGACGTAGACGATCATAATAAACGAATTTAGGGAAATTTAAGGGGCTGAAGAGGAAGTCGAAATTTTGTGACATTTTCGTAGTATTTCTGTGATGTTTTCCATTAGAAGTGTGAAACTTATCGAAATGTTCTTGCTTTGACCCCAATTAAGGTAAAATATAAGGATTTTCTAAAATTTAGTTCACAAGGAAGAAGGGAAAGAAGGAGTCTAACCAGTTTTTCCCGTGGAATATCACAGTGTTTTCCAATAAAAATTTTACATTTAGCAAAATTTTTCTTCTTATGCCCTAATTAAAGTAAAAGATTAGAATCTTGCTAATTTTAAACTTTAAGAATATGAAAGGTGTGTCTAGTTCTTCTACCCGTTCTTTGCACGAGCTAAACGCTACGATTTTCAATAGAAGCTTAAAGTTTAGCAAAATACTTCTTCTTAGACCCTAATTAAGATAAAAGTTAAAAAATTTCTAAAATTTATATCTTAAAGAAGGAAAATAGGGCGTCTAATATTTATACACGTTTTTTGTACATAGAAAATTGCACTACTTCACAATAAAATCTTCAAATTTAGCGCAATGATTCTTCGTAGGCATTAATTAAAATGAAATATTAGAATCTTAGGAATTTTAACCCTTAAGAGTGTGAAAGGGATGTCTAGCATTTCTACGTGTTCATTGCACGGAGAAAAATTGCAGTTTAGGCCCTAGTTAGGGCAAAATATAAGAATCGTCCGAAATTTAACGCTTGAGAAATACAGAGAGGCGAATGTTTAGAATTTCTACCCGTTCTTCACGCAGGGAAAATAGCAGTAGTTTCTATCACAATTTTTTAACCGATTTTAACAAAGCTTGATCTTCAACAGAAATCAGAATAAACAATGTCTGGTAAACAAGTCTCCAATTATTACATCTACTTTCAAATTTATTTTTTATTTTTTCCCCGTGCAAAAAACGGGTAGAAGTGCTAATTGTATTATAATTTGGAGTCATAGTTACTATTCCTTACTATTTATTTTATCGCTGGTAAGTAAAAGTCTCACACAATCATAGAAAAGTGCCGCAGTTTACTATATTAAAATGCGTTTTTTCTATTGAATAGTTAAGAATTTACGTTATTTTTAGTCATGACGCCTGTACTTCATTTGGAGTGGTTTTGCGAAAGTAACGTCGTTCTATCATGTTATATATACATAAATATATATTGTTTTAATTATATTAAAACTTTAAGTCAGGAAGTAAAATGTTTTCGGTAAACTGTTTAAATCGCGGTCAAGAAATTTTGGACTAAAATATAATTTTAGAACATTCTGCTAATCGTTTCACCTATTTTTAATTCCAAATATTTTACAAAAATTATACCTCTGGGGGTCACCGAAGCGGGAGAGCCATCCCTTCCGTGGAGGATCCAAATTGTGATGGCATGCCTCCGGACAACCTCTAGGTGTGCGTCCCAGACCGTCGCCAATTGCCCATCTGCGCAGCACTAGTGCAACGTAAAACCCAACCATCCGTCCATCCATCGAAATATTTTATAAACCTCTACTTAGGGAGGATATATACAATAAAAATAGTCTATATATTAAATTTGAAATTTCTAGCTACAATAATATCGAAGAAATTATGCAAAGAAATTGTTTGAAAGGGGTTTTTTCACACTCTCCTTCCATTACGCATGCGCTAGAAATTTGAAAATCCTAGAATACTTCAACCATGGTCATATGCAGTATTTGTGTTATGCTCCCCCCCCCCCTCCGAAAAAAAAAAAAAGAGTTAGCGATTTTTATTTAAACTTAACATAAAATAATATGTTTACATATCTTCCTAATAACTAATAATACATTAAAACAAACGATACATATATTTTAAATTTAGTTATTTTTTATTTATTAGTTTTTTGAGCTTTCTGAAAAATTGTATTCAAAGAAAAAACTTGGTGTGAATGTTTGCTCGTAATTTGTTAAAATTAATATAAACATTTGTCACATATCGTTATGAGTTATTTATTTCACGGAATATTTTCAATTTTCGATGATCTTCCTAAAAAATGGTTGCCAAATGAATTACACTATTTTATTTATTAACACCACTAATTTTTTAAAGTATCAATCTATTGATTTAACACGATTTTTTTTGTTTTTAATTTAAAGTGATGGTTTTAGCGTAATAATACAGAAGGTGTTCACACATTTTTGTAACGAATTTGCAAGATAATACATATAAAAAAAAAAAAAAAAAATACAAGAATTTTATTTTCTAATACATTCAGTCTGATAGCCCGTTTATTGAACTACAATATTGCATCTTGATTTCGAAGATAACGGAGACTTTCTAAAAACATTGTGGTGGATATGACTTCACTCCTAGTCCAGACTTTTCCATAGTCCATCCAGTGTTTTGGTTTGCCTCTTTAAAAGAGCTTGTTTGAAAAAACCAAATGCACAGGATCCATAATATACACGTCAGAGAAATTCATTTATAAGTCAAATTCAGTCAAACAAGTTATATTTTAATATATGAAATAAAACTACTTATTTGTTAGTTCTAAGCAATTTTTTAATAAAAATATGTACTCTGCATTTGGTTAATCCCACCTTTATATGGAATTACTGCTTTAATGCACAGTGGCATAGTATGTTTTTTTATATAAATATAAAAAGTTTCACTGTGCTAAATGTTGTAAATATTTTTTCTACTTCTTGCAAAGCTGAAATTTCGAATCCTTCTCTCTCTCCCCGCGCCTTTTTATGACTAAACATCTTCGAGCGAATTGAGATTACGAGATGTTTCCCATTCTAATAAAAAAGGAATTCTACGATATTCTTTGTGGGATTTAACTTAGAACAGAAAAAAAAGATATTATTTTTTACTTACAGAATTATGGGAGCTTAATGGAATGGATGTGTAATTTTAACATTTTGACGTAGCACAGATGCCGTACAGGAAGGTACATTATCATCTTGAAATGTTGTTTGAAAGAAAAGTCTGAAATGCCTCCAAAATAGTCGGTCAGGCACCACTTTTATAATCACCGTGTTTTATTTTGAGTTAATTGATCCCTTGAGCGTGAACGTTTGTCTAATTCTTTGAAAATGTAGGAACCTCCGTACCATAATGTACGGAGAATGTGTCACTGTTTTTTAAGACAGCAGTTTTCATTAAGTCAGTCCCACTTTTATCGTACTAGTAGTTTTTTTTTTTTTTTTTTTTTTTTTTTTTAACAGCTGGAAATAAATTAAACTTGACTCATTAGAGAAACTCAGTTTAGCCCTATAATTAAATCTTTTTTTTTTTTTTTTTAATTTTTGATCAACTAATGTCTTTTTTTTTAATTCCTATTATTCGTTCACACACTCCCTATATATATATCTTGTACAAATCTTGCAATAGATTTTTAACTAACTTCCCGGCTAACTGAAAATTTGAAACTTTCAGGATTGGAAACTTTGGAAAGTCCAAATTGGATTTGGACTTTCAGGAAACTTAGATCTCGGTGGCAACACAATACTTCGAAGTCCGATTTTCGAATTTTTTTATTAGTTTTCATATAATAATTAAAATATGAAAATAATAACATCCTAATCCGCGATTGTAATGAAGTGTTCGCCCTCTGGTAGGCTAAGGTGAAATTACAATTACATGAATAGCTTTCGGCTTTCGTCGAGACACCATTGCTTGCCGATGCTTAGTTTCACATATATTTATTGAATAAAAATTAATAAATCCAGTGCTTGGCTACATAAAACCTCTGCAAAACACATACTAAAAATCGTTTTTCATAGAAAGGCATACATTTCTTTCCCTTTTAGTTATTTTACATATTTTTTTTATCGGGCTGGGACTGGTTAGGACTGATTTTATCGTTTTTTTTTTTCCGGGTCATACAGTGGTGCAAATAAATGGACCGTGCCGAGCCTCAACTATTCTTAACTTATCAAAACTGACCGATTAACAGTTTTGAAACATGAAACAGTACTTAGTTATGCAAAGTGACGTTCAACCGCTATATCTTTTTCATTTTTTTACATAAAATTTTTCAAATATAAATTCTGGTGTGAAAAGTTTTACATTAAAAAGAAAATATTTTTTGTGTTTTACATTGTAGCATATCCCCCAGCATAATTAATTTTCCTTTCTGAACTCTCCCGTTTTTCAAGAGAAACTTCATGTCGATTTTTCTTTTCTGATTTATTAAACCGTTAAAATTATATCTTACAGATTCCTTTTTAAAAATACTAGTGATAAATCTGATTAAAAATTCGAAAGTTTGGCAGCATAGTTGTCGTGTGCCAGCATTTTACACTTTCTCCGTAATCTATATACCATTTATTTCAATAGCATTATTTTATATTATTTACCAGCAAATCAGTAAGTCAAAGGCAATTATTAGTAACGAAGGGTTTGAAAGTGATTTACAATTTATAACAACTTGGTAATTATACAAGCCAGCGAAATCCATAACTTTAGTTAACTTAAAAATCGAGCTCATTCCTTTTTCATTCCTATGAATTAGTGATTCTCTAAATTTTTGAAGCGGAAGAGTGTTTAAAATCCTACAAATAACCTTGTCCCACTATATAATTTCTTAAAAATTAGAATGGCAAACTCTGTTTCACGTCCGTATGCTACTACTGCCGCTAATAATAATAATAATAATAATAATAAAATTCTTCACATTTTGCATTTATTGTGGTATTGATAGAAAAATTGCAGTTGACGCAAATAATATGGCATTGAAAATAAGTTTCATCAAGTTTCCGAATCCGCGATTGTAATGAAATGCTTGCCCTCTGGTGGGCAAAGGTGAAATTGCAATTAACAGGAATAGCTTTCGGCTTTCGTCGAGACGCCATTGCAGGCTGTATATTCGATGTTTAGTTTCATATATATTTATTGAATAAAAATGAATAAATCCGGTTAAAAAGATAACACACACTGTTGTGTGCCACAGTGTAACTCCAAAGGATCAAGAAATCCGGAATTAAACTTCCATTTATATCTAAATGACAAATTTAAAATTTCAGTTGCTTCGGCTAATGGAAGTAAAGAATTAATCAGGTGATTTGAAACTAATATTTGTTCAACTTCAGTTAAACATCTACTTTGAATAAACTGAAATATTTTTTTTCCAAAAGTAATCGATTGTCCATGATGTAATGGCAAAGAAATAAAAGCACAAATATTAAGTAGTAACAAAAATAGAACAATAATACATACACGTGGCTAATATATTTACTAACAACAAAAGTTGGAAAAGCGCTATCTATCGGTCATTACAAACGCGGATAGGCTATGATTTTGCAGTCCTACAGGCATTTAACTTTTAATTTACATTCATGATAAAATTTTTCACCATAATGCTACATTTTAAAAAATCTGGTTTGCGGACAAAATCTCGTGGGTCAGAATATCGCTGGAAAAATATGTCGCCCGCATGAATGAATGGAAAGCAATATAATATGAATGATGTTTTTTCTTGATACAGAGAAAATAACTCGTTTAACATTTTATTTGAATGAGTTTGTAATTATTAGTAACAGTATATAAAATTTATGGCAACATATGCAGAGACCATAGTCAGAGTACTGACATACAGACAAACCCACCACAAAAACTTTTAATGAATTTCGCTTAAAAGATTTTAAAAACTATGTTTGTTGCCTTGTTTAGTTATAATAAATTAAATCGTGCTTATTAATTTTATAATTTTTAATTCAGATTCATGAACAGTGTTCAGCTTTGATGTCAGCAGTGGTGTACAATATTTTTAAAATGTATTTTGAATGGTGAAAAGGTAAAGCTAGGAGAGATTTCGCACATAGGGGATTGGAGGGAAAGAGTAGAGTGGACGAACTGAAATTTTATGTGGTTGTACAACACCAATAGGGAAGTGCCTACATGAATTTGCATATCGATTGTTTAAAGTGTTTAAGATAAGACGTGGTTCATTTGTTTCCTTTTCAAAAATAAGTGATTGAATTTTCATAACCCTTCCAAAGAATTTGAACACAATGGTAGTAGTACAAAATATTTTTAAATTAAACAATTTCTCATAACCTACTGACCTAGACTAACGATACAAGCATCACGATTTCCTCTAAAGGTGAGTAATTATTTAATAAAACACTGCGCAATATCTCCTACCCAAATGGGAGAATTTGCGCTTTTGCTGTTTAGGAGAGATTGCATGTTTAAAATTCTACACTAACAGAAATTTCGCAGCTTATTAGTGATAACGAGACAATGATAATGAGTTTGTTCAATGCCTGAGACTGTACCAAAACTTAACTTCCATAAGTCATTGGAGAAGTTCAAACCATTCGAGACGGTGCACCACCTTTATGGAGGCTATCCACAGAATCTGAAACTGAATTTTAATCAGGAGTGGCACAATCGACAAAAGCCACACCTCTGTTGGGATTTACCTCTAGAATGCTGTTAGCCTATGAGAAATTTATCGCAGAGAATTTAAATGTTATTTTATATCTATTTAGTTTTGCAATACTTTCAATTATAATGCTCAAATCAGCTGCCGACTGCTTAAATAGAAGAGATAAGACTAAATGCAAGCAAAAAATATCAGCCTACTCAATCTTTTTTTTTTAATGGTTGTAATAATCTAAATTTCAATAAAATAAAATAAATAAAATAAACGTAAAGGATTTTAAAGCGTAAGAGATTTTAAGTCATAAAGGATTTTTTTTTTTTTTTTTTTGGTGGAAGATTTTGGGAGTAAAAAGAACTTTAATAAATAGTAAATGATTTGCGTGTTTTTCGCTTAAAAAATGGGCAGGACTAGCCACATGTCACTGCACGGATTAGGCGTTGGTGCTGTACTACTTGTAACTGCAGCCTACTCTTCACCCCTGGCCTTGCTCCTCTAATAAGTTCAAGAGATTTTCCAGGACCCGGCCTTGCACTACCGCCGGAGAGAGGCTAGTTTGCTTGCGGCTTGAGGGATCTTCCCTTCTTGCGGGATTCTCCGGGCCCGTGCCCCTGCCCGTGGGGTCGCTGGAGAGTTATGATGTCGCCATGTCGCGGGGGTTTGGTTCCTATATATACGAGCTGGCGCATCAGACATTTTGTTGCCTTAGGGTTGCCACGTGTACCCAGCGTGTTTCTCTGATAAACAAACGACAAAAAAAAAAAATTATCGTCTTACATTACTTTAAAGTAACTTATTTTATTATATTTCACAATTTTAGCTAAGAAAACGATGATATGGAAGTTAGTTTAGCGATAAACTGCTATAATCATTCAAGAACTGGATATAAAGTGTTCGCAGACTGTGTATTTGAGTATTGGCGACATTTTGTTTTTGTAAAAGAATCAGAAACCGCCCTAACAACTCATCTTACACCAGTTCATCCATAGTATATCCTCAGAATAAAATGACATCCTGAGAATGTACTGTGAAAACTAGTATGTTTTGGCCACCACAAGACTTTCTTCTGTATTTTCTTATACAAATTCACGCAGTAACAATATTTAAAAAATATATATATATGATTTTTATCCAAAGTTTTTTTTTCGTTAAAAGTAAAAAAAATCGATAACTTTGTTTTAAATTATCACATATTTATAGTTCAACCATTCGTTTTAAAGGTATTGACGAGACCTTTCGAAAGATACCGATCTTGAAAATTTACCCCCCACCCGGGGGGTTACTAGTTAACATGTTACTAGTTAACATGTTTATGTTAAACATGTTAACTAGTAACTTAATATTACTTTTTGATCTTCTTCGTTGTCTAATTTTGTTCTTTTTTCGGTTTCTTTTATATATATACATATATAGTTCTTATTTATTTATTATTATTATTATTATTATTATTATTATTAGTTTATGCACTGCTAATGCAAAAATATTTGTTTACAAATACCTTACAACAATGTCATTTTCGTGAATTATTATTATTATTGATAATGTAGTTATAGTTATAATTAAACGCAACCACTCCTACCCAATAAGGAGAGACTGCGCAAAATAGCTCTCTTGAACTTATTACTACTGTTGTTTTAAATTGCAACAGAGCAACAAAATAACAATGGAATAACATAGAAGAAGGATCAATTCAAAGTTATGCACCAAAAGTCTAGCAAAAAATTAATATTTGGATTTTTTAAACTATTTTGTTTGAATTGTGCGCAAATTCTAGCTTTACCATAAATAAAATAATGAAATTCTACTGTGTAATAACTGTGTGGCCCTCTCCAGAGATCATACGTGAAATGCATCATATAATTTTCTTTTTTTAGTCGACGCGATATTTGGTCCGGTGAAATTCTGTCCAGATCCCAAAAAAATCTATGTAATAGATGATGCAAAATTCGCAGAAAAATAAAGGTGCTATTCAAAAACAACTGACAGTAATTCTATACGGTTTTCACCGAAGTGCTCGGAAAAATATCGAATTATAGTATATATATATATATATATATATATATATATATATATATATATAACATATTATTTACATATTTTACCCACATATAGCACTGTAATTACAGTGACCCATTAAATTTTGAACAGATACGCCTAATTAAATAATGCTATATTGCTATTACTGAAGCTTATTTCAGGAGATTTTTCAAATACGTTGCGTACTTGAAATTCAGCTTATTTCAGGAGATTTTTAAATACGTTGCGTATTTATACGTCGCGTATCTTACGGTCATTGTAAAAGTAAAGAATGATTTCCGTAACGTTATCATTTATAGCCCTAGTTATGTTGTTGAATATACTCCCGCTGTAAAATTAATTTTCCAATTAAAGCGCCACCTGATGAAGAAAATTTAGAATAATTTGCTAATTAATAATTTCTCTATATATTAAAAAAAAAAAAGTTCCTGTCGCTGACGTCCTTTATTTTATTTTTTTTTTCTGTGTGTGTGTGTGTGTGTGTGTGTGTGTGTGACAGCAACTTTTCTTGGATGGGGTTCTCCGAGTCATGAGATATATCAGTGTATTCCGACTAATTCAAGGAAGGCATTTCAGCTGCTTAAAAATTTCTATCATTTTAATCAACGAAATTATTAACTAAAACCTTCGGGTTTATAAATGTATTCTATTTGCCACCGTAGAAAAAGTTTCTCTTATGACGCCATTTTTCTGTCATGACATCATTTCCCATGGGAAAATTAAAATGTGATCCAAGATGTAAAAATTAATAAAATCGATATCAATGTTGCTGTTAAGAAAAATATTTCTATTACTGGAAATTTCGGTACAATTATAGTGTTGGTCCACATCTGGATTTAGCGATTTTTTTTCACCGTTTTGAACGATAACAACATAAATAATTAAAATTAAGTTTAATTAATTTTGTACATTAATAATGACGCCATTTTGAAAAACGCGTTTTGCTTTTGTTTTCGCTTGGAATCCATGGCATTCATTTGCAAAAATATCATTTCGCCATAATTATAAAGAAAAATCGCCAAATGCAGTTGTGACCAACACTATATTAGTTCCAAGTTAAATTTAAATATTTATTTTACTAATATTAAAAATAGGCTTAATTTATATATGTATACATTACAAAACAGACGCTTTTTGAAAAACGCATTTTCACTTAGTTTACGTTTGGAATCCATGGCAACCACTTCTGAAAATTGCATTAGCCGTAATCACCAAATAAAAAGCGCCAAATAGAGTTGTGAACCAACATGCAAGTTGCTCCAAATAGAGTCAAAATCAAACTCATTTATAAATCTTGTAATTTTTCTTGTAAATCTGATATATATATATTTTAACATTACAGAATTAGACATTTCTGGGACACATTTCATATTTCTAATTATGGCAAGGCAAAAATTCATCACCTAAAAAGTGAAGGTAACAGAAAAAAAGTATAAGTATTCGAGAAAAGTACAGCCTTTAGATTATAACTACCAGATTTTTTTTTCTTTCATTCTTTTTTCTTTCATTTTTTTTTTTTTCTTTTTTTTTTTTTTTAAAAACAAGCAATTACACGAAAAGATTCATCGCCAAATACTACCAAAAATTTAAAAAAAAGTATAATTTTTCATTAAAAAAAAAAAAAAAAAATCGGTGTGATATTTAATATTAAATATTTCAATTTGACATTAAGTATGAGAATTTCTATAACATTTTCCTGCTTTTGTCTTGTGCTGTGTACTATTAATATTCATATTTAGTGAAAAGCCTCACAGGGATATTAATAAGTGAAGATAACCGGGGGTTGGTGAGCGGAGCGAGCAGGGCGCAGAGTCCCCTAGTGTTATATAAAATAATCTAATATCTTTCTGTGCATTTCAATGAAAACCACATAGCGCTACTGTCAAAATACTCTTTAAATAATATAATTTTTTTCTGTGACTTTTCCATCACCCAGTATTTTGGCTGTGCATGTTTATCTGCAAATTAGTAATATGTGGATATCACAGTCTTTTTCGAAGTACGTAACAATTAAAAAAGAAAAAAAAAATGTATTTTTGTCTAAAAAAGGGCTTCTTCAACATTTTTTTTTTTTTTTGTATATATACTGTTTTCGATACTGTCCGTTCCGATACTGATTAGTACTACTTTTCTTTTCTTTTCTTTTTCTTCCTAAATGATAATAATAATAATAAAAGTAAAATAAATAAATAAATAAAATAAAATAAACGGTTTTGATGAATTTTTGGCAAAAGCAGAATTTAGTTTATTACGGAGGTACAGTCGGTAACAAAAGTGTCCGAACACTAGCAAAAATTCCTATGTAAAAAAAGTACACTTCATACGGTTTTGTTAAATAAATCCTCGTCAAATCATGTTCTTACATAAGAACATGATTCGACAAGGATTTATTTAACAAAACCGTATGAAGTGTTTTTTTTTTTTTTTTTTTTTAACATAGGAATTTTTGTTTTGTTACCGACTGTATATTGATTTTTTTTTTTTTTTTCAAATTAAAACATCGCTTTCAAATTATTCAGTTATATTTTCGATAAATTTTCGATTTCTGTAAATGTCCAACCCTCCTAAAACTAGCGGCAACGTTTTATCTGTAGATTGAGACTAATAGTCCTCCGCAAAAAAAAAAAAAAAAAGTGTTTTTTTTTTTTGTTTTTTTTTTGCCAGAGAACTTGCTTTTGAATAATATAATAATAGTTACACATGAAAAGCGTAGTATTAAATAGTAAAACAATTTGTAACAAAATAGTAAAACAGAATAACAATTTTCTATTTATTAACCGTGCATACATTTCTCTAAAGCACACTTATTTTTAGAAAATTCTAAAAAAAACACAAGTCTATAAACCAGGTATCAACTTCAGTTTCACCAATAAACACAGCTTAACCCCTTAACGCGCGCTGTCCTCGCTGCGAGGACGCAAAATTTAAGATCCAGCTGCAAAAATTCATTCCGGAAATTTTTTAGCAAAAATTTACGTTTATAACATATCAAAAAAAGCTGTTTTTTTAACCTAAAAATTTAAAATTTCTTTTAATTTAATTTAGTTCATGAGTTCCTGTGGCAGTAGAATTTAAATGATCCGAATTGTCTTGCGCCGCAAAGGGTTAAACCATAGCTGTCAACAGCCAATTCACGGTACAAACTGTTTTAGGGCATTAACATATAGCACGGCTGTATCAAAGAAGCTCACTCAGACTATTTCAATAACACTGAAAGCATTGACGAAACTCAATAGAGACTGACTTATTTGGCGCACTGAGCCTCCTTTCCACTGAGCCCAGAGTGTTCGAACCCAGAGTGTTCTCGAAATTGCTAGTATCTCATTATCCAATCGTCTTACAGCTTCAATCTTTAGCATATGGAAAATAAGGATTTTCTCGCCAAAAATGTCGCCAAAGGCAAAAAGTCATCAAATTTGCCGCCAAATCCCTTCTCTGCCCTATAGTAGCTTTTAATCCGTTTTTATGGGAAAATTAGCTATTTTAACACGAAAAAGAGCTGGGAATGCAGGAAATTGACATTGTATCAACTGACTAAGCCTCTTTGAAAGAATTTATACACAAATAAATACAATTATTTACACGTTCGCAACAATTTTAAGTTCTTTATCACATAACTAAACATATTGTGCTATTTAGATACTCGGGCTTCGCAGTGTTCCTAAAGTTTAACTGCATTGTATTATTTTGTCAATACTATTGAGAAAAAGAAATTTTTGTTAAATGTTTTAAAGACTAAAAGAGTTGTTTAAATATATATATATATATTTTAAATTAGTGATTACAATACAATAAAATGTGCTTACATTTGTACGAATGCTGTGATTCTTGGGTACTGGAAATTTTAAAATTTTACTATGTCGCTTTCGCTAAATTCCATGCATACAAACATCACTTAATGGGAGATGGGTAATAAAAAACTAGCAGTATTTTTGTCACGTGTCCTTTAAATAGAAAAAAATTATTTCATTAGTTCATGAATTACATTACCCAGCAAATACGTTTAGCACCCTGAAAGATAGATTTATATTACCTATAAATATTAAAATCGTTCCCAAGGGAAAAAAATAATTCTAACAAAGTAGAATTATAATATCGATAGAATTAAATATACAATAATATCGTTACAACTATATCGAACAATAGAAACGATAGATTTATTCGTTCCCGAATAATTTTATCAAAAATATCTACTGTATTAAACACTACAAAATTTTTAATTTGAACGTAAATATCTGTGTGACGAATTACAGCCACTTAATAAAATTAGGTCTAGATATATTTCTAGTGAATGAGTATATTATAATAACTTTAGGGCTATTGTGTATTTTAAAATATGCACAATATTTTTAAATTTATTTTTTTTATCATCAATAAAAACATCCCGTCTTTTTTTGCTGTATTTGACAAATAGAACAAAATTTTTAAATAAATTTAATTACCAAAGTACAGCAAATAAATCTGTTTTCCGACGTGAAAAATACCCGAAAATATTATATAAAAGAATACTTGATTTTTTTTTTCCATTCTTAATATGTAAAACATGCACTTGAAAGTTGATGCAACCCAAATGCTACTTTGTTTCCTTTTCCCATGCGAAAATTGCAACACAGAAGAGAATTTTTGCCAAATTTCTGAGAAATTTATTCAGTCACGATATTCTTAAGTCGATATCGGTTTTTGATATTTTATGTAGAAAGAAAACACGTAGAGAGATAAAAGTCAATAATGTGACGGACTATTCGTGCACCATACATTACATTTGCGTGATTTAAAATTTTAACGATTGCATTAGAAATCAAGAAAAAAACATTTTATAAGTTAAAAATTTATAAAAAAACAATGATTTCTGCACATTTTGCAAAGTTTCAGTTTAAAAATACAAATGTTTCACTAATTTTGAATTCATAATGTTGCTTTCATTTGATACAGATAATTAGTTAATTAAAAAAAGATATATATATATATATATATATATATTATAATGTTAATATTGCTTTTAAACTTTTCAGGGGTAAAGTAATTACATATCTTTACCCCTGCACGTTGGTGGCACTGAAAATCAAGTTCCACCAGAATTCGAGAACAGGGTTAGATGATAAGATATATATATATATATATATATATATATATATATATATATATATATATATATATATAATTTAATATGGATGGCGTTGTAATATATTTCCAATTGTTTCGTATTTTGATTAGTTGTCTCGCTGGAGATCTTATGTAATACTTGTTGCTGTTTGTGTAAATGTTGATCAATTTTCTGCCTAATCCTTATACGTTTTTTGCCTGTTCCATATTATTTTATTCATTTTATTTTATCCATATTGAATTTTGCCATATATGCGATTTTTATTAAACTGTCTGCCTAGGGGGAGAGTTTAGATCAATTAAAAGCATGCTTTAACCCCACACGTATGTCTCAAGTCATACGGGGCATTTTTTGACAGTTTAAATCATTTCTTTTACGTTTTTGCAGTAAGTTTTACTTATGAATTGTTTAACATTTATTAATTTTCTTGTAAGTTTTCCTTTAGTTATTTTTGTTACATATTTTCAACTTTTATATGACTGGAAACATATATCATAATTTCATATAAGATGAATGTTTAAAAAATGCATTTGATTCTTCTCTTTATAAAACTTTAGAAAGAGAAAAAATATCGGCTGAAAGGAATTACAAAGACCGCAAAAAATTATGAAAATTAAGCATATTTGGCGATTCCACACTGTTAGGCGATTGGTTTCGAGTATTTGGCGGAGAAGCAAAACACGATTCTGTTAGTACACGGTAATGTCGAAGATAGCGAACTTATCACGCATGTAAACAATTGACTGCTTACAAAAATGAAAGCGACTTTATTCAAATTTTCAGACGCAGCACAATATCGGTTTAAATTTCAGGTTTTTGAAGATTTCTTTTTCTTTTATATATTTCTTTCCAGCTTTTTAGGGCAGATTCATACTTTAATATTCTTCGATTGTTCGTTGTTAAGATTTTAAAAGGACAAATCCTTTTGCTTTGTAAGTTTGGTTATTTATTTGATTTTACAGTTTTAATCCGTTTTAAAACATAGTTACAGAGCTGCCAACTTAATTCGGCAAATTGTTAGTAACGCCCCTTTTTCTACACCACTTAATTTTTAGAGTAATTCTCTTCAAATATATTTACGATGAATTAAGAAAACAAATACTCTAAAAATATATTGGTGTAGAAAAAGGGGCGGTACAAACAATTTGCCGGATAAGTTTTGCAGCTCTGTAGTTATATCTCATAAAAAACTATACTATAGTAAAAGTCACCCCTCCCAGCACAAACTCTTACCTTTCTTAAGCAGCCAAAAATAGGATTAATATCAAATTTCGCCTCCGGTATTGAATCCCGAGTACTCAATGCCTAGCTTAATGAAGATCTGCCAATAACACTGCATGTACATTTCTGATAAATCCTAATCTCTTTCAACATTCTTTGTTATCTGTGTTAGTTTTTTCGCTGCATTATAAAGTTATAATTTAAAGTATTTTTACGGCGGGGTGCGTGATAATATTTTAATCTTTATTAACTAATTTTTTTATTTATTAAAATTTCTACAAAGAGGATGCACGTTTTATGGAACAGCATATATTTGCCAACATACTAATTAATATTCCGTAGTATTGTTAGTCCACTTTCTTTTTCACACCAGTATCATTTTAGAGTATTTTTATTCTTATTTAATCGTATTTGCATTTAGAGAATATTACTCTAAAAATTTATTGGTGTGAAATAAAAGGCGGACTAACAATACTTCGTAATATTAATCGACAAATGCCTCCGACCGAAATGAATAGGTCTTCGCATCTCTATATGCGAAAGATGGTGCATTATTTTCATTATTTTCCAGGATAGGAGAGATTACACAGCTTATTAAAACTAGTGGATCTGCAGATCAGGAGCCTGAACAACCTATTTTCATCACACGTTATTTAACAGGTCATTTTTATTAATTCCTGTATATATTGATTCGAATGACTTGCTACATAAACAGATACACCCTTGAGTGCGGCTGCCACTCCCTCAACCCCCCCGCTGTATCTCTCTTTCTATACTTATCTCATATATATATATATATATATATATATATATATGTATATATTATGCAAAAAGTTTACATAGCATATCAGAATTAATTTGTGTAACCCTGTAAACTTATTATCAATTCTATTTCCACACTTTTCCACCGAAAAACATGTTTTTACAAATTCCAGTGAAATCCCATTATATTTAACGGGGGTGTTACCATGTTAAAATACACTTTTAAGAAATACAGACTATAAACTGTAATAGTACGAAAATATTTCATGTGTCCCGGAAAAGTAGCCACAATTATTATATACTGCAATAATAAGAGTACGCCTAATTAAGTATAACTTATTAATTTTTCAGACTAATTTGATATCATTTCGATGATTACTGTACATCATCGGAATTCTTTCGTGTGGTCCTAAGAATAAATTATTTAGTCTATACATATTTTTTAAAGAGTAAACATGCTTTTAAGCATCTTTACAATATATGTTAATTCCGTTCTTTTCAATGGAGCATAAACATATTAGCATGCGCTTAAATAAAAAATTGTTCATAGGCTCTACTGTCACGAAATTCTTTTCTGTGTCCCTGTAAGCGAACCTAAAATATTTTATACACCAGTAAAAACTATTCAGCTTATTCTGCGTTTTTTATTAATAACTGATCCAAATTTAACGTAGATTCGATGATTACGCATATTTTATATATGCATATGCATATTTCATTTTGTTGATTTCAAAGTAATGATAATAAAATTCGTTTATACGAAATTCACCCCATACAGCGTAATGTTAAGAATTTTGGCGTGTCCCTGTACACGGTTTGTAAACAATATAGCCATAAAAATATATAAAGCTATTTTTATGCAAAACCTAATCTTGTGGGCCAATTTGCAAGTCTATCAAAGGAACCCAAAATCATTTTGAGTCTCACCAAAGGACCTCCACTGACGTTTCGGCAAAAATTGGAAGTTAATAGCGTGGTTCTTGCGGCCGCTATTGCGATACATACAAATTCCTCTGGTGGGCCGTAATGATTAGAAAAACTTTGGCGTGTCCCTGTATACGAACTATAAATGGAATACATATCAAAAACTATACAGCTGATTTCGTGGGGCTCATGAACATGTGTACTAAATTTCAAGTCAATAGCGTTATTTTTGCAGCCGCTATTGCGGTACATGCAAATTCTTCCCATAGGCCGTAATGATAAAAAAAGAAGACTTTGGCGTGTCCCTGTACACGAACTACAAATGGAATGCACACCCAAAACTATACAGCTGATTGCGTGGGGATCTTGAACATGTGTTCCAAATTTCAAGTCAATTGCGTGATTTTTGCAGCTGATTTCGCGCGACAGGCAAACAAAAAAGGGAACCCAAAATCTTTTTGAGTCTCAACAGAGGGCCTCCACTGACGTTTCGGCAATGGACTTGACAATTACAAAAAGTGCATTGTATGTCTTGAAATGTACCAGAAAAGAACATCGAACAGCTACTGAATTATATGCATTACAGTGGCATTTGGTTGCATGAATGCTGCACAATTTAGAGCAGCAAATGATTCAATCATCGACAAAGACAATTTCAACTGGCATGCTAGCAAACAAGAAAACTTCGACACTGTGGAATTCAAAATGAACTAATTTTAATTTAAACGTATTATCTAGGAAAGTGCTGTTATTTTGTTATGTTATTTGGCGTTGTTTTCAATACTTTCTTTTCCATGCTTTATTTATTTATTTATTTAAGAATTTTTATTTTTTTATAAACTTTTTTCAGTTTTCTTATATTTCAATTACTAGGTTTAAAAATTCATAGCGAATAAAACACTTATAATATCTATAAAACTTGCAGAAATGTACTGAGGTAAAAATATTTTTGTTAACAATTTAAGTATAGTTATTATTATTAACATTCTCTCCTAGTAATTTTCGCAATCACAGTAACCAGTGCCTGCTTATAATTCGAAGGAGTCACTATGTATCCGAATATCAGAAAAATATTGTTGTATGCAAATAGATATTTTTAATAGGCAAAAAATTTGCAGTTCTTGTATTTATATTGTTTACATCTAAAAGTAAAAACTATTTCCAATCCTTAATTCTATGGAAGACAAACATGAAAACAAGAATGTTTATATAAATAACTGAAATAGCTATAAACGTAAAATCTCAGCCTTCATTTTAAAAGATTGAGAGGTCAAAGTATTTAGACTCCAGGGAAATGGAAGATGGTTGATTGTTTGGCCGAGTAATTGAAATAATCCATTATTACAGACTATGCAGGCTGCCATGAACAAAGTACGAGCTGTTTTCATAGGATTCGTACACATATATGATCCGTCAGGATGTAGCAATCGGTCGAGTAAGAAAATGGATAATAATACGAGATAAATTAAACAGTTACACTTGAAAACATTCTATGCTTCGTGCAGTAGTCACATAAATCTAAATCAACCAGTGGCGGAGGGTTCTGCTCCCGTAGCTGGTAGACAGGAAGGAATTAACAGGTTCGATCCTATATCACGCTCGGTGATCTCCTTGTGTGAAGGTTTTATTATTTCCTTAAAAACATGTGTAAATAAGGGTTAAGACCTCTTGAAAAAATCCCTTACGGGGAACGTTTCATCTAATCTAGGACCCAAATGCAGCCAACTGGACAATTCTAAACCGAATTTATAACAATAACTCAAAAGCATCTTTGAAAGCGAAATTACTTCAAATTGGCCCTATATATATAGATTCAATGGTTCCTGATGATGCATTACAGAATGTAATACGAAGTTTATAGAAGTAGGTAGAAAACAGACAAATTCAGAAAAAAAAGAAAAAAAAAAAGAAAAGAAAAGTTATAGAAACATAGAAAACATACACAACATGAGCACATGCTAAAGGAGAAAAAAAACGTACACATACATACAAACGCACATATATAGGTATACAAGAACAATCATACATACATTTGCATACAAATGCATACATACGCCCATATACACAAACAAAGAACATAAAAAATAAATAAATGAACGTCAAAAACAAAATAAATTACATTGGTTAAAAATCTACAGAAGTAACATAATAATTGAATTCGCAAAAAACCGCAAATGCATTTTTTTTTCTGAAAAAATAGAAAAATCAATACTTACAGAATTCAGTTGATTAATATGTTTTTTTCACCTTTAGTAAGCTTCGTACCATAGCCTCCTAAACTAGATGCCTGTCGCGTGGCTCGGAAGCTTTGCAACAGTGTAAGCGGTAGACAGCGCCACCTGGTACAGATTGCGCAATTTTTTTATTCAACAGCCACCAAAAATTTTTAAAAGTGGGATATGATGTATAAAAAAGGCGAATAGAATCGAAGAAACGTCGATTATATATATCATATATAATCATAACTTCTTAAAATTATTTGTGACAGTTGAATAAAAATGTCGCGCAATCTGTACCAGGTGGCGCTGTCTACCGCTTCAACTGTTTCTAAGTTTCCGAGCCATGTGACAGGCATCTAGTTTACGAGACTGTGTTCGTACATATATATACATAGCAAATGTACAACGTTTTGCACATGTCATAATTTGCAAGAACATACGCCACTGTGAGATAGATCAAATCTTTGGACGTAGTATTTAAAAATTTTTATGTCAGGAAAAAGATGTGGTAATTTCAAAGTTTCAAAACAAATGCAGAGACTCCAACATTCTAATTAATATTCCGTAGCGTTGTTAGTTACGCCCTTTTTACACACCAGTAAAGTTTTAGAGTAATAGTGTCCAAAATCAATTACGATTAAATATGAAGAAAAATACTCTAAAATGATATTGGTGTGAAAAAAAGGCGGGGCTAACAATACTAAGGAATATTAATTAGTATGTTGGAGTCTCTGCAAATGTTTGTTTTTAGTTCTGGCAGAAGTTAACACTTTCGTCACCGCATGTTTTTGTCTTTTTGACAGTAAGGTCCGCCTGTGGGCGTTATTCTCCCAAGTTACAATATTTCAGAACAAAACGTTCTATATTCAGATTCATATTACAAATGGATATACATTATAATTATACCCTTTCTAATCCAAGTATTTATATCAATAGTGTATTTTATAGTAAAATTATTAATACGGTGTACATACTTAAGAAATAATTAACATAAAAATTACGAAAGAAACGCCCACTGGCAGAGTTACAGATTTTCAAATGACGGGAATCTTCGTCAGCGGTCGGGAAAGTGTTAAGAAATAGAAGAAATTTTAATAAACGACGTCAGACCCGAAAAACTATCAAAATTTTTATCGACCTTTACCGCAGTTGCCAGTATTTTAATTTATTCAGGAGTACTTCTAGCTCCGTCTTTATTCCATACCACATTTCTTTATTTCTTTATTTATTTTATTTCTTTATTTATTTTTCAGGCTAAATTTTTCGTATTTCATCATAGTTATATATTGGACAAAAATATTCTAATAATAAAAACGGTACGAAAAAAGGCGAAGTTAAAAGTACCCCAGAATAAATTAACACTTTCGCGACCGCATGTTTTTGTCTTATTGACAGTTAGAACCGAATGTGGGCGTTATTCACTCAAGTTACAATATTTCAGAACAAAATTTTCTATATTCAGATTCATATTATAATTGGATATACATTATAATTATACTCTTTCTAATCAAAGTATTTATACCCATAGTATATTGATTGTACAAATATGAATTTTGTGTATATTTTTAAGAAATAAATGACGTATACAAATTGCAAAAGTAACGCCCACTGGCGGAGTTATAGACTTTCAAATGACGGAATCTACGCCAGCGGTCGCAAAAGTGTTAAAATGTTGGTAGCTATGCTTATACGTGTTAAAACATTGAAAATACGAAAAAACATGTTTTCCTGTCAGTGATTCAAAAAACAATTTTCAAACACAAACCTTGCGTTATGTCAGATAGAGAATCTGTCTTTACGTCTAAAGATATGAAGGCGATTGCGTTTAACAAAACATTCAAAATATGTAGATAACGACTGGTTTAAGAATGGTGAATAGATTAGATAGAACATCTAAATTCCATAATAATTTCCCTATAATCTAACTATCAATATAATATCCAGCTATGTGGTATTTAATAAGGTTCATGTTAATAATATTTGTGTTAATAATGTTTAACTGTCATTTTCACTTCTCAAAGAAGTATAAACGCGAACACTTTAAATTCTTACTTGATTAAAAAATTAAATGTAAATAATTTTCAAATTTTTCAGACATCTTAAACAATGCATTTCACTATAATTTTACTAATGTTCAGAAGTTCTTAGAATATATATATATGTATATATATATATATATATATATATATATATATAAAATATTCAAAAAGAAAATTATAAAACATATAATTTAAGACCCAAATAACTAAATAAATTTAAGTTAAATTTCATCGTCGCAATTTAAAGTAGAGAGAATTGCCATGGACTGAAATTAATAGCTGAGCACTTGGGATGCAACGAAATCACCAAATTAAAAAATTACAAGATGTTTAAAAGTTACCAATTTTTATAATTTATTTTGGAACATTGTTAGTCCTATGTTTTATTTGTACCGCACTTTTTTAACATAAATTCCGTTCTTACTTAAATCGAAGTTTGAGAATATTATTCTTCAAGAAAGTGGTATGAAAAAAATGGGCGATTACGCACAGTGCTCCGGAGTAAACTATAAAGCCTGCAACACTGAAATATGACGTCAAGAAAATTGCATTTACAGAAGGTCTTATAGAGATAGTTGCTCAATTTAGCACTTTTCGATCTAACGGAAAATTCTTTACATAATTATTATTTACACTGATTAAATAAAATAAAAATTTACATTAAAATTTACGGTAGCTGAAAATCTCTAAACGTGGCAACTATAGCCTCCTAAACAAGATGATTTCCTCGTGGCTCGGAAAATTGGCAGCAGCTCAAGTGGTAGACAGTGTCACCTGGTATAGATTGTGCGACTCTTTTATTCAATTGTCACCACAAATTTTAAGAAGTAATATATGATGCATATAATTCATGTTCCATCGATTGTATTTGCCTTTTATATACTTTTTTATTCAAAAGTCACCAAAATTTTTTTTTAAGTAGGATTTGATATATATATAAAAGGAAATGTAATCGAAGAAACATCGATTATATATATCACATATTATTTATTAAAATTATTGGGGACAATTGAATAAAAATGTCGCGTAACCTGTATTAGGTGGCGCTGTTTATCATTTGAAATGTTGCAATGTTTCCGAGCCACGCAGAAGGAATCTAGTTTAGGAGGCCATGCCTATACATACCAAAATTGGTTCAGAAAACCTTAAACTTTCGCCTGACGAGACTTAAAATGGTATATATACAGGGGGATTTCTTACTGCACAAAATAACTCTGGTAGAGGGGAGGGAAAGATGAGCTAAAATGGAGCGGAAATCAGTATACCAACACTGTCCTGTTTCAATACGAATGAAAACACTAAAAATTTTAAAAATTCCCTCATTTCCGAAGTTTCCATACTTGCCACACAAAAATCAAGCAAATATTTTGGAAAGAGATGAAAAATTCCTACAAAAGGTCA
This sequence comes from Salticus scenicus, assembly GCA_963930645.1. Classification (NCBI taxonomy): domain Eukaryota; kingdom Metazoa; phylum Arthropoda; class Arachnida; order Araneae; family Salticidae; genus Salticus; species Salticus scenicus. The sequence continues at coordinate 188,131,026 of OZ005659.1, forward strand.
GTTATTGTGTAAGAATATCTACATTTATTAACAAGTTACAAGTACTGAAATTTTCAAAAAATGCAAAATCGAATATACGTCATATATTTCATCGGTAATTTCACAAAAGCCTTGCAATAAAATAAAATTTTAAATTAAAAAAAAATATATATATATTTTTTGGCTGTATATTTTTAAAATCTTAATAAATAAATAAAAAGAATAAAACTGCATGTAACCGACTTTAAACTACATCAAAGAAGAAAAGTAGTTGTTATATAAGTCAGAATAAATTTTGCATTTACTATAAACCACAATCTGCAAAATTATACAAATTTAACTATATTAAGAAGCGTGAGATATAATTATTTTTTATTGTATTCCTTTATTATTTTTATTATTATTACATACTTGCCAACCATCTCATTATGAACCGTACATCTTTTAGTATCCCCTTTTTTTTTTCACACCAATGATTTTTTACAGTAATTTTAGTCTTATTTAATAGTAACAATATTTAGAGAAAATAATTCTAAAAATATAATGGGTTGAGAAAAGGGGCGTTTTATCAGGGGGCGTTAACAATTGTACGGTTATTAATGAGATGGTTGGCAAATATGTTATTATTAATTCTTCAGTGCAGGCGTCGTACCGCCCGTCTCCTTCCAAGGCCGTACCTGTCAACATCCTAATTAACACTTTCGCGGGCGCTGACGTAGATTCACGCCACTTGAAAATCTGTAACTCCGGCAGTGGGTGTTTCTTTTGCAGTTTGTATACGTCATTTATTTCTTAAAAATATACACAATATTTATATCTGTGCAGCCAATATACTATCGATATAAATACTTTGATTGAACAAGGAGAGGGACGCCGCTCATCACTCTTGGAGCGATTTTGAGCGCTTCTATGGCGATCTCTCCATTTATTGAAAAGAAAAAAAAAAAAAAAAAAAAAAAAAGTTTACAAAAACGCCAGGACTTAGTCCCAAACCGACAAAGGGCGTTGATAGTATACACATTGGAGAAAAGTCCACAGGACAGGTTTTTCATCCGAATCAATGAAGTGCAGCATAGTGGGCAAGGAGTTCAAACACACATTTATACAAAAGGAAGGAAGGAGAGAGTGAAGAGAGAAAGAAAGAATATATAAATAAAACGTTACGATTAAACTTTACAATTAAAGTGAAATGATTTAGAAAGACTTTAAATTACATTTCAAGTGATTTTTAGGACTGGAAGTGATTTTTAAAAACTTCTAGTTAGATATGACGTGAATTTAATCTGTTCTGTTGGAAATATCCATCAGAAGATTGTAGATTCTTTTTAGTTTAATTAAGAGGGATGGACGAGAAATAATATTTTCGAGCAAGAGTATAAATGTAATGTATATCCATTTATAATATGAATCTGAATATAAAAAAAAATTGTTCTGCAATAATGTGCAGAGCTGCCAACCTAATCCGGCAAATTGTTAGTACCGCCCCTTTTTCTACACCACTTAATTTTTAGAGTATTTTTCTACTTAATTCATTATAGATATATTTGAAGAGAATTGCTCTAAAAATTAAGTGGTGTAGAAAAAGGGGTATTTTTCAATAGGCGTTAACAATTTGCCGGATTAGGTTGGCAGCCCTGATTGTGACTTGAGAGAATAACGCCCAAAGCGGACATAACTGTCAATAAGACAAAAACATGCGGTCGCGAAAGTGTTAATATTCCATAGTATTGTTAGTCCCACCTTTATTCATTCATTTATTTATTTATTTATTATTATTATTTTTTTCAATCCAATAAAGTAATATTCACCAAAAGCAATTGTGATTGAATAAGAAGAAAAATACTCTATAAAAGTACTGGTGTTAAAAATTAGGCGGGGCTATCAATACTACGGAATATTAAATAGGATGTGTTCACAGGTTTGCAGGCCTGTTTCCGGCATTATCCTCCAATAATAAAATTCTTTTTCAGTTTATATGATTTTTTATGCCAAATATCGGGGTTAAAAATTTGTGGTACAGAAAAATGAGTTCAGTAAGACCTATGTTCAATATAAATGGACACGTATGCCGTCCTTAGTATATACTGGAAAATAAATGAACTTTGGAATGAAAAGTAAATTTTTAACGATTAACGAATTTTAAAAGTTTAATTTTAGTTAGTGTGTTTTATTATATGCAAATTAATCAAAAACTATAACTGTTAGTATTGTATTTCATACAAGTTACTTTTTTTTTCCAAAGAATTTATATAAATTATATAAAAAATATCGAAGCTGTTAACGCTAAAGGTTCACGTATTCGCCACGGTTTTGCTAAGGAAAAAGTAAACGAACATTTATTACTGTTATTAAGATAATGATTTAAAATAAAGAAAATAACTTTTTTTTTCCTCTAATGTGGATTTGTACACTGCTCGACATTGAAAATGCAACAGCAAGAAGGAATGATAATAACGGAATGAAATTTGTGGGACACATATATTATAGTAGGAAGAACAATTGATTAAAATTTTAGGAAATTTGGAGTAAGATGTACTGAGAAAACAGTATATAAAGCAGCGACCTCTGTGAGCAATAACAGCACATATCTGCCTAGGCATTGAATCGAACAGCGATTGGATGACATGTACGGGCAGAGCACTTCATGAAGTTTTAACACGATGCCACAATTCATCGATCGAAGTTACTGGTGAGTGATGGGGGGCCAGCCGCTTTTCAACGATTAAACAGTCATTTTCATTGGTACGCTGGCCAGAACGTGCTGGCCACATTTGGACACAATCGGACAGTCGAACACATTTGGAGTCAATAAAGGTCCAGACAATATGGACAACTTGCGGTCGTGCATTGTCCTGCTTAATTGTTGCGCTTCGGAGGCCTTGAACATAGGGCAGAGCTATGGTCCTTAACTCGTCAGAAATGTAATGGCTGGTATTCAGAGTGGCGGGAATGAAAACAAGAGGTGACCGTGACGTGTATCCAATGGTAAAACATACCATCAATCCAGGTGGTGACTCAGTATGCGGCTACCAAAATTCAGATTACCCTCAAAACTGCATCACTAATATGGGCGCCATTCATGTGAGATCAACGATGATCCTGGACGCAGGAATGGCATGAAGTCACTTTTCAGAGAAATCACAATCCTGTTTACAGCATCAAGATTGACATATCCGTTTTTAACGGCATTATGAATAATGCACATTGCAAGCTGGGATTAAACATCATCATACTGTCCATCATTTGCAATGATGTTATGGGTTCCCATTGGATACAAGTCTCGATTACTTCATGTTCGTATTCCTGGCACTCTTAACCGTGGCCATTAAATTTCTGATGAGTTAAGGTCCGCCCCTCTGCCCTGTATTCGAGGCCTCCATAGCGAAAAATTTAAGCAAGATAATGCACGGCCGCAAGTTGTTTGTATTGTCCGGACATTCTTTGATACAGAATGTGTTCGACTGTTGCTCTAGCCAGAGCGTTCTCCTGATCTCGCACCAATGAAAATGACTGTTTAATCATTGAAAAGCGGCTGCCCCCCCCACCACCACCACCACTCACCAGTAACTTCGATCGATGAATTGTGCAAGAATGGAACTCGGGCGCAGAATTCACACCGAAATGTGTTTAAGAAATTTCTCTACCTATAATATCGTCGATTTAAGAGGTAGAAAATTTTCTTACATTGATAGTGGTATGAATTCTGCGCCCGGGTTCCATCCCTGATTGTGGCATCGTGCTGAAGCTTCATGAAGTGCTCTACCCGTACATGTCATCCAATCGCTGTTCAATTCAATGCCTAGGCAGATATGTGCAGTTTTTGCTCACAGAGGTCGCTGCTTTATGTACTGTTTTCTCAGTACATATTACTCCAAATTTCCTGAAATTTTAATCAATTGTTCTTCCTACTGTAATGTATGTGTCCAACAAATTTCATTCTGTTATTATCATTCCTTCTTGGTGTTGCATTTTCAATGTCGAGCAGTGTATTTATTACGAATATCGTTCCGTAATCAATAACAAAAATTTTTTTTTTATTTAAAATCGTTACACCAGAAAATTTATTCGATAAGTTTTAATCTGAAAAACAAAAACCACTGCTTTGGTGTATCATATTTTCTGGGTTTTTTTACTTATGAAATAGATCTGCAAAAGCTTGCAGGTTTGTAGAATTTTTGTGTATTGTGTAAGGTATGATTGTTAAAAGGAACGTGTTTCACCGTAAATACAAATATTTTAATTAATTCCGGTATATTTTTAGCGCCGCTTTTATTTCGCATCACTTTATTTATAGAAACAATTTCTCTAACTTTGATAAATTTGCTACCATTACCTTTATACAATAATTTCCATCCTGTTTAATCACGACATATTACTTTAAAAATACAATAAAAAATTCTGTAAGAAAAAAAGTGGGGAAAAACAGGCGGAATTTCTCATCCCTAAGAGTGTCCTGAAAAAAAAAAGGGCGGGGACTGCGACCCCTGCTACTGTTTCTCTGGGGCAGAAGATTGGGTATAATGCTTAATTTGGAAAATGTGAGCACACATTAAATGTGTGTGAGGGAACATGGATAATCTATCTTTGTTTTGTATTAACTTTAATTCTGACAAAGAGTGACTTCTAATAAGTAAGAATTTAAAGTGATCACGTTTATACTTTTTTGAGAAGTAAAAATGACAGTTGAACATTATTAACACAAACATTATTAACATGTACCTTATTAAATACCACATAGCTGGATATTCTATTGATAGTTAGATGAAAGGGATATTATTATGGAATTTAGATGTTCTATCTAATCTGTTCACCATTCATAAACCAGTCGTGATCTACATATTGTGAATGTTTTGTTAAACGCAATCGCCTTCACATCTTCAGACGTAAAGACAGATTCTCTATCTGACATAACACAAGTATTGTATTTGAAAATTGTTTTTTGAATCACTGACAGGAAAACATGTTTTTTTCGTTTTTTCAATGTTTTAACACGTATAAGCATAGCTGCCAACATTTTAACACTTTCGCGACCGCTGACGTAGGTTCCGTCATTAGAAAACTATAACTCCGCCAGTGGGCGTTTCTTTTGCAGTTTGTATACGTCATTTGTTTCTTAAAAATAAACACAATATTTATATTTGTGCAATCAATATACTATCGATATAAATACTTTGATTAGAAAGAGTATAATTAGAATGTATATCCATTTGTAATATGAATCTGAATATAGAACATTTATTTCTGAATATTGTGACTGGAGAGAATAACGTCCACAGGCGGACATAACTGTCAATAAGACAAAAACATGCGGTCGCGAAAGTGTTAATATTCCATAGTATTGTTAGTACCACCTTTATTTATTTATTTATTTTATTTTATTTTTATGTATTTTTTTTTTTTTTTTTTTTTTTTTCAATCCAGTAAAGTAATATTTATCAAACGCAATTGGGATTGAATAAGAAGAAAAATACTCTATAAAAGTACTGGTGATAAAAATTAGGCGGGGCTATCAATACTACGGAATATTAAATAGGATGTTTTCACATATTTGCAGGCCTGTTTACGGCATTATCCTCCAATAATAAAATTCTTTTTCACTTTATATGATTTTTTATGCCAAATATTGGGGTTAAAAATTTGTGGTACAGAAAATTCAGTACAGTAAGACCTATGTTCAATATAAATGGATACGTATGCCGTCCTTAGATTATACTGGAAAATGAATGAACTTTGCAATGAAAAGTAAATTTTTAACGATTAACGAATTTTAAAAGTTTAAATGTAGTTAGTGTATTTTATTATATGCAAACTAATCAATAGCTATAACTGTTAGTATTGTAGTTCATATAAGTTACATTTTATTTTCCAAAGAATTTTTTTTACATTTGTAACTACCATTCATTTATTATGTTTTGAAAGTCTAAACACGTGAAATAATTTAAATTTATTGAAACTAATTTATATAAATTATATAAAAAATTATCGAAGCGGTTGACGCTAAAGGTGCGCATATTCGCCATGGTTTGCTAAGGAAAAAGTAAACGAATATTTATTAATCTTATTTAGATAATGATTTAAAATAAAGAGAATAACTTTTTTTTTCTCTAATGTGGATTTGTATCTATTAAGAATATCTTTCCGTAACCAATAACTGCATTTTTTTTTTTTTTTAATCTTTACACCAGAAAATTTAATCGATAAGATTTAACCTTAAAAACCAAAAACATATGATTTTGTCCACATGCTTTATGTTGTACTCGTGTAATAGATCTGTAAAATCTTGTAGATTTGTAAAATATTTATGTAGCAGCAGGTATTCTGTGACGAAACATTATTGATTGTTGCAAGGAACGTGTTTCGCCGTAAATACAAATATTTTAATTAATTCCGGTATATTTTTGGCGTCGCTATTATTTCGCATCACTTTATTTTTGAAAAATTTTCCCTAACTTTGATAAATTAAAAAAGAAATATATATTTTTTATCGAAAAGTGTTATGAAAAATAGGCGGGGCTAAAAGTACTCTGGAATAAATTGAAATGTAAGCATCTATATTTTTACAGTACATTTTGTACATTACGACTGCGTTCAATAGTTTTAAAGTGCAAGCGCAATAGGTCTACAACTTAATTTATTGTGTAACCTCAAATGTATACAGAGGAGATTACATCGAGCATAAATTTTACATGGCCACTCTGTCTTAAAGATAAAACAGACTCGTCCCTTTTTCTTCTTCTTGATCCAAATTGATCGTTAAAAGAAAAAAAAAGATGAATGAATTTACGAAATAAATTAAAAAAAAAAAACGCTGCTTTTTGATTTATTTATTTATTTTGAGCCGTTCTTAAATCATTCAAACATACAACAGAAGTATAAGTATGATAATTACAAAAAAAAAAAAGAAAGAAAGAAAGAAAAGAAAACTGCTTATTGAAAATACAAACCGTAGTATCGCTGCTTTTCTACCTCTAACCGCTTCCCTGTTATTTACGACAAAAATGTTTAAAAAACCACAAATTTTTATATTACCTGCTAAATAGTAGGAAAAAAGATTTTTTTTTTTTTTTTTTTTTTTTTTTTTAATGTTAGTGATTCAAAAGGAATATTTCAGATAATATCCCTGTGTTTTCTCAGATAGAGTGTCCCTGATCTCCCTGTATTTTCTCTGTGTTTTCTCAGTCTCTTCGATTAAAGATATGAAGACGATTGTGCTTAAAAAAACGTTCGAGATATACAAATAACAACTGGTTTATTAAGGAGGAATGATTAGATAGAACGTCAATCAAATGCATACTTGCCAACCATCTCATTATGAACCGCACAATTTTTAGTACCCGCCTTTTTTTTTTCACACCAATAATTTTTTAGAGTAATTTTAGTCTTATTTAATCGTAACAACATTTGGAGAGTATAATTTTAAAAATATAGTGATGTGAAAAAAGGGGCGTTTTTTCAGGGGGCGTTAACAATTGTACGGTTATTAATGGATAGCTGGCAAGTGTGCATTATGCCATCTAAACTATTATCAGAATATTCAACTATATGATACTTACATGTTTGTGATGTTCAACAGTCATTTTCATTTATCAAAGAAGTTTCAACGTGACTCCTTTGAATTTTGATACAAAATAAAATCTAAAAGGATTTGAATTTTACACACCTCTTAAACAGTGAATTACAAGCTAATTTTACGAATGTTCCGATGCAATTAAAAGAGAAAAAAAATGAGTATTCAACGAGAAACTTATAAAATTATAACTTGAGAATCAAATAACTAATTAAATTTAGTTTAAATTTGATCGTCGCAGTTAAGCGTACAGAGAGATGTCATGGAATGTAATTAACCCTTTGAGTACTGAATTATTTGAAGATTTTAATGCCCAAGAGACGGAATTAATTTGTCGCTACAGGGAATGATTTTGAATTTTTTACAGTAAGGTCTGGAAGTGGGCGTTATTCTCCCATGTTACAATATTTCAGAACAAAATTTTCTGTATTCACATTTATATTACAAATGGATATACATTATAATTTTATTCTTTCTAATCAAAGTATTTGTATCCATAGTATATTTCTTTGTAAAATTGTGAATATTAATTATATATTTAAGAAAACAATAGCATACAAATTGCAAAAGAAACGCCCACTGGTAAAGTTACAGGTTTTCAAATGATTTGAATCTACGTCAGGGGTCGCGAAAGTGTTAATATATAAAAGTAATACATTTTATTTGGAATATACTTATATTCATGATATAAGTATAGTTATAAGATATAAAAAACGCCAGGAAAATGTTTGCACCCAGTGGTGGGGGTGCCGCAAACATTAACGCCTACTTCTTAAATTCAGAGGACGAGTCAGACTCGTCCACCGTAACTTCGACCAAGTAAGCACATGACGAGTCTCACTCGTCAAATGTACCCAAAGGGTTAACAGTTAAATATTTTGTACACAACGACATTACCTAAGTAAAAAATTACGAGGCATAACAGAGTTGTCAATCTTTATAATTTATTTCGGATCATTTTTAGTCCTATGTTTCATTCATACTACATTTTTGAACATAGATTTCGTTTTTACTCAGTTGGAGTTACATATGGGAGAAAATTATTCTACCAAGTATGTGATGTGAAAAAGGGTGGTTACTCACAGTTCTCCTGCAAAAACTATACAATTGGCAACAGCAGGGCCTGATTAAGGGGGAAGCTCGCTCTTCAAACATTATTTATACTTACACCGTTAATTTTTAACAAATATTTTCCTCCTATAATAAACAGAAAATTTTCATTAAAAATTATTTTAAAAGAATTCTGGTGTCTAATAACGGTGAGTAAATTGGATTGTTTTACACCGTTCATTTTTTATAAAAAATATTTCCTCGTTAAAGCGTGGAATTTCTATGACATGAAGTAAAAAATAATTGTAAAAATATTCCGGTATGAGCGAGCTTCCCCCTTAATCAGGCCCTGGGCAACAGTGATATAGGACGTCCAGATAATTGAATTTAGAGAAGGTCTTATAAATTAATAGTTGCTAAATTTAGCAGTGTTTGAACTGAAAGAAAGTGTTTACAGAATTATAGTTCACACTGATTAAATAAAATGAAAATTTCTATTAAAAATTTCAGGTAGGTTGGTTGGTTGGTTGGTTGCCTTTCATTGGCGCAAGGTCCACAATGGGACATGCTGCGCCAAGCTGTGGTGAATGAAAAACAAAGGCTGCAGATTGTCATATGAGAAAAAAATAGTAAAATAAGACAAGGTTAACACATAAATGATGACAAAAGTACAAAAATAGTACAGAGCAGAGTTAAAGAGTGTATAAAATAAAAACAATACTAAGAGTTATGAACAGTGTCTATAATAAAAACAATATACAAAGTTATGAATTTCAGGTAGGTAAAAAGTGCTAAAGTTGGGAACTATACATATACATACCAGCACGTAGTGAAAAAACCTTACACTTTCATCTGACGAGACTTAAATGTTGTAGATTTACGATAATTCGGTATCGATATTATTCGTATATAAATACCTAATTATTAGATATTAATATTGATAACTTGAGAGTGCGTAGCTGGAACAAAACCGCAGCTACAAAAATTGGTTGTAAATCAATCTTTCCTGTACTGTTTGGAAAAGTAAATTAATTATCAATTATATTTTTGTCCATGATGTAATTTAGGTAAGCACTTCCAATAGTTATATATTTCTAGAAAATAGTATATTCGCTTAATTTATTGTAGCACGGTATATATATATATATATATATATATATATATATATACTGGTAAGGGATTGGCTAGTTCTACAAATGCGAGTATCTCACGTCATCTTCTGCTAGAATTGTAACTTTATTTTGAACATAAAAGCGTTAAATGGAATTTTATTGAAGATGTGTGCGGTTTTTATTTCCTGTCATAAATCTTATTATAAATTTTCCATTATTATTATTACTAGTTTTATTTTTTATATATTTATTTATTTTGCTAATAAGTTTTTAAACTACCGTACTGTTTTGTTCTGATTTTTTTTTTTTTTTTTTAAATAAGCCAATTCATTTATCATACTCTTAAACTACAAATATTCAGTAATGTATTTTAAAAAGAAAATAAACCTCTATAATCATGTTGTTTTAAATATGTATCGAATTTATAAAAGCTGCATAAAATACGATAATATCCTGTAAAACGATATTATCCTATAATTCTTTCCTAATTTCTTCTTTTAGCTTTTAAATTATAAACCTTGGAAATAGAACCACATTTAAATAAAAAATTTTCCTATGCAGAATATTTTTTAGTGTTATGCTTGTCTTCTTTCTAAAATATCTTTAAATTTTCTAGTTATTACGAATGTAAGTGAACAGTAATATACTAAATAGTGAACACAGCCGGAAGCCTCAACGTTAATGAATGTAATTAGCTTCGCTTGCGTACGTATAACAATAACATTTTGAACCTCGAGACAATGATGTGAAGCTGTATATTTGCTATTTGTATTTGAAAAATACGCGCGAACGTTCAAGCAAAGTTTAGTTACATTCGATTTTTTTTTTTTTTTTTTTTTTTTGAAACATTATTATTTTTAATATTTTTAAAATTAATTAACTTTTAACTTCACACTTTTTATTAAAAATGACAAAACATCAATAATATGTTTTATTTTACTTTCAGATAATTCCGATGTTTCTTTGATTACTTTATATTGATTTTAGGCTTTAAGTTTAATTTTTTCAGTTTTTTTAATGAATAAAAGTTCCAATTAAATATTTTTATTAATCTTCAAACGGTTATAGAAAAATTAAAATATTCAGATACTTTAAAATACATATTTTACAATAGCGTATGTGAAAAATACGCGCGACCTTTCATGTTCGTATAACAGCGATGGAACACGGGCGCAGAATTCATACCACTATCAATGTAAGAAATTTTTCTACTTCTTAAATCAACGATAATATAGGTACAGAATATTCTTAAACAGATTTCCGGTATGAATTCTGCGCCCGTGTTCCATCCTTGGATAAGCAGCACGTCCGCTGGAAGGTTAACAGTTTACACCATTCGTTAAAACATTTTCAAGCTATTCGAATAACGCTGCTTTTCAACACGAGTATAAACAACTTTTGTTTCAAATCAATGCGAAACTTAATTTCTTAGATTTTCTCACTTAAAAGTTTTCGTATACATTTTCTGGTTTCAGCCTCTTTAACTATGCGAAAAATGTTCTCCAACTATCATGTTTATTGAAGGTAATACAAATACAATACATGGTTTAGAAAAAAGAATTATTCACAATCAAGAAGCGAAATTATAACGTTACTGTAATTAAAGACTTTTTTTTTTTTTCTTTCATTAATTCTTCAAATGTTGTGCTTCCGAAACTGTCTTACTGTGATTTTTTATAAAATACCAAATATTAAATTAAAAAATTCTCAGTTAATATTAACTTTGTGAAGATAATATTAAATTAATTAACTTTGTAGTAACATGTTTATAAATAAGTTTTTAAAATTTAAAACTATAATTCCATATTCTCCTTTATTTACTCAGATCTTGTTTTTACAAAAATGTTTAAGATTGATTATAATTATTCATTTTGCCTATGTGTTTGTCATTCTGTCCTTTTGTGCGTCCGCTGTGTGATAACGTAGGCAATGTATGTTAAAGGCTAAATGATACAACGAGTGTGTACAGACGGAAAATATTACTAATCAATGCATACTGTATAATACAGTGCCCGCCGCTTAATAAAATCACATTCGTCCTGAGCCAAAGTTATTTTAATAAGCGGCTTATTTTTATAACCGGCGAGCTTTTCGGAACACAAAAGAAAGCTCATTCCCAAAATTAGAATGAAATTTCAAAATGAAAGAAATTATAGGATTGTAAATAAACTAAATTAATATATATATATATATATATATTAAACAAGCAATTATTCATTTAAAATTAATAAATCATACACAGATATATTTAGATAAATAATAAAGAAATATTATAAATAAAATAAGTTTTTATGTATACTTTACTTATATGTTGGACTTTTTAAAAACAATTTATTAATTATTCATTAAAAATTAATAAATCAGGCACATATTTTTTTTTATAAAATTGAAAAAGAAATATCGCAAATAAAATTAGCTTATATGTATACTTTGCTTATATGTTGGACTTCTTAAAAAACTGACCAAAGGTGCTTTGTTTAGTCGGAACAATTAGATGTTGAATATTCTTTTCAAAAGCATAATATTGATCGTACATTTTTAGGTATGCGCCCCGATTTTCCAACACCCTTCTCAGTGTATTAAGAGCCTTGTGCTTATCGACTGCAGGCGGAGGATTTGGCTCCTCGTGTAGATCAGAATCACTCGATGGTTCGTTTGAAACAGATGAAATCTGCTTCACAATTTTTGCGTCAGACAATTCCGCAGATGTTATTACGTGGCACGGTTTTTTCAGGTTGTCTGATTTAAATCCGGTTGCGAGGGGACATTTTTTGATTGTGTTTGTAGGGTTTACTCTAATGGCTGCCTTTCCCCAAGTAAATCACACGCAGGAAGACACACGGATAATTTTGTAAATAAAATTTATGAATAATTTATTTACTAAAGGTGAATGAAAAACTCCAGATATAGTTTCAGATTTATTTTTCTTTTTATTCTTTTTATTTTTAAATTCTCTAATGGAACTTTTTTTCGGCATCAAAATTTTTTGCTCGATAACATGGGGATGACAGATCTATATATATTACTATATCTATTGTAGCAACAGGTGTAAAACTAGTTGGCATAGGTGGACTCTGCTCAGTTACCCATCATATTTATGTTCTCATAAATTTCTAGTGCGAGACATATTATAATCATGTTAAAAGAAATGACCGTTCCACCGATATATTTATCTTATTCTAATCTATTTTATCAGGGTCAATTCTGTTGTTTAGGTTTCATGCTACTATTTCCAATGCAATAATCCTCAAAATTCAAATTTATATGAAAAATTTACAATTTCGCTATGTTGATAAAATCGTAAATTACGAATAATTTGCAAAATTTTCCTATTAGCATATTTGTATTCAATCATTTTCAAACAAATATCATAAATGTAATTTTGAAATTGTCTAATGTATTTATGATCCTCAAAATGGGAGTTTATGCTCCATTTTGCCTTATTCTGCCATTTTAAGTAAATCGTAAATTCCAAATAATTGAAGAATTTTTTAAATTAGAAAAATCATAGTCTATGATATTCATGCCAGTATCCTAAATAATATTTAAAAAGTGGTTTGACATCTTTACGATGAAAACATCCCTCAAGATTGACGTTTATGTGAAATTTTGCTCTATTCTGCCATGTTAAGAAATTCGTAAGTTTCCAATAACTTACGAAATTTTTATATTGGAAAATTCATAGTTATTAATATTCATGCCAGTGTTCTAAATAATAATTCAAAAGTAGTCTGACATCTTTACGATGAAAATATCTCTCAAATTGACGTTTATTTGAAATTTTGCCCTATACTGCCATGTTAAGAAATTCGTAAATTTCCACTAACTTGCGAAATTTTCAAAGTAGCATAATTATAGTTACTGATGTTCATTCCGGCATCAAAACTGATATTTCAAAACTGGTCTGACATTTTTACAGTAAAAAGTTTCCATTTAATGCACGTTTAAGTGAAATTTTGTCCTATTCTCCCATGTTAAGAAAATCGTAAATTTTTCATAACTTACGAAGTTTTTTAATTCGAATGTTGCAAATGAATAGGGTTCTTGCCAGTATCGAAAGTCATATTTTAACACTGATCTGACTTCTCTGCGATTATTTGTTCATGAGATATCGTGTTAACAGCCTAACAAACTAACGGACTAACACACTAACGGACTGACACACTAACGGACTGACACATTGACACACTAACAGACACCCTACAGACAGACACCATAAAAATTTTGTCATTTTCGGATTCCTCACACCTGAAAACATATAAAAAAAGTCAAAAAAACGAGGTCGACATTTTTCACGATTACCTAACTTCCCCATACCTATAGGATGATGGGGAACTAAAATAACGCGCAACTTACGAAATAGTTTGTAACATTTTGATTAAATATTCTGATAAGCATAATTCTTTTGACGATCAGTGTTCCGCAAAAAAAAAAAAAAAAAAAAAAAAAAAAAAGGTTAATGAGAGGTTCTTTACGCGTTCTTAATTTCAGCTAAGTAAGTGGGAAAAAAAATATTTCATAAATTTTGGTTAAAGGTATGTCAATTTGTATTTTAAAGAGATGTCTCTCTCTCTATATATATATTGTCTATGTTTTAAGTTATAAAATACATGTTCAATTTTTTGTATAAATCGTTATTTATTTTTTTTTTTATATAAACTAAATGTTCAAAAACATTCGATGGGGCAAGTTGTAACGTTCATGTAATTAGACATTCTATTTTAAATGTTAACAAGCAAATTAATTATTTTGTGCTTTATTCTTTAAATTTGTTTTTTCTTGTTTTATAATGAGGAACCGTAAAAGTAAGTCTGAATGAGCTTCAAAGGATCAGATGAAATGTTCAATGTACAGCTGAAATCGTCAAGAAAAATACAAATATTAGATACCATCACCCGAAAAAAGTTAAATTTTTTTTTTTTTGAAATGATAATTAAAATGTAACACAAACATAAGGAGAAAGAAAGAAAGAAGGAAAAATATTAAAGGAATAAATAAATAAATAATAAAACAAGGAAAAAAATATAAGTAAAATGATTTGAACTCCAGATACCAGTACATTTTGAATCAAAGGAGTGGTTTTATTTTGCTTCTGGACAGGTCTACAGCCAGGAATCGTAGGTTCCGTTTTTTTTTTTTTTTTTTTTTTTTTTTAGACACTTTCATAAATGAGAAATTTATGTCTTTTTTGCTACCATTACCTTTATACAATAATTTCCGTCCTGTTTAATCACGACATATTACTTTAAAAATACAATAAAAAATTCTGTAAGAAAAAAAGTGGGGAAAAACAGGGGGAATTTCTCATCCCTAAGAGTGTCCTGAAAAAAAAGGGCGGGGACTGCGATCCCTGCTACTGTTTCTCTGGGGCAGAAGATTGGGTATAATGCTTAATTTGGAAAATGAGGGCACACATTAAATGTGTGTGAGGGAACATGAACAATCTATCTTTGTTTTGTATTAACTTTAATTCTGACAAAAAGTGACTTCTAATAAGTAAGAATTTAAAGTGATCGCGTTTATACTTCTTTGAGAGAAAAAAATGACAGTTGAACATTATTAACACAAACATTATTAACATGAACCTTATTAAATACCACATAGCTGGATATTCTATTGATAGTTAGATGAAAGGGAAATTATTTTGGAATTTAGATGTTCTATCTAATCTGTTCACCATTCATAAACCAGTCGTGATCTACATATTTTGAATGTTTTGTTAAACGCAATCGCCTTCACATCTTCAGACGTAAAGACAGATTCTCTATCTGACATAACACAAGTATTGTATTTGAAAACTGTTTTTTGAATCACTGACAGGAAAACATGTTTTTTTTTCGTTTTTTCAATGTTTTAACACGCATAAGCATGGCTGCCAACATTTTAATACTTTCGCGACCGCTGACGTAGATTCCGTCATTTGAAAATCTATAACTCCGCCAGTGGGCGTTTCTTTTGCAGTTTGTATACGCCATTTATTTCTTAAAAATATACACAATATTTATATTTGTGCAACCAATATGCTATCGATATAAATACTTTGATTAGAAAGAGTATAATTATAATGTATATCCATTTGTAATATGAATCTGAATATAGAACATTTATTTCTGCAATATTGTGACTTGAGAGAATAACGCCCACAGGCGGACATAACTGTCAATAAGACAAAAACATGCGGTCGCGAAAGTGATTTCATAGTATTGTTAGTCCCACCTTTATTTATTTATTTATTTTATTTTATTTGTATTTATTTATTTATTTATTTTTTCTTTTTTTCAATCCGATAACTAATGTGGATTTATATCTATTACGAACATCTTTCCATGACCAATTACTAAACTTTTTTTTTAAAACTTTACACCAGAAAATGTATTCAATAAGATTTAACCTTAAAAATCAAAAACCTCGAAATTTGTTCTATATCTGGTACGGTCTACTCGTGTAACAGATCTGCAACAGCTTGCAGATTTGTAAAATATTTTTGTAAAAGCAGGTATTCTGTGGCGTAACATTATTGATTGTTCCAAGGAACAAGTTTCGCCGTAAATACAAATATTTTAATTAATTCCGGTATATTTTTGGCGCCGCTACTATTTCGCATCACTTAATTTTTGTAAAATCTTCCCTAACTTTGATAAATTAAAAAAGAAATATATATTTTTTATCGATAAGTGTTATGAAAAATAGGCGGGGCTAAAACTACTCTGGAATAAATTGAAATGTAAGCATCTATAGTTTTACAGTACATTTTGTACATTACGACTGCGTTCAATAGTTTTAAAGTGCAAGCGCAATAGGTCTACAACTTTATTTATTGTGTAACCTCAAATGTATACAGAGGAGGTTACATCGAGCATAAATTTTACATGGCCACTCTGTCTTAAAGTAAAACAGACTCGTCCTTTTTTTCTTCTTCTTCTTCATCCAAATTGATCGTTAAATGAAATAACAGAAGAATGAATTTATTTATTTTTTTTTTTTTAAACGCTGCTTTTTGATTTATTTGTTTATTTTGAGCCGTTCTTAAATCGTTCAAACATACAACAGAAGTATAAGTATGATAATTACAAAAAAAAAAAAAAAAAAAGAAAGAAAGAAAGAAAGAAAAGAAAACTGCTTATTGAAAATACAAACCGTAGTATCGCTGCTTTTCTACCTCTAACCGCTTACCTGTTATTTACGTCAAAAATGTTCCAAAACCCACAAATTTTTATATTACATGCTAAATGGTAGGAAAAAAGAATTTTTTTTATTTATTTATTTATTTATTTATTTAATTTTTTTATTTTCTCTTACCCATAAGGTAGAGAAAGTATTGTTTTTGGGTCAAATTTTCGAACGCGAGATTTTGTTATATTTACATGTTTTGATGTCCCCTGAATACGAAAATCATGTTTTTAGCAAATGGTCTGTGTGTATGTCCGTATGTCTGTGTGTCTGTGTGTCTGTGTGTCTAGAGCCTGATTAAGGGGGAAGCTCGCTCTTCACAGATTATTTATACTTACACCGTTATTTTTTAACAAATACTTTCCTCCTATAATTAAAAGAAAATTTTCATTAAAAATTATTTTAAAAGAATTCTGGTGTCCAATAACGGTGAGTAAATTGGATTGTTTTACACCGTTCATTTTTTATAAAAAATATTTCCTCGTCAAAGCGTGGAATTTCTATGACATGAAGTAAAAAATAATTGTAAAAATATTCCGGTAAGAGCGAGCTTCCCCCTTAATCAGGCCCTGTGTGTGTCTGTATGCCTGTGTGTCTGTGTGTCTGTCTGTTATCAGCATATCTCAAAAACAAATTATGGCAGAAAGTTCAAACTTGGTATTCTAAATGAGTATCATATAGGGACGCTACAGTAAGCTTTTCGTTAAGATCAAGCAAATGGTTCGTGTACAGGGACAATCAAGAGAATTCTAATACATTACGTCTATGGGGGAAATTGCAGGAAAGTAGAGTTTAACGTCTATAGACTGCACTAAACCAAATGAAACGAATATATATTTTTTGTAATTGAGATAGTTAATTGGGAAAAAAAATGTGTATGTAGGAGCCTCGCCTCCTAATGGGGGGGGGGGACAAGTCCCCCCTCGAGGGGAGTAAATTTTCATGATGGGTATCTTTCAACAGAGCTCGCCAGTACCTTTAAAACGAATGGTTGAACCATCGATCTGCGACAATTTAAAGCAAAGTTATCGATTTTTTTTTACTTTTAACGAAAAAAAAAAAATACTACTTCTCTAATATCGAAATTGTCTGCCTTATCATAAAAGATAATTTTTTTAATAATAATTTTAATACATTATTTTTTAATAACCGAATTAAATTCTATATCAATGTAGGTGCATTAAAGGGTTGAAGGGGGCGGTAGCCCCCCTCACACAGAACTAATTATCATATAAAACTCTTCAGAAGCCTAATATGAATTGTTTAACATAGGTTTACATAACAGTACTCGTTATCTTACCTATTAATCTGCAAGCTGTATTTATAGTATTAAATTTCAGGGTAAGAGAAAGTCGTGTGAGTAACACACCAGATTATTTTTTTTTTATGTTAGTGATTCAAAAGGAATATTTCAGATAACATCCCTGTGTTTTCTCATATAGAGTGTTCCTGATCTCCCTGTGTTTTCTCTGTGTTTTCTCAGTCTCTCCGCTTAAAGATATGAAGATGATTGTGCTTAAGAAAACGTTCGAGATATACAAATAACAACTGGTTTATTAAGGATGAATGATTAGATAGAACGTCAATCAAATGCATACTTGCCAACCATCTCATTATGAACCGCACAATTTTTAGTACCCGCCTTTTTTTTTTCACACCAATAATTTTTTAGAGTAATTTTATTCTTATTTAATCGTAACAACATTTGGAGAGAATAACTTTAAAAATATAGTGATGTGAAAAAAGGGGCGTTTTTTCAGGGGACGTTAACAATTGTACGGTTATTAATGGATAGCTGGCAAGTGTGCATTATGCCATCTAAACTATCATCAGAATATTCAACTATAGATTTACATGTTTGTGATGTTCAACAGTCATTTTCATTTATCAAAGAAGTTTCAACGTGACTCCTTTGAATTTTGATACTAAATAAAATCTAAAAGGATTTGGATTTTACAGACCTCTTAAACAGTGAATTACAAGCTAATTTTACGAATGTTCCGATGCAATTAAAAGAGAAAAAAAATGAGTATTCAACAAGAAAATTATAAAATTATAACTTGAGAATCAAATAACTAATTAAATTTAGTTTAAATTTGATCGTCGCAGTTAAGCGTACAGAGAGAGATGTCATGGAATGTAATTAACCCTTCGAGTACTGAATTATTTGATTTTAATGCCCAAGGGACGGATTTTATTTGTCGCTGTATGGAATGATTTTGAATTTTTGACAGTAAGGTCCGCAAGTGGGCGTTATTCTCTCATGTTACAATATTTCAGAACAAAATTTTCTGTATTCACATTTATATTACAAATTGATATACATTATAATTTTATTCTTTCTAATCAAAGTATTTGTATCCATAGTATATTTCTTTGTAAAATTGTGAATATTAATTATATATTTAAGAAAAAAATAGCATACAAATTGCAAAAGAAACGCCCACTGGTGAAGTTACAGGTTTTCAAATGATTTGAATCTACGTCAGCGGTCGAGAAAGTGTTAATATGTAAAAGTAATAAATTTTATTTGGAATATACTTATATTGATGATATAAGTATGGTTGTAAGATATAAAAAACGCCAGGAAAATGTTTGCACCCAGTGGCGGGGTTGCCGCAAACATTAACGCCTACTTCTTAAATTCAGATGACGAGTCAGACTCGTCCACCGTAACTTCGACCAATTAAGCACATGACGAGTCTCACATGTCAAATGTTCCCAAAGGGTTATCAGCTAAATATTTTGTACACAACGACATTACCTAAGTAAAAAATTACGAGGCATAAGAGAGTTGTCAATCTTTATAATTTATTTCAGATCATTTTTAGTCCTATGTTTCATTCATACTACATTTTTGAACATAGATTTCGTTTTTACTCAGTTGAAGTTACATATGGGAGAAATTTATTCTACCAAGTATGTGGTGTGAAAAAGGGTGGTTACTCACAGATCTCTGGCAAAAACTATACAATTGGCAACAGTGATATAGGACGTCGAGATAATTGAATTTAGAGAAGGTCTTATAAATTAATAGTTACTAAATTTAGCAGTGTTTGAACTGAAAGAAAGTGTTTACAGAATTATAGTTCACACTGATTAAATAAAATGAAAATTTCTATTAAAAATTTCAGGTAGGTAAAAAGTGCTAAAGTTGGCAACTATACATATACATACCAGCATGAAGTGAAAAAACCTTACACTTTCATCTGACGAGACTTAAATGTTCTAGATTTACGATGATTCGTTATCGATATTATTCGTATATCAATACCTAATAATTAGATTTTAATATCGGTAACTTCAGAGTGCGTAACCGCAACAAAACCGCAGCTATAAAATGTGACTGTAAATCAGTATTTTCTGTACTGTTTGGATAACGTAAAGTAATTATCAATTCTATTTTTTTTTTTAAGGTGTAATTTAGTTAAGCACTTCCAATAGTTATATACTTGCCGAAACGTCAGTGGAGGCCCTCTGTTGAGACTCAAAACGGTTTTGTGCTGTGGCTGTGTGTCTGTCTGTCAGTCGCGCGATAGCGGCCGCAAAAATAGCGCTATTGACTTAAAATTAAGTACACATGCTCATGAGCTCCACGAAATCAGCTGTATAGTTTTTGGTATGTATTCCATTTTTAGTTCGTATACAGGGACACGCCGCCAAAGTTTTTCTTATCATTACGGCCTATGGGAGGAATTTGTATGTATCACGATAGCGGCCACAAAAATCACGCTATTGACTTGCAATTTTGTACACGCGTTCATGTTCCCCACGAAATCAGCTGCATAGTTTTGGGTGTGTATTCCATTTGAAATTCGTGTACAGGGACACACCAAAGTTTTTCTTATCATTACGGCCTATGGGAGGAATTTGTATCTACCGCGATAGCGGCCACAAAAAACACGCTATTGATTTGCAATTTGGTACACATATTTATGAGCCAAACGAAATTAGCTGTATAGTTTTAGGTGTGTATTCCATTTGTAGTTCGTGTACAGGGACACGCCAAAGTTTTTCCTATCATTACGGCCTATGGGAAGAATCTGTATGTACCGCGAAAGCCACCGCAAACATCAAGCTATTGACTTCCAATTTCTGCCGAAACGTCAGTGGAGGCCCTATGTTGAGACTCAAAAGGATTTTGGATTCCGTCTGTCCGTCTGTCTGTCTGTCGTGCAATAGCGGCCGCAAAAATCACGCTATTGACTTGAAATTTTTTACTCATGTTCTTGATCCCCACGAAATTAGCTGTACAGTTTTAGGTGTGCATTCCATTTGTAGTTCGTGTACAGGGACACGCCAAAGTTTTTTTATCATTATGGCCTATGGGAAGAATTTGTATGTACCGCAATAGCGGCCGCAAAAATTCTCCGATTGACTTGCAGATTGACACATATATTTAGGCTTGGTATAGAAATAGCTAGTTATTTTTTTAGGTCTATACTTTTTATGGATTGTATACAGGGACACGCTAGAATACTTCACATTACGGCGTATGAGGTGAATTGCATTTAAACGCATTTTAACATCTTTACTTTGCAATCAAGAAAATTAAACTAGCGTACGTGAGTAAGATGTTTAAACTTATGTTGTTTGGAGAAAATATGTGTTCTTAAGCTTTCTAATTAAGTTTTTTTTTATCATTACGGCCTATGGGAAGAATTTGTATGTACCGCGATAGAGGCCCCAAAAATCATGCTATTGACTTGCAATTCGGTACACATATTCATGAGACTAACGGAATTATTTGTTCAGTGTTAGGTGTGTATTCCATTTGTCGTTCGTGTACAGGGACACACTAAAGTGTTTTTTATCCTTACGGACTATGGGAAAAATTTGTATGTACCGCAATAGCGGCCGCAAAAATCTTTCGATTGACTTGCAAATTGCGTACACGTTCCTGCTCTGCATATAAGTAGCTGTATAATTTTTATTGCTATATTGTTTATAAACTGTGTACAGGGACACGCCAAAATTCTTAACATTACGGCATATGAGGTGAATTTCGTTTAAACGCATTTTAATATCATTACTTTGCAATGAAGAAAATGAAATTAGCGTACGTGAGTAAGATGTTTAAAATTATGTTGTTTGAAGAAAATATGTGCTCTTAAGCTTTCTAATTAATATACAGGACCTTACAAAAGTGTTCTGACAATGTCACATAGTCATCAAAACGATGTTAAATTTGGAACAATAATTAATTTTAAACGCAAAATAAGATGAAAAACTTTTACTGGTGTATACAGTGTTTATTGTTTGTTTACAGAGACATAAGAAAGAATTTCGTAACATTAGAGCCTATGGACAAATTCTTATTTAAGCGCGCACAATTAATGCGTTTATGCTGAATTGAACTTAATAAAATTAACATACATTATAAAGATGCTTGAAATCATGTTTACTCTTAAAAAAGTTAATGTATAAACTAAATAATTTATGGGACCGCACAAAATAATTCCGAGTATGTACTGTAATCATCCAAATCATGTCAAGTTAGTTTAAAATAATAATGAGCTATAATTAATTAGGTTTATTCTTATTATTGGCGTTTATAATGACTGTGGCTACTTTTCCAGGATACATAAAAGAATTTCGTACTATTACGGTCTATAGTAGGTATTTTTTAAAAGTTTATTTTAACATGGTTACACCCCTTCAAATATAATGAAATTTTATCAGAATTTTAGAAGCATGTTTTCCTGTTGAAAATTGTGGGCGTAGAATTGGAAATTAGATTAAAGGTTACGCAAAATATTTCTGATATGCTATGTAATTTTTTTGGTATAAAATTTGGTAGTTATAAAATTTGGTATTTATGAATTTCAGGGAAATAATACAAGACTGTCGTTTATCAAGAATGTATATTGTTGCGAACATGGGGGTTCGTAAGTTGTCCGAGAATGAATGGCGAAACTTGCAAAAATTCAGTGATTTATTCACAGAAGGTTCCAGAAAAATGCAGATCTATAAACCAAGTATCAGCTTCAATTCAACCAGTAAAGACAGCTAAAACAACAGCCGTTAACAGCGAAACAACAGTACAAACTGTTTAGCAATAACACATAAAGCAAGTCTCATCCAAAGAAGCTCAAAGCAAAGCAGGCATTTGACGAAACTGACACAGATCTGAGACTGGCCGCTTTGGCGAAAATAATGCTCCTTTTATACTTTTCTATCGAACATAGACTGTTCTGGAAAATTCTCGTATCACATCAGCCATTGAGATTAGAGCTTCCATATTTGGTATATCCCTAATAAAGATTTTCTCGCGAAGATCGCCAAAAAAAATCGCCAAGGAGGGAAACAGTCGCCAAATTTGGCGCCAAATCCAATTCTTCCCTTATTGGACCTTTTTGATGCGTTTTCAAAGGAAAATTAGGCTATTTTAACACTAAAACGACTAGAAATGCACAAAATTAGCATTTTATTAACTTACTAAACCTCTTTGAAAGAAATTATGCAAAAATAAATGGAATTATTTACAATTCTGTAACACTTTATATGATATACAAATAGGTATACAAAGAGAGATAGAGCGTGGGGTTGAGGGGGGCGGTAGCCCCCCTCAGGAATGTATCTGATTATGGTAACAAGTCGATCGAATCAATATATACTATTATATAATAAGGAATAAATAAAAATAGCCTATTGAATAATGTCTGATGCAAATAGGACGTCGAGGCTCCTGATCTGCAGATCCACTAGTTCTAGAAAATAGTATATTCGCGTAATTTATTGCAGCACTGTATATATATATATAAATATGTATATATATATATATATATATATATATATATATATGTATGTATATATATATATACTGGTAAGGGCTTGACTAGTTCTATAAATGCAAGTATCTCACGTCATCTTCTGCTAGAATTGTAACTTTATTTTGAACATAAAAGCGTTAAATGGAATTTTATTGAAGATGTGTGCGGTTTTTATTTCCTGTCATAAATCTTATTATAAATTTTCCATTATTATTATTATTATTACTAGTTTTATTTATTTATATATTTATTTATTTTGCTAAAAATAATTTTTCGAACTACCGTACTGTTTTGTTCTGATTTTTTTTTTTTTTTTTTTTTTAAATAAGCCAATTTATTTATCACACTCTTAAACTACAAATATTCAGTAATGCATTTTAAAAAGAAAATAAACCTCTATAATCATTTTGTTTTAAATATGTATCGAATTTATAAAAGCTGCATAAAATACGGCATTATCCTGTAATACGATATTATCTTATAATTCTTTCTTAATTTCTTCTTTTAGCTTTTAAATTATAAACCTGGGAAAAAAACCCACATTTAAATAAAAAATTTTCCTATGCAGAATATTTTTCCGTGTTATGCTTGTCTTCCTTCTTAAAATATCTTTAAATTTTCTAGTTATTACGTATGTAAGTGAATAGTAATATACTAAATGGTGAACACAGCCGTAAGCGTCAACGCTAATGAATGTAATAAGCTCCACTTGCGTACGTATAACTTAACAGTTTACAGTAAGGCTCCTATATATACGAGCTGGCACATCAGGCATTTTGTTGCCTTAGGGTTGCCACATGTACCCAGCGCGTTTCTCTGATAAATAAAAGACAAACATTTTTTTTTTTTTTTTTTTATCGTCTTACGTTACTTTCGAGTAACTTGTTTTATTATATTTCATAATTTTAGTTAAGTAAACTATGATATGGAAGTTTGTTTAGCGATAAACGCTATAATCATTCAAGAAGTGAATATAAAGTGTTCACAGACCTTCTATTACTGTGTATTTGAGTTTGGCGACATTTTGTAAAAGAAACAGAAACCGCCCTAACAACACATCTTACCCCAGTACATCCATAGGATATCCTCAGAATAAAATGACATCCTAAGAATGTACTGTGAAAAAAGTGTGTTTTTAGGAATATTATTGTTGCTTATTGCTCTTGACCGGATTAGCTTCAGATCAAGATTTCTTAAAATCATTAGGGAAGCGATAAGGACGCCAAGCGGGAATGCTGTCATCTTCGGAGGCAAAAAAATGGCGGTGATGTGCCGGCCTATTATTTTGTTTAGGGGCTCTAGTTTAGAAAATTCGTTAAAACATTTCAAAGCTGTTCGGTTAATGCAGCTTTTTAACACGAGTGCAAATGCAAAGACAATCACAGATTCTGTTCAATGCTATTCAAAATTTCTTAGATTTACACATTTAAAAGTTTTCGTATACATTTTCTGGTTTCAACCTCTTTAACTATAGCATAAATTGATCTCCGACTATCATGTTTATTGAAGGTAATACAAATACAATATATGGTTTAGAAAAAAGAATTATTTATAACAAAGAAGCGAAATTATAAAGTTACTGTAATGGAAGACCTTTTTCCTTTTTCTTTCTTTCCTTAATTCTTCAAATGTTGTGCTTCCAAAACTGTCTTACTGTGATTGTTTATAAAATACCAAATACCAAATCTAAAAATTCTGCGTTAGTATTTACTTTGTGTAGATAGTATTCAACTAATTAAATTTGTAGTAACATGTTTATAAATAACTTTTAAATTTTTAAAACTATATTCCCATATTCTCATTTATTTATGCAGATCTTGATTTTACAAAAAATTTTTAAGATTGATTATGATTATTCATTTTGTCTATTTGTCTGTCATTTTGTCTTTTTGTGTGACAGCTGTGTGATAACGTAGGCATTGTATGTTAAAGGCTAAATGATATTACGAGTATGCACGGGCGGAAAATATTACTAATCAATGCACACCGAATAATATTCCTATTTAAATTTAAATTAGGAAATAATTTTTATTTGTGATTTTTTAAGCAACGATCTCAAATTACGCGTGGTTTGATCAAATAGACTTAAAAGGTGTATTTATGTAAATTACATAATAACAATATATAAAAGCACCCAGTGGTCGAAAGTCGACCATTTTTAAAAAAAAGCATATAAATAATAAATATGGAAATTCGGAGTTTCCGTATAAAAGAGATTCTTAGATTTTATCCTAAAAATAAATAAATAAATAAAATGCAGCATAATAAATAAATTATAGCATAGCAGCTCCCTCTTTTCTCTAATATGCACCCAAATTGACTCAAAATAGTTTTACATATCAGGGGATTTTATGTCTTCAGATTTCGCTACCAGAATTTTTTTAAGTGATATTTTTGACAGCTTTCTAGTGAAGTTTAGCAATTACCTATAACCAAAATTACAAGTCGTAATTAATGGTGGGAAATAAAATAAAAAGCAATTACATATTATTTATTAATTAAACTAAGTTTGGTACATTTTTATGTAATAGAAGTTGAAATATAGTCTTCTCGTAAACGGCATATAATTGCAGCACATCAGCGCCATCTATCAACCAATATGTACCCAAATTAAGAGAACATAGTTTTACACAAAATCCATCTCATCTATTGCGTTTGAAGAGTTAATCCCAGGGATGGAGCACGGGTGCAGAATTCCTACCACTCTCAATGTAGGAAAAATTTGTACTTCTTAAATCAACGATATTATAGTTAGAAAAATTTCTTAAACAAATACCGGTATGAATTCTGCGCCCGTGTGCCATCCCTGTAATCCACTCAGGGATCCAATATTTCCACATGCACTATAACTTCGCAACCAACAAATTAACAGGTAAACAATATAATCAATGTATTTTACAAATTATTCAGTGTACCTTAATCACATTTAGCATATACAATTCGGTCCATTTTTCACTAATACATACAGAGATACAACCATCTGAGAAACCGCATAAAGTATTAGCAACAACACTTATATAGACAAAGATTCAGTAATAATAATTTTTGATTATAGAGTAGGTGCCGCTTAATGTGATCTCTTTGGGACATATACTATTTGATAACAATAATCGATTGATAACAATAAACGAAAAGTATCAGGAATACAAAATTTTAATTTTACTTCGTACTTCGTACTGAGTAACATTTACTTTTGGAGTACAGATTTAAAAAACAATGATCCATTTAAACGCTATATTGAACAAATCGTTAAAATAGGTCAATAAAAAAGGTCTTCCAAAGTTGTCTGCCTTTTTTTTTTTTTTTTTTTTTTTTTTTGTTAACATATTATTGATAAAACTTCCATACCTGAAAGAAGTTTTTCGCAAAAGTCCCCAGCAGTGCTTCTGTGTTGCACTCCGAATCCCAAGATATGGCGAGACTGTATCATTTTAGTAGAAGTTGGAGGATCCTTAACAATGTTTTCAACATGGTCATAATCTTCATCTAATGCTTTTTCATCTTTTTTTTTTTTTCGATGGAACAATATATAGCTCGGAATACATCTCCATGAGTCATCGATGTAGTCACTTGGGCGATCTCATCTATAGACATCCATTCTGCAAAGATATTTTCAGTCATGTCTTATGGTACGAGTACTGTTTCGTCGAATTCCGGTATGTCCATACCTCCGTCAGCTTTAACGAATCCACCGTGCGAAAAACAGTTCTTAATTGTTTCCTCGGACACTTTATCCCGCTATAGTGAACAGATACGTGTGTTCTGGCAAGGCACGAAAATAAAGTGCGGTTTCATCAGCATTGTAGATGCTGTCAGGTGAATAAAGAGCGATTATTTTCGGCCATTCCTCGGAAATCCATTTTTCTGCAGCTGAAAAATCAGCATCTTTTTTTACTTCATGGTATATTTGAACACAATATTCTCTCTTTTTCGCCCTCGATTAAACCACCCAACTGTTGCGAAGAAATTTCCTTTGCCCATTTTAGAAGCAATATCTTCAGCTTTCTGCCACATTAAAGGAACGTTTATGCATGCACCATTTTCCCTAACATTCTCAAACCACGGTTTCAAAGTAGATTCGACTTCTCCATCATTTCCAGTACGTCTTTGCTTACAGATCAAATTTGCGTTCGTCTTCGCTTTATTGTCAATATCGTCGTGATTTTTTACGATTTTACAGAGTAATGGCTGAGAGGTTTTTAGTGCAGCATCAGTGTTTCTCTGACTCATCTTGGATAAATTATCAACTAGTTTCAAAATGTCAATTTTGCCCTTAAGAGTTAAATCATTGCGTTTTCTTTCCATATCTAAAAGGCTTGGATTATGCAAATGGGCAGAGAGAAAAAATTCAGAGAGGCCCTCTATTTTGGGGGGGGATTCTCACTTTGATTTTACAGTTTGAAATTGTTGTTGACTGAATGAAAAAAAAGAAAGAAATCGAAAATGGTACTTGTAAGTAATAACAATAAACGAAGGCGCTGATTAAAAGACGATTTTTTTAACATGTGTTAATATACAAGCGTACGGGACTTCGCGATACTGATAATATAAAAGGCATGATAACATTATCTGCTATCACATTAAGCGGCACCTACTGTATATATCACACATCACGTTTGGTACACGTATAGCATAGAAACTAAAATATAACATTCAATCAAAGTGAAAATATTGCACATTAACAGTGTCACCTGCCATCCGATGTGTATCCAAAGTGAAAAAGCATAGTCTTATCTGATATGCATATCACATAAAAGTTTGGTGTATGCGCATATCATTGAATCTGACCAGGAAAAAATCCCTTCCTGTAATAATAAATCCAAACAAGTATCAATCGAAAGAGTGTATATAAACATGTTTCTTGACGCATAAAACAACTGCCCTCGTCAGCTCATTTTCCAGTTATAAATTCTGAAAGATCGTTAATGATCGGTATAACCACACCTGAATCGATAAGAGCTTATTGAAATAGGGAATGAGATCCAAAACAAACAGAAATCGAAAGAGTATAGAGAAGCGTGTTGTTTGATGCATAAATCTGTTTTCTATTTCAGCTTTGAGATACATTCTATAGAGATACAATGATGAAAATGTAGAATATAAAAACTGATGAAAGCTGTGGTTCAGGCAAGTTTTATCGGGACTCCTCCCACTCCTTTCTCGTTATTACATTTTTACTCAAGCTTAAATGTAGATTTCTCGAGAACAGGCTCACGAGGGCAAACAGGCTAAGCGTCAAAAACACGTTAGAATATGCGTTCTTGAATGAACATCATTTAGTCAATTTATACTATTACATTACTTGGAAGGTTTCCTGGTGAGATAAAGACATCTCTTAAACTGAATTAAATATGGCACAAAAGCCCTACGCGTCCATCAATTTGCCCCCAAGATCAAAGCATAGTGTTCCACGTACTGGATGATATATTCCAAATACTAATCATACAAATTTAAATCAAGATAAAAACAAATATAAGCCTTGTTTAAATTTCGTCGATTGTTTAGTAAGACACAAAATGTTTCTAAAATAGTTTACAGTCTGTATAATATAAATTGAATAAAAACATTAGAGGTGCAAATGTTAAACATAAAACTGAAAGTAAAGATAAGATTTTTTGTTTTAAGTGTTTAACTAAATTTATTTATTTATTTATTTTTGTTTATTTATTTTTTATTTATTTTTATTTATTTTTTATTTTTTTATTTTATTTTATTTATTTATTTATTTATTTATTGTAATTTATGAAAAATTTTTATCTAAAATATAGTACTACTCAATAATATATTATAAAGAAAGGATATTTATTTTCTGTTCTGTGACTCTGTCAATTAAAGACCTTTGAAATACATTTAAATTTCTTACTTTTCAAAACGGTCTTCTCTCAATAGTTACACACAAATATGAAATTACATATATTAGTTGTATGTGTTTCTCAAAGGTGCTACGGACAACTTTTGAGTGTAATTTTTGCAAAACAACTTCGGGGTTTTCACTGCATTTTTATTTATTTGGAGGTTTCATTTTTTGCCATGTATATATTTATTACGAAATAGTAAAGTAACGACGTAAACTGAGATTCTGAAATGTACACATGATTATCATGATTTGCTTTTTCATGGAACACTTAATCAATATGTAAGGGGGATCGGAAAATAATGTCGTCTGTAATTAAAATACTGACATCGGAAATTTATCCTGGATAAAATTTAAGATATTCTTAGGTAACTTATAAGATGGTTATTTGTTAAAAAAAAAAAAAAAAAAAAAAAAAAAAAAAAACTTTTACTTACTAAACGTATTAGTTATATGGTACAGCACAGCCTCGGTTATCCGAACCCCGATTAACCGAGCTCCGGGTAAACCACTTAACGCCCCCCTTTCTTTTTTTTTTCCCTGTTACAAAATGTTTCGTTTCTGCTCGTAAAAATTTTCGACCTCTGGTTTTTGAAGGATTTATATGTTTTGAGAGTTGTAAAACACAATTTGGCCAATTTTAGAAAATCTCTGTCTGTTTGTGTGTGTGACAAAATTTTGTGGCGACTGTATCTCAGGTACTACTGTACGAAATTTTATACAAATTGGTATGTTGTTACACATTGACATAAATTAGTGCCTATCAGCTTTTCGTAAAAATTGTCTAGCAGCTTGCGTTGACATCCCGCTTTTTCTAAATTTTTAACATGGTGGTATAGAACAAAATTTTGTATAAATGTGCATAAAGAAAATTATTTTTTTAATAATCCAGGCTCACAGCGTTCCTAAAATTTTAGGAATTTTAGGAATCATTTTGCTACATTCTCACCACTGTTTTAAATGAACACTTATTTACCTAATACTTAAACATTAAAACCTTCAAAAAATAAAAATGTTTTTAACAATGGTGGTGGCAGTATAATGAAACGCGAGTAAATATTTAGGAACACTGCGAGGTCTGATACTCATTATGAAATTTGAAAGAATTATTTGTAATACAGATAGTCATTTGGAGAAAAAAATGTGTGTGTAGAAGCCTCGCCTTCCCTCTGGGTAAGAAGTCCCCCCTCGAGGGCAGTAAATTTTTATGATGGGTATCTTTCAAAAGAGATCGCCAATACCTTTAAAACGTATGATGGAACCATCGATTTGCGATAATTTAAAATAAAATTATTGATTTTTTTCATTAATAATAATAATAATAATGTAATATTGAGAATAAAATTAACTTTTTTTGAATATTTAATGTTATACTACTTCTCCAATATGGAAACCGTCTGCATTATCATGGAAGATTACTGGATGCATATCCGGCTGTAAACATGTGTTTTATATTGTTTCCGCGTGAAATTTTTAGATTATAAGTATTTGTGATAATATCCTTTTAGATATTTATTTATTTTCTGTATCTCTTTCAATTTAAAAAAATGTCGTAAGATATAACATACGTTATAGTATTTTGGCTTAACACAGCTACTTTAACTTTTAGAATCTCGGAATATTTTTGCTCCTTAAAATTTTTCGTTCCCTGAAGAGAAATTCTTCTATTTTTGAAAATCTTTTTTCATTTGTAATAGCATTGTTTTTCTTTTCTTTAATTAAAAATTATAGATGAACATTCCTTTTTATTGTCAATATGTTGTAATTTATATATACATATATAATTTAGGAAAGTCAGTTGTATCATTTTTCTTTCTCGTTTTATAAATATCACCACTTTCTTTTATCATTCAATTATTCTCTTATTAACTATCACTTTTACCATAACTTTATCTTATAATACTGTAAAGGTTTTCATGACTTATGCGTGCCGCATGGTTTTATTTTTGTTCCTAATAAAGAAAATTAACTTAAATATTGTCTTACTCATTTTAACTCTCCATATAACCATATCACATAACAAAATAAATAGTTTTATGATTTATGAGAGCCGAATTGTTTATCTTATTTATGTTTGATAGCATCCATAGCAAGCAATAACAGCAAGCAATAATAGCAAGCAACTTAAATACCAAGTATTCTCAAAGTCACTTTGCATTTTATCCTACACATTTCTAATAACGGGAAAAAAAAAGCTACATACAATGTGACTGGTGCAGGATTTTACTTTGCTGTTTTTACTATTCTACAGATTATTTTATACGCGTGCAAATATAAAACAATTATACTAAATTCTTTATTTACACACCTCAGAATGTATAATTATTACGATATTCCGTATAATACGTAAATATTTTATATTTCACCAGTATATAAATTCTACAATTCACGTAATTTTGCATCTGTTCGGATCAATATTAACAGTAATTTATAGAAAGTTTAAAACATATGTAAAAATGTGTAAGCTGTTTATACATATTGAAAAATATCGTACAATTTTATAAATTTCCAGTACATAATCACAAGCCTTTTGTCGGCTGCGTAACACGTTAGTAGTCGCTAGTTAGTCGATTCGCCAACCATCTCTTCAGTTTTGCCTCACTTTCGCATTCAATAGCCACCAAAAATTTTTAGAAGTGCCATTTGATATACATAACACAGGTCGACATGTAAAATTTTGGCTGATCTTTATGTTTTTTGGTGAGCTGAAATCGAAAATGAAGCCGGTTTTTCTCTATCACGTACAGATTTTTGTCAATACAGGTGCTTACCTGTACAATTTCTTCCATTACTCTTCCCCTACTATAATTATATGATAAGTTTTATTGTATGTTTCTATGATTAGTTAATCATGGATACCTATTGCTGTAATTCCAATAGTCTAGTTCTACATGAAACAATACAAACCATCCTACCTACTGTTACGGTGATATATGTAATAATCTGGTATGTCACTCACACGACTTTCTCTTACCCAGAAATTTAATACTATAAATACAGGTTGCATATTTAGAAGTAATATAACGAGTACTGTTATGTAAACTTGTGTTAAACAATTCATATTAGGCTTCTGGAGAGTTTTATATGATAATTAGGTCTGTGTGAGGGGGGCTACCGCCCCCCTCAACCCCCCGTTTCATTAATGCACCTACATTTATATAGAATTAAATTCGGTTATTAAAAAATAATTCTGTTTTTTAAAAATAATTTATTAAAATCATTAATTTAAAAAATTATCTTTTGTGATAATGCAGACGATTTCCATATTAGAGAAGTAGTATAACACCAAATATCCAAAAAAAAGTCCATTTTATTCTCAATATTAAAAAAAAAAAAAAAAAAAAAAAAAAAAAAAAAAAAACGTTTTTTTTTTTTTTTTTTTTTTTCTAAGGGATTTTTTTTTCGTTAAAAGTAAAAAAAATCGTTAACTTTGTTTTAAATTATTGCAGATCGATGGTTCAACCATTCGTTTTAAAGGTACTGGCGAGCTCTTTTGAAAGATACCCATTATGAAAATTTACTCCCCTCAAGGGGGGACCTCCCCCCCAGGGGGGAGGCGAGGCTCCTACATACACAATTTTTTTCCCAGTTAACTATCTCTATTACAAAAATATATATTCGTTTCATTTGGTTTACTGCAGTCTATAGACGTTAAACTCTACTTACTTGCAATTTCCCCCATAGACGTAATGTATTAGAATTCTCTTGATTGTCCCTGTAAACGAACCATTTGCTTGATCTTAACGAAAAGCTTACTGTAGCATCCCTATATGATACACATTTAGAATACCAAGTTTGAACTTTCTGTCATAATTTGTTTTTGAGATATGCTGATAACAGACACACACACACACACACAGAGACACACACACACAGACGCACACACAGACACACACACACACAGACACACATACAGACACACACACACACAGACACACACACACAGACATACAGACAGACAGACCATTTGATAAAAACATGTTTTTCGTTTTCAGGGGCCCTCTAAACGTGTAAATATAACAAAATATCGCGTTCGAAAATTTGACCCCAAAACAATATTTATCTACCTTACGGGTAAGAGAAAGTAATAAATAATGTTGGTAAATATTCTGTTTTGACAAGAATCTATACGTGATAGAGAAAAATGGGCTGCATTTTCGGTTTCAGCACATCAAGAAATATAAAGAGCAGCTAAAATAATCAAATCAAATTTTGTCAACTTCACTTTATACAAGGTTCTTCTATCATAAGGTTGGGCCATTTGAATAGTAGCCAATCAGAAGCAAGCAGAAGTGAAACGTCACAAGGCGGAAGACAGAAACAAACTACGATACAAGATATACAGCTGTTAGCCCAGAGCTAGCTATTACTTACTATAAAATATATTCTATAATCTGATATAAATATTACCCAAAAACGAAAATCAAGAACGGTATTTCATGAATAAAAGTACATTCGATAAAATATTTATTTTAAATACATATAAGTTCATAAAAAATTATAAAGCTTTCGCGTTTTCGGCTATGCATTTGTTTACATTTATAATACTTCAATAAAACGATAACTTTCAATTATATTAAAATGAAATGAAATAAAAATGCAGTTATTTAATTGTTTTACTCAAAAGAAAGCACACATATTTTTTTTTTTTTAAAGAATGTAAAATATATACATTTTACAGTACGATCGCGATATGTTTGTTTACATTTCAGATATTTCAAGAAAATTATGAATTTTAATTTTATGAGTAAAAATGAAATATAAGCACATTTTTTTTTAAATATTTGTTCAAAACAAAACACTTATATTTTTCAATTTAAAAAGAAATACACAATATATGAAGTTATCTGTAATATTATAATAAGTTTGTTTAACTTTTAAATACTTCAACATTGTCATGAATTACTTCAATAAGACGATGAATTTCAATTATACTAAAATGAAATGAAAGAAAAATGCAGTTATTTAAAAGTTTTGCTCAAAAGAAAGCGCACGTATTTGTTTAAAAAATTATATTCATTGTTTAAATATGTAATGACAGAAATAGTTTCAAAACATTTTGCTCATGTTGGCTTGTAGGTATTTTTAAAACTATTTTCATTGGAAAATATGTGCTACTACTGACACTTTTAACATGTTATTACAAAAGCTACATTGAAACGTGTTACTACATAAATACAATTTCATAAAATTTTCAATTATCCAGATACTTTCTACAGAGTATTAAAGAAAGAAAAAAAAATTAAGATTAAAAAAAGTACCTAAGATTTTCTTTTTGTTGTTTTTTTTTTTTTTAAACAAAAGTTTATTTTATTTTAATTGCATTAACTGCAAATTTAATTTTGAACTGCAGAAATATTTTTGTGTGTACAGTGTATTTATTTTTATCCACTACATAAATTAAACATATTGTTTATTATGAGATACCACAATTTGTTTCATGTTTCATAAAGATAATAAATTTTAACAAAATCTTAATTATGTCCCTATTTGAAAAATAATAAAAAAATATATCACTTATGACAGCAGGCAACAGGCATTGGCTACTGTCTGCTTTCAAAAGAGTATACTTGAAAATCGAAGGGAAGTAGCATAAACATTTAACAAACATACTTATTACATGATTATTGCTAATTTAATATCCCTTTGATTTATTACTTCTGATCTTGAAAATGTATGATATAATGTACATGATGATATATTACTTACATGATTTGATTTTATGAGCAATCTATCTATTGCTATTATACATTCCAGTTTTTCATCAATGTTCTATCACTTCCAACAATCTATTCTTTAAAAAAATTATGTGCTCTAATACGGAGCACGTCAAAGAAGCAACAAAAGACGTAGATTAAGATTATCATACGGTACATTTAAACAAATTCGATTAAAAGAAAAGAAAGAAAAATTAAATCATAAAAACGCAATTTAAACACACTTATTTCAAATGTAAACAAGATTTGATCCATTCGGCTTAGTGACGTAGTGCGCGAGAAATCTCAAATAGCTAAAAATTCGCGCATCTATGAAATGGCACCCCCCCCCCCCCCCCGACTTTATAACCAACGATTATTAGAGTCGATTCGACTTTTAATGCTACTTCTAAAAATTTTTGGTGGCTGTTGAATAAAAAAAAAAGGTTTGGCAAATCTGAAGGGATGGACGACGCAACGACAAACTAACGACTACTAACGGGTTAATTAAATAACGCGTTCTTATTATAGAAATCTTGGTTATATTAAATCAAAGAAAAGCATTGCAAACGATTATTGAAATTAAAAAATAAAAATAATTAATTTAAAAAATATGTGGTATTTATCTAAGGGTTTAGTAATAATAATAATACTTTTCTAGAAAGATTTTTCATAACCCTTGAAATCATCATTATTTTATTTTTTATTAAAATAGCATTTTTACATTACTATAACTTACCTTCTACTGTAACCAATTTACCAATCTATCAGATTCCGAATATTTACTGCACATTCTTTTATTATGTTATAAAATATAGCATTATCGTAATAACCTGAAGCGATAAAATCCTTTAATAACTTGTAGATCAATACTTATGTTACTTCTAAAATTTATGCCCGTTTGTTTTATTAGAAACGATCTTTTAACGGACGTAAAATCAGGTAGAATAGTAAATCTGTGGATTATTTTCTTTAAAATTTGTCTAACGTTTATTGAAAAGAATTCTAAAACAAAGCTTCGATTTATTAATCAGTTGTTAAGATACGTCCCTTCGATAAAAAAAAAAAAAATAAATAAAATAAAAAATAAAAAATAATAATATTAAATAATAATAAATAAATAAATAAAGTAAAAATTAACTTTAATTCTGTTTAATAAGAAAAAAAAAAAAAAAAAAAGAAGAAGAAAAAGAAGAAAAAAGAAGTAGAAGAAGAAGTTTCTAAAAATAATATATAATGAAATTTATTTAAATTTTCTTTATGTTTTATTTGCAACATTATAGAAATTAATGCATTTTATAATTTTTTTAATCTTTTTACACTCTTTTCTTTTTTTATTCCGTTGTGGAAAAAATGACAAAATCTCTCAAAATATTATAAAATTTGTATGAAACGTAAGGAATATCGTTATTGCTTAATATCAAGAAGTTTATTACTTTTTTACGTATACTATCATGCACGAGTCAGAAAGAAACTGGAAACATTTAATAACATATAAATAGATGCATGTTTAAATCTACTCCATAACAATTTTATTGCTAATATTTAATATTTAACGAGTATAAAGTTAGATAGATCAATGAATCTTTGTTTCGAACTATTAAAGTATAAAATTTATTTCAAATTGCATTTTAAACTTCATTTTATGAAATATATAAACAATAGTTAAGAAAAATAAAATTGAGGCAAAGCTAATGTGTCGGTAGTACATTCTGAATTAAGTTCATGAATTAATCCTTTGAGGTACAGTCACCCCCCAAAAAAAAACGCCACCCCCCACCTAATTTTGCCGTAAATTATCGTAGAAACATGCGACTGCTACCAAACAGTTTGTAATAACGTCTAGTTTATAATGCTATAGTTAGATTTTACTTAGGGGGTCATCTACATATTAAAACTGACATCAACTTCATTTTTTTCAATAGTAACCCCCATTTTTTATAATTTATTTGAATTCTTTGGATCAAATCATCACGGAAAATGGTATAGTTTATATATTTCGCTCAATTTTTCATAGAGTTATAAGCTGTCAAAGTTTGGGGGTGCTAATGTTAAATGAATGTGACAAACATTAAATCATATCTTCCGAAATAATTATGATATTTAAATTCTGTTTTTTTTTATTCGTTAGAATGAAGTAACCCAAACATATTCCATGCAAATTTTTGCTAAAAAAACATTTTTTGAATTATGAAAATTATTTATAAATTCATATTTGAAAAAATTATGAATTAGGACTTATGTTAATTTTTGCACGAATAGAACGGGCATCATCAAAAACATAGGTTTCCAAATTTACAGCTCGTTCCTAACATTATTTTTTGAGTTACAGTGATATTTCACTTTTTATTCCTGTTAGGGGGCCGTCACTTGTTATAATCTGTATCCTCTATAAGTAAATGTTTGTATATAATTTGACGGAAAACTATTTTAATTTACCTTTATGTTATTTTTATTGTTTCCTAAGCAATATTTCGATGTTTAATATACAAATTGGCATGTTTTTGTAAAGTTATCACAATGTAGGCGAGGGATTGTGAAAGAATTTCAAAAGAAAAGAAGCCCCGCCTCTGATTCGCTGAAACACTATTTAAAAAAAAAGACAAATTTGCATATTCCTATTTGACTCTATATGTGACGCTGGTAAGCATAAATCACAATGGTATTTACTACATCGATTATTGAAGACAAAACTTAAATAATTTAATTACAAATATGAAAATAATTTTGCTTTATATTATAAAGTTTTAGAAAATTTGTGAAAGGGCGTGGCTATTTACATTAAGCCTTGATATGGAAGCTATGTTGCTGTTTTTCGATGCTGCGAAATTTACAAAATATATTTGTGTTAATATACTATACAGATAGAAGAATAATTATATAATATCAACAAATCTTCTTTAATCAATATGTTTATATACATTACTGTATGGAAATATTTATATATGAATATTGTATTTATTTTTAATGAGAGATATAAACACAAAATACAAAAAAAAAAAAAAAAAAAAAAAAAAAAAAAGAAGAAGAAAATGTGTTATAAATTTTTATAAATCAAGCAAAATATATATGCATACTTGCCAACCTAACCCGTAACATTGTTAGTTCCCGCCCCTGTGTGTAAACAATGTAATTTTTAGAGTAATTAACTTCAAATACATTTACGATTAACTCATTGAGCGCCACGCGAATTCTTATGGAAATCCCATTCAGGCCACACGTGCTGCTTAGAAGCGTGTTATGTTTATCGAGTTTCAATAAACCCCATTAGGCCTTAACGATATAATCCTATAAAAATCCTATTAAAAAAAAAAAAAAAAAAAAAAAAAAAAAACATGAAGTAAATTTTAAATAAATTGTCAGTAATTACTTAAAACTATGTAAGTTCTGTAGTTTTATATCATATTTTACACTGCCGGCTGACTTAGCCTAAATGGAAAGATCAGTGTCAGCCACCGATGGCTGACACGGCTCTAAAAAGACTGATGTGAAAAAAATGTACGGAAAGGGGCGGGACCAGTAATCTTCCGGGATAGGTTGACAAGAATGTATATACATAGAGCAATGTCAGAAAATGTTCTTTATTTTTTATGAACCAAATGAATGGTATTTTTTTTTCTGAATAGTCTATGTATTAAATATAATGCTGCTTTAAATACCCTTTAAATGAAAAGTTTTATTACATAAAGTAATTTTCTGGCACTTTACAGCTCCCAAATGACACACAATACAAAACCCCGCCTTTTTCCAGTGTTTAAAGGGTATTAACGTTTAATATGCTTTATATTCGTTTTGATCTTTCTTTCTCCTCCTTATCTTCTTTTTTCCTTAAAAAAAAAAAAAAAAAGAGTTATGTAACATTTTGACCTTTTCAAGTGAAGATTTAGATTAAGGGTAGTCAGCCTTTCTATACCCACCGTCCACTTCGGTATCTGTGTTAAAGTGTAGAATTTTAGAACATCCCATTAAGTAGTAGGATTTATTATTTTACATATTAATTTGTTACACATTATAAAATATAAAAGCAAAAGAATATCGTGGAGATTTATGTAAAAGTTTTTAATAATGTCATGAAAAAAAAATAATAATAATAAATTAAAAAAATAAAAATAAAAAAATCTGTTTTAATATTTTAAAAAAGTCAATTAAAGAAAATGAAAGTATTGCAGTATCAGAACAAACTCCCATTGTCACTCTGAAACGGCCGTGGGAACCAGGTTTAGTGCCGTCGTTTCAGAGAATTATACGGCAGCTTGAGTTAAAATAATTTTGAATTTTCAAACAAATTTAAACCATACATCTTTTTTTTTTTTTTCTTTTTCTTTTGATAGATATTTTAAGATCTATTCAAGCTATTTAATTTTCTTCAAATGAAGTGAACTATCTGATGTTTAATCAATAGAAACCAATAAAAATCTTTTAATTCATAAACTAACTCAGAAAGTTCTGTGAAATAGTCATTTTTTTTTATTTTATAATTAATATTTCTGAAATGTTTTTCCGGTGTGAAACTTAATAAATAATGTATACTGGGTGGTAGATCGTGATTTATGTTTTCTAAATGTATAGACAGACCCTTAATACATTTTCACGTGTAACTCTATTTAAAATTGATTTAAGGTATATAAATAGGTAGGTTTTTCGAACCGCCTTGACCTCAGAAATCTGAATATGAAGTCAAAAATAGGGGTTGCTATTGAAGAAAATGAAGTTAATGCCAGTTTTAATATGTAGACGACCCCTTAGGCAAAATTTAACTATAACGTCATAAACTAGACGTTATTACAAATCGATCGGTACCAGTCAAATGTTTCTACGATAATTTACGGCGAAATTAGGTGGGGGGGGGGCGTTTTTTTTGGGGGGGTGACTGTACAAGGTTAAAAGGTAATTTAATATCGACAACTAACACAAATTATATTCAAATTTAGAAGAAAAGAAATAATTGTTTTTATTTTTTCCCGCCAATTTAAAATTTTGTCAGAAATATCCAGGATGAGGTTTAGCAGAGCCTCTTAAACTAGTTGCCTTCCGTGTGGTTCGGAAACTTGGCAACAGTTCAAGCGGTACACAGCGCCACCTGGTACAGACTGCGCGACTCTTTTATTTAACTGACACCAATAACTTTTATATAACGGACGTTCCTTCTGTTTTTTTCGCCTTTTATGTATATTAAATCCCACTTTAAAAAAAATTTTAGTGACTGTTGAAGTCACTCAATCTGTAGCAGATGCAGCAGTCTAACGCTTGAACTGTTGCCAAGTTTTCGAGCCATGCGGAAGGCATCTAGTTTAGGAGGCTATTGTATTAGCAGTTAGTACTAAATAGTGTGCTTCAAAGAGTTAAAAAGTGTGCAGAAGCGCTTTGTTAAGAGTAATTTATACACCAGGTAGTTTGATTTACTTTAACTTGTTTAAAGAAACTCAGGAAAAATTAATAATCCTTCTCTTTATTCTGGTATGTGATAAACTGAATACTATGCAAATTGATTGAACTATACTATTTGAATTGATGTTAATACTACTGATTTAATTGGTAATATTAATGCTATTTGAATTGATCTAATTGATTAATTGAATTGAACATTATTTAACCCTTTTAGGGGCGGTGGTATATGTGTTATACCACCTAATTTTGCTTATCAACTGAAAAATTTCTTTTACCTTTACTGACTTTTTTACCTGTACTGACAGCATTCATATATTACTTTTCTTCTAATCTTGTTCTCAAACTCTGGTGGCACTTGATTTTAAATGGACTTAAATTCATTGCCCCTGAAAGTGTTAAGGTATTTATTTATTTTTCTTTAATTATTTTAGATGTTTGAAAATTTATTTATTTATTTTTGTTTTTTATTTTTTCTTAAATATAAAAATTAAACAACATTTCTTTAGCTAATTTAAATAATTTCAACTTTGGACTTTTTGTTTGTTTTATTTATCTATTTATTTATTGTTTTTCAAATCTGATTATTATTATTTAATTATTTATTTCAATAATATTTTAAATTTTGAAAAACTCCTAATATAATACCTTCTTACAATTACCATTTCCAACAGAAAAAAAAAAAAAAAAAAAAAAAAAAAAGCAACACTTGTTGGTGCAAATATAATTCAGGTTTCACTCGGTTAATATAGAATTATATTTACGTGCACAACGTGGAGTGTACATAATTTTTAAAGGATATAAATGACTCTCAATATTTAAGCGAAAATATTATTTTTTATTGAAGAACTTTAGTAGAAGTACTTTAATATATTATTTTACCTTGTCTAAGAAAACTGCTCAGGAATTAAAATTAATACCTCATATACATACAGTAAATAAAATATTATTTTAAATTAAATATTCATCGCAACTTTTTACTATATTTATTCGTTTTGAGGTTTCGTGAATGCAAAAGTCATGTTTTTAATGTTTGATCTTTCTCTCTGTTTCTTAGCAAAGTAACTTTTACGCCTTAACGCGCGCTGTTCTCGCTGCGAGGACGCAAAATATAAGATCCAGCTGCAAAAATTCATCCCGGAATTTTTTAGCAAAAATTTGCGTTTGTAACATATCAGAATAGGCCGACTTTTTTAACCTTAAAATTTAAAATTTCTTTTAGTTTAATTCAGTTCATGAATTCCGGTCGCAGTATAATTTAAATGATCTGAATTGTCTTGCGCTGCAAAGGGTTAAAACAAATAATTTCAAGCAATGCAAATGTTGTATATTGAATTTGAGTTTGATACTTGAAAAAGTTTCATCAAGATTCATAAGTTTCGAGGAATGGTGTGT
This sequence comes from Salticus scenicus, assembly GCA_963930645.1. Classification (NCBI taxonomy): domain Eukaryota; kingdom Metazoa; phylum Arthropoda; class Arachnida; order Araneae; family Salticidae; genus Salticus; species Salticus scenicus. The sequence goes on from OZ005659.1 coordinate 188,173,007, forward strand.
GAGGAACTTGCATAAATAATTTTAAATGAACTTTTAAACTTAATAACAGACTTGAAATATGTATAAATGTAGGTACAAGAATGAAACGAGGGTTTGGATGAAGCGGCAGCCCTTTCCCCCTACACACATCATTATTAGTCAAATAAAGTTGTTCCTAAAACCTAATTTATTTTATTTATTTATTTATTTATTTATTTAATTTTGAACATAGGTTAAAAAATATTATTTTTTATTTATTTTTTAACGTAGGCATTTTTTAGCGTAGGTTCTCTTTAACTTACCCCTCGTTCTCAAATCTGTATTTATAGTGTTAAATTTCAGGTTAACAGAATGTCGTGTGAGTGACACACCAGATTATTTCATTTATTATTAAAAAAACTAATAAGGTCATTCAGTAAGTATATTTTAAAAGATATTAAATCAATTATTACCATCTGCAATATTTGTTTTGCTTAGAATTAATTATGATGCTCACATTTATTACATTTTGGGTAATAGGCTTTTTTTTTTTTTTAAATGTCATATTCAATAGCTATCATTTTGTTTTGTTATAATAGCTTAAAGACTTCCATGAGAAGATCTTTCATAATAAAGTCATATTTCTAAAGTATTTTCCTTTAGGCAAGAAGCTCTTTCATTTAAGTATTTGCTATGTTCCACTATTATCAGATATGGAAATTCTTAGAATAATTTATTTGATATATTTAGATATTTCTTAAAAGATGTTAATAAATTGTGGCGCTCGAAGACATTTTAGATTAAACCAATTTCGGATAAAATGTACTTTCATTTTTTTTCTTTTCTTTTTTTTTTTTTTTTTTTTTAATGCAATCAATTTTAATAAAATAAAATATATATCACTATTATTAAAACAAATGCTTGTAGGTTTAAATTTTGATATTTCAACTTTGTTTTTACTCACTCCGTTTAAGAAAATAAACACAATCGTTTAAAAAATTCTATATTTTTATTTTTTATTAAAAACAAATTCTTGTCTAATGAAATCTCTCTCTTTTACTCTTTTTCTCTCTCTCAAAAATTAATAAAGATGCAAATTGTTTTTATTACAATTTTACAGAAATAATTTTACGAACGTCAAATTTAAAATAAAGCTTAATAGATGCATTTTTTATTAATTTATCATATTGCTCACATTTAGGAATTTTATTTTGTTTCCTTTAGCCTTTTAACAATTTCGCGACCGAATGATTTTGAGTTTTTCACAGTAACGTCCGCCTGTGGTCGTTATTCTCCAAAATTACAATATTTCAGAACAAAATTTTCTGTATTCACATTTATATTACAAATGAATATGCATAATAATTATATTTTTTCTAATCAAAGTATCTGTATCTATAATATATTTCACTGTAAAAATGCGAATATAAGTTATCTACTTAAGAAATAAATAGAATACAAATTGCGAAAAATACGCCCACTGGTTGAGTTACAGATTTTCAAATGCCTTGAATCTACGTCAGCGGTCGCGAAAGTGTTAAACAATTTAACAATATTAAAGTATTATTATAGACAGTCAAATACGTTTGAAGATTTTAAAAGCAGTGTCCGAGAATATAGCACCTTACAATAAGAGACAACATATTGACTCGCCAGTCAGTCCACCAGGTTCGTTCAGTGTTTTTGTATACAACCGAAGGAAATAATAATAACATACTTGCCAACCATTTCATTAATAACCGTACAATTGTTAACGCCCCTTTTCTCACACCACTTAGAGTAATTCTCTCCAAATGTTGTTATGAATAAATAAGACTAAAATTACTCTAAAAAAATATTGTTGTGATAAAAAAGGCGGGTACTAAAAATTGTACGGTGCATATTGAGATGGTTGGCAAAACTGTAATAATAATAATAACGCAAAACTCGACGTAGTTTCGTTGCTAATCAATGCACAAAAATGTAATAGGTATCATTCGACGGGGAATTGTCATAATTGCCAAAATTTTAATTTATTCCGGAGAAATTTTTGCCTCTGCTTTATTTCGGACCAATTTATTTTCAGAATATTTTTCTCAAATATTTAACTGCGATAAAACAAGAAATAATTACTTTTAAGAAAAAAATTGGTATGGAATAAAGGCGGAGCTAAAAGTGCTACGGAATAAATTAAAATGTTGGTATCTCTGAGAACTGTGAGTACTTTTAGGGAATGAAGTGACATTTTGAATTGGAGCATTTCTGCATATTCAAAGGCCCACTATTTTTTTTTTTTTAATTTTTTTTTTTTAATCAAAGGTAGTGCCCTATTTTGATTTTATGTATGAATTTCTCGGGTCGCGACAGAGCAAAGTATATTGGAGGCATATTTTACTTTTCTCTTTCTTTCTTTCTTTCTTTTATTTTTTAATTTCTTTTATTTAATTTCTTTTTTATTTATTTATTTATTTATTTATTTATTATTATTATTACTATTATTATAATTATCATTTTGAATTATAAGCACTCAAAGTTTAAAGATGCTAATGTCAAATTCATATTGCAAACTTTTATTAATATCTTCACAAAAAATAACTTGATATATATATATTACGAGATACAGTGAAGAAACCCAATCATAATCCATGATCACTTTTGATTCTGAGAAAGGTTATTTGTGAAAAACAACAATAAATTCATATTAATATATATATATATATGAACCATATTAAACTTTACATAAAATGAATCCAATACCGAAAAATTTACCGGTGTGTAAATTTGTAGCTCATGCCAGTTTTTACTTTTTGTGATATATAAAAATATCTCTTTTGGAGAGGCGTAGGGGTTCATCTCTTATAATTTTTAACATGAGATAGCGAAGAAAATCTTCAAAAGTAACAGAAAAAATTAGCAAAATACTTTTAACTTTTAATTACGAGTCAAACTGAATACAACAATAACGTCAAACGCAAAAGTACACACATACACACCCAAAAAATAAATGGGGGGGGGGGGGAGATAATTTTAAGAAATTAGGGATAGCAAACAAGATTCTTACTTTCTCAAAAAAAAAAAAAAAAAAAAAATGAAAAATGAAAAAAATGAAACGGAAAAGATAATTTTAAGGGGCACACCTAGTGTGACAGCCTAAAAAAAGGCGATTTTTGGGAATTTTTTTGTAAAAAAACTATTGTATCAATTATTTTAAAATTTTAAGGGTATATTTATACATATTTTAAGAATACAGTAAACTCCCGATTATCCGCGGTGAACGGGGAATAGACAACAGCGGATAATCAAATCAGCGGATAATCCGCAAAATGGTCAAAAAAGGGACATAAATCAACACATAAAGCCTTTTGAGCAATACTATTTAATTAACAGCTAAGCATGGCCTACATATACAATTTAACATACTAATAAACATTTCTATTTACATTTTGCTCTATTTTTTAACAAAAAAATCGGTCAAGCATTTTTTTTTTTCTTTTGTACTAAAACACGTTTTCTTAATTTGCGATTGCAGTTTCTTTATCAGCATTTTGTCACAAAGCGATACATCGTCCTGTTCCTCGAGATATTTTATAAGTCTGTCTGCATGTGTAGGGCTGCGTCGTGGCTCATCCTCTGCTAAGTTTTATCTCCTTCTTCCTCTTCACTTTCTTCTGAAACTGGGTCTAATATTTGGCCTACAATTTGTTCATCTGTAAAGTGTTCAATACCATTGGCGTCTCAATTAATCCACTCTTCAATGTTTCCTTCATTGACTTTTTCTCCTTCAGTAACAGATTTAGCTAAATTTGCCAAATCATGAGCAGAAATTTCTTCCTCCTCTATAAACTCAACCAAAGTATTTTCTACATTTGGTAAAATTTTTCTCCAAGACCTTACCAATGTAGACTGCTTAACTGCCTCCTAAGCAGTGTGTATGCCATAAATGCTGTCAAGAATCATGTAATATCTCCAAAAGCTTTGAAGGTCATTACTCTCTTCGATCTTTTTTTTTTTTTTTTTTTTTTGTAAAAAGTTTGTTCTGTATTTTTAAATTCCCTTTTAAATTCAGGCCCTTGAGGACCGCGGATAATCCGCAAAGCGGATAATCCGACCGCCGATAATCGGGAGTCTACTGTACACAGTAAAATTTTTGAAGAAAAAAATTAAATATATTTCGAGATACACGCGATCTCCGACGGCGCTAAAAAAAAATATATCCTCCACTGCTGCAGTGATTCCGGCCTTCTCTGTGGATGAAACCTAAAAAAAAAAAATCTCGTTAAACTAGAAGATATTGTCCATACAATGACCTACCAGTTTTTTGATCTGATCAAAAATCGAATTTTGGCAGGCCAAAAATGACCAAAATTTTGGGTAAAATTCAACTTTTTTTAAAAAAACGCCGCCATTTTGTCATTTTTTTATTTTTTTTTTCGAACGTAGGTCATTGTATGGACAATATCTTCTAGTTTAACGAGAATTTTTTTTTTTTTTTTTAGGTTTCATCCACAGAGAAGGCCGGAATCACTGCAGCAGTGGAGGACCTTTTTTTTTTTTTAGCGCCATCGGAGATCGTGTGTATCTCGAAAAATATTTAATTTGTTTCTTCAAATATTTTACTGTGTATTTTTAAAATATATATAAATATATCCTTAAAATTTTAAAACAATTGATACGGTAGTTTTTTAAAAAAAAATTCCCAAAAATCACCTTTTTTTTAGGCTGTCACACTAGGTGTGCCCCTTAAGAAGTTAGGGATAGCAAACATGTATTCTTGTTTTCTTAAAAAAAAAAAAAAACGGAAAAGATGATTTTAAGAAATTAGTGATAGCAAAAGAATATTCATGTTTTCATAAAATAATTAAATAAATAAAATAAAATAAATAGCCATGTTTTTGAATGTTTTCCTAAAACAACACACTATAAAAAAGAGAAAGAAAAAAAAGGACTCTGCGTACTCGCGTTAAGCACCTTAACGTATATTGGCCAAAATATTCGTAAGTTATATTTACCTCATTGTTTACTGGTGTTAATTTTGAATCTTTTAATAAGCGGATTGATTGTACTTGTTTCAAAAGAGTATAACAAGGGTGTTATGATGCAATACGACATTTTTTTTAAGTGTTGGAAGTGTTTATGTTAAGCAGGTTTGTAACAGAATTGCTTTTCAATAAATATTATGTTTATCGTTCTATATAACTAAACAGTCTTATTTAACTAGACGACTATCATATTTTTACTATTTCATAAATTACACTCTGACATAATAGTTCAAAACAGATACTAGTTCTGACGCTCGTGCCCAGATGCAACAATTTTCTAAATGTTTAAAGCGTTTACGTAGAGAGCTAAAGGAAGCTTTAGGTATGTAACATAATTTATTCTTCCAACAAATATTGTGTTTACCGTTGTAAATAACTAAACTCTCTTGATTGAATATACTACAATCTATTTTTGTTATCTCACTCTAACAAGGAAAAAAATAACTTTCCTTCGATATCTCGTTTTACTTCTATTTCTTCCAAACAGTGAAATCAGGGTTGCCACCTCAGTCAGCCTCTAAATTTAGGGACTTTTTGTATCGATATGGAGTTTTACCGGTGCTAAATTTTTTGGGGGCAATTTCAAAGTTATGCTGGGGTCTTTTGAAGACTTATTTAAACTTTACTGACTTTTTAAAAATGTTTTACTTTTCCTGCAATAATTAAAATGCTAGTTTGGATATTTAGAGCACTGAATCATAATATTAGACCGAACGGGGACAGGACGATTTGTTTTCTGCTGCTAGAAACAGAAGTCTCATCACGTCCTTAAAGGGAGACTTCTTAGAAAAGTCTCATTTTAAGGATTTCATTTTGTGATTTTTGTAGTAGATTTTTATTTATTTATTTATTTATTTATTAGTTAGTTAGTTAAAAAAATAATAATAAATAAATAAATCCCCACTAACCACAAAATGTAAAAGGTTGCATACTTGCAAACATACTAATTAATATTCCGTAATAGTGTTAGCCCCTCCTACTTTTTCACACCAGTAACTTTTTAGAGTTTTCTTCTTATTTAATCGTAATTGCATTTGGCAAACATTACTATAAAAAATTACTGGTGTAAAAATGTAGGCGGGACTAACGACACTACGGAATACATACTTGCCAATCATCTCATTAATAACCGTACAATTGTTAACGCTGCCCCTTGAAATAACGCCTCTTTATTTTTACCTTTTTATTTTTACAGTAATTTTCTCCAAATGTTGCTACGATTAATCAAGAATAAAATTACTCTAAAAACCGGCTGGTGTTAAAAACATGTTTTAAAATTAGTAAAAAAAAATTAAAAAAAAAAAAAAAATACTTTAAAGAGTAAATCTTTACGTTTATCATACAAGTCAAATTTCAATTGGCTATTATGATTAAGAATAATTTTTAAATCCAAGATATTAATAACATTAGATTCCAAATCAGTGCTACTAAGAGATAGATTTTCACGATAATCAACAGGTAAATCTTGATTGGTGTTATGTTTATCCAAATATAATATAATTATATCATCAATATATCTTAGTAATCTAAAATTAGTACACTCAATGTCACGCTCATAATAATATAAATATAGATCAGCTAACATAATAGATGCAATACCACAACCCTAAACGTTGTTTATATAAAGAATTATTGAATAAAATATACTTATGATATAGGATAAATCAAGTCAGAGTTTTAAAAGCTGAAGGAGTTATGTTATTAATTAGATTTATAAACTGCATATCTTCTACAGAAAGTTTATTTATAATATCAAAAGTATCTTTAATAACAATATTATTAAAAAGATCGTTGAAATTAAATGTTTTTATACCAGTAATATCAGTAAGATTTTTAATTTTAGTTTTGAGTTAAAAACTATTTTTTATATATATATATAAAAAAAAAGTTACAATTTTGCTATGTAATTATTTAAGGATATTTAACAACATAATATTTGCATTAGAAGTACAGGAGTTACAGGCAACAGTAACAGTACGATATTTGATAGGATCTTTATGAAATTTTGGAATTACAACTAAATAATGATAATTATAGTTATTATTCTTAGTATTTATTAATTTGTAATAATTAAATATATGCCTATTTTTAATTTCTAGATTATCAGTAATCTTATCAAAAATATTACTAGTATCCATGGTATCAAAAAGAAGTTGTTTATAATACCTTTTGCAAATAATTGCATAGTTATTAGCCGGCTTGTCAACATAAGTAATAATGAATTTAAAGAATAAATCTAGAATTGCAGAATTAATTTCTTTGAAATTATAGTACTTGATATTTGAAAGATTGTGCATATTATGAACTAAATTAAGTTTAAATTTATCAGTTAACTTAAATTTCCACTCATTAAAAAATTCCACAGGTTTCTGATAATCAATAGCAATTTTGTATATAAAGAGATCCAAGTCAAAATTAAATTGAGTAATAATATCAATAAATTTGTATTTTGAAATTTAGTACCATACTTCATCAAAGATCTTAAATAAAATTTTCCCCAATATTGATATCGCCAGTAATAATATGACCATGAGATTGATTGAAAAAAGATTTATATTTTGAATCAGAATACTGGTGGACAAAATTGAAGCAACAACCTGTTTTCTCGTTCTCTTCTTTTGCACATAATTTTTAAACAAATAAACATATGAATACAAAAATTGGATGGCCTGTTCGTTATCATATTGTTAACCGAATTTTATGTAACTTTACCTTAAGAATATTTTTCAAGCTAATAAATATTCCTTTTTCTCTCAAAAGTAAGCTTTGAAATAAAAAAAAAATATTTCAATAATTGTAAGAAAGAACACTTAATGAAAAGTGGTGTTAAGTATGCTTTAGAGAAAGGTAAAGACGCATATGCCTTGAAATGTTAAACTAAATCTCGATTCTTCTTCCTGTATTAACTTCTTTCTCACTTTTATAATGAACTTTTAAAAAATATATAATTGCTAATTTATAAACTATACTCAGCACTAGAATAATAATGATGTCGATTAATAATTTTATAATGAACATCTTAGCCAATTTTCATGTTTGTATGCCTATTTTTTAAAAAAAGTTATTCACATACGAAAAAAAGAAAAAAATAATAAGAAACGGAAAAGTGAATGCAGGTAGAAAGATTTGGTTGTAATCCACCAGATAGATGCGTGTGCATCTTCACCTATCTGTAAGGCATTATGACCATTTTTCATTAAGTGTTCGTTCCAAAAATAATTGAAAATTTTCATTTTTTTTTTTTTTTCAAAGCTTACTTTTGAGAGATAAATGAATATTTATCAGCTTAAAAATTATTCTTATGTTAAAGTTACATAAAATTCGGTTAATAATATGACAAAGAACAGTCCATCTAAATTTTGTGTTCATATGTTTATTTGTTTAAAAATTACATGCAAAAGAAGAAAACGATAAAACAGGCTGTTGCTTTATTTTTGTCAACCAGTATATATATATATATTATTTTATTCCGCTTTCAAAAACCAGAGAAAAGCATAGTAAGTATATTATCAAGTTTCTTTTATGACGAGAAAGGTTACTAGGCAAATAGGTAGCCTTTCTTATAAAATATGGAGCTGCAGAAAAAAAAAAAAAGGAATATCGCTTTATTGGCGAGATGGCGATAGAAAATATGTTTATGTATAAATGAGGCGGGAAAACCAGTCTTATTTTGAAGAACAAATCGGATCAGAGGAACGATTCGGAGCAACTCAGAACTGTGGGAACATCTTGTAATAAAAATTTCACATTCATAATTAGGAATTATAATTAATAATACATCAACCATGAAAATTCATTTAGAAAGATTGGAGTGCAAATGCTGATTTTTTTACACCGACTATGTGAAAAATACCAGAGCCTGGAATCGATCCTGGGCACTCCGCTTGACGCATGAGTGCTCTATCACTGAGCTACCCTGCCTATAACCAGCTGGATATTTCTAACTTGTACGTTGGCAAGGTCACCATGTCTGCAAACTCAGATTTAACAGGTGAGAATATTTTTCATAGCACAACTCCAATATACCACGACATTTTTAATTAGAAATTATATTCAATTGTATATCAACTAGGAAAATTCATTTAGAATGATTGGCGTGCAAATGCTGTTTTTTTTTTTTTTTTAATACCAATTATGCGAAAAATAAAGCCACCGTAGCTCAGTGGCAAAAATTTCGCGCGGTAAGCGAAGAGCCCGTGTTAGATTCCCGGCTCTGGTATTTTTCACAGAGTTGGTAAAAAAAAAAAAAAACAGACTTTCCAGTCCAATCTTTCTAATTAAAATTTCACGGTTGATAAACAGTCAGAAAAAAAAAAAAAAAAAAAGGCCTCTCTCTACCCCGCTTACCAAATTTCGCCGTAAATTATCGTAGAAACAAGTACGGATCGGTCTGTAATAACGTCTAGTTTATAGTGGTATAGTTAGATTTTGCTTATTCCTATTTTTGATCTCATATGCAAATTTTTGAGATCCAAGCAATTCGAAAATCTATACACAGTCGGTAACAAAAGTGTCCGAACACTAGCAAAAATTCCTATGTAAAAAAAGTTCACTTCATACGGTTTTGTTAAATAAATCCTTGTCGAATGCTATTCTTAGTCAGTGTATGAACATGATTCGACAAGGATTTATTTGACAAAACCGTATTCAGTATACTTTTTTTACATAGGAATTTGTGCTAGTGTTCGGACACTTTTGTTACCGACTGTACTTTAAATGAATTCTTGATACAGATACAAGCGAAAATGTATTAGGGGTCCGTCTGTACATTCAGAAAAAAATAAATTATAATCTACAACAGGATGGACATTATTCATTAAGATTCATACCGGAAGAGAAGTACAAAAATATTAATTATAAAATTAAAAAAAAAAAAAAAAAAGTAATCTCATAGAATGTGTTGCATGTGTTTATAAATTAAAAGTTTAATAGTTTTTTTGTTAATTAACATGGAACAGTTTGTTATGTCGGTTCATTGCATTATTTAAATACCTTTAGTTAAATGAAACCTGCAATATTCAATTACAGAAATCTGGATAATAAGATAAAATAATAGTATTAACGACAATGGCAATATTAACAATAGCGATTAAAAAAAAAAAAAAAAAAAAAGGTTTTTAATATTTAAGAAAAAAAATATCTCTTTGCCTTGGGTGCATTTTTATTTTTTACAGCAAACCCCGCATGAAAATTTTTCTTTGAGGTTTTACATTTAATTTAAGGCGTACAAACATACAGTACACAAAAATATAGATAACAAGATTTAAACAAAAATGTGCGAAAAGAAATTCAATAAAAAAGATATACTGTTCAAAAGCATTCCTATTTTAAGTAATAAGTCATACCTTCATACGTTTCTCTAAAACATCAAATTATTTAACAAATTCGTGATTTAATAACTGAAATTTTGACATCAACAATCGAAACGGTAAATTAAATTTGTTTATGTATGCTAGAGTTCTATAAAAAATCAAACAAAATAAAATTAAGTAAGCAAGAAACTTTTTTTTTTTTTTTTTTTAAATAATGTATTGTTTCAGGAAAAGCCAGAGGGTGGGGATTATTATTGTTTTGGAATGCCATGAAAATTTCCCGCATACAATGTTTTAGAAAACAATAAAAAACAAAACAAAACACTAAAACAATATAAAATAAAACTTATCAGTAATGGACTAAATTTGCATAAATTGGTATCATAAAGTATGTTCCACATAACACGATTTCCTATTACCCAGAACGAATATCCTGCGTTCTATAGTAGTCTACTGTAGTTGAATTCTTAATTTTAAATATGTAAGATCTATATCTTTAAAAGTAATGACATATTACTTTGTTTTAAATTCTTTTTCCATAATAAATGTGAATTTTACGCCGTGATTAGAATAATCGAAAACAAATAATATTGCGCTTCGTTTCAATAATAGATTTTATAAACTTAAAAAATAAAAAATAAAAAATAAATAAATAAATAAATAAATATTCCACTGTTGGATTCTGTATTAAAAGAAACATTTATTAAAAATTTAATATTTATTATGTTACGTCATGCGTTAAAATTTAAATAACATAAAGCTTACAAAAGGTAAGACATGTGGCGCGCTTGCGCGCCCCAACACCGACTGTCCCAGATACTAAGGGTATCCATGCAGTCCCAAAGTAAACAAATGCTAAAACGGCACAAGATTAAAACCGAAAATTCGTTTTAAAAAAACTTATAAAAATTATTAATATTAATTATAATAATTGAAAAAAAGGGATTGTTGACTACGTGTTGCTCTTTCAAACAATAAGCCTCGCCTTACCGCGTTACCTAAAATATGACATTTAACTTGACGTGTACGAACCCTACAATATTCATGATAAAAAAAAACGACAACAGGGTTAAAATATAATTATATAATTTTAGCAGTGATAAACCAGGAAAATTTATTTATAACCAGGAAAAGAAATGCTGAACATTTCAAGATCGGGGGTTTTCTCTCTTGCAACGTAAGCTACGCATTTATACTATTTTCTAAAACTTTGAATTATAGAACAAAATTATTTTGCATATTTGCAATTAAATTATTTAACCCTTTCAGGGGCGGTGGTATATATTTTATACCACCTAATTTTAGTTCTCAACTGCAAAAATTCATCCCAGAAATTTTATACAAAATTTTACTTTTTTACCTTACCTGTAAACATTCATTTATTACTTTTCTTCTAATTTTGATCTCAGACTGTGGTGGAATTTGATTTTAAATGAATTTAATTCATTGCCCCTGAAGGGGTTTTGTCTTCAGCAATCGATGTAGTAAATTTTGCATACCACGATTTTTTTTTTTTTTTTTGCAAGTGAGTTAGCAATGGTGAATCAAATACTGTTTGTTATTTTGCACTTTTTTGAGGGGGGGGGGGGGAGAGAAACTTGTAATTTTGTTGGTTTATTCATAAATTTACCTTATTTCAACTATTCAAATAGGTAACTAATAGGGACATCCACTCTACATAGTATCCTTTTTGTATCTTATCCGGCTCTTGGATATGATATAATTCAATCGTCACAAAAAAAAAAAAAAGGTGTTTTTATTTTATTACAGGGATGGAACACGGGCGCAGAATTCATACCGGAATCCGTTTAAGAAATTTCTCTACTTATAATATCGTTGATTTAAGAAGTAGAAAATTTTCTGACATCGATAGTGGTATGAATTCTGCGCCCGTGTTCCATCCCTGTTATTATTATTATTTTCTTTAACGAAAATATTTTTCTAAAAACGATTTTATACATCTCATTTCATTTAACCTGTAGACTGAAGTTTACAACGTAATAAGTCAAAAAAAAAAAAAAAAAAAAAAATCAGGATTTTTGACAGTGAAGAAACCCAAACATAATCCATCATTACTTTTGATTCTGAAAAATATTTTTAATTTTAAAAAATATTAATAAATTCATATTCATAAAAATTATGAATTATGACCTATATTAATTTTTACATAAAGTGAATCCTAATGGTGAAAAATATGAGTGTGCAAATTTGCAGCTCATTCCAGTTATTAGTTTTCGAGATATAAATAAATCTTTCCTTTCGAGTGGTTTAGGGGGGCCGTCTCTTAAAAAGTTTTGCATGAGATAACGAATCAAATCTTTAAAAATAACAAAGAAAATTAAACAAAATATTTTTATTTTTTACTTACGGGTCAAATTATATAGCAACAACGTCAAACACAAAGAAATGAAACAAAAATGATGATTTTTAGTCATTAGTTACCAAGAATTCCTGCCTTCTAAAGAAGACAAGCCCCGCCTTCATCGTTCTTCAAAACAAAACAATACAGAAAAGAAAAGAAACGTAAATGTAACATCGAGTATTCGTGGTAAACCCCTTATTTTATCTTGACAAAAATATGCACAAGTGGTATTTACTTCATCCATTAGTGGTGATAAATTTAGAATCTTTTGAACAAACACTAGAAGAAAAAAATTAACTAAATAGGCGGGGTTTACTGTTTTAAATAGAAAAATAGGCTTTATATTTCAGAACAAATTTTCTGTACTCACAATTATATTACAAATGGATATGCATTATAATTACATTCTTTCTAATCAATATATTTCTATCCATAGTATATTTTATTGCAAAAATATGAACAATGGATACACACTTAAGAAATAAGTAACACACAAATTACGAAAGAAACGCCCACTGACAGAGTTACAGATTTTCAAATGGCGTGAATCTATGTCAGGAAGTTTCGAAATGATTAATTAAGAAATTATATTTTCATAGAAATTATAAAACGAATCATACAGTTCCAAAGAGTTCAACTGACCCAAAACTGGTAAATGCGATTATAATTGTTTAATATTTACTTCATGAACCCTTACAATAGTTTATCCGAAAAGATTTAGTTTATGCGTTGTTGTATATATATATCTATATTATTTCATTTCGTATATTATGTTACACCTACAAAAGAAAATTTAAGCTTTATTGGTGATCAGTACAGCCATAATAGACAGTTTTACTTGAAAAATATTGCACTTTTTTCTACTGTCTGGACCAATGGCAAGTGTAAAGTATTTAAATGGACCTAAGATTATCTAAAAAAGTACTGAAGTATATACAAATCTAAATAATCTGGTGTGTCACTCACACGACTTTCTCTTACCCTAAAATTTAACACTATAAATACAGGTTGCAGATTAAAAGATAAGATAACGAGTACTGTTTGTAAACCTGTATTAAACAATTCATATTAGGCTTCTGAAGAGTTTTATATGATAATTAGTTCTGTGTGAGGGGGGCTACCGCCCCCCTCAACATCCCGTTTTATTAATGCACCTACATTTACATAGAATTATAATTCGGTTATTAAAAAATAATTCTGTTTAAAAAAAAATATATATTAAAATTATTATTTAAAAAATATATCTCTTATGGTAATGCAGACGATTTCCATATTAGAGAAGTGGTGTAACACCAAATATCCAAAAAAAAGTCCATTTTATTCTCATCATTGAAAAGAAGGGGAAAAAAAAAACGATTTTTTTTTCTAAGGTTTTTTTTTTTTTTTTTTTCGTTAAAAGTAAAAAAAGTCGATAACTTTGTTTTAAATTATCGCAGATCGATGGTTCAACCATTCGTTTTAAAGGTATTGGCGAGCTCTTTTGAAAGATACCCATCATGAAAATTTACTCCCCTCGAGGGGGGACTTCCCCCCCAGGGGAGGTGGCGAGGTTCCTACATACACAAAAAATTTTTCCCAGTTAAATATCTCTATTTCAAAAAATATATATTCGTTTCATTTGGTTTAGTTCAGTCTATAGACGTTAAACTCTACTTTCCTGCAATTTCTCCCATAGACGTAATGTATTAGAATTATCTTGATTGTCCCTGTACTGTACACAAACCATTTGCTTGATCTTAACGAAAAGCTTACTGTAGCATCCTTATGATACACATTTAGAATACCAAGTTTGAACTTTCTGCCATAATTTGTTTTTCAGATATGCTGATAACAGACAGACACACAGACAGACACACAGACATACAGACAGACCATTTGCTAAAAACATGATTTTCGTATTCAGGGGTCCTCAAAACGTATAAATATAACAAAATCTCGCGTTCGAAAATTTGACCCAAAAACAATACTTTCTCGACCTTATGGGTAAGAGCATAGCCTCCTTAAGTAGAGGCCTGTCGCGTGGCTCTTAAGCTTGGTAACATATCGAACGGTAGGCAGCGCCTCCTGATACAGATTGCGCAACTTTTTTATTCAACTGTCACCAAAAATTTTTAAAAGTGGGATTTGAAATACAAAGAAGGCAAATAGAATCGAAGAAACGTCGATTCATATCACTTCTTAAAATTATTGGAGACAGTTGAATAAAAAAGTCACGCAATCTGTACCAGGTGGCGCTGCCTACCGTTCGGCCTGTTGCCAAGTTTAAGAGCCACGCGACAGGCATCTAGTTAAGGAGGCTATAGTAAGAGAAAGTAAATACTGAATTCTAGTCAATTAAGAAACTGGAAATTGAAAAATGTTTTTATTAATGCATATAATTCTTTATTTCCCGAAAGATTTCCGGTGTAGTACATTAAAATTTTGTCTAATTTTATACGATCTTAATTTTATTTTTCTACATTTAGAGATAACCCCCTAACACATTTTTGATTATAACTCTATAAATACTAGAGATAAAGTATAGAAACAGCATACTTTTCCGTACTGTCAGACTTTCAGAAATGCGTATATGAAGTCAGAATTGGGTGTTGTTATTGAAAACATCAAATTTGGCGTTCATTTCTATATGTAGATTACCCCTAATTCAAACTTCGATGATATTTTCAGAAAGTGCATTTAATTTCCTGTTGAATTATGTCTATTAGATGTTCCTGCTTTAATAAATAACGAAATTACAGCGGGTGCTGCGTTTTTTTCCCCGACTGTACATACTTGCCAACATACTAATTAATCTTCCGTAGTATTGCTAGCCACGCCTTCTTTTCCACACCACTATCATTTTAGAGTATTTTTCTTATTGTTTAATCGTAATTGCATTTAGAAAATATTACCTTAAAAATTTACTTATGGGGAAAAAAGGGCGGAAATAACACCACTACAGAATATTAATTAAGATGTTGGCAAGTATGTAACATAAGACAAGTCCTTTGTTAACGATTATAATTACCATGCTTGCCAACCATCTCATTATGAAGCGTAGTACTTTTAGTCACCGCCTTTTTTTGTAGACCAGTAATTTTTTAGAGTAATTTCATTCTTATTTAATCGTAACACTATTTGGAGAGAATTGCTCTAAATATAAAGTGGTGTGGGAAAAGGGGCGTATTTTCAAGGGGCGTTAACAAGTCTACGCTTATTAATGAGATGGTTGGCAGTCCTGTAAATACTGATTATTAACTGAATTTTTGTAACCAATCCGTAGATCATACAACCATATATGTTGATCAGACGAATAATTTATTTATTTGGAAAATAATTTATTTTCAATAGACAGGTGTCTATTCTAAGAGATTGAAGAATGGAGGACTTTTAGGGCTTTGGCAGCTTCTTTCAGAGAATCTAAAATCTGACGAGTCCACGTTAATTTAGAATAAATGTAAAGACCTAAATATATATAAATTTTAATCACATTAAAAACTGAGATAGACAATATACACTAAAAATATACAATTTAAACATTAAAAACACAAAACTTAAATTTAGACATTTCGAGCCTTTTACAGGCTCCTCATCAATAAAAAAACATCAAATGTAAATGCTGAGAAGAACAACAGACTTTCATTAAGTGAGTACAACGTATTCATCGGGAACTGCGCATGCCTCATTAAGTGATGAAAAATGTTGATTTCTGTACCAGCCCTCCATGAAAATTCTTGAATGATAATTTAAACAGTTAGATATGATTATTTTAGTATTGTTAAAATCAGGTAAATGGTCAGTTTCTATGGCATGCTGTACAATTTTCGAACTTATATCACGGTTTTTGAAATTTCTTTTATGTTCCAGAATTCGAGTATGAAGAGAGCGGCCAGTTTCACCATTATAAACCGAACTACAAGAATTACAAAAGATATTATAAATAACACCTGTACGGGAAAAAGGGGGGATAACTGGTTTAAAATTAGAAAGGAAATTACGAATTAGAAATTGCTGTTTATAGGAAACAGATAAATTAATGAAATCACTTAATGAAAGTCTGTTGTTCTTCTCAGCATTTACATTTGAGGTTTTTTACCGATGAGGAGCCTGTAAAATTTTCGAAAACTAACTTTTTAAATTACTGTTTAAATCTAACTGTTTAAATTATCATTCAAGAATTTTCCTGAAGGGCTGGTACACAAACCAACATCTTTCACCACTTAATGAGGCATGCGCAGTTCCCCATGAATACGTTGTACTCACTTAACGAAAGTCTGTTGTTCTTCTCAGCATTTACATTTGATGTTTTTTACTGATGAGGAGCCTGGAAAAGGCTCGAAACGTTTAAATTTATGTTTTGTGTTTTTATTGTTTTAAATTGTATATTTTTAGTGTATATTGTCTGTCTCAGGTTTTAATGTGATTAAAATTTAATTTAACTTCGAGACGTAATGGTTTTTAAATATTTTAAATATATATAGCATTGCACCTAGTGATGATTATTAAGAAAGTTAGTGGAAATGTCATAGTTTTTATTTGTGAAGAATACGACAGAACATTTGGAAGTGTGTGCTTTTATAATTCTGGTTACACAAGTATTTTTATTATATTCAAATTTATTTGTTTTTTGCTGGTCTCACTGATCAACTTCAGGACAGATAACAACTTTGCGTATAGCACTCCTGCCTAACGTACTTTGTTCGTATGAAAAGTCGTTTGTTCTTAAGACTTGAAACCGTTGTTGTGATTTGAAGCAGTAGTTCCTGCTCCTATTGAAAACCAGGAATGAGGAAAAACTTGAAAATTTAAAAACTTTTAAAGGTTTTGAAAACGTTTTTTTCAGAATCAACCTGGAACAGGTCAAATCGAGAAATCCATTCAGAAATTCCTATGAACGGTTTCAGGAACAATCCCTGAGCTGTGCCGACGAAATGAAATGGACATTTCTGTCTTTTGGTAGATGATGAAAATATCGTCGTTTTCAAAATGAAGTGCTTCTTGTTTCCGTACTTCAGCGGTGATGAAACACAGATGTCCATACGGAGTGTGTAAAGCACAGATATTTTGTTTTCTTTATAATTGGTGTTTTAAAACACGTGGTTCAAATTTAAGTGGGAATATATAGATTTTTTCAATTTTTGAGAAGGCTATGACATATTTTAAGCATTTGATGTCTAGAATTTAAATGCAGAAGAAAAAGTTGATTTTTCAGTATATACTGTTATTTTAGTTGGTAATTAATTTTCTAGATTTATTTATTATTAAATATTTTGTAAATCGATTTTTATTTCGTGAGATAAATAGAAAATGCATGTAACTTTTGTTTGAAAAAATAAATTAGCATGCGTATTAAAATATATAATATATAATCTATAAGATATACAAGGTACTATAAAGTTGGCTAAAAAGATCATATGAACAAAGCATAACTTTTGAATACGAAAAAGATCTGTCATAAGAGCACAGTGTGTGCAATTTTTGCCTTTAAATTCAATCGGTGTATCAATAAATCTATAGACCTGCTAACTATGCTAGTTTATCCGTAATGGTATTAAGCCCCACCTTTTTTTCACACCAGAAAAGTTGTACAGCAATAGTCTTCTTATTTAATCATCAGAAAGCATTGATGAATATTACTCTGCAAGTATTCTATTGTAAAAAAAAAGGCGGGGCTTAATGTCATTACGGGTAAACCACCATAGTTAGCAGATGTAACTGTATGAACATGAATCCGTTCGAAAATGCTTTTATTTTATCGATTTTTTAAATGTTACAATTAAATAAGGTATTTTTTTTTTTAATTTAGCAAGGCAAATAAGTATATATATATATATATATAGGAATCTAACACCTCCCCCTCCCTTTTTTTTTCTTTCAATTTTATTCATAGGTGAATGTGTTAGTTTCGTAAAATATTTCAACTTCCAGTTTTCAAGAAAGTAAAACGTTTTAAAAATACTATTTGGACAATTTTTAAACATTTCCGACCGTCTGTGTGTAACGAAAAGGTTTAGGAAGCTCTAGATCAAAACTTATGCACATAATTAAAAATAAACTATTTTTAATTGTACCATGACAAAAAATGTGGCTAGCCAAACTCACTTTTATATCACCGGAGATGTAACATTAATATACGATCATTTCCTTCATTTTCGGCAATGTTTTTTCAGCTGTTACAGTGTATAATTGCACAAACTTAATATGTGAAAACGTGAAAGGGCTATCATGAAAAACTATGTAGATAAAATTAGGTATATATCGGCTGACAGGTTAATCATTTAAGTTGTAATTTCTCCTGTGTACTGAAAGGCTATACCTCAGATTTTAGAGCGTACAAATGCAGCAAACTTGGTATGTGAAATAGCTCAGACAAATAAGATCACTTGAAAGCTTTTTCTTTCTTTCTTTTTTGGCAACAAATAATAAAAAAAAAATAAAAATGAAAAAAAAAATAATTAATCAAAAAATAAATGATAAAAATGAAGAGTGAAAACTTTTACAACAGAAATGGAAAAAAGAATACTAATTATTAATTAACATTGAAAATTAATTAAATTAACAAAATAAATGGCAACATTTTTTAAAAATATATTAAAACTATGGTCCAAAGAAAAATCCAAAAGTAATTAAAAAAAAAAAAAGAAGAATGTAGTAACTGCTGTTAAAAAAAAGCAACACAGTTATTATATGTCTTTATATAGATCAATAGACATAATAGACAATAAAAAATAAAACAGTTGTCGAAGTTTAAGTTTTATTTCGTCGAGAATTAATAATTTATTTATATTCAAAATCTTGAAATCGGAAATATTTTTTCCATTAGCAAAAAAAAAAAAAATATATATATATATATAACGACCGTCGTCTCATCAAATGAAGCGATGCACTAAATTTATCTTCACCAGATAAAACTGAAACGATAGATTCAATTTTTTATCAAATGAAATAGAAACATATTCCTAGGCAATATGATGTGTACTCATCCGGTGAACATGAACTGAAATGATTTTCAGTGTATCAAGTCTATCTTCATCAGACAAGTGATACATTAAATCGATATTTATGAGGTAAAATTTAAACAATTGATTTAATGTATCTGATTGAGCTGAAGGCTGAGGTGCATTCCCATTTATTTATTTTTCTTCCCATGAGGCAAAATTGAAGTGATGCATTATTAATGTATATATATCAGACAAATCTGTAACGAAAGATTCAATTCATCATTACCGAAACAAATTTAAACATGTTTCGTTGTAATAAATCTTTTATCATCTGGTAAAGCTAAACTGAAGCAAGTTTCAATGCTTAATTATTGTTTCGTCAGATTAAAATAAAATGAAACGAGTTTCGATACATTAGATATCCGTCAATAACTTCTTAAAACGATCTTCTTCATTTAAAATTAAACAAACAATGAGTATCGAGGGATTTTCATCACATCAAATTAAATCGCCAACAGTGGATTGACTCTATCATTATTATATTGGACTTGTTTGTTCAGATACATCTTGTCACTTTGACAAAGCTAATAACACTAATGTAATTAGTATAATAATTGATAAATTAAATTACCCTGAATGTAAAAGATTGAAAACTTCAAAATTAAATGTAGGGGAAAATGACTTTAGCTCGACCCACTGCCCGACACAATGACAAAAAATAATATAAAATAAAATTTCAGCTTCAAATCGAAAATGATTTCGATATCTTTGCAAAAGTAAACAAATAACAAAATAGTTCTTCTCTTTATCATGTGTAGTTACAGATTTATTTGCAATTAAAAATTATATAATATCATACACATCCCCAATCTCTTTCTGTTCCGACTGTTCACCTGCTGCCAGCAATTTCACTGTTTCAAAGTTTTGAGTTTCTCCGAACAGTTCATCTGCTCCCAGCAGTCCACCTGTTCCGAATTCTTCAATTGCTTCGGTTTTTTCTGACTTGTTCCACAAATTAAGACTGGTTTTCAGCATTATTTTTAATTGAACGTATCGCCAAGCGATATTCATTTTTTTTTTTGTTGTTGTTGTTTCTGGAGCTCCATAGTTTATAATAAAGACAGCCTATTTGTCTCATAACCTTCGCCTGCCACTTAAAACCAACATGTGAAGCCATCATACGTAAGTGAGAGATAAACATTCTGCGTTGGATTGACGAAAGTGAACATTTAATTTTGGCGAAAGTCAACAGTTAATTCTGGTAGAAGTGAACAGTTCCTTCGTTTTTTTTTTTTCACGGAATTGTTCTGTCGAACTGTTCCACATTCTTTTACCCACACTTAGTTGTGAGTTCTTGAATTTTATGGTGCTTAATTAAAGTTTTGTATTTATTAATATGGTTTTTACCCTTTCCCTTTTTTTACACATAAAATTTACATATTCTTTCAAAGTTTTCGTCATCTATTAAGAATTTTGCTGTTATTTCTTAATAAATATTTATTTTTCTATAAATTTATATATATATATATATATTAATTTCTAAAAATGAAGTTTTTGTGAGAATCGAAAAATGTTTATTCTGTCCGCAATAATAAGCAAACAATTAGACAAAGAAAATCCGGTTTTATGCTGTCTGTATTTTCAAGAAGCAATTTTATTTTTACTTTTTATGTTTTTTATACTTCTGTAATATATATAGACGACTAATTACGTTATATAGTACCATATGAGTTCATTGACACGCTCAGAAAATAAATAAAAAAATGAAAAGGCATGTCTGTTTCAAACTTAAGATAGAGTGACTATGTTTATTTGTGCTCTACATGATTTTCGTTAATTTCCCCTCTACTTTATTTACATTATAAGGTAATGAACTGTAGATATGGCACCAGAGCTGCGAACGTAATCCGGCAAATTAACAGGGATTAACAAGGAGGTGGAGTTGCTCACCACTCCAGGTGTTGTGTCCAGCGGTTCTAGCTATGCTAGTCCCCTTCTCCGGAACGTTTATTGAAAAACCAAAATAATAATAATAATAATAATAATAATAATAATAATAATAATAATCACAAGGGCCACTCCCGATTCCGGCAAATTGTTAGTGCCCCCTTTTTTTCTACATCACTTAATTTTTAGAATATTTTTCTTCTTAATTCATCTTAGACACATTTGAAAAAAATCGCTCGAAAAATTAAGTGGTGTGGAATAAGGGGCGGTACTAGCAATTTGCCGGATTAGGTTGGCAGTTCTGCAGCACAGTTCTATTTTTATATAAATAAGCATACGCTGTAAAAAAAATAACTATTACCAGCTGCAAGAAACTCTCTGTGATTGGAGAAAATAATTATTTTCTCCGACCACAGAGAGTTTCTTGCAGCTGGTAATAGTTATTTATTTACAGCGTACTAGCATTTCATGATCTATACCATAACATGCTTTCCAGATCTCAACCACATCCTTACGCAAATAATAATTACCAAACTAGCAATTTTTAAGCAAGTTTGTTGCGTGAGTCAGGCAGACTTTTAATTCCTCGAAATAGCCAGCAAGCTATTCTTTTCATTGCTTAAAAATTTGCAAGTAATTAATCTGGTGTTGTTTATTTAATTTCTAGAAATAAGAAAGACGTTCTTGTCATACTTGCAGGCATTTTAATTTATCACGGAGCATTTTTAGCCTCGATTGCATTTTGCACCACTTTGATAATAGAAAACTTTCCTTCTCATGTAACTACTTTAATATAGTTAAAAATTACTCTTAAAACAAAAATCTTATGAAATAATGGCGGGGCTAAAAATGCTTCGGAATAAATTATAATGTTGGCAAATCTTTCTTCATGTTTCATTGTGAATTAGAGATACACAGGCGAAATATAGAAGATTCTTCTTTGGCAGAAACAGAAAGAAAGCAAAAAGTCCCACTTTTACGCATTTTCCAGACTATTATGTCCTTTAAAAAAAAGATTTCTTTCATTTGTGTTTTCCTTACGTACTCGATTCGAATATGCACACCTTAATCTTTTAACGATTCGTTTACAGAGGATATAATTCAATCGATTTAAACACATATACCTGAAAGTATTTCGCTTATTTGAAAAATAAATAAATAAAAGAACAATAATAATTATAAATGCATACTTAAATTTCTCTGGAGACAAATTTATAACATAAGACAAGTCCCATATTAACCATTATAATTACTGATTCGTTCGCATGTACTACAATTGACTATCTAAATTTAAGGGATGGGGTATCTTTGACAGAAGAATGTATCAGAAATAAATGACCATAGCTATGTTTACAATATGTCAAGAAATAATTAAATTTAAAATTTATTTTTATTCGTGTAAAAAAAGTTTTTTATCTGTCACTCTCAGCCATTAAAATAATTCTAGAATTTATTTATTTATATATATAAATATATATATGTATATATTTATAAAAATATCAGAGCAATTTTACTGCAGATGTATAATCCTGCGCGCATATCCGGAATGGTTTTCTAAAATTTAATTAATATCAGCAGTTTTTACGTGAAATATTAATATCTGAAACGACGAACAATTAGCTCCTTAACATTAAATGTTTTGTAATTATAAGCATAATTGCGTCGAATTTAATTAAATTTTATTTTAAATAATAATAATAGTGATAAGAAGAAGAAGAATAAACTTAAGAATAAAGCTTCCCAGCAAAATTAGGTTTCGTCATTATAATTATAGGATATTTTTCCATGTACAAAATATTTTTAAGGTTCATATGGAGTATAATTTCCATGTAAACCTGAGTCCAAAACTGACATTGACAAAAAATTAGCTTTGACATTATTAAGGAAAATAAATACAATTAAAAATGCACAATTATTCCAATGGTTGTAATAGGCAGCTAACCCATCTTTAAAATTACAAGCTTCAAAAGTAATTATTTTTCTCGTTATTGCATATCTGCAAACGTCCTAATTAATAATACATAGTACTGTTAGTACCTGTTTTTTAGTACGACAGGACTATTTTTTTCAATCTAGCATTTTGCCTTGATACCAATTTATAGTGTTCCACTTCAAAAATGCCTGACAATATCCACAGTTTTAACATTTAATTTTTTACTCTCTTAACACTTCGTATCCCACCGGAACTTTAAAGTTCCATCAAAAAAATTCCTCAATATAGCCTAAATTTACTACAGGATTTCAGTGGAACTTTTAGTGGTCTCTATAGTTTAAGATTTCACTATAGTTAAGCTATAGTTTAAGCTAAATTTAATATAAGATGTTTCTTTTGCAGCAAAGAAATATAATAAAAATGTTTCAAACTATTTTTCCAAAAATAAGGTAATTTGTGATATACAGGGTGTAGTAAATTAACTCTTTGAAACATTTTTTATTTTATTTTTTAATACTTATAATTTGTATTGTAATTTATTACAATATGTATTTCTTCCAAAATTTTGATATTTTTATGTATTAAAATGTTATGATTTTTAATGGCATCAGTGGTTATATTAAACATAAATAAACACCTGTCAGTTGCTTTGTTAGCTATGTTAATTCGTACTCTGGTATTACGACTATTTAAATATATATATATATATGTATATATATATATATATATATATATTACCTTTGAAATAAATTTATAACTAAATATAAGATTTATTGTTATATGGAGGAAAAAAATTGGGAATGAAAGGGTTAAAATATTTTGTGAAATCCGTAAAGACTTTTACATTTTTTTTTCCACTTTCCATCGGTGAGGATCGAACTTACAATCTTCGGGTTCGCAGTTGTGTACTCTGACAACAGAGCCGTCCTGGCTCTATATTTACTGATTATTTAGACCAGCGTTTTCAAATATCTTATTAGTACGACAGGACTATTTCTTTATATCTGGCATTTAGCGTCGCTGCCATTTTATAATGTTCCACTTCAAAAATGCCTTCCAATATCCGGTTCTACCATTTAATTCCTTACGGTATCTTAAAATACTTTGTAAAATCTGTAAAAACTTTTACATATATATATATATATATATTTAGTACGAAAGGACTATTTATTTCAATCAGCTGTTTTGAGTCTTTAACAATTTATAGTGTTCCACTTCGAAAATGCCTGCAAATATCTAATTTTATTATTTTTTTCTCTAATGCTCTTACTCTCTCTCTGTTTTCTCTCTTACTCTAATGTTCTAATATTCTCTCTCTAATTTTACTATTTAATTGTTTAATTTAAACCAACTCTATCTTAAAATATTTTGTAAAATCCGTAAAAACATTTACTGATTAATATATATATATTATTGGGAAGTGATTAATATATATATATATATATTAATCACTTCCCATTGGTGAGGATCGAACTCACAATCTTCGGGTTCGTAGTTCTGTTCTCTGACCACACATGCAACGGGTCTTGGCTAAATATTAATGGATTATAATAGTTAAACTGTGATGAATTTTGAGTATAATTTAAATATCAATTTTATATGTATATATATATATATATATATATATATATATATTTTGTTCTGTAGAAAATGACACTGTTAATTATTAACAATAAATGCGAAATTGTTTATGGGATTATTTTAAAAAATAAAATATTTAGAAAATGAGTATTAAGCAATTAGGGGATGATACTATACAACCAATTCATTCAAATATCAATAATTTATTTGAAATTAAAAATCAAGATATTATTTGAATGTGTGTTTAAGAATTTTACTTAACGCCCTGTATTACATTTTTTAGGGTGTTAAAACACAAATATCAACAAATATCAATACTCCTGTCGCACTAAATTAAATTCTGTCACAGACAAAATTTCATCCATAGACTTGTTTTGTTGTTGTTGTTGTTGTTGTTGTTCATTTTATTTCATCTTTAATTACTCTAAAAATAAATCGAAAATTACATTAAAAATGAAGTGATGTGGAAAAAAAGGGCGGGTAATATTAATACTCCGGATTACATATGTGCTAACTTATGTGGTTTCTTAACATCGCTATTTCTCTGTAAAAAAAAAAAATCAAGTTTAATCGTAGAAAAATGCATACTTGCCAACATCCTAATTAATATTCTGTAGTGTTGTTAGTCCCGCCCTCTTTTTTCTACCAGTGGATTTTTAAGTAATATTCTCCAAATGCAATGACAATAAAATCTTTTTGTAAAAAAAAATAGAACCGACTCCAAAAAGCAACTACTATTTAAACAACTAAAAAAAAAAAAAAAAAAAAAAAAAAAGAAAAAGAAAAAAAGAAAGG
Organism: Salticus scenicus; assembly: GCA_963930645.1. Taxonomy (NCBI): domain Eukaryota; kingdom Metazoa; phylum Arthropoda; class Arachnida; order Araneae; family Salticidae; genus Salticus; species Salticus scenicus. The sequence continues at coordinate 188,198,833 of OZ005659.1, forward strand.
TATGAAATGAAACTGTAAATTGCGCCTAAAAGTATAAAATAATTTCCTTCGTCAAAAAACCTATAACACTACAATTAATCATAAGTTTTGAAATCGGCGCAAAATGAAATAAAATTTATTTTGTTTTTAAAGGTTTGTTTTTAGATCGGTAGCAAGAAAAGCTGTTGTCTCGAATGTTCCATTTTCATGTTTCCTTTATTATTTTATCACTGTATACGATTGGTCCATTAGTAGCATCTACATAGAATAGTAAACAGTAAACATTCTTCACAATGCGGTATTTTGTTTCTACGAAGTTGGTGTTTCCTTTGCAAAATTGGTATAATTTTGATAACTATCATCCTTGGTGGCTTTTGGAATTGGCGATCAAAACGTAATACAAAAACATGCACGCAAGATGTTTATTTTCATAATATATATATTGTACGATGTATTGTTTCATAATCTTAATTACTCTCTTAATATACCTTATCAAAACAATCATGATATCCCAAAGAATTTAAATATGTTTGCCAGATAATTTTGAGATTTTTTTTTTTTCACCAAGGAGTCAGATACCAGTATCTTCGCCAACTTTTGCTGCTTACGAAATCTTATTTTTTTTCTTGAATCAAAATAGTTTTTGGCTGCGTTTTGCAGGTGATAATGTGAGATGTGTGTATTGAATAGGATTTGATTTTTGTATTGAATAAAGTTATAAATTTTTATTTAATTTTGCGCCGACTTCAAAAGTTATGATTAATTGTAGTGTTATAGGTTTTTGGAGGAAGAAATTATTTTGTACTTTTAGGCGCAATTTACAGTTTCATTTCATACCTTTTTTTTTTTTTTTTTTTTTTTAGTTGTTTAAATAGTAGTTGCTTTTTGGAGTCGGTTCTATTTTTTTTTACAAAAAGATTTTATTTTTCTCTTTTCAGTGAAAACTTATTCATATAGCAGAACATCAAAAGACGTTCCACGGCAGCTTCACAAATCACAACTTTCAAGAAAAGTGACATAACTCAAAAAATGGTTTATGTCACTGAAAAATACATGAAATGCACCCAATGTGGACAAAAAAGTTACATCTCCATATAGAAAGTTATCCACTCGAGAGACAGTTGTGCTAGTTTTATTCTAGTCAAGTTATATTTAAGCTGATTTTTCTCAAATGCTGCATTTTTAAGTTGCGTCACTTTTCTTGCCTTTATCAGGTAGAGCAAAAAACTATCTATTGAATGAACATATGTTAAGTTAAAAAGTCTTTAGAAATGTAAAGAACGGATACGCTGTATTCGTAACCAGAAATTCTGTTGGGCATATATATTGAACTTTACAGTGAATACGTGTCACCCACTGCGATGGAAATTGCGCAGCGTAAAGTTGAAACAAAGAGCAAAATATGCATTGCAGCTGACGGACAGAAGTTTCAACATCGATACTTACATACTGCTTTTACCAGTGTAGCTGCATACGTTCAGCAGTTAGAGTGAGAACAGACTTTTGTTAGTATCCTGTAATTTGTTTATATCTTAATGAAATCATAATGAAACCTATTTCAGGCCAAGATCATTACGACAAAAAAAGTATTAAAATTAAATTATCTCTTACGAAGTTAAAAGCTAACAAATTTCAACAACAACAACAATGAGAAACATGGTTTGTATTGAGAACATCTTCCTTTATCAAGTCGGTTTAAAACGTCTATGCGTTAATCTATGTGACCGCTTACAATAACCATACTTTGAATTTTACGTAGTATAAATATCACCCGCTACGCTACAACATATGCAATGTCGTTCAAGTGTGCACAAAATAGGAAATTGTGAACAAAAAAATGCACGTTTTAAGCGTTCTATATTTAGTATTAACGTCTAAACTATCTTTTCGTACTAAATTGATGTTGCTCTGCAATTTTATAATTAACTTTTTTCCGGACCATTAAAATTTTTAAATTAAATCAGAATTTCATTAGTTGTAAAAATTTTACTTTTTCTCTAAAAGTTCATTTATTTCTGAATATAATTCAACGACGGCATGTGTTTCTATTTATATTGAACAGGGGTAGTAGAGTCCTGAGTTTTCTGCACCACTATTTCTTAACAGTAATTTTTTCATAAATCTAGCTGAAATTTTTTAAAATAATTTTGTTATTTTCTAACAAGCTGGAAGTAGTATTAGAAAAGGGGTGAGTGGTGCGACGCCTATATTGAAAGAATTATAAAATTTGTTTAAAAAAAAAAAAAATGAAAAAAAAAAAATGAAAATGTTTAAATCACACTTTTGAATATAATTAAATTTGAATGTTTCTGTAGATTGCGATTACACAACAAATGTAAAAATTAGTTCTGTTTTTAATATTATACTATAATAAAATAATAATAAAATTATGCATATTTTTATTCCTCAAAACAGTTTAAATTCTTTCAAATACATTTGTAAATTTATTTTTATTTATTCAGATTTATAAATTAAAACAGAATTCTATGTTTAAGGCAACATTCTGTCTGCTAGAAGTGGGGATATTTGAACAGAGTATTATATAATCGTGATCAAATGAGAAAATGACCTGTACCTTAATTGTACTGGTGCATCTCAGCGCAACCATTACTCTATCATGTCCACATTGCAATGAGTTTCGCAAGGAAATTTAGAAAAACTCCTGCAAGATATTCTCTTCGCAAGATTTCTAACATTGAACTGCACATCATAAGCATTCAAATTTTATCATGCTAGAATGCAAATAGTTCTCACTTATTTATTTTATTTTAATGAACTTATTTCGGTTACCTCATGCCACATTTAGTGTAAATACAGTAATCTCAATATACACATTTTCCCCCTCAATTTTGGGGAATGTTCGTTGAAAAATAAGGGAAACGAAATATTATTCTCTCAACGCACAGAGAGATATCGAAAATATATAATTTTATTGGAAAAATGTATATTTCGATTACATTTAAATATACATTTCAAATGCTTAATTCGAGCCACTTAGGCTAGTTTAGTATAGCAATGAGCTTGTCATTGAAAAATTGCAAAATCTCCCCCTCCCCCCCCCCAAAAAAAAAAAAAGAAGAAGAAGAAGAAGTGTGCATTAACAGCAGTTGGTACACGTAAAATCCATCATAGCTGCAATATCATCTATATTCCGTAGATTATTTCTTTCGGAGTTACGGAACGTTGAGTCATTTCCTGTGCGAAAAATCAAGATTTTTATTGCAAGTTCCCAGATCACCACTAAGAGCGAATCTCAAACCGCCGTTAGTTGAATCATAGCCTCCTAAACTAGATGCCTGTGGCGTGGCTGAGAAACTTAGCAACAGTTCAAGCGGTAGACATCGCCACATGATACAGATTGCACGACTTTTTTATTTGACAGCCAGCAACAATTTTTAAAAGTGGGGTTTGATATTCATAAAAAGCGAATAGAATCGAAGAAACGTTGATTACATATATCACGTTTCAAAATAATTGGTAACAGAGGAATAAAACAGTCGCGCAGTCTGTACCAGTTCGCGTTCTCTACCGCTTAAATGGTTGCCAAGTTTCTGAGCCACGCGACAGGCATCTAGTTTAGGAGGCTATGGTTGAATATTGCTTAGCCATAGTGCAAGAGAAAACAAAATCAAACTGAACTTTAACCAATGCTAGTGCAATCCCCTGAACTGTACTCATACTGCGCGAATTTTTAGCAAATTTAAAGACTGACAATTCATCCAAATGTCACTTAAGTTCACGAGATTTTGTTGCTAAAACAATAAATTCTCAAACATGTTTTTTTTTTTTTTTTTTTTTTTTCTTTTAACCTTCCATTTTTTTTTTTCTTTTATTTATTTATCCAGGAATTCCTTGTACTTATTCTGTAGCCTTATTAGCTTACCTGCCAACATTGTAATTAGTATTCCATAAAATTATTCATACTACCTAGTTTTCCACATTTGTCTCTTATCAGAGTACATTTTTTCTTATTACATCATAATTATAGTTAAGAAAAATGCTTTAAAACAAGACTGGTACGGAAAAAATAAAATAAAAAAGGTAATGTCAATTTTATGGAATTGTAATTATAGACTTGCCAAATATGTTAATTTCTCCATAATAATGTTTGCAGTATATTTGTACAAGTATATTTTTAGAGTAATAATCTTCTTACAGAGCTGTCAACCTTATCCAGCAAATTGTTAGTACCACCCCTCTTTCTACACCAATTAATTTTTAGAGCAATTCTCTCCAAATGCATCTACGATGAATTAAGAAGAAAAATACTCTAAAAATTAAGTGATGTAGAAAAAGGGGCGGAGCTAACAATTTGCCGGATTAGGTTGGCAGCTCTGTTCTTATTTAATCATGTGTCTATATTGCAGAATATTACTCTACAAATTTACTGGTGTGGAAAAAGGATGAACCTTATGCTATTAGAGATAAATTAGAATAATTGGCAGGTTTATAATTAGAATGTTGACAGTTATGTATAAATACCCGCCTTTTTTCACCCCACTTTCTTTCTGGATTTATTTTCTGCAATAAGTAATTAGGGCTAAAAAAAAAAAGAAGAAAATTACTCTTCTAAATACGTTGTACAGGGGAAAATATATAGACAAAGGAATAAATTAAAAAGTTTGTAATTCTCTCTTTGAGAGGACTTTTTTTTTCCTTTTGATCTTGTGAAAATGTTAACAACAAGGCTTTATATAAGGAATGAAGGAATTATTCATAGATCAACTTTAGAGATGACTGGTTTTATTGACAAAATTTGGAAAAGTGTACAGATCGTTCTAGGTTACAAATATAGAAAAAATTATGTTATTGTCTAAAGTTAATGGTCATATATTTTTGCCTAACAATTTCCTAATATTACGACATGAATGGAAATGTCAAAATTTATGACAGGAACATAGCTGCCAATGTTATATTTTATTTCGGAGTATTTTTAGCCCCGCCTCTATTTCGTACCACTTTATTTATAGAAATATTTTTTCTAATGTATTACTTCGATAAAATTAAAATAAAAAATCACTTTTAAAAATAAGTGGTATGGATTAAAGGTGGCGATAAAAATACTCCGGATTAAATTAAAATATTGGCAGCTATGTAGGAATAAGCAGAGACAGAACAGAGCAAAAGTGGGTCCAGGATTGAATAAGTATTCTTGCACACTATTATATTTACCATTGTTTTTACCCCTCTTAAAAGAAAATAAAATTCTAATTACTTCACCCAAAAATGTACATTTTTGTAAAGCATTTTCTTTATAAAACTTCTCATTTTCTTTCAGAAGTGAAATTTTGATAAAGTAGATTTTTTGTATATTTTTATTATTTGTTTTGCATTTTTGTATATTTTTATTATTTGTTTTTGAACTTCAAACAAAATTCCAGCCCCATGTGGTAAGGCTTAGTTGGACCGTGCGTTATTCGCTCCTTTGGATTAGATTTCACATTCTCCAAATCTTTCGGAAATAATATTCATAAAAGGGGATATGAAACGCAGACATGCATTCCCAGGAGATTTTACCTTCAATGGAAAATTATGTTTGATTAAATCAAAAATGTAACCCTGAAATTTTATATATAAATGGCAGACCCGGCCACGCGTTGCTGTGACTAAGTTATACGTTGAATTATACGGCTGTAAACAATTTAGTACAGTCAAATTATTATTTACGAACAAAGACGAAAACGTTGTAGCCGATGTAAAAACCCACAGGGTTGAGATTTGAAACTTAGGTCAAAATTTGGAAGCGATTGATAAAAATTTTCGTAGTGTTGATATTAAGCACAAATTAATTTTATTGTAGGGTCCTATAAATTTTAATGGAGAAGTGATATATATTATTTCTAATGCTACTTTGGATAAAATTGCTAAAATGACTAATATATAAATTAAATTCTATTAAAATTCTATTAAAATAAAAGTATAAAAGAAACAGACGATTTTAAAATCAATTTTTATGGAGAAGTGAAATATAATATATGCTATAATGGATAATTTTACTATAAAATGACCTCATCATTTTAAATATTTTAAAGAGGGCAACAGCTGTAGTTATAAAAAGGAAAACAATAAGGCTAAACCAGAAAAATAAGTAAATTTGATAAATATTTTAAAATTTTAAAATTGGAAATCTTATGAAATATTGGACATTTAAAGTAAATACATGTATCATTTTAAATAGAAAAAGATTTTGGAAAAGTTTAGTGTATTTTAACGAAGTGATGAGAAGTTTTTGAGTATGTTAAAATTTTAATAGTAAATTCAAGTTAATAAAGATGGGAAACATTGAGGATTAAGATAAGAATAATTATAAGATTAAAAAAAAAAAAAAAAAAAAAAAAAAACTTTTTATATACCATGCTTTTAAATTTTGATATAGGGGAGAAGGTGGTAATATGGACCACTTTTTATTTTTTAACAAAAAATGCAGTTTTTAATGGAATTTTTTCAACAATATCTACTATAATTTGACAAAGTATCCTTCCACTGAACATTTAAAGTTATTAGAAGGTAAAACATTAAACGATTTGAAGACCATTAATTTTTTTTAACATAATACAAAAATAGCTGTCTTAGAAAGTGGGGTGGTAATATGGAACAATAAAAAGTGAAACAAAAATATATTTATTGGGTTATTTATTTCAGAAAACATTACTAAAAAAAGGAAAACCTGAACATCTAAAGGAAAGTATTGTAAAAAATACGCATATTTTATTAAAAACATAAACAGGATTTTTTTCCCATGTAAAATATTGTTTGTAAAAAAAAATAATCCTAAAGTTCAAATTAGTCATACTTAGGAACAAAAGTCACAAATATAAACGTCACCTTCACATCCACTGCATAAAAAATGTGCCCAATTGTTGGCATACAACACATTTAATCCAAAGTCCTCCGGCTTATGGTAATATGGAACACATTGTTCCATATTACCACGAATCGCCATTTTATAAACGATCCCATGAATTTTAAGTTTGAAAAATATATATCCATAATTTAATCCTGCTATTTTACTATTCAATCTTACAGTTAATTAAAAAAATATTAACAATATCTTATATTTATCAATAAGGATGTGAAAAATAGTCATGAAACTTACCTTGTGAAATTTTTTAGAACTGCATAAACAAAGATCCACCTATTACACCATAAACAAAACAAGCTATACTGATGCCAAGCGGTATAGTAATTATTATGATTCACATTAATTAAATTTACTTTAGTAAACAAAGAGGGCTCCAGTAGATAAGCAGAAAGAAGCGGTTTCATATTACCACCCTGTTTCATATTACCACCTTCTCCCCTACTAATAATATACTAATTAAAAGGAAAATGATAAATATTCTATCATAGTTTGAAGTCAATTTTTTTTCAAATGTCTAAATAAAATATCTGATGTAAGATACTAATATTTTGCAGCGGAATAGATTTCATTTCTGTCATCCTTGGCGTAAAAAAAAGAATATCGCCAAATTATCTGGCGAAAATATTTAATTCCTTTCAAAAATCATGGTTATTTTAACAACTTATATTAAAAGAGTAATGAATAATATGAAACAATATTTCGTACAATGCATATTACATGTCATACATACGTACAATGAATAATACATATTACATTTCGTACAATGCATACATCTGGCATGTATATTTTCGTGTTACGCTTTTGATCGCCAAATAATAATAATAATAATAATAAAAGCCAAGGGCGACAGAGTTTTGAAATTTAAAATTAAAATTTTGTCAATTTGACAGCAAAATAATTCAAACACCCGCGATAACTAATACATATCTATACCCAAATATAAGGATTAAAATCGGGAAATAAATTTCCTCGATTTTTAATAATTTCTTACAAAAAATCCAGTGGGCAATTAACATAGGAAATCTTTTTCTTGGCTGCACAGACGGGCAGTGAGTCACACTTCGCTTGCGTAAAGAACTCATAGATATAGTATAGCATATATAGAATAGAGTGATCATTGGGGAGAAAAAAAGTTATTCCTTTTCATTTGGGAAAAGACGACGTTTTTACCAAAATATGGCCGTCTTTCCCCGACTGAATACACACGGGAATACATACTAATATTTTAGCAAATAAATTTATGAATAATTTATTTGCTAAAGGGGAATGGCAGACTCCAGATACAGTTTCAAATTCATATTTCTTTCTTTCTTTCTTTCTTTTTTCAATACCACTTAATGTCTGTTTCTAAGGCTTTTATTTTTTTTTTTTCGGCATCAAAAATCTTTGTACGATGACATGGGGATGAGAGATCTATATATATATTACTATATCTATGATAGAACTACATTTGCACATTATCAATGTGTATAAAATCTTTAAATTAATTATGACGTCAATTTTCGTGAGATGCATAATTTAACTTTTTATAATTTTTTAACGTTCACGTTTGATTAAATGTATTTATTTTTATGTCGAAAGAAGATGAACTCGTATTTTTTTATTTATTTATTTTTTTTTTTTTTTGCAACAATTAAATTAATGGAACTCACAGATATTTTGGAGCAACTTTAATAAAGGTCTGTAATTAACAAATAATTGCAATAAAACAATATTGTGACAATAAATTGAGATAAAAACTATCCTATCTCTCAAGTTGGACCAAACTGCACACAGTGTGCAAAATTTCATTAAAATCGGTTCCTTAGTTTAGGAGTTTATCCCGGACAAACATCGTGACACGTAATTTATATATATATACAGATAACATTCATATAATAGTGGGAAAATATTTAGTCAAGTATCCTATCGATATTGTTAAAAAAAAAAAAAAAAAAAAAAAAATCTTCGTAATATCTTTGAATCGGCAAGAATTTTCCTATGGACCTTAATGTAATCTATGTGAAATCTTCCATGCTTTATTACAAAGCTTCTCAAAACTGTGAAGACAATAGTAATAAAACTATGGAATAGAATAGATATATATGATTATACTCAATAATGCAGAGTACTGAATAACTGAAAAATCATATTCCGATATATTAATTTAATTCAATGGTGCAATATTCAGACAACTACTGTGTGTATGATATTATTTGGAATATTAAACATAATTTGTAACATTTAAGCTACTTTAACTAACAAGAAAAACTATTTTTTTCTTTTTTCCCATGTTACCACTGATTCCATTCAAATCTGGTTTTCGCTGTATTTAAATGGAATCGGTAAATATTAAAGGGAAAATAATGATCTGGAAATATTTCTTTAAATGAGCTACGGGATCCCGATTAAAAAAATCCCATAATTAACATAAGTTAGCATGGTGGAATTTTTATCTCTTTATTATACTACTCGGTTGGTTGAGTTTAACGTCACACTAATGCTGCACAATGAGATGTTGGCAATGATCTGGGATTCATCCCTAAGGATGGTCCAGAGACATATCTTCACAATTTTGATCCTCCATGGAGGGGATGGTTCTCCCGCTTCGGTGACCCCCAGATGTATAATTTGGATGGAAACATTGCGGCCATGAAAGATTTTACGTGCGCTTGCCACCTATAGTGTACACGACAGTCTTTGACTGGCTCCTGTACGAACCCGTAATTTTCCATTTACGAGCTCGGTGTTATACTACCGCAGCCCTTTGTTATACTAGTCGATATAGGTCCGCGATAAATAGCCTTTAATTGTCAAACGTTATGAACAAACATGAATTTAAAACAGTTATTCCATTTCATAAGCATCTTAAAAGGTATAAGAAACAGTAGTCATAACAGTCTGTTTAAACAAAATTTCATTTTGAAAAGAAAATATTTCTGTTAACAAGAAGATGCTACAAAAATATTTATATCTTAAATATAATATTCATAAATTTAATATTCATAAATTTAATATTCATAAATTTAATTTTAAGTTATACATAATTTAAAATTTACAAATTACAATACTTACGATTTGAACGTTAGAAAACAATGACTGTTTATATATACTTATTTTTAATATTATGGATTAAATATCTTTAGAATAGTATGCTAATTTAATAAATTATTCAAAATTTTTGTATTTATCCCAGTTTAGGTGTCTAATTTTTCGTATAATACATAAAAAGAAAATGAATAAAAATTTCAAAACAAAAAATATTATTTTAATGTAAATTGAAATATTTTTTTTTTCTTTTTCATATTATAACACTTCTGCCGAAAGCTTCAGTTAGTTTTTTAATCAGAGCAATACGTAATGAGGCATTTTCCGATTAAAACATACAGTAAGAAAATTTAGGTAAATGGAAAATCGTTAATCCCGCATGACTTGCAACTTTTAAGAGCATTTGCGATCTTCAAAATAAGATATATTATTAATGTTGCTTTACATAAAAATAAATAAATAAATAAATAAAATAAATAAATAAAAAATCGACTGTGAGTCACTTTTAAGCAACTTTCGATAACCTGAATTTAAAATTATATCCCTTAAACACTAATAAAACATTTATGTTAGGACCATCACAAAACATCTATATAGCAATGCTATTTACCGACTCACACGTACGATTAATTAGTTTCTCACAATAAATAATTTACATACAAAAATTGGAGAATTTTAAACATATGAAAAACGGAAGAAACTTTAGTCTACAAGGCGGACGGTCTTTATCTAGCTCGACTAATGAATCCATAATCGCGAGAGCAGTAACCTGTAGAGGTAATGCAGTGGAATTTTTGGACTACTGAAGTACAGAGCACTAGTATTGTAGAGATATAATTGCCAACTTAACACCTTTTGACTACCGAAAATTTTATTTATTTATTTATTTTATTTTACTTTATCAGTGAAAATAGTTACAATTCACAGATTAAATAAAATAATTTTTTCTATTAATTTTTATCCGTTAGCCGAAAGGTGCTAAGTAAGTATGCGTAGAAACTGAACCACAAACCGCGCTGCTTTTATCAACAAATACGGTGCAAGAGCATATTTTTATAACTTCTAGTAAATTTCATCAAACATGCAAGTTCATGCACATTTGTTCCATAACAACTAACAATATACAACAATACAATATCATACTGTAATCGAATGATTCATTTTATAGTTTAATAGTTTCCTAATAAATATTCCGGTGTAAAGTACTTAAATTTGAGAGTTAAATTCATTTTGTGAATTAAAAATTTTAATTCAATTAAATTAATAACGTTTGACAAAATGCTAGCTCATTTTAACAATGTCCACGCTTTAAATCATATAAATTAACCGGATATTAATAATTATTCTTAAACAAATAATCTGATCATATTTATCTACCGAATTCGTTGTGTCGCGAAAGTTAGGAATATTATAAGTTTGCAATCGCAAGCTCGTAACATTGACCTGTATCATAAACTTATTTATTTAAATTTAACTTTTCTATCGCTTAAAAATAATCATTTATTCACCCTAGTCATCTTAAAATAAATAAAAAATAGTGGATCTGCATATCAGGGGCCTCAATTTGCCATTTGCATCACCAGAGCTGCCACCTAATCCGACAAATTATTAGTACCGCCGATTTTTCTACACCACTTAATTTTTAGAGTATTTTTCTTCTTAATTCATCGTAAACACATTTGAAGAGAATTACTCTAAAAATTAAGTGTTGTAGAAGAAGGGGCGGTGCTAACAATTTGCTGGATTAGGTTGGCAGCTCTGCATCACACATTACTCAGTGGATCATTTTTATTTATTCTATATTAGTTAAAATTATTGTGTATACACACTAAGGGACAAAAAAAAAAAGCCGCACTGCAGAAAAATTAAAATTAAGCCTTTTGCGTTTGTAATAACTTAAAAATTAATGATTGAAACAAGTAAAACTGTTATGTTTCTATTAAACGAAAGTCATAACATGACGCACTTGTAAATTTAAAATTACCCTCTACAGTTGCCAAAATATCCCTCTTTTTCCGTTTTTCATTTTCATTTTTCCCTCACATTTTCCCATTTATTTGTTATCAAAGGAGGCTCTATTTAAATTAGTTACCTAATAGGATAGAACTATACTTTCAAAAGTCTTAATATTTTTTCGTAAAAGTTAATTATTTAGAATGACTTTATATATATATTTCCAAATTATGAACGACAAAGACAGTTTAAATAAATTTAAAAATCTAGGAGACAGCCATGCAGTGTTGCCAGACTGCGCGATATATTTTTTTTTTTTTTTTTTTTTTTTTTTTTTTAACAGTCGAAAATAACTTTGAGACGTGATGTTTGATATATATAACAGAAGATTAATTGTCGATTATGTACATTAAATATCACTTCTCAAAATTATTGGTGAATGTTGAATAAAAGAGTCGCGCAATCTGGCAACACTGCAGCCATGACTTCATCCTTTTCCCTCCCTATATTTGCCAGTGCATTCTTAGAATATTAGCATATATTTTCGGACATTGGTATCTACAATGCTAGAGACGGCTTTGTTAAATTTGTAAATATCGTCGATTTTATCTACATTCTTATTTATGGCTTATTCTCCTCACTCCTGATCCATTGATTTGATGTTGACATTTTGATATAGAAGTAAAATATACTTTCTTGCTAAAGGCATAAGTGGTTCTGGATTGCAATCAAAAACATTTGAAGACTTTAAAAAAATTGTCAGAGCAACTTCTTCAAGAGGGAATCAATTTTTAATCTGTCTATATGCTGCAACATAAAATGCTAAACAAGAAACCCTAATGGATTTTTCACTTTTCGCTGAAAGATTTTCAATATTCATTATCAAATCAATCGCATTGAAAAAAAAGATTTTTTTTTTTTTTTTTTTTGACGGACAAGAATTTTGCTTCGAATACCATAATTTCTAAGCTGCAATATATTCGGAAACTAAGAAATTTAATGCTATGCACTTATAAAGTTCTATGCACTCTTTAAATCTGTAAAAATGTTCTTCTGATATAAGTTGCTGAAACAAGTTCTTCTAGCTCAGTCAGAAAAGTAGATTGATTTCTTTTCTCTCATAAAATGACCGCCATTTTAAAATTAGACGATCGACCAAATTAGTCAATAAAGTTGATTGAACCATTGCTAGAGGAGTATCTACATACCAAGTTTTAAGCAAATCAATCCATAAATGCTTTTTTATGAGAAATTTTCAAGTGGCCGTAACTTGAAACAAAATAATGGATCAGTTTGGATAATGAAGTCATACCCAATATTTGCCAAATAAGTCCATTGATTGTCCTACTTTGCTCGAACTGACTGATTATTTTGGAAGTTATCGTAATGAGAAATTTTCAAGTGAAACCGTGATTTAAAGTGGCCGAGCTTTTGAACTAATATGTGTGATGAAATTGAAGTTATCAAATGCACTCTTTTAAGAAATTTTTAAGATAAGTCCAGAGTCCAATAATTTATCGATTTCCAAAAGAAAAAGAAGAGAAATAACTAATTTATTATATATATAACCTGCCTTTAACAACAAAAAAAATGTTGCCATATTTATTCTAAACGAAAGTCTATTTCTAATAGCACTCCTAGCTAAACTATAAAATCAACAAAATCACCATGACTAATTCATTTATTCCACCTTTGAAATAAAGATTAATTAAGAATGATATTAAAATTTAATAAATGATGAAAAATTGTAAAAGTACCTGAAAATTTCAAATAATTACATTATTAAACTTTATTTAGTAAAGAGAAAAATATAAATTACAGTTTAAATTAATTTTTGCATATATGTATATATTATTTATATGTCTTTCTATACACTTTCAGAGCCAAATTGACTATTTTGAAATACAGGAGTCGCATTTTAAGCTCTCTCCCTCTCTCTCTCTCTCTCTCTCTCTCTTTTTTTTTTTTTTTTTTTTTTAAGGGCATTTTCAGGAACGAAAAATTTCAGACTTCTTTGCCACCAGTAATTTTATCAAGATAATTTTATAGTATTTCCATAATAAAATGTCGGGATTGAACATGGTAAATTGTTTTTTTTTTTTTTTAATTATCATATTAAAAATGACAGAAATTTTTCATTCTCGAAACTTCGGAATAAAAAATTGCAATTCTTTTGATATTTTAGACAATGAACAGGAAAATAAAATAAAGAAATACATGTAGACAAAGTATGATAAAAATCGTTAATTAAGTTACATACACACATATTTATATACAGTGAAACTTGAATAATTCGAACTTGTTTAATTCGAAATTCTGGATAATTCGCATTATTTACTCTGTCCCTTGAATTTTGTATTAAAATAATGCTAAAAAATCATGGATAATTCGAATTCTATTTTGTATAATTCGAATTTTTCTTAAGATTACCTTTAAAATATTACAGTAAAATTTATTCCCGAGATTTTTCTCAGCTAAAGTGCATAATTTCTTTTAATACTCTTTCAAAAGAAGTATAAGAGAATACGAGAGTATTGCCTACCTTGTGCATCAAAAGATATGGTTCATATATATGAACTTCGAGGGGTTTTTTTAATTTAAAGTCATGTCTAATGCAGAAGATTCTATTTTTGTACCAATTGATAGATTGAAGTCATATGCTATGACACAAAGAATGTACTTAAAGAATCAATCAAAAATATCTAACTATTTTTTAAAAAACTGTTAAATAATATTGATTAAAAAGATCAAAAGATCGTAAAAAATATTGATTTGATGTGGGGGGGGGGGGGAGGGGTGAACGTAGCAGTATTCTTAGATATAAAGTTTATGTGTTAAAGCTTTGATCGAAGAGTTTTATTTTATTTTTTTAATTTATCTCTTCCTTTTGGAAAAAGTAGTATATGTAATTCGAATTTTTGGATATTTCGGATTTTTCTCTGGTCCCTTCAACTTCGAATTGTCCACGTTTTACTGTATATTGGTGTTCCAAAATCACAACAACAAACTTTTACTGGAGAGTGAGCATATCATAAAGGATTGCAAATGAACACAAGTTCGTAGGCGTCAACTTAACCCTTTGAAAACCCTTTGTATTGGGGTATTTTTAACAGATGGAGGCGTGGCTTTCAAATTATGAATGTTTAACAAATATATTTTTCCTGTAAATGTTACATAAAATGATATACATAGTAATAACGTTGCTTTTTATCGATATATTTAAAGCGCTGATTGTATAAATACGTATATTGTAAATGATTTTAAAAAATAATGCATTGTGCAAGATTTTTAAATTTACGATGTAATCGGAGTTATAAATAACCAAAAAGCTAGACGAGCAGGCGATAATGCTCATATCATATATAGCAGAAAGGGTTGTAAAACACGATAATGTATCCGCTCTTTAATGTATCAGTATGATGTTTCAGGTCATAGGTTGCTATGTTATCCTCATTCCTCTACCTATTATTTACATTAACAAAAAATGTGTAGTACTACGTATGTACCGCCCTTTGCCTGTTAAATTTTACCCTAAAATATCCGGTCCTAAATCGCTAAGATGACATTTGTGGCCGTGGTGTCCTGTGCAAATCTTATTTCTTATGAATTGTCCTATCTCCTCTTAAAGTTTGTCTCTGTAATTTTGAGTAATATGTATATGTATACATATGTATGTGTGTGTATGTGTATAGATATATGTATGCATATTTGAGACTCGCCAGGCCAAACTTTAGGGGGTTTGTAAAAGTTTTGTTAAGTGTAAGCTTTGTTGCTAACATTGGCATATTTGAGTTAGCTGGAAAATTCTAATAGAATATTTTATTTTATTTATTCAGTGACAATTATAACACAATATATAAATGAAATTCTGTTAAATTTTTCCGGTAGCTAGAAAGGGCTAAAGCTTGCAACTATGTACAAGTACATACTTGCCAACATAATAATTTATTTTCCGCAGTATCGTTAGCCCCGCCTTCTTTTTTACACCATTATTTTTTTTTTTTTTTTTTGAGTATTTTTTGTCTCATTTAATCGTAATTACATTTGGAGAATATTACTCTACATATTTACTGGGGCGAGAAAAAGGGCGGGACTAGCAACACTACGGAATATTAATGAGGACGTCGGTAAGTATGTATGTTTATAAGACCTTCTGTAAAAGCAATTTTCTCGACGTCGTATGTAAGAGTTGACAACTTTATAATTATTGGTAGAACTATTGGTACTTACCCTTTTTTAACATCAGTTATTTTGAAAAATAATATTCTCTAATATGTAACAACGAGTGGTTAAGAAGGAAATTCCTATTGAAAAAACATGGTATAAAAAAGTGGTGACAACAACAAAGCCTCTGTATAAATTATTAAATTTGAGAACTCTGGTATGTGTCCTGATGTTTTACTTTGACATGCCTGCCAACCATCTTATTAATAAGCGTGAAATTGTTAACACCCTTTTTTCCACCACTTTATTTTTTGAATAATTCTCTCCAATTGTTGCTACGACTAAATAGGTATAAAATTACTGTGGGGGAAAAATGGCTGGTACTGGAAAATTTTACGCTAAATAATGAGATAGTTGCCTGATATACTTTGGGGATTTATAACACATGCCCAAAATTTTTAACATTTAATCCCATTCCGTATTCTTGCTATTTACATTTAATTGCGGTAGTGCGATTTAAATTTAATTTAGTTAGTTTTTTACGATTAAGTTGAAAATTCTTTCAGTCTTCCTGTTGAATAAAAAAAAAAAAAAAAAAAAAAAAAAAAAATATCTCGGGCATTTTTTCTTATACATTCGTGAAGATTGGTAAAATTAAATTATAGTTTCTTGTTTAAAAAACCTGCAAATTTTGAATTATTTTTGCATTTCATTTTTGCGTCGAATTATCATCGTTCAGAGGGAGTCTCGTTTATTCTTCTTATATGAATGAAACTTTTAGATTATTGAACGTAATTAACCTTTAAAAGCTACTTGGCAGGATTTTTTATTTACAATTTACTCTAAATTTACATAAATTAGAAATTTCAGCGTTCTGACTTATCATTCCTACTTTATAAACCAAATGTACGTACAGTCAGAAAAAAAAATTCTCGCCCCCCCCCCCCCCACACACACACACCTACTTTTGCCGTATCGTAGAAACATGCGGCTGGTGCCAATTAGGTAATTTTTCATAACGTCTAATTTATAATGGTATAGCTAGATTTTGCTTAGGGGGTGTTCAACAGATTAAATTTGGCATCAACTTCATTTTTTTTCAATATTAACTCCCATTTTTAGTAAATTATTTGAATTATTTGGATCAAATCATCGCGGGGTGCGGTATAGTTTATGTATTTCGCTGAAATTTTCATAGAGTTATAAGCTGTCAAACTATATGGATGCTAATGTTAAACGAAAGTGACAAGCTTTAATTCGTATCTTCCCAAAAAATTATTATATTCAAATTCTGTTTGTTTTTTTTCGTTAAAGTGAAGTGACCCAAATATATTCCCTGCATATTTTTCATTAAAAAAAAATGAATTAGGAAAATTATTAATAAATTCACATTCGAAAAAAAAAAAGGAAATATGACCTAGATTAATTTTAACACGAATGGAACAGACATCATCAAAAACATGGGTTTCCAAATTTACAGTTCGTTCGTAACATCATTTTTTGAGTTACAGTGATATTTCCATTTTTATTGCTGTTAGGGGGTCGTCACTTGTTATAATCTGTATCATCTGTAAGTAAATATATGTATATAATCTGACAAAAAACTATTTTAATTACCTTTTATGTTATTCTTATTATTTTTTATGCCCCATTTCGATGTTTATTGTAAAAATTGGCGTATTTTTGTAAAATTATCGCAATGCAGGCGACAGATTGTGAAAGAATTTCAAATTAAACCAAGTCCCGCTTCTATATTGCTGGAACAATATTAAAAAAAAAAAAAAAAAAAAATTTAGTTTGCATAATCGTATTTGACTCTATATGTGACACGTGTTAGCATAAATCTCAAAGTCATTTACTACACCGATTGCTGAAGACATAACTTAAATGATTTAATTGAAAATATGTAAAATCATTTGGTTTTATAATGTAAAGTTTTAGAAAATGTGTAAAGGCGTGGCTTACGTTACAAGATAGGAACATATCTAATCCTGATATGTTAAGTCTTTTTTCTTAAATATTAAGTAACTTTTCCTAGTTTTTCACCGCTAAAATTCTCTTTTTATTCTGTTGTCTGTGTTCTTCGTATTGGAACACTGTAAGGTTTGTACGCCTCAAAATAAATGTCATGTTTTAGAAAACGCGATAAAACGAGTCTTACTGTTTGAAACAGAATACGCATTCAATAATCATTTTATTATTATTAATATAATATTTAATAATTTTTATAATTTTTTTTTTTTTTTTTTTTTTTTTTTTTTTTAACCTAGAATTTTCTGTTTTAATCTTGTTGTAGTATTATTGCATCTATTTACTGTATCGTCTGTAAGCTTTATTTATTTATTTATTTTTTATTTATTTTTTTTTTATCGCATGATGTAACATAATAAAATATTAAATTTTTATTAAATGTTTTTTTAATAAAGAATCAAATAGCGGATTTTTTTTTTTTTTTTTTTTTTTTTTTTAAGTTTATAAAATCTTTTATTTAAACAAAGTGCAATGTTATTTATCTTCGATAATTCTAACCACGGTGTAAAATTAAAATTTATTATGGAAAAAGAATTTAAAATAATACGTCTTTTTTCTCGTAAAATTGTAGATACTAATCATGCACTTTTAAAAATTAAGAATTCAATTACAGTAGACTAATATATAACACGAGATATTCGTTCTGGCCAATAGAAAATCGTGTTATGTGGGACTTACATTATCACATCAGACAAATTAATGCAAGTTCTGTTCAATACTGAAAAAAATTATTTTATTTTTATTTATTTTTATTTTTGTTTTTGTTTTCTAAGTAAAGCTTTGATGTTTTCGATACAAATTTACCTATTTTTGTAAAATTAACGCATTGCAGGCGGGATATTTTTATGGCATTCTAAAAAGATTTTTAAAAAATCCTCTTGATTATTTTAAGACAATACTTTATTTTAAAAATGTTTCTTGTTTCCCTAATTTTATTTTATTTGACTCTTTATGGAACTCTAGCATATGCAAGCGAATGAAATTTACCGTTTCGATCGTTGATGACAAAATTTCAGTTGTTTAATCATGAATTTGTTAAATAATTTGATATTTTAGAGAAAACGTTTAAAGGCATGACTTATTTTTCAAAATTGATTTCTCAAAATGCTTTTGAACTGTATCTCTTTTTTATTGTATTTTAAATATCCTTTCGCAAATATCTTGTTATCTATATTTTTGTATGTAGTATATTGTGTCTAAAAAATTACCTATTAGAATTTCTCAAATTTCGTGACTTTTACGGATTGTATTAAAAAACAAATCCGGAAAAGTCACGAAATTTGAGAAAATTCTAATAGGTAATTTTTGAGGTTCAAAAGCTGAAAATTGTGAATGGGTCGAAAACGACAAGAGGAACTTTTTTGGTTTAAGAATTTAAGAAGAAAAAATATAAGTCACTTACGCCTTTGAGGAAACAAACATTTTATTAACTATGTGAAAATGTTAATTTTGTCATACTCCTTACATGGGACAGTTTATCGCGCTGTATACGCACTAGCTCGTCATACGGCAGCCAACTGTCAATAATTTGATAAGTTTAAAAGTGAACACATCAGTAACTGTACCTTCGTTTTATTCTATAATTAATATTTTTGTACATTTTTTCTGGTAGGAATCTTAATGAATAATGTCCAAATATGGTAGATCATAATTTATTTTTTCTAAATGTATAGACGGATCCCTAATACATTTTTGCTTGTAACTCTATCAAGAATTGATTTAAAGTATATAAATAGGACTTTTTTCGAACCGCATAGATCTCAGAAATTCGAATATGAGGTTAAAAATAGGGGTTGCTACTGAAAAAAAAAAATTATATTGATGCCTGTTTTAATATGTAGATGACCCCTTAAACGAAATCTAACTATACCATTATAAACTAGACGTTCTTACTAATCGATGGACACTAGTTGCATACTTATAGGATGATACGCAACAAAATTAGTTTTTTTATCTGACTGTACATGTGTTATTATTATTATTATTATTATTATTATTATTATTTTGTTGTTGTTGCAGTATTCTTCAATATCTTTCCACGTAAAGTTACACCCTGTATTTGAGATAAGACAGGAAATGTTTCCGAATATTGCTTTTTGAATCTTTAATTTGACAATACGATTTTTCGTTTTTTCAATGTTTGAGCGCGTATTGATAGGTATAAAAATTAGATATTCTTTCGAAACTGATGTCATATAATAAGAATATTTTTCTATTTCTGGATAAGTATTTATTTTTCAATAGCTTATTTGAAAATTTCATAAAATGAAAATTTTGTGAGACTCAGAACATGCTCATTCTGTCCGCAAAAACACAGACATACGGCTAGATATATTTAGGAAGGATTGGTACGGTCTATATATTCAAGAAGTTTTTCATTATGTTATAATTTTTCTGCGTGAAATGGTTCGACGATCCATATAATTAAATTATGCCATATGAATATTTGATGGAAGACAGACTTAAAAAAGTAAAAAAAAAAAAAAAAAAAAAGACGAAATGATTTATGCTCTATTTGATCTCGTCTAATTACCATTCTGAGTTTATTTACATAATAATATAAGAACCTGTAGAGTCACTGAGTCGATTTTTTTTACTATTGATCCCTCTCGTAATGTATGAGCCGTACCGTATGACGCGCTTCCGGTATCACAATATTTAATGGAAACGGATCTACCGTGTTTTACCTGCTTTACAAAATATCACACCAATCCAGCAAGTTATCGCAGATTGGCTACATGATACATCCTACCCACCCCTGTCGCAGAAATTTATTATGCTTTCTGCGACAAGCTTCATCAACACCAAAATCTTTCTGCAGGAATAGTTTGTGAAGTCAACATTTACGAATTCAAAATAAATTATTTTTAAATAGTAAATAATATTCAGTATAACCAACGTATTTAAATTTCAACAAGGCACAAATGCATATATCTGCACTATTGCAAGAAAATACTCTTTTTTTTTTTTTTTTTTTTTTAAGAAAGGTGAAAATAAATCTATTGATCTTAACTGCTTCAGATTTCTTGTTCACATTAATATACAATATTGTTTATAAAATATTCAATGAATTCAAACCATAAAATGCAGTAACACATCAAAAATAATCTGCAAATTTTGTTAAGGCATTTAAATCATGAAATGTCTAAATTACACAAGTGTTACAAATACTTTTAAAATTTCATTACTTTTTTTATATTAAATATATATATTTAAAACACAAATGCACTTATTTCATAAGGTGCAAAACAAACAACATAAAATATAATACAGAACTCAAACTTAAAATACAACAAATTAAAAGTAAAATTAATATAGAATACTGAATATTATAATGAAATATAAATAATTTACAACATTTATAGTTTTTGAGATTATTAGAAAGATGCAAGATAACTTTCTAATATACAAGATTCAATTTTTATATTATATACAAATAGCATAAAGATGTTTATTTGAAATCTAAAAAATGTGATTTGACATTAAAGAATTCAGAATGTATAATTATACCATCATTTAAATACATAAAGTAAAACAGAATACAAGATCTAAGTAACACAATTATAGACAAAGCATAGTCGAAATATTTTCATAAAGATTGAGGCAAGTGAAATATTTATTTTTTAAGAAAATGTTGAGATGAGAAATGTAATAGATTTCATGGATAAAATCTATAATAGAAAATAATTATTACAGATGAATGAAATAAATAGAAATCAGCTAAAAGTAATATTTGATATTGATATCTAAAAGAATAAGTAAATAAAATTAAATAAATAAAAGCATTTGCTGTTTAATTAGTATTTATTCAAAACAACTACTATTAGATAAAATTTCTTTTGCTTACAAATATATATATATATATATTCAACAAAACCTTTGGTTTGATTTTTATTCAAAATAACTATTTAATTTGCAATATTTCAATTAAAAAAAAAAAAAAAAAAAAAAAAAAAAAAACATTTTTTAAAAATTCAAATGTTTAAAAAAGGAAATGAACAAGCTGTAGAAACTAATGATAAGAATATTTTTGTAAAATAAATTAATAATTTTTTTAACGACTTCATATGCTTAAACAACAAAATTTAAAGCTAAGAATTTTAATCACAATTAAAATAATTAATGATTAGTAAAGAAAAAAATTAGAAAAGTTACCAATTTTATAACTTAAGGTACCCATTAATATTTATTGCTAAGATCTTTTACTACATATAAAATGCTAAAAATCAATAAAGTATTTTTAAGATTAATTTCTTAATTTTCTATTTTTTGTAGCAAGGTTTGAAGCTTCATTTTTTATTTTGCGTATAACTACAGACGTTACAAATTTCCCCATAGTTTTATTTCTGTATATATTTGTGAAATGTATTGCATAGTTTGAACCAAACATTAAAATTAATGCAGCTTTTAAAAATTTGCGTGTATTTACTATCACGCACGTATGCGCACTTCGCATACATTAAAGAAAAAAAAAATCACTAGATGCAACTAATTTGTCGTGCGTAAATCAGAAAATGTATGAAAATCGGTACAGCAGCAATCACGCACTTATTAAAAAAAAAAAAAAAAAAAAAATCACTGGATGCAGCTATTTTTTTTATGCATGAATCTGAAAATGCATGAAATATTAAATTCGGAAAATGGTCGCAAAGCCACATTCTTTCGAAAAAACCCATTTTTTAAATAGAATAAATACACACGACATGAGCGGCAGGCGTGGCGCGAAAACAAAGTTTGGAGAGACGAAAATGAAGTTCCCATGTGAAGAGGTTACTAGTGAAAAGTGTCGATACGCCGAATCATATCACCGCATCACGAATCGCTAATGCATGCCGTATCAAAGCTAACCCAAGGGAGTTACATCCGCTTTATCTCCTCTCCTTATTCAGGATTGAGGCGATCGTATCTGCAGAAACGAAAATTTGTTCTGCAGAACAGTTAACCATTCTTTGAGTTTCTCTCTCTCTCTCTCTCTCTCTCTCTTTTTTTTTTTTTTTTTTTTAACACAATGGCAAAATTTATTTGACTTAAGTAAAATCTTTCTGTAAGAACATTTCTGTTTCTGCGACATTGTCGCCGTGTCGCCGTGTTTCTGCCACGGGGCTACCCACAGATTTAAAGCGAAAAACGCGAGCTATTCGTTTCACGGCTTAAATATTTATGAATAAATATTCCGGTGTAGAGTATTTTTAAATATGTCTGGGGGAAAAAAATCTTTATTATTTGGTTATTAGTTACAGATAGACAACTGAAATTCTTCCTTAAAAAAAAAAAAAAAAAATCCACTTTTACGCATTTTTATAAACTATAACATTAGTTTATATTACGATTTTACTCATTTCTGTTTTTCTTAAGTATTCCATTCGATACTGCACATCTTTGTATTCAGTGCTTCGATTACACGAGAAATAATTGAATTCATTTAAGTACGTGTATCAAAAAGTATTGTTATGAATTTGTAAGCAATAGTTGTTCTTTTTATGTAATTTTATCTTTAAGTGGCTTAGTTAATTTATAAAATAATAATTTTCTGCGTTAATTTGCATACCTGCCAACAATCTCATTATGAAGCGTAAAATTTTTAAGTACCCACCTTTCCAACTTTGCACCTTTAACACTTTCCAACATGGTTTAAAAGAGTTTATGACTTTGTCTGTCTATCCGCTTTGTCTGCCTATGGGTTTGTCTGTCTATCCGAGCTCCAACTCCCGTAAATATTTATGGAATTTCTTGAAACTGATATATATTATTCAAGTTCACTATCGGACGTTCCCTATTGAAAATGGAGTATATACCTCTACTGGTTTGTGTACAGGGACACCCGAAAGTATTTCAAAGCATTGTGTCCTATGAGAGATATTTGTATAAACCATATCTTAATACCCGTGACCCGTCAAATAAGCCCAAGACAAAACGGCCCCGACAAAATAGCTCCGACAAAATAGCTCCGACAAATGAGCCCAAAGGACAAAAGAGCCCCGACAAAACAGCTCCGACAAAACAGCCCCGACAAAACAGCCCCGACAAAATAGCTCCAGACAAAATAGCCCCAGACAAAACAGCCCCAAGACAAAATAGCCCCGACAAAACAGCCCCGACAAAATAGCCCCCGACAAAATAGCCCCGACAAAATAGCCTCCGACAAAATAGCCCCAGACAAAATAGCCCCCCGACAAAACAGCTCCCGACAAAATAGCCCCGACAAAACAGCCCCGACAAAACAGCCCCGACAAAATAGCCACCGACAAAATAGCCCCCGACAAAACAGCCCCGACAAAATAGCCCCCGACAAAACAGCCCCGACAAAACAGCCACCGGCAAAATTTGTATGTATCTTTCTGTGTACATGGAAAATCTTCTGACTATCATATCTCAAAAAAAAAAGAGATAGAACTACGAAACTTCAGAATTGAGGCAGGTCTGGTGTACATATGATTTTTCGAACTTTTGGTGAAAATTGGATAACCGGAAGTGTGTCATATAGTTTTTCAGAATCAAAGAAAAATACAGCGTATTAGCGCCACCTATCGGCCTATACACACAAAAACTTAAACATCAGTAGGAAAAAATGGTGCACTTATAAACAATAGATTTTGATGTGTAGTATTTCATAGGCAAGGAAAATTCAGAGACATTTACAACAAAAAACGCTACCTTCCGACCGATAACAAACAACATTTCGTGTAATATTCACAGAATTTAAAAAATGATGCAGTTATGACCGTTATATTTTAAGATAAACTTTTTCATAAACAAAGAAAATGACAGCATATCAGCATCAGCGCTACCTTTCGGCCGATATAAACACAAATTTAAACAAAATTTACAACGTATCTACACCACTTTTCAGTCCTTTTTTTTTCGTTGTTGTTGTTGTTGTTGTTGCTTAAAATTACACAAGATTAAATTATTTCAGTGAAGCATAACACTGACGTCTGCCGTCGATGTACACATAATGTTGAAGTGGTTGCTGATTAAATAATTTTTATCTTAAAACAAAATTATGCATTTTTTTTTCTTTTTTTAATTATGAATGTGTAAAGTTATTTGGAGGATAGATTAAGAGACAGTAGGCCCCAAATGGGAGTTCGCCACGGCCTTAGAATAAATAAGTTAAATCGCTGGATGAAAGCTCACCTGTTTGGCGATGTATCACAAAAGTTAATCAGAACAAATTTAACTCAAGATGAAAAAAAAAAATCAAGTATTGTTGAATTCTACTTATTGAATTAGTTACAGCGACCAGAACTTTTGCTGACACACACAGACAGATATCTCGAAATGTGCAAATTCATAGAAAACCTTAAATCAAAAATTTTCAGGAATATTTCATTCCCTATTTAGGTATATAAAAGAAAATAACAAATCCACATTTAAAAAAAATAGTCATTTACAATTTATGAAAATACATTATGTTTTACAATAAATAATTACAAGATAAAAAGAACTTTTTATATACAATGTTTTTAAATTTTTCTGTTGAATCATATAAACATACAGTCGGTAACAAAAGTCTCCGAACACTAGCAAAAATTCCTATATAAAAAAAGTACACTCAATACAGTTTTGTTAAATAAATCCTTGTCGAATCCTGGTCTTAGTCAGTCTAAGAACACGATTCGACAAGGATTTATTTAACAAAACAGTATTAACTTTACTTTTTTTACATAGGAATTTTTGCTAGTATTCGGAGACTTTTGTTACCGACTGTACCTGGTAACTTTTATAATTTATTCCGGAGTACTGTTAACCTCGCCCTTTATTCATACCAGTATATTTTAAAAGCACTTTTCTTCTTATTTCATCGTAATTACATAATGGAGAAAATTTCTCTACAATCATACTGGTGTGAAAAATGGGCGAAGCTAACAGTACTCCGGAATAAATTATAAAAGTTACCAGGTATGTTTAAACGATACCGAAGGCAGCGGGGACCCATAATAATTGGCTGAAAGTAATAAAAAAATGCATTGTCCTCGTGTTCTGAGCTTTTCTAAAAGTTTCAAATTTCTAGCTAGTCAAGATAGATGTCTGCACGGGCTGAAATTTTAAGTCCAAGCCCCTCCCGGCCGGTTTCAAAAATATGTAAAAAAAAAAAAAAAAAAAAAAAAAAAATGCATGTTTTTCTATGAAAAAATTTTTTAGTATGTGTTTTGTAGAGATTTTATACAGCCAATTAATAGAATGTCCTTTAACAAAGCTGCTGAACTTTTACAAGATAATTATATATAAACAGAAATTCATTATTACAGACGTACAAAAGACTCAAAGGACGACAGAAAATCGAGTCGAAAATATTAGCATTCATCAAACAATATAGGACAGTATTTAAAATAATTAATACTACTAAAAATGTATTTTCAACCATTTACTCTTGTATAACGTAATGTATCTGAATTTTTCATGTGATCCGATAAACAAAACTTTAATGCTAATCCAACCATATTCAATAGAAAAGATGCTTTTGCACATGCTAGAAATGGTGCTACTTTCATCCAGTGCACAGGAGATAAGAAAAAGGAGCTTTCGCGAAAAAGTTACAGTGGAATGATTTTTACTGCCTTTATACAACCTAAACTCTTAAGACCGTAGGACACAAAGCCTTATACACAGTAACGTATCTAATTTCTTTTGTTTGTACATGTGTCCAAACTAATAATGACATGCATACTATTTTGAATAAGAACCATCTAATATTACATGAAATAAAATATATTAATTTCGAGACATGCTAAAAATATCTGCGGAAAATGAAATCTCAAACAGGCACATTGATATTCATTTTAATTGAAGTTATAGACATTTTTTAACAAAATAAAATTTTATGTGCTACACAAGCCTGTGAAATTATGTAAAATAAATGACTGAAGAAATATTTTATCTTTTTCATTTTCCTTGATTAACGAGGAAACTAAAAAAAATTCGGGCTGACACGGACCGGAAAAAATATCATCCAAGCCGGCCCGGCAGCATATTTACTACCTTTACTTGAGCTCAAACGGGGATGCAGTTCGACGTTGTTGATTGGTTTTTGTTTCGCTCGTCATATCTGACGTCACGCTTTCCGCCAAAGTTTAATGGAAAATTCTATCCTATAAAGTTTTAATGATAATATTTTATTGTATTTCGACTTTATTTGTAAAATGTCTGTATTTTCGGAGTCAAAATTTCATCCATCATTCATTCATGAAATTGAATCAGTTTCTGATAATATAATTACAATTCACAGTAATATAAAAAATTAGAAGAGTGTGAAAAATAGATACAAGAGTTCGGCGAGTTGACAAACACCAAGTGGAAATCAAGATCATTAAAGCCACCAGCTCAAAGATTTGCTTGCTCGTATAAGGGCTTTTTTTTTTTCGCTCCATTTTAATTTTATATGTATCATATTTATCGTACAGCAATTTTAAAGAAAAATCCGTAATGTAAATATAATAATGAATAGATAGATAAAATAATAATGAATAGATAGATAAAATAATAATGAATAGATAGATAAAATAATACATTTCCTATTCTGTTTTTAATTTTAATTTCAATTATTTTTTATTCATTTATTTATTTTTTAAAATCTTTTTGTCTCTGCAATACGCAAACTTTTTTTAAATATGTTTAAATGTGGCGCTATCTGTATAATCGGATGTTAGTTAATGCACTTAAAATATTATTATTTATTTATTTATTTTAATTTATTTTATTTAAGTATTTTATATTAATAGGTTTTACAAGATATTTTAATTATAATTTATAAGGATACAAATGAAATTTATATGCAACTGCACTCTACGTTACTTTCTTTTTATATAATAAGCATTTTTATTCATTTATTTATTTTAATTTTCTTAACTATTTTATGTTACAATTATATTTTTATTTATTTATTTATTTATTTTTAATGTCAGAGCAATGATTTTCAATAGCACAAATATTTTACATTTTATAACTGGAATCTTATTTAGATATCTAAAAAAAATATTGTGCATGAATGTTTTTATAGTATTTTACTATACGTAAAAAGAATTTTTTTTAATTTAGCTTCACAAAAGAGCTGTATTTATTCATTTACTTATTTTTTAATTAGTTATAGCATTTTGTTTTAACCCTTACGCTACAAACATTTAAAAAATAAAATAAAGATTATAACAATAAATAAATTTAAAAATGAAATTAAACGGTCTAGTGCTGCCATCTATTAGTGTTACTTTAAAGTATCAGTGCTTTTGGTAAGAAGATAACTGAAAATGCAGACAAACTTTTGAAATTAGTTTTAAAACGTCTTAAAAAGGGGAAAAAAAAAAAAAAAACTAAAAAGCATGTCTTTGATAAAGGACATCAGTAGTGAAAGGGTTAATCTTCATCTCAGAGATAAACAATGAGAATAACAACAGAAAAATTATTTTTCATGAAATTTTTGAAGTAAAATTTGCCATCTATATTATTTCAATATTTCTTAGTAATACATAATATACTTTTAATATATGTGTAAAGAAAAGCTGTAACGTGAAGTATAAAAAACTATTTTTACCATAAAATGGATAAATAATGCTAGAGAGAGAGAGAAAAAAATCATATTAAATTTCTTAAAAAAAAAAAAAAAAAGAAAGAAAAGAAAAGAAAAGAAAAGAAAGAAAGAAAGACAGAAAAGAAAATGACATATATTTTCAAGCATACAAGAGTTCAAAATATAATACTATGACTTTAATGGATAAGCCATATTCCTTAAATGATAATAAATTGTTTATTTATTTTTCAAAAAGTACAATAAATTAATAAGGCATTTAGTACTACGTGTAATTATGTATTTTTCAAATCAGATTTCCAGAAAGTGTTTTTCTTTTTTCATTTATTTAATATTTTTAATATTTTTTATTTCGATGTTTGTAATTTTATTTTTTCTGAAATTCGAAAAAATTTTTTTTTTTTTTAATAATAAAGTATTTAGAATACTAACAAGGTATTTAGTATTATATGTACCTATTTAGTTTTGAAATCAGATTTCATGTATATATATATTGAATATTTTTAAATTTGTTATGGCGGTACTATTTTTCTTTTTCAGAATTATTTTATTAAAGTAATTTTATCTGCATAAAATTAATTTGGTAAAATTTAAATTACTCAAAAGAAAACATTGTTTTTCAAATATAGTTAGAAAAATCTTTCAAATATTCATATTCATTTATTCGCATAAAACGAGAGGAATATTGTAGATTATTACTGATTTAAGCTAAGTATTATTATCAGTGGAGAATCATTGCGTTGTAAAGGTTGTCAACCAATCAACAACGTCAACCTGTATCCCCGTTTGAACTCGAGTAAAGGTAGTAAATATGCGGCCCGGCACGAGTATACACAAAATAACTGAGCACGAGCCCGGGCCGAGCGCAAATTTAAAAATTCGCCCCGAACCCGGCCCGTGCAGACCTTTAAGTCAGGAAGTTATATGATTATTGAATCATAAAAACGCTACCGAAGGCAGCGGGGACCCAAAACAATTGGCTAAAAGTATTAAAAAAATGCATTGTCATCGTATTTTGAGCTATTCTAAATATCCAGCTAGTCGAGAAGTTAATTAAATAAATTTTCTGTTAAGTCATATAAATGCTTCCAGGCTATTTTGTTGGGGCTATTTTGTCGAGGCTGTTTTGTCGGGGCTATTTTGTCTGGGGCTATTTTGCTGAGGCAATTCTGTCTTGGGCTATTTTGTTGGGGCTGTTTTGTCCTGGGGCTATTTTGTCGGGGCTGTTTTGTCGGGGCTATTTTGTCGGGGGCTATTTTGTCGGGGGCTTTTTTGTCGGGGCTATTTTGTCGGGGGCTATTTTGTCGGGGCTGTTTTGTCCTGGAGCTATTTTGTCGGGGGGCTATTTTGTCGGGAGCTATTTTGTCGGGGCTGTTTTGTCGGGAGCTATTTTGTCCTGGGGCTATTTTGTCGGGGCTATTTTGTCGGGGCTATTTTGTCTGGGGCTATTTTGTCTGGGGCTGTTTTGTCGGGGCTATTTTGTCTGGGGCTATTTTGTCCTGGGGCTGTTTTGTCGGGGCTATTTTGTCGGGGGCTATTTTGTCGGGGCTCTTTTGTCGGGGCCGTTTTGTCGAGGCTATTTTGTCGGGGCTGTTTTGTTGTCAAGGCTCTTTTGTCGGGGTTCTTTTGTCGGGGCTATTTTGTCTTGGGCTATTTTGACGGGGTACCCTTAATACCATTACTTTACACATATCTTAATAAAATTGAAATATGTTATTCAGGTCCACTATTGAATGTTCCCCATTGTGAATGGAGTATATACCATCACTGGTTTGTATACAGGGATACCCGAAAGTCTTTCTAAGCATTGCGTTCTATGAGAGATATTTCCATAAATCAAATTTGAAGAACTTTACTTTGCATAAATCTTAATAAAATTGAAAAAGAAGCTCTTAGAAAAGATGCTTTCCATAGAATACACTATGATTAGCATGATATTTACAGGGCCGCACAAAAATATTCAGTTACATTAATGGATACTATTAGAAATTTTTTTGGACTGCATTTTTGATTATATTAGTCTTTTTTATCGTTTTCTAAATATTTTTTACACTTTCCGATAAGGTTGTAATGTGTATATGACGTCCATTTTCCTGTCTGTCTGTCCGTCTGTCTGTCAATGCTCTAACTCCCATATATATTCATAAAATTTCTTGTAACTGATATATGATATTCAAGTTCACTATTGGTTGTACCCTATAGAAAATAGAGTGAGTATCTCAACTAGCGTATGTACAGAGATACCCAAACATATTCCAAAGCATTGTGTTCTATGAGGGGTATATTTATGAACTACATACTAATTCCTTTATTTTACAGAAATTTCAATGAAATTGAAATATATTGTTCAAGTTCATTATTGGATATTTGCTGTGGAAAAAAGAGTAAATACCACCACTGGTTTGTGTACAGGGACACCAAAAGTATTCCAAAGCATTCGTTCTATGAGAGGTATTTCCAAAAAACAAATTTTAATAACGTTACTTCCAACAAATCTTAATAAAATTTAAAATATGTTATTCATATGCACAAAAGATTACTTTCTACAGAATGAAGTATGATTAGCATTAGATTTACAGGGCCATACAAAAATATTCAGTTATATTGAAGACTTTTATTGCAAATTTGCTAAAATTGCATTTTCGCTTACATTAGGCGACATAATAATTTTTAACATTTTTTAAGTGGGAATATAATTTTAATTAAAGTATCTATCTGTCCGACTGTCCTTTTCCCCGCCCCAATGTCCGTAAATATATTCAGAAATTTCAGAAAATTATATATATTTATCAAATTTGCTAAGAAATGTTACCTAATTTAAATGCATTAATACGCCTTGTGCAACTTATTTGTGTACATGGTCACCCAAAAAATGCAAGTGCATTACATTTTAGAATAGACATTTTTATAAATTACATTTAAAGAAATTTCTATTGTAAAAAACATAAAGAATTTGATATTGATGTTTAATATACTCAAAAACTATTTTGTATAGAATATGATTTTGTTATCTTTCAGGTTTACAGAGCTACACTAAAATATTCAGATACATTATGGACTGCAGTTAGAATATAAGGGCTACGTTTTCTTTAGTGTTATGAAATTTTAGCACTTTCTAACAATGATTAAAAATGATTAAGAATTCAGTTAGTCTATATGTTTGCATTTCAGAACTCCTGCCTGCCCGTTGCGTAATGCGTAGGCGAAGAGTAATGAAAATTATACAATACAGCATTTAAATACATTTGGAAAGTGTTCAGAATCAATGCGTACCGCATAATTTTGCTTTCTTTCTTCCTTTTTTTTTTTTTTTTTTAGTAATTTTATTCTTGTTTCATCGTAACAACATTTCGCAAGAATTACTGATTATTATTATTTTGGAAAGAATTTGGAAAAATAAAGTGGTGTGGAGAAAGGGGCGTTAACAGTTTTATGCTTTTTAATGGGATAATTTGCAACATACTTGCAAACATATTAATTAATATTCCGTAGTATAATTAGCTCCGTCTTCATTTTGAATACGGTACCTTTTTAGAGTATTATTCCTTTTATTTCATCGTGATTGCATTTAAAGAATATCACTCTAAAAATTTATTGGTGGGAGGAAAAGGGCGGTACTAACAAGACTGCGGAATATTAATTAGGATGTTGGCAAGTATGGTTTGCAAGTATGTTATATGGTTATAAAATAGCCAATTTTTCTTTAAAAACCTTTATGAGAAAAGATAATGGTCTTGATGACTTTTGTAAGCGACTTTGGCGAGAGAATCCTTATTACCGATGTACTGATTATCTAAGCTCTTAATCGAATGTTTCGCAAAATACGATAACATTCAAGAAATATACCAGCCTACTTAAAAAGATTGTATTCCGGCCGTTGATTTAGTTGAAGCCAAGTGAGTTGTGTGGAATAGTTTATGCTTTGTTTTTTTATGTTCCCAGCTATTATTTAAACTGTGTTTTCTGGTGAAATTGAAATTGACACATAGTTGACAAACCTGTAATCTTCTGGCATATTTTGTAAATAAACTTTTAAACCTCTGTAAAACGTGTCATTCGTTCACGGACATTGCACGATCCCCGAATACGAAACAGTATATTAAGTGTTTAAATAATAATTATTATAATAAATGCACAATGAAATCGCGCTGAAAACAAATTTATGACGTAAATCGAGAGCCACAGTTTATGATTCGTTTTTAAATACGAATACTGACTAAAAGAATTTAGATTTTTATATTTTAAATTGAAATCTTGTTAATCGTTAAAAATTCAATTTTACTTTGAAAATTCGTTTGTTTTCAGGGATAAACCTAGCGGCAGCGTAAGTATTTTTTATTTGTTGAACATTTATATTTCTTTCATTTCTATTTCTATTGAACAGGCATCGAGCTGTTTTAATTTTTGTCTATCACTGATTTTTTACATAAGATCAACTTATAAATTTAAAAATAATTTTATTATTAAAAAATAGTGATGGACGTAGTCTTGAAAATGGTATAAGTGTTGAGACGCCTGTAATGAAGGCTTACTAATAATACAAAATAATAATAATAATAATAATGTAAAAAATAAGTCCAAATATAATACTAACTTTTTTTTATTTTCTAATGCAGTTCAAAATTTTTCTAATACAATTATAAATTTATTTACTTTTCATTTATTTAATTTTTAAAGTAAACGGAAATTTAAATGCCTGAGTAATATATATATATATATATATATATATTTAAAAGCAATTTATCGAAAGACGCTGTAACATTAAGAGAACGCTGAGATGAGACAAAGTTGGTTAGTATGATTTTTCTAGTTTTCAGGTAACCTATAAAATATTCTTTTTAATTAAAATATACACTAAGCGAAAAAAAAAAAAAAAAAAATCCGCGCTGCAGAAAAAAAGACTTGTCTTTTTTTTATTTGTAATAACTTTAAAATTAAGGGTTGAAACAAATAAAACTGTCTTGTTTGCATAATATCAAAGTGGTGAAATGATACCTATGTATATTTTCAATTTAATAATTCGCTTTATTACACTTTGCGAAGTACTTTATAGGAATCTACATAAAGCTTTCGTTTTAAACATAATGGAATAACCATACACATTGTATTCTATTATGATTTATTATATGAAATAATGAAGTTACATTTTAATACATGAAATAAAACCTTTTTTTTTTTGTTAGATCTAAGCATTTTTTTATTAAAAATATGTATTCTGTATTGGGTTAATTCCACCTTTATATAGAATTACTGCTTTAATGCACAATTATACAGTGTTTTAATATAAATCTCAGAAATTTCAATGTGCCAAATATTACAGATAATTTTTTCTAGTTCTGGAAGAGTTGTAGGCGGCAAATTTCGGATCCTCATCCTTCTTCTCCGCCTTTTTATAGACGACACAGTTTCGAGCGGATCGCGATTAAGACTATTTCCATGTCTGGTAAAGAAGAAATTCTACTATATCCTTTGTGGGATTTATTTCGAGATAATTGATCCCTTCACATTACAAATTTGCCCGACTGTTTGAAAATTATGCATCTCCGTACCATAATGTACGGAGAATGTGTCACTGTTTTAAAAATGCGATTTTCATGAAGTCATCATATTTTCGTTGTCAGATCTGCTTGTTTTCTTTAGCTCGAAATAAGTTAAACTTGACTCATAAGAGAGATCCAGTTCAGCCCAATAATTAACTAATCATTTTTTCTATTTTTTTAGCCATCTAAGGTCTTGCTTTCCTAATTCTCTTCACTAAGAATGGAAGTTTTTCAAATTTTCTGTCATTTAGACCTGCTTTGTTTAATAGTTGCTGCATTGTAGTTAAAGAAATTATGCTGCTAAACACTTTTTCTGCATCTCTTTTATGTTCTAAATGTAATAGAACCGATTTTATAAGCAGTGGCTCTTTAACTTACGATCATCTCGCTGGATGAGCAACATGGCCGCCTAAAGCCAAATTTTCAGTTTAAACGGCCAAAAAAAAAAAAAAAAAAAATTATATCTTGCTAAAAACCATTTTACCAATATTTCGTTAACATTTAATTATTTTGCCACCTCACGTATTAAAATATTTTTTGATTTTCATTCAAAAATTAATACTTTTTGTGACATCCTTAACTGCCTTATTCTTACCATTTTTGAAACAATTTCTAAAATTAAAATTTTCCTGACAATTGCATTTTGTTTTTAACACTGGATTTAGTGCTAAAGTGTATGTGGAAGACAACATAATAAAATCTGTTCGAAAATTTGGTTTTTAAATAATAAAATTGGCGGTTGAAGAAGGTAAAAAGAAAAATATCCAAGTGCGACTTTTTTTTTTTTTTTTTTTTTTTGTCGCTTAGTGTATTTTTAAGACGACAATGATACATTGATGGCAACATTTTAATTTATGCCAGAGTATCTTACACCCCGCCTTTTTTTCACCACTTACTTTTTAAGTGTAATTTATTCTTATTTTATCGAACTTATGTAGCAGCGCGGAAATTTTTTTAACTGTTCTGCCCGTACACGTGCACTGCGCGGGCATTAGTTCAGTAGAAGATGATACCGGTAATTTTTCAAAGTATTTCTTCAAATTAATTTTCGACAAAGCCAAAGTTTTGTTCAGTGATTAAATAAGATGAATATTATCATGCAGTAATATTGGTGTGATTTGAAAAAAAGAAGTGAGATAGACAGTTAAGGGGCTGTTAATAAAGTGGTGCGAACCAGAGGTGGGGCTAAAAAAAACCTCCGGGATGAATTTAAATGTTGGCATCTATGACAAGGAGGGAACATTGTATTAATAAAGAAAAATTCTCCACTTTTTAAATCGATGATATTATGAGTAGAGAAATTCCTTAAACAAATACCGGTAACACGTGTTCCATCTATGTTATGATTATATTGTGTTAAACATAAGTTCAAAAAAGAAATAATAACATCAAGAAAAATGCTGATGTGCAATAATAAGAAATATATTAAAACGTATAATAAACTTAAATAATAACAAATATTATTATTGCAGATTTATGCAAATAGATATTAGATAAAATTCCTAATTAAAAGCATTTTTTTTCCTTTTTTAAAACTATCTTTTCGGTATATACAGATACTGGGTCAACGCCCTACGGAAATAAGATTTGTGATTATACGATAGAAAAACTCTTATAATATTTTCTCTTCACAAGATTTCTAAAACTGAATTGTGCATCATGGTTACACTAATTTTATTATGCTATAAAGTAAATAGTTTTTACTTGTTTATTTTACTTCTTTGAATTTATAATGGCACATACAGAGTATTTCGAGCGTTCTGACTTTAAGGGATCCCCCCCCCCTTTATTTAAGAAACATTTTTATGCTTTTAGAGAAAAAGTGGGAAAACGAGATACTCAAAGATTAAAAAAGAAAAAAAAGGATAAGGCGATATTGAATATATATATTCCAAATTGAACTTGAAGAAAAAAAAGGAACAATAAAAAATTACATTGGAAGCTGCAACATACAAATAAACTTAAAAAAAAAAAAAAAAAAAAAAAAAACTATAAAATTTTACTATTTCTTTTTTTGACTTCCCATCATTCACATGATTTATACGGTCCTTAATTTTCTTTGAGATTAGTTACGAACAAGAACTATTCATGAAAAAATAATCTGGTGTGTCACTCACACGACTTTCTCTGACCTTGAAATTTAATACTATAAATAAAGATTGGAGATTAAGGATTTAGATAACGAGTACTGTTATGTAAATCTACGTTAAAACAATTCAAATTAGGCTTTGGAACAGTTTTATTTACATATAATTCTATGTGAGATCTATTCCCTCACACATTCTCTGTTTCTTTATAATTTTCCTCAATCACCCGTTTCATTATTCCATCTATATTTATTACGAATTCAAATCTGTTACTAAGTTCAAAAGCTACTTTAAAATTGTTCTGACAAATTTCACACGCATCATTCCTTGAACCTTTATCAGTCTTGAACAAACTTTTCTAGTTACAAACGTATTAACTTCAAAATACATCATTTAGATCACATGAAATTATTTGTTTTTGAATTTATATAACAGACACAGAAAAAAATAAAACTTAAAAACTTGATTTCGGTATTCAAGAAGCCTCAAAACGTCTAAATATATAAAAAACAAGCGAATAATATTTAGCTTTAAAAAATACATTATTTAATATACGGCTATGAGGAATTAATTTTAATTTTTGGGCAGCTTTCCTGGACAGGGTAAAATGTAATAGTAAAATACTTCCGCTAATAAATAAAAAATAATGTTATGGCTTGAATATTAGAAGTTCTGTATAATTTTTTTAAGTTATGTACACATCACATTGTGCACATAAATATTATCCTGCATTAATAATACTCGGTACAACCTAAAGTACACTTCCATCAATTTTCAAATATTGGCGCATTATAATCTAGATCTTTTGTGTAGCCCGGTAAACGAACAGAAAATTAAAAAAAAAAAAAAAAAAAAAGGAAAAGTTCTCCATATGATTTTTGAATCAACAAGAATTTTCCTAAGGACCTTAATGTAATCTATGAGAAATCTTCCACACTTCATTACAAAGCTTCTCACACATGTCAAGACAATAGTAATAAAAGTATTGAATACAATAGAGATATATTAGTATATTGAAAAGTACAGAATATTGAATAATTGAAAAATCAAAATATCCCAGTATATTAATTTAAGTCAGTGGTGAAATGTTCAGAGAAATACTGTGAGTATAATATTTTTTGGAAAATAAAAGATCATTGGTAACATTTAAGCTATTTTAACTAACAAGAAATCATTTCCTTTTCTTTTTCCCAATGGGTCATGCTACAACTGATTCCACTCAAATCCAGTTTAAACTGTATTAAATGGAATCGGTAAATACAAAAGAGAAATTTATGATCTGGAAATATTTCTTTAATTGAGCTACGGGATCCCGATTAAAAAATCCCATAATTAACGTAGGTTGGCATGGTTTTTTTTTTTTTTTTTTTTTTTTGTCTTTTTAATATACTACTCGGTTCGTTGGGTTTAACGTCACACTAGTGCTCCACAATGGGATGTTGGCGACGGTCTGGTATTCATCCCCAAGGAATGTATAGAGACATACCTTCACAACTTTGATCCTCCATGGAGGGGATGGCTCTCCCACTTCAGTGATCCCCCAGATGTATAATTTGGATAGGAACATGATGGCATTGTGGCCACGAAGGCTTTTACGTACGCCATCCACCTGTAGTATACACGGCAGTCTTTACCTGGCTCGAGCATTGAACCCGCAATCTTCCAATTACGAGCTCGGTGTTCTACTGAAAATGCTACCGCGGCCCTTTTTTTTTTTTAAACTACTCGATTTAGGTCCGTGATAAATAGACTTTAATTGTCAAATTATATTATGAACAAACATGAATTTAAAACAGTTATTCGATTTCATAAACATCTTAAAACCATATACAAAACTATAAGAAACAGTAGTCATAACAGTCTGTTTAACAAAATTTCATTTTGTAAAGAAAATATTTCTATTAACCAGAAGATGCTACAAAAATATTCAAATCTTAAATGTATTATTCATAAATTTAATTTGAAGTTATACATAATTTAAAAGCTCAAACTTACAACGGTTACAATTTTAAAGTTAGAAAACAATGACTGTTTATATATACTTATTTTTAATATTATGGATTAAATATCCTTAAAATACTACGCTAATTTAATAAATTATTCAAACTTTTTTGTATTTACCCCAGTTTAGATTTCTAATTTTCCATAGAATCTATAAAAAGAAAATGAATAAAAATTTCAAAACAAAAATTATTATTTTAATGTAAATTGAAATCTCTTTCTTTCTTTTTCATATTATAGTGTTGTTTTACATAATAAACCAGAAAAAAAAATACTGTTAGTCATTTTTAACCCTTAACTACACGCGCTTAATATTTTAACACATGTACAGTCGGGGAAAAAAAAAAAACGCAACACCCACTGTAATTTCGTTATTAATTGACGCAGAAAAATTTAATAGGCACCATTCAACAGGAAATGAAATGCACTTTCAGAAAATGTAGTCGAATTTTGAATTAGGGGTCATCTACATATTAAAATGAGCGCCAACTTTGATTTTTTCAATAGCAATACCCAATTTTGACTTCATATTTGAATTTCTGAGAGTCTGGCAGTGCGGAAAAGTATACTGTTTGTATACTTTATCTTTAGTATTTATAGAGTTATAATCAAAAATGTGTTAGGGGGTTATCTCTAAATGTAAAAAAATAAATTAAGATCCTATAAGAAATAGAAAAAATTTTTAGAGTTTTACACAGGAAATCTTTCAGGAAAAAAAGTATCATACAAATTAATAAAAAGATTTACATTTTCCAGTTTCTTAATGAACCATAATTTAGATTTATAGATATGTATATACTTCAGTACTTTTTTAGATAATTTTAGGCCTATTTAAATACATTACACTTGCGACTGGTACAGACAGTACTCTTTGAAAAAAGTGCAATATTTTTCAAGTAAAAGTGTCTATTATGGCTGTACTGGTCACCAATAAAGCTTAAATTTTCTTTTGTAGGTGTAACATAATACATGAAATGAAATAATATAGATATATATATACAACAACGCAAAAACAAAATCTTTTCGGATAAATTATTGTAAGGGTTCATGAAGTAAATATTAAACAATTTTAATCACACTTACCAGTTTTGGGTCAATTGAACTCTTTGGAACTGTACGATTCGTTTTATAATTTCTATGAAAATATAATTTCTTAATTAATCCTTTCGCGACTGCTGACATAGATTCACGCCATTTGAAAATCTGTAACTCTGTCAGGGGCGTTTCTTTCGTAATTTGTGTGTTACTTATTTCTTAAGTGTGTACCCAGTATTCATATTTTTGCAATAAAATATACTATGGATAGAAATATATTGATAAGAAAGAATGTAATTATAATGTATATCCATTTGTAATATAATTGTGAATACAGAATATTTGTTCTGAAATTATTAAGTTTATTTTTCTATTTAAAACAGTAAACCCCGCCTATTTAGTTAATTTTTTCTTCTAGTCTTCGTTTAAAAGATTCAAAATTTATCACCAGTAATCGATGAAGTAAATACCACTTGTGCATATTTTTGTCAACATAAAATAAGGGGTTTAACACGAATACTCGATGTCACATTCACTTTTCTTTTCTTTTTTGTATTGTTTTGTTTTGAAGAACGATGAAGGCAGGGCTTGTCTTTTTTAGAAAACAGGAATTCTTGATGACTAATGACTAAAAATCCTCATTTTTGTTTCATTTCTTTGTGTTTGACGTTGTTGTTATATAATTTGACCCGTAAGTAAAAAATAAAAATATTTTGTTTAATTTTCTGTGTTATTTTTAAAGATTTGATTCGTTATCTCATCCAAAACTTTATAAGAGACGGCCCCCTAAACCACTCGAAAAGAAAGATTTCTTTATATCTCGAAAACTAATATCAGGAATGAGCTGCAAATTTGCACACCCATATTTTTCAGCATTAGGATTCATTTTATGTAAAAATTAATATAGGTCATAATTATAATTTTTATAAATATGAATTTATCAATATTTTTCAGAATTAAAAATATTTTTCAGAATCAAAAGTAATGATGGATTATGTTTGGGTTTCTTCACTTTATCTAGTAAAAAAAAAAATTATATCGATCAAGTTATTTTTTGTGAAGATATTAATAAAAGTTTGAAATATGAATTTAACATTAGCACTTTCAAACTTTGAACGCTTATAACTCTGTGAAAAAATAAGTAAAATATACAACCAATATACTTTTTCGCGTTGTCGTGATCCCAGGAATTCAGATATGAAATAAAACTGGGGCATTACCATTGAAAAAATCAAAGTTGGTGCGCGTTTTAATATGTAGACGACCCCCAATTCAAAATTTCACTTCATTTTCTGAAACTACTCACTATTCCCCGTCGAATGATACCTATTACATTTTTCTACATCGATTAGCAAGGAAGTTATGTTGAGTGTTGCGTTTTTTTTTTCCCCGACCAAATACACCACCAAAATATCAAATAATCCCAAACAACACATTTGTAAACAGAACATCCTGAGGAGGTCCATAGGATTTCACTTTTATGCACAGGACATCCTGAGGATGCTTTTCGGAGAAGATGTGTTGTTCAGGGATGGAACACGGGCGCCGAATTCATACCACTAAGAATCTTACAAAATTTTCTACTTTTTAAATCAACGATATTATAGGTAGAGAAATTCCTTAAACGAATACCGGTATGAGTTCGGAAATCCCTGGTTGTCAGAGAAAATAAATTAAATAAGAATATATATGTATGCTACAGTTGGCAGCAAAAAGTATCTGAGCACTATCAATAATCCCGGTCTAAAAAAGTACACATATTACTGCTTTGTTAAATAAATCCTTGTCGAGCCATGTTCCTTGTCAGTCTATAAGAACATGATTCGACAAGGATTCATTTAACAAAGTAATATTAAGTGTACTTTTTTTATATAAGAATTATTGGCTAGTGCTCGGACACTTTTGCTGCCGACTGTATAAGTTTTAATTATCAAAACTTTTTATAAATGCTAATGAGAAATCTTCGAATAAATACTTCAATGATAGGTTAGATGTGCACGCATCGTTGAGAGAGCGATCCCAAAGTCATTTATATTCTGTTTACTATAAATGGCGTATTTTTTACACCAGCGCGGGTAGTTGAGGGTTAAGCAACTTTTGAAACCTGAATTTAACCTTATTCCCCTTAAACACTAATAAATGATTTGTGTTAGGACCATCACAGAACCTCTGCATCATTCTATATAGCAATGCTATTGACCGTCCCACACGTACAATCTATTAGTTTCTCACAATAAATTACTTGCATACAAGAATATTAAACATCCGGAAAACGGCAAACACTTTAGAGTACACGACGGAAGTTCTTCGTCTAGCTCGAATAACGAACCTGTAATCTTAAGTGCAAGAACCTGTAGAAGCAATGCATTCGCGTTTGTATTCTACTAAAGTACGGGTAAATGTCAACTTAGCACCTTTTGACTACTGAGAAATTTATTTTATTATTTTTAAATTTATTTTATCATTATAAACCATTAAAATTCATTGATAAAATGAAATAAATATTTCTATCTTTTTTTCCGGTAGCCTAAAAGTGGGAAGTCCGCAAAAAACTGTACCGTTAAACTGCCCGTTTTCATCAACAAATGTTTTATGAGAGTAACACATTTTTTTAAAGAAATTTCAGCAAACATGCAAGTTCATGCACGTTCGTAGCATGAGGATTACTAAGTGAAATCTGACAAAAGTAAACGTGTTATCCATTTTATAGTTTAAAACTTCATGTATAGATTTACCGGTGTAGAGTATTTAAATTTCAAAGTTAAATTTATTTTGTAGATTAAAAATTCTAATAATTAAATTAACCGTTTGAGTCCCAGGGAGTGTTGAAAAAACATTGTCGAAGAATCCCAAACAGCGTAACTGCGCTTTCGCTAAATGAGTAAGACAAAACCCAAGCAGCGCCAGAGCGCTTTGTTTATTTTACATTGATTAATCCCAATCGGAGCAATAGCGTTCTTGTATTTGTTAGGTTCTCGTCTTTTTCTCATCGCTCCGTCACATTTATTGCAGTTTGCAAAGCCATCGAACGTATTCTTGTTTAAGTGTTTCTCACTGTTAATAATTGTGTGTTTCAAAATGATTAGACGTACTTCATTCATATGCACTTGCTTCAGTAAATCTGAGGCGCGACCTCAACAATCAGTAACGCACCGTCAGTTTTCCACAATGTTCGAAATGTACTGGGTTTTCTTGTCATAAAATCTCAACAGAGCGATCGCGCTGCTTGGGACTGAAACGGTTAATAGCGTTAGAAAAAATGTTATTTCATTTTAACAATGGCCACTCGTTAAATCATATAAATTAACCAGTTATTGATAATTATTCAAAAACAAATAAATCGATCATATTTACCACCGAATTCGTTGCATCACAAAAGTTAAAAAGGTTATAAGTTTACAATCGCAAGCTCGTTATCATTGACGCAATTTCGTAAACTTATTTATTTAAATTTAACTTTTCTATCGCTCAAAAATAATCATTTATTTGCCCTAGTCATCTTACAGAAAATTAAAAACCAGTGGATCAGCAAATCAGGGGCCTCAATTTGCCATTTACATCACCAAAGCTGCCACCTAATCCGGCAAATTGTTAGTGCTGCCAATTTTTCTACATCACTTAATTTTTAGAGTACTTTTTTCTTAATTCATCGTAAATACATTTGAAGAGAATTACTCTAAAAATTAAGTGTTGTAGAAAAAGGGGCGATACTAACAATTTGCCGGATTAAGTTGGCAGATTTGCATCACTCATTAGTCAGTGGATCATTTCTATATATTCCATATTAGTAAAATTAATTTTGTATACACATTAAGGGACATAAAAAAAAAAAAAAAAAAAATGCACTGCAGAAAAAATGACTTATACCTTTTGTGTTTGTAATAACTTAAACAATAATGATTGAAACAAATAAA
This sequence comes from Salticus scenicus, assembly GCA_963930645.1. Classification (NCBI taxonomy): domain Eukaryota; kingdom Metazoa; phylum Arthropoda; class Arachnida; order Araneae; family Salticidae; genus Salticus; species Salticus scenicus. Next base: position 188,241,948 of record OZ005659.1, read on the forward strand.
ACGGGCATGTTTGTAAAAAACGAAAGTCATAACATAATATCTATGCACATTTTTGATTTAATAACTCGCTTTATTATACTCTACAAAGTATTTAATAAAAATCTACATAAAATTTTCTTTTTAAACATAATGCAATGAACATATACTTTGTATTCTATAATGATTTTTTATATGAAATAAACACGTTATATTTTAATGTATGAAATAAAACAATTTATTTGTCAGATCTAAACAATTATTTTATAAAAATATGTATTCTGCATTTGATAATTCCATCTTTATGTAGAATTACTGCTTTAATGCGCAATGGCATAGTGTTTTACAGTTTTTTAACATGAAGCTCAGAAATTTCACTGTGCGAGATATCATAAATATTCTTTTTTAATTCTTGCAATGCTGTAAGCTACAAATTTCGAATCACGACCCAATTGTACTAACTAAATATTTTCGAGCGGATTGAGATTAAGAATTTTTTCAGGTCTAGTAATGAAGAAATTCTACGATATTCTTTGTGGAATTTAAGTAAAAAAAAGTTTTGATAACTTACAAAATTATAGATGCTCAGTGGAATGGATGGGTAATTTTAACAACTTGGGTTAAATAAATGTACTACAGGCGCCATGTAACAAGGTGCATATCATCTTGAAATGCTAATTTTAGAAAAGTCTGAAATACCTGGAAAATAAGTCGGTATGGCATCCAGGGCCTGATTAAGGGGGAAGCTCGCTCTTCACACATTATTTATACTTACACCGTTATTTTTTAACAAATACTTTCCTCCTAAAATAAACAGAAAATTTTCATTAAAAATTATTTTAAAGGAATTCTGGTGTCTAATAACGGTGAGTAAATTGGATTGTTTTACACCGTTCATTTTTTATAAAAAATATTTCCTCGTCAAAGCGTGGAATTTCTATGACATGAAGTAAAAAATAATTGTAAAAATATTCCGGTATGAGCGAGCTTCCCCCTTAATCAGGCCCTGATGGCATCAATTTTTTAATGAAAGAGTTTATTTCAGGTTTATTGATCACTTGATCATGAAAATTTGCCCGACTCATTGAAAATTTATGTACTTTCGTATCATAATGCACGGAGAATGTGTCACTGTTTTAAAAGAGCGATTTTCATAAAGTCTGTCATGCTTTCGCCATCAGGCCTGCTTGTTTCCGTCAGCTTGAAATAAACTAAATTTGACTCGACAGAGAGAAGTACTTCAGTCCAATAATTGAAGGATAATTTTTTTTTTAAATTTTAAACCTGTAAGTCCTTGCCTTCCTAATTCTTTTCACCGAGAATGGATTCTTTTTCACATTTTCATGAGCTTAAATTTGCTTTGTTTAATCGTTAATGCACTGCATTTAAAGAAATTGTGCTACTTAACAATTTGTCTAAATCCCTTCTGTGTTCTAAACGTAATAAAAACTGATTTTTTTTAGCACTTGCATTTTAACTTATATACTTACCAACCATCTCATTACATACCGTAAAATTTTTAATACCCGCTATTTTCTTCACACTAGTCAGTTTTTAGAGTAATTTTATTCTTATTTAATCGTAAGAATATCTGGAGAGAATTACTGTAAAAATGAAGTGGTGTGAAAAAAAGGGCGTCAACAATTGTACGGTTAGTAACGCGATGGTTGGCAAGTATGAACTTACGATCCCCTCCATTGGATGATCAATGTGACTGCCTAAAAACAAATTTCTAGTTTAAATAGCAAAAAATTTTATATCTCGTTAAAAACCAGCTCACCAACATTTCGTTAACAATAAATCATTTCGACATCACGCGTATTAACTTATTATTATTATTTTATTTATTGCTATTATTATTATTTTCACTCAAAAATTAATATTATTTTGTGGTGTCATTAATTGTGGTATAAGTAAATTTTCAATTTTTTTTTTTTTATCCTTTTTATGAAAAAAAGAGAGAAACGGAGTACTCAGGGTAAAAAATTTTTTTACGATAAATAGATATTGCAAGGAAGTTCCAAATCATCACTTTTTTGGGTACCAGAACTTTCGTAGATCATTTTTTCAAAAGCATTTTTTTACCTTTGACCTAGATTAATCGTGAAAATATATTTTTTAAAGTACTATTAGAAATTTTCAGTGGCCAAAAAAGTGACTAGAGGAATACTTGCCAACATACTAATTAATATTTCATAGTACTGTTAGCCCCGCCTTTATTCATCACACCAATATCTTTTTACAGTATTTTTCTTCTTATTTAATCGTGATTACGTTTGGAGAATATTACTCTAAAAGTTTACTGGTGTGAAAAAAAAGGGAGGTGGGTAACAACACTACAGAATATTGATTAAGTTGTTGACAAGTATGCTAGAGGGAACCCTGGATATTGAAAGAAATTATTTTTTTGGAAAAAAGAAACAATAACAATCACATTGGAAATTGGAACAAAGAAAGGAAAAAAATAAACAAAAAAAATACCTGTAAACTTCTCCCTGTAGTTTTTTTCGCTTTCTATAACAGATTATATTATACATTGTCCTTTATTTTTTTATTTTTTATTTTTTATTTTTTCTGATTAAGATTAATTTTGTGCAAGAATTTTGTAAATTAATATAAAAAGCTATTAAATTTAAAAATAAAGTAATCGTTCAATAATATTGTTATAATGTCTTTGAAAAAAAGACATATCCGTACGAACAAAATATAACTTTAACTCAAGTACAAATTATACGAATGATCTGGGAATTTTTAAACTTTTCTTTTGATAACGCTTATACCATTTCTGTAAAAATGAACATGGATCATAACTAATAATTTCTCTTCCTTTCATTTTTTTTTTTTTTTGTAATAACTTATTAATAATTTATATAAATAAAATGAATTGTATTAATTAAAAATATGCATGGAACATGCTTAAGTCGTTTCATTCTAGTCCATTGAAAACGGATATTTTAATCAAAAAAAAAAAAAAAAAAAAAAAAAAAAAAAAATCGAAAACATAGGAAATAGCTATAATTTTTTCAGAGCTAATTTGATCGAAAAAAAATGTGTTTCTATTTGAAAATATAAAATTTATACAAATTTCAATCAATAGGCCACTCTCTAAGCAAAATATAAGTGTACCATTTAAAATTTAGGAATAGCACTCTCCCACTTTCAGATAAAAGAAATTTTTGCCATTTTTTATTTGCACGATTTATACAGAAAATTTTCTAGCCTGCTTAATTACGATACATTACTATAAAAACACAACATTTTTTTTTTTTCGATAAAATTAGTCGTAAAAAAAAAAAAAAAAAAAAAAGTTGTAAATTTTCCAGCATTAAAGGACTTCTAAAATAATGACAGGGAATGTGACTTCTGAAAAGGAAAATCAGCCATTTTTACTAACCCATTAGCTTTTGCTATGCATATACACAACGATTTAAGGTAAAATTACTAGGGTGGATTTATTTTATTTTTTATTTTTTATTTTTTATCATTTATTTATTTATATTTTACTGACTATACAAAGGAGTGTACAGATATGTGTAAAAAGAAAAAATAATAATTGTTTAACTTTTTGCACAAAATGTTTACGTGAGGAAGAATTTTCAACATATACTAACCTGAAAGATACATACACATACAGAGGCTGTTCGCACATTTTTAGACGATTTTGATGGAGTGTCCTGAAGCAATTTCTCTCATATTTCGAGTATTATTTGTTCAGTTTGATAGCCCTTGTTCTTAACTAACATTCTACATCATAATTTCTATGATAATAACGCTTTTTATAATATCGGAAGAGGTATATTTTTCTACTCCTCTTGAACGGCTTTCCAGAGTCCACAAAGCGTTGCAGGTCGGTGTTTGGATAATGCTGATTGAGTCGAAAAACACAAAAATCCAACAGTGATACATCAGAAGATTTAGCAGGAATGTCAGTGAAGGGTATGGTTTTAATTCCCGCTTTTTGTTCCATTTTTTTCTAGAAAAGCAATTGCGGATTGTGATGTGTGGCTGCTTGTTTTGTCTTGATACAGTTCAACGGATTGATAGCATTGTGGATAAAGATCTGGATTTTCATTTTTTAAAAATGGAATTAAAATATGTTCTTGAGAGTATTTAGAGTTGATTTTGACATTTTTGTCACATTTTTTTTGCTTTTATCTTGCGCTTGTATGAAAAACCAGTGGCAATCATAAATCCTTTAGAAAAACTTTCTTTTGATGCTTTGAGCCATGTAGCAAATTTTTTTTTCTTCACTTTTGTGATAATAAATTGACCTTTTTTTATTGCAACCACTTAAATAGACACAAGATTCACCTGTTGTTGCAACATTTTTCCATTTTTCTCCTGATAAATGCTTTTCATAAAGATTTCACTAAAAACTGTCTTTGGAAAAAGCGGAAACCTATCCTTCCATCCACTGCCATTTTAAAAGCGCATTTTTGCATCTAAAAAAAAATTCTAAATATCAGAAGATAAATAAAACTTCCAAAAATATAAATGTTGTGAAAATAAAATTCTCCATGCAAACGATTTTTCTTACTGCGAAATAAAATCGTCTAAAAAATGTGCGAACAGCCTCTGTACTTGTCAACCATCTCATTATGAATCGTAGCACTTTTAGAACCCGCCCTTTTTTTTTACACAAGTCTTTTTTTAGAGTAATTTTAATCTTATTTAATCGTAACTACATTTGGAGAAATTTACTCTAAAATTAAAGTGGTGTATGAAAAAGAGGGCATTTTAAATGGGCGTAACAATGTTACGATTATTAATGATATGGTTGGCAAGTATGCATGCACAAGAACATCAAATGCAGAATCTTAATTTAGACTGAAAATTTAAGACACTGAGCCGATCATTGGATTTCTCTGTTCCACCAGCAAACATATTGTTCAGAGTATTATTCAAATTGACTGCATACTTAAACGGAAATCAATTGATTTATTGAATTAATTTTGTACACACACACATACATATACATATCATAGTTGCTACATTTAAATTTATTCCGGAGCATTTTGAGCTCCACCTTTATTTCGCACCAATTTATTTATTGAATAATTTAGTCCAATGTATAACTATGATAAAATAATAAAAACATGATCTTAAAAAATAAGTGGTATGAAATAAAGGCGGAACTAAAAATGCTCCGGAATAAATTAACACTTTCGCGGCCGCATGTTTCTGTATTTTTGACGGTAAGTGGCCTGTGGACGCTATTCTCGCAAGTTAAAATAATTCAAAACAACGTTGTCTGTATTCATATTTATATTACAAATGGATAAACTTCATAATTATATTCTTTCGAATCAAAGTATTTGTATTCACAGTATATTTGAATGTACAAATATGTATATTGGTTATAATCTTAGGAAATAAATAATTGCGAAAGAAACGTCCATTGGCGGATTTACAGATTTTCAGGTGACGTGAATATACGTCAACGATGACGAAAGTCTTAATTTATTGTCAACTATAATATAATAAATTAATTTTGAGAATGCAGTAGTAACTACAGTAACAGAAGATTTTATGCCTCTGAATAACACTTCGATCAATAAGAATTTATATTTAGCCAAATTAAATTATGTTGTGATGACTGTAGTTGTTATATGAAAAAAAAAAAAAAAAAAAAAAAAAAAAAGAAAGAAAAACAAACTCTAATAATTCTAATAAATTGTAATTTTTAAACAATTTAATTTCACAATAAACTTACCTTAACATTATTCCTATATAATTAACATCAATCAATACAATTTTTATGTTTATTTGTTTGTGTTAAGATGTTTTGAGCCTGTGTTTTCATTAGTTGTTGTGAACTAATGCCGTGTGCAACACCGTGTGCAAAGTATAATTGCTTAGGTGTGGACTGTTTAAATTTTATTATTAATTTAACTAGAAGTATAAGAATATAATTTATTAATATTATAACAGTTAAAGGGCTTGAGTTCATCATGAGTTTGTCAGAGGGCATGGTTACAGATAAATCCGCTCTAGATGAGTGGTAAGATTGTCGTGAAGTTTTTTAGGTGCTCACAAACTGGCTTTACAGTTTCAGTCAAAAGTACAGGTAATGATATTTTAGAATTAATAATATAACTCATAAGCAAGAGCAAAATATTAGAATTGCAATATTGCATCACCTTTTGACGTCTAGGCTTGTAAGAGCCGACACTCTTAAAGAAGAAAGTGTAATTCAAAATAGTGACTGTTGAGAACTATCTATTAAGAAAATTGTATTTAAACATTTTTGAAAAATTAGTTTAATTTTTGTGTCTGCACGATGCACTATAATTCCTTATATCTTAAAAACTACGAAGTCATAGAGTTAAGAGAACTGCAACGGAAAGCCCGAGACGTGATATCGCCACATGCTACAGAGGTGAAACTCTTTATATATTAGTTTGTACTCTTACAGGGATGGAACACGGGCGCAGAATTCATACCACTATGAATGTAAGAAAATTTTCTACTTCTTAAATCAACGATATTATACGTAGGGAAATTTCTTAAACAGATTCCGGTATGAATTCGGCACCCGTGTTCCATCCCTGCTCTTACTGAAGGTACTCCAGAAGCATTTTTGGATTTTATATTGATGACTGCCCCAAAAGCATTTTCAGCCTCATCCGAAAATCCATGTAGCTCTAACACAGTTTTCTGTTCAAAAAGAAAGAATTTGGGAATGAAGATACTACAAATAATAAAGCAGACGTCCAGAACACTGGCTGAAGTGACGATAGATATTTGCAGACGCAAAAAATTCTAGGGTATCTAATTGCAGAAGAGACATGGATAATGAGTCCTTAAGTAGTTTTGACGACAATACCTATACGCAATGTTTACCAATTTTAGAAGTGAATCACCCTATCCTCGCCGTTTCCTTAATGGCCGACAATTGCAATCGCAGTTACCTGTAAACAGGGGTCCCAGCGTTCCTATATTTTGGCGATCATTTTATTATACTGTCACCACAATGTTTAAAAAAAAAAAAAAAAAAAAAAAAAAAAAAAAACTTTGATGAAGGTTTTTATGACACACACACACACACACACACAAAAAAAAAAAAAAATGGCATCAAAAGCTAGAAGAAAATTGTCTTTTTGAAAATTGTGGTGAGAATATAATCAAATTGTCATAAAATACAGGAATGCTGGGACCCATGTGTATCAGGTCGCTCTTTAGGCCATACTGAGGAGGAAAATTAAATCAGGTAGCCTGTGTAATTTCGCCTTTAATGTTTCCCACGGACAGTTATCTAAGCCTGCCCTCATATGATCCAGGCGACAATTTACTACTAAGGAACTATAATTGACGACTGAACCTTTTTTGGCTATTGGAAAAATTTGATAAATTTTATATTTTACTTTATCAGTGAAAACCATCACAGTTCTCTGATTAAAAGGAATATTTCTATTAATATTTTCCGACAGGTAAAACTCATTAATTTGGCAACTATTAGGCTGAACAATAAATAATTTCCGATGCAGTTAAAATAGAATACACACCAATAACATTATACAACGAATATAATAATGTATATTAGGTATTAAGCCCATCCCACACTTATCATGTTACGTCTTTGTAGGTGGAGTCTTACATAACTGCCTTTGTTTTTAGCGCGCTTTTATTTTATTTTCATTTAGTTACAAAATTATGTCAATTTATTATGTATTCACCATAATTATGTATGACGTTCTCCCATCTTTTTCACAGCTTATATATTTCTACCTTGTAAAATGTGATTGGTTTCGATTTGGAGCATTTTTTGACAGCCTGTCTGACTTGTTCTCCTGATTTGAATGTTTTTCCTTTTAAAAAAGTTTTGTAAGGAACAGAAAACGTGAAACAATCTATCGGAGAAAGGTCCTGGGAGTAAGGTGGGTGCGGTAAAGTAGACCATCCGAGCTCTAGATTTTTTTCTTGAGTCACCCTTGCTGTATGAAGTCTTTCATTATCATGTAAAAGAATGACATTTTTGCTATTGGCGAATGTAGGACGTTTTTCACGAAGTTTCTCTTTCACTCTTTGCATCTGCTGAACATGTGCAGTAATTATTAAATTTCACTTTAATAACTCGTGATGGATTAGTCCTTGACAATCCCACCATACACACACTAAAATCTTTTTTCCATGGATGTCAGCTTTCGAATTTGGTAAGGTTTCTTTTTTTTTTTTTTTTTTCTTGTCAAACAACTGTATTTTATGTATGTTATCCTCATAAGTAATACATTTTTCATCGCTAGTTATTACCCTATCTAAAAAAAGGCTTGTTGTTTTCTCGTGAGAGCAGACTTGTAGCGATAGACAGGCGATCTTCTTTATTCTATTTACTGAGATTGTGCGTTACCCCTTCACCTAATTTGCTGACTTTCCCTTATTTCTTCAGGTGGCGAAAAATAGTTGAATGTGGTGCATTCAAACTTTCTGCTATGTCTCTAGTTCATTGGCAGGGATTTTGTTCTAATTTAGCCTTTACAAGGTTGTTATCAAAGTCAGAAGGACGTCCTGTCCTCACTTGGTCCTTTAAAGTCGTATTTTCAGAGCGGAATTTTGTAAACTAATATCTAACTGTCCGGTCAGTTATTAGTCCTTCATCGTATACAATGCATATTTTTTCAGCTGTCGCTTTATCACTATTGGCTTGTCTGAATTCCCAAAGCATCGTATGATGAATATGTACTTTTTCATTCTCCATTTTAGAAGTTTGGAGCAACCATTTAATTAAACATACACGAACGAAACGACTGTTAGAAGAATAATTGAACCACAGATTACATACTAAGGCAGATGGTACACGCCCAATGAAATCAGACAAATTAGGGCAGTAATGCCAATGACGGCTGAAAGCTTATAATGTCTCCAAATATTTGCATAATCCAATTAAAATAAAAGGTGATCGTTATTCTGATTGGTTAAAATCGAACATAATAAGCAAAATTCTCCACCTTCGAAGAATTTTATTAATATTTGCAGTATGCATACTCTGACCATTGGTACAATGCAAGTAACGCCCAAACACACTACATGATGATTGCAGGGTGAGGAGCCTATCTTTGAAGCCTTATATTCATTGTACAATGTTTCTGGTGTAAATTTTAACTAAACTGCATCGGAAATTCTTTATGAATCGAACTTATATATATGGAAGCAGATTTCTGCTCTTTTATAATATATAACGCTTATTTTTGTTTTGCAGGATTAAAAGCTTTAGAAATAATTTTGTAAGACACAGAGCATTTTCATTTTATCCACAATAATTCGAAAACGGTTAGAAATACAAAATATTCACTATGTTGATTGATGCCCTACATGTGATCTTTTAAACCTTCTTAGTATGTTCATATTTAAGATAACACGTTGTAGAGTCATTATAGCCGCAGTCTCGTATAAATTTAGTCAATGTGATATCTATATAGCATAGTTACGAATGCTTACGCATTTTCAATGCTACTTTTTAAAAAAAATAGTTTTCATTATATTAATAATTAAGGAGTTTTAATAGAAATTTTGTAAACATATTTAAAAAAAAAAAAAAAGAAAAGAAAAAAAAGAATACAATACACTTAAAAGTTGGCAAATATACAGGATGGGCAAAGAGTCCGTGAATACTTTAAAAATTAATAAAACCTGAAAAAATAATCAGAATAAAAAACGGTTTGCAGTTTTAGCATTGATAGGTCACGCATTTTTTTTTTTTTTTTTTTTTTTTTTTTTTTAAGAAGAAAAAAACCGACAGGTGGCACTGGTGCGAACGACTTTGTTGGAAATATGCAAATGAGACATGCGATTATAAACCGAGCATGCTGCACTCTGCTGGATTTATGATACGCCTGCAATGTGTCAGCCATAATACACACATATTGCAATGATGGAAAACATATTGCAATGCAATATGTGTTGGGAAACACGTATTGCTATAATAAATGACTTGTTAACATAATTTTTGTTATTTACGTGTCTTTTCTTTCCCTTGTGTACGAAACGCCAATTATCGGCTGTTTTTGATTTTTCCCCCCTTATCTTAAAAAAAAAAAAAAAAAAAAGAAGAACAATGCCGTGATTTATCGATGCTAAATCTGCAAACCGTTTTTTTTTTTTTTTTTTTTTTTTTTTTTTTTTTCCGGTTATTCGTCCGGGTTTTTTGATTTTTTAAAGTATTTATGGAGTTTTTGTCCACCCGGTATTATGGTAAACATTCTCTTCATTTTTCATTCTTTGTTAATGTTGCCTCGATCCACGCCTCAGCCATAGTTCCTCTTTAGGCTCGGTCCATATAATTTCATGGAAATGTATTGCTCGAATATATGTATATATTTTTCTTTTCATACTTATATTCTTTGTAGACACATGTGAGAGATGGTTAAAACAACTTTTATTTTTTCTCTACTACCGACCTTAGATTTTTATTAGGTAATCAAATGTCACTCTCATGGTTAAAAAGAAATTATTAGATCTTTATATTTTGGCACAAATCCCTTTGAATTAAATTTATGAGTGCTAATTTCAGATATTAATTAAAAAAAAAAAAAAAAAAAAAGGTAAAGGTGTCACATGCGTAGTTATACTGATATAACTTAATAAATAAAATGGTTACAGTAGGTCGAAGTTCAAGATCAATTTTAAAATTTTTACTAATTTCTATACGGAATGACTCTTATGGGGGGGGGGGGGGGGGCAGAAAATAAAATATTACACACATTAATCTCTAGAACATACAAATGAGAAAATTTAACTCTAATTGAGTGATTCTTAAACCTTTACAGTTTCACTCTTCTGAAATGTCAGAAAATCTACAAAATGACATTTTAAGACACCCCCTCCCCATATACCAAAAGGGGATAAAATTATAAAAAAAAAATCATTGCCAATTTATTAATTTATTAAAATATTGTGTAAAATTTTGTGGTTTTTGATATATATATATTTGCGTATTTTGGCTAATTGACGCACGCCAAAACAGAAATTTAACATTGAATTAAATAAATGCAGATTAATTTGTTTTTATAAAGAAGATTTATAATAATGCAGAGTAACTTAAATGGAATTCTGTTGAAATATCAAATTTTTGCTTTTATTTTTTATAAATATTTAAGCTGTATTTTAAAAGTTTAAAAATAAATAAACAAATAAATAAATAAAATCTCGAAATCACAAAAATACACACACTCTCTCTATACATAATACTTTCATAGGTTAACAAATTTGCATATATATTTTTTTAATTCACCCTTTATTAGTTCATGGCAGTTTTAAAATGTCGTTTTTGTTATTTTACTGAGATTTCAGGGGTTGCAAATTGCAAAGGGTTATAAAACACGCAATCACAATTAAGGGCCCTCTTCACTCCGCATTTCCTTTTCTAAAAGCCAATGTTATCTTATGGAAAACTTTCTTTGTACTTAAAACAGTGGCATATTAATTGATTGAGACGCGGTTTTTTTTATTGGATTACTCTCATTTCGTAAACTGACGCAGCTTTTGTAGATTTTATGAAAGAATAACAGTTGTTTTTTAAAAAAGCTGTTTTATTGCAATATTTGGGTTGATGCATTAAATGGCTTATAAAAAACTCTTTCAATTTTTTAAAACAGAATTTAAAAAGCTGCGTCAATCTCAAAGAGTTTATTTCAATGCGGAAAAAAATCCTGTATTTTAATAAAATTTTAAATCAATTAAATTTGCAAAGAAAGTCCAAAAATTTTACAAATTTGTGCTGATTTTTCTCTTTGACACACCCTTTATTCGGCTACGCCTCTCGTTCGTGGTTTCGATGGAAAGATGTTTACATTTCTGTGGTGAAGATACATCTAGGCGTTGTGGTTTTTTATTCAGTTTTTATTTTTATTATAGATTTCACCTGTATTACGGATGTGAGTAACATAACAATTTAGAAGACAATCGTTCAGAGACTTATTTATAGGAAATATATGATCACATTTTATTTTCAATAGTTTTTCATTGCGCGTAATACTATTATTATATGAATACTTTGTACATAAATCCGATATTTTACTGATAATGCCACGATTGACAATATACAAACATTTTTTTTAACAAGTTATATAAAACTTTTTACTAAATTAAACAGATTTTCAATAATAAATTTTATTTTAAAGTATATAATCTGGTGTGGCACCCACACGACTTTTTCTTACCCTACATTTAAATTTTATACAGACAGATTCAGATTGAGCAATAAAATATCAAGCACTGTATAAAATTCTATAGTAAAAAGAATTTAAGCTAGCTTTACGAATTATTTAATTTGACAAATAATTTTCTGTGGGAAGGGCGGAGGGGAGTACCACCTTTCTCAACCCACATTTGAAACTAATATCTACATTTCTATAGAATTCACGACTAATATTAAATTTAAAATTATGTTCAACAATAACTTTCAATCACATTTATTGACAACTTTAACCCGTATCACTCGTTGAAACTTATCAATATTGATCAAACTGTTCAAGTATGAATTTTATATGAACTTTAAAATATAACACTTGAGTTCCCTGCCGGTATTTAGTTTTTAAAGTTACACTGATAACAGACTCACAAAGAACAACTGTTAAAAATTGTTTAATTATTCACGGAACCGCAAAATACGTAGTTATTAAAATAAAAAAAAACAAGACTTCAAATTAAACTAAATATTTTATTTACTCTTTAGGTATGGAGAATTAATTTACATTCCTGCGCAAAATAAGTTATATTAATATTGAAGTCTAGGAATTGAGTGAAACAAATATTTTTAACGACATAAGCAAGTTGATTTTATAACTGAAGAAACTAGAACAATTTAAAGTTTGCAAGAAATGGGAGTCAAATGTTTATGAAATTATTTATGCACGGCGAAATCACACTATTATTTTCAAAGATTTTGCGCTCTTATTTTCGCGCCTAACATAAAAGCGCAGCTGAAAGTATGGTACCTGAACATGAACACTGTTTCTATGCGTTCTTTTAGAATTACAGTAACTGGATATCAAGCTGTGTATCGATATTAATAAAATCAGAATTTTGTCTGTAAATTTATCAGAATTTAAAAAAAAATGCGATATCTTCACGTTCCACACACCATAAAAGTCGAAAATTACTTCCGAAAATTTTGTCTGTGTGTGTGTCATCGTGTCTGTATGTCTGTAACGCTATTATTGTCCGGGTATCACGTGAGAATGGCTGGACGGAATTCAACGGCGCTTGGCAGAAATTTAGGCTTTTACCCAACTAAAATCTGCCAACTTTTTCGAAATTCCCTCCCCAGTTCTCGCCGGGATGGGGGAAACAAAAGTCAAAACATATTTGTAAGCATAACACCGTTCCAAATTACTTCACTGTAAAGAAATTGCACATATAAACAATAGTCATGAGTATAAAAAAAAAACGTTATCTGCAATTTAGGAATTTTAGATTATTAACCCTTTCAGTCACAGTGTTCCTGCTGATGGAACACCTTATTTTAATTCTCAAGTGCAAAAACTCATCCCGGAAACTTTTTAGCAAAAATTTACGTTTATAACATATTAGAAAAGGCCTTTTTTTTTTTACCTGAAAATTTAAAATTTCTTTTATTTAAATTTTGTTCGTAAATTCCGGTGGCGAGAAATTTCGCAGTTTCCGAATTTTTTAAAGAACTCTACAAAAAATGGAACAAAGATGTTAAAAAAAGCTACGAGACTTCCTTAGAAAATTTCCAAAAACACATTTTCCCCCCCTAATTTCCGATATTTTTGTGAGAAGGGGTTACGAAGGGTCAAAATCGAGACAACCCTTTTAGCGCTAAATTCCTCCTGAGAAACCTATGGAAGCTGCGGTCACGAATTTCGGTGCTGGGACTATATGTATGTATCCGACACCTAAAGTAATTGAATAAATAAAACATTGCGATTTAGGAAATTTCGATTTTTAAGGGGAGGGAAGAGGGAAATCAATTTTTGGCGGGAAATTGTGCAAATTTCAGATTTTTAGTAAAAATTTAACAAAAATGGAAAAAAGATGTTGAAAACAGCCATGGGTCTTCTTTAGGACATTTTCAAAACACGCTTTTTTTGTGATTTGCCTTTCTTTTTTATTTTTATGGGGGGGGGGATAGGTATGTGTTACAAAGGGCAAATTCGAGGCACCACTTTTAGCGCTAAATTTGTCCTGAGAAATTTATGAGAGCTGTGGTCAGGGTCAGAAAGTTTCATGCTTGGATTGCTTATATATGTATCCGACCCCTAAAGTAACAGAATATATCGAAATATCCCCCCTTTCACCCTGGGGGGTAGGAAGCAAAAAAAAAAAAAGTTTGTAAGCATAACTCGGCCCCAAATTACTTCACGCTGAAGAAATTGCGCATGAGAAAACTAGATTTGAGTATAAATAAAACATTATGTACGATTTTGGAATTCTTGACAGGAGGGAGGAAAGAAATCGTTTTTTGGGGGGAAATTTCAGAAATACCAGACTTTTTAGTAGAGCTCTACTAAAATGGTACAAATGTATTGAAAAAAAGCTATCTGTCTTATTTAGGATATTTCCAAAAACATTTTCTTTCTTTCTTTTGTGTGTGTGTGTGTGTGAGATTTTCGATTTTTTTTTTTTTTTTTTTGGGGGGGGGGGGGCGTTACGACGGAGCTAATTCGAGACCCTCCCTTTTAGCGCTAAATTTGTCTTGGGAAATCCACGGGATTAATGGTCGCTAAATTTGGCGCGTAAATTTTTTATATGTATCCGACATTATTGTAACGGGATTTTACAAAATTCCACCTTTACCCTACCACTCGGCGGGGGGGGAACTTGTGCGAAACAACTACACGACTTCCATTACCCACAATTACACATATTACATGCATTCTTTGGAATTTTCCAGTAAGAGAAATTTGATACACGTATAAAGACATATAAAATAGAGTTTACATAGCGAGTTATGAGAAAGAGTATTTAAAATGGATCAATGAAACAATTTTCCAGAAAATCGTTAGAGCCGTTTTTGAGAACCAACTTTTACCAAAACTTGATATTCTAGATTATTGACTGGAAAACAATAATTACATACAAAAGGATATTTAAAAGCGAGTTAATATGGCGAGTTTGAAAAAAATCCGTACAGCCGATTTTAAAGGAACGCACTTGCGAGACTTTAAATTGAGCTATTTATACAAGACGCCTATCAATTTTCCAAACCTAACCAACTATATCTGTCGAAAGAACATCTAGTAGAGTGTTTATATAGCAATTTTGAAGTAAATCGTTAGAGCTGTTTTTGAGATACGGACTTACGCTCCCATTTCCATTTTACGATGGCCCACTTCTGTTTTTAAAATTTTTACTAAAATTTGTAAATTTTATCTGTACACCAGACTTGTTCCGGCTGTGAAGTTTCGTAGTTCTATCTTTATTAATTTTGGAGATATGATAGCCAGAAGATTCTACATATACATACACACTGACCAATTGCCCAAAACTACATTTTTGGACACAGGAGGACTTAAAACGTGTAAATCAGGTGAAAACTCGATATCGAATTTTTGGACAGAATACAATACAGAATACAAATTACCTACGGTAGTAGAGTAATGGAAGTAAAAAGAGATAGCCGTAAAATTTTTGCTTTGAAATATAGCTAATACAAATACTTAAAAACTAATTTCTGGAATTTTAAAAATTCAGCCGCACTGGGGGGAGGAGGGGGGTCATAACGTAATTTCAAATAATCCTTTATATATGTATATATATATATATATATATATATATATATATATGAGACTTTTGCTCTAAAATATAGCTCACACAAATGCCTAAAACTAATGTCTAGAATTTTAGAAATTCGTCCTAGGTGGGCCGGGGAGGCGGAGGGACAAAAAAAAAAGAAAAAAAAAAGGAGTTAGATTGTTCAAAATCGGTACATAGAGGTTTTTGATAACTACAAATCGATTGCGGATAGTTTCGAATTTGTAGAATTATTAGGATAGAGGGGTAAAAATATAGAAATAAGATTTAGAGCGTTGAAAATTAGTATTATTAGGTTTCAAGGCCCTATAAATCGATTGCGGATATTTACAAAAGTGTAGAATTATTACGAGGGGCGGAAAGGGTGAGCGCAGGGGCAAGAATAAAGAAACTAGGTAGAATGTTGGAATTTAGTATTATTAGGTTAAAAGCCTGAGAAAACGATTGCGGATATTTTTGAAAGTGTATAGATAGATTTTAGAGGCCTGCAAGTCGAATGAGGATATTTTCGAAAGTGTAAATAAGCTATTAGGAGAGGCGGGAAGGGGGTGACGAAGGGGAAAAAATAGAGTTAGATATCGTTCAAAATTGGTACATAGAGGTTTTTGATACTTACAAGTCGATTTTCAAATCTGTAAACTTTTTAGGAGAGCCGGGAAGGGAAGGGCGAAGGGCAAAACAATAGAAATAGATTTAAACCGTACAAAATTGGTACGTGTTGGTTTTGGGGACCTACAAATCGATTACATTTCCTGAAGAGAAGAGAAAAAGTATTAGGATAGACGGGAAGGAGGGAGGGGGTGGGGAGGAGAAAATGAAGCAAAATTATAGAAATTAGAGTTTAAACGTTCAAAAATAGTATTATTAGGTTTTAAGGTTCGATATATCGATTGCGGATATTTACGAAAGTGTAGAATTATTATGAGGGGCGGGAAGGACCAGCGCAGGGGCAAAAATAAGAAATTAGATAGAACGTTGGGATTTAGTATTATTAGGTTTAAAAGCCTGAAAACGATTGTGGATATTTTTGGAAGTGTAAAACAATTAAGAGGCTCGGGAACGGTGGGCGAATATGCGCGTTGTGTGCAGGTTTGTACGCTGTCGCAGTCAGTGGGGACCCGGATTGATTACTCTACCGATGACAGAAATTTTTTTTTCGTATTTTATATCTATGTTTTTCCCTTACGATAATATGGATATCTGCCACTTTGGTGAAAATAGCGGATGAAGTTCATTAATAAATTTTATTGAGACATTTTTTGGTTTATGTATACATTAAAATTCAAACAAATTCGGAATATGCTTTTTACAATTCGAATTTGAAAATTTTTTGAAAGCAGAATGTCGCTGCAACTAGGTTAAGAAACTCATCCAAGATCTTCATAAAATAAGTTAAGAAACTGTCCAAATTTGGTTCGATTTGGAGTATTATTTCGGAAGTTATCATGATTTTAAATTTTCATGTGATTGTAGCCTGATTTCAAATGGCCCTGCTTAACTTAAGATATCCACCACTTTATTAAAAATGGCAGATAAAGTTCATTAATAAACTTCATTGAGACACTTTTATGGTCCATGTATACATCCAAATAGAAACAAATTCTGAATACGCTTTTTACAATTTAAATTTGAAATTTTCAAGTGGACTTCGCTTGAAAACAAAATGACGGAGCAACTTGAACAAACTCACACAAGTTATTTATCAGATAAGTTCACTGTCCAAGTTTGGTGTTCGATTTGGAGTATTATTTGGAAGTTATCATGATTTTAAATTTTCAAGTGGTATCTTGATTTCAAGTGGCCCCGCTTAACTTAAGATACCCGCCATTTTAATAAAAAGGGCGGATAAAGTTCATTAATAAAGTTCATCGAAACCCTTATGTTATGTATATTTACATTAAAATACAAAAAATCTGGCTTTAAATACACTTTTCACAATGTGGGTTTGAAATTCTCAAGTGGCCGCCACTTGAAAACAAAATGTCAGAGCAATTTGGTTACCGTACTCATCCAAGATATTTATAAGATCAGTTAGCAATACAAATTTGGTTCGATTTGGAGTATTATTTCGAGTTATCGTAATGACAAATTTCATTATAGATAGACAGATAAATATATAGATAAACGAAGTGGTTGCAATAGGTCGATTTCTAAAAAAAATCAACCTAAAAAGTTTTTTTTTTTCCTAAAAAAAAACCCTGGTTTTTTGCCTACCCTTCGAAAAAAAGCATTTAGATGATATTGTGATCACTCACATACATACACATACATCATCATCATCATCATCATCATCATGAAAATAGTAAAAATTAACTCATCCCTAACAACACACTTCTCCATAACCCATCCTGAAGATGTCCATAGGATGTCTGTAGATATCCTTTTCATCCAGAGGACATCCTCAGGATTTTATTTGGAGAAGATGTGCTGTTAGGGATGGGACCTCAAAACATGTAGATACGCCAACATCGCAAAGTCAGAATTTTGTCACGATTACAATGATTTCCTTACGTATGTATTTTCGGAAAGCAAAAAATTGCATGTAAGGTACGTGCATCATTTAATTTCATCATGCTTAATAACTGGCGTTGCAGCCAACATAGAATTTCGACTAAATCAATTTATGCATTTCGAATTAGGGTTGATTAAATTTATAATCTCGGATTAAGGATTTCGAACGAGTTTATTTAAATTCAAATTTTTCAACTTTTACTTAAACACAAATCAGGATATAATTAAATGAGAATAAGTTTAAATCTACTTACCCCTCTGCCAGCAGTCCGGGATTAGTAAAACTAGTACTGCTAATACATAGACTCTGAAACCTACGATATCCTTCAAACTACACTTTATTTGATACATGACTGATTTAATATTGATTATTAATATTTAAGAATGATGAATGGAAATATTATGAATACGATTATAAGATTTTTAATAGTTCAGATTCTATTGTTCCGAGATACCTTGTACCTCGTCCGGATTCGAAAAAGCGACTGACGCAAAACTGCTCAGCGCCGTTCTAAATCAGTTCCTATGTGCGCACCTTCTCCTTCTCCTCCTCCCCGACATCCTCCGGGGGGGGGGCTGAGCATGGCAGACTGGCAATCCGATTCACCGGTCTTGTGATGACTCCAGATGGTGTCTTCAGACTCACAACTCGAATGATGCCATCCTCACCAGGATGGACTTCCAGAATTCGGGCAAGGGTCCAGTGTGCTGGCTGAATTGAGGGTTCTAAGACCAGGACTAGCTGACCAGGTTGCAGATGTGTATTGCCGCTCGTCCACTTTCCTCTTGATTGGAGTGCCGTCAAATAAGACTTGGCCCATGTACTCCAAAATTGCTTCTTGATCTGCTGGACGAGTTTCCACCTGGAAGAAAAACTGGTACACAATGGATTAGGTTGGTTAAAAGAGTGTTCAGGAAGCTGGAGAAGCGGAGCCCCAATTAAGAAATGTCCTGGTGTAAGCACTAAGAAATTGTTGGGCTCGGTGGAAAGTGGGACTAAGGGGCGAGAATTTAAGCAGGCTTCAATGTTACTTAGAATCGTAGCACACTCCTCAAACGATAGGCAACTGCCTTTACATGCTTTAAGTAAATGGCGTTTAGCCAATTTAACGGACGATTCCCATAGGCCGCCAAAGTTAGGCCCGTAAGGTGGCATAAAATGCCAATGAATTTGTCTATTTGCTACAAATTCCTGAATAGTGTTGGTTTTTGAAAGTGTCACGAGTTTCTTCAAATGGGCATGGGCACCAACAAAGTTGCGTCCGTTGTCAGAATAAATATCAGTAGGATAGCCTCGACGCGCTATGAATCTTTGTAGGGCATATAAAAAATGTTCAGTTGCTAAGTTCGTGACTAATTCGAGATGAATTGCCTTGGTGCTCATGCAGATGAATAGACAAATATAGGACTTAAATTTTGTTTTTGTTCGTTTATGTTCACACTTTGTTTGAATAGGGCCTGCATAATCAAGGCCAACATGTTGAAATGGTCTACAAGGGTTGACTCTTGCACTGGGAAGGTCACCCATCATTTGTTGAATTGGGGTCGGTTGGACTTTGGCACATGTGACACATTTACGAAGCTCTTTTTTCACAGTGGATCTACCATCAGGAATCCAGTAAGACGGGCGAATGAGATTTAATACTAGGTCGACACCTCCATGAAGACTATACGTGTGAAAATGTCTTATTAATGTCGATGTAAAAGGGTGATTCTTAGGTATGAGTATTGGATGTTTAGTATCATAGGGCAGAGTGATGTTTCTATCAATTCTACCTCCCACTCTCAATAGATTTTCTGAATCAAGAAACACATTGAGGTTTTTTAGTTTACTGCTGTTTGCCACGGGTTGGCCGCGCTGCAAAAGGGCGATTTCTGAAGCAAAGGACCTTTGTTGGACGAATTTAATAACCATTTTTCTAGCTTCTGAAATTTCTTGTACTGAGACTGGTCCTTTCAATTTTGTAGCATTTCTAATATTATTTATAAATCGCTTCATAAATGCAATTACACGAAAAAGTTTATTACTTGATGAAAATTTTGAAACCAAATCCTCTATAACGGATTCTTGCTTTGGAATTGACTCTATTAGTCCAGGAATTCCCACAATTGTACATGGGACTGAGGTAGCAATCTGGGACTCATGATCTGAGACCGGAATCTTTGACCAATCAGGTCCAGACCACCACAAGTTAAAAAGGTTTAATTTGTCGGGTAACAGCCCACGGGTTGCACAATCTGCTGGGTTAAGTTTGCTTGGTAAGTGATGCCATGATGTGGGGTCTGTGAGAGCCCTAATTTTGGTTACTCGGTGTAGGACATATGTGTTGCCCTTTAAGGGTGGATTTAAGATCCAACTACGGGCGATTGTTGAGTCTGTCCATAGGAGAATGTCCTCAACCTGATAATCCAGCGAGCTCTGGACGACTGCCAAAAGTTCCGAGAGTAATACAGCCGCGCATAGCTCCAACCTAGGCAAGGTAATGGGTTTTAAAGGAGCTACACGGGTTTTAGCTGCAATCAATTTTAAAGATGAGTTCTGACTTGGGCGTATATAAATTACGGCAGCATATGCCTTTGTGGACGCATCACAAAATCCCAGAATCTGGAAAATAGGTTCAGACTTCAGGTCTAAAAATCTGGGTACTGACATGGCCTTAAAGGAAGCAATTTTTTCATAAAATTCGTTCCACCTGGTTTGAATGTCTGGTGGTAAAGGATCATCCCAACCAAGTTTTAGCTTCCAAACATCTTGTAGAAGCAATTTTAAAAGAATAGTGGCAGGGGATAACAGACCCAAAGGGTCGAAGATGCGTGCAATTACGGACAACAATTGTCGTTTAGTTTTAACGTTTTCTTCTGTGTTGACGCCAACCTGCAGTGTATCCGATGTTAAATTCCAGTTTAGTCCTAAAATACGTTGGGATTGATCGGGGTTTAAGGATAATTCCTGATTTGTTGATTTTAAAGGTTCTGGGACCTGAACTAGAGCTTCCACATAATTTGAAGCCCATTTTCGCAGCTTGAAGCCCCCAGCATTAAATAATGCCTGAAGGTCTGTGACCAATGATTGAGCGGCTTCGATTGTTTCAGCCCCTCCAAGGAAATCGTCCATATACAGGTTGTTGCGGGCAGCCTGCACAGCTACGGGAAAATTGGGTTCTTCATCGTTTAATAGCTGTAATATGGTACGCAGGGCTAAAAATGGAGCACAGGCTGTGCCATAAGTAACAGTGTTCAATTTATACACTCTGAGTGGATCTGAAACATTGGCCCTCCAAAATATTCTTTGAAAGTGTGTATCAGGCTCTGCGACTAGAACCTGCCTAAACATCTTCTCGATATCACTCGAGAGGGCAACTTTATTTAAACGAAATCTAATTAGATTGCTAAAAATACTGGATTGGAGTTTTGGCCCTTTGTACAAATAGGAGTTCAGGGATTTGCCATTTGTAGTTAAGGCCGACGCATTGAACACTACCCGTAGTTTTGTAGTGCTACTATTTTCATTTATAACTCCATGATGGGGCATATAATAATTGGGTTGACGATTAAGCTCTTCAGCCTTTAGTAAAGTCATATGACCTAAATCGGAGTACTCACACATAAACTGAGCATACTCCTTTTTTAGTTTGGGATTCTGCGCAAATCGATTTTCCAGTTTCTTAAACATTTTTAGTGCACAGTTGGCACTTTCCCCCAAATCTATCTCATCATGGAGGGGTAATTTTACAACATAGCGGCCTTCGGGGTTGCGCTTGGTGGAAGATTTATATAGTTCCTCTGCCGGATCGGTTCCGTTTTCACTCTTAGAAGATATTATGGGCTGATTGTCAAAGAAATCGTTCAAGTTAAGGCAGAGAAACGATGAGCTATATGTTGATTCTGGTTCCATTCCATCCCTTGAGAGGGGGCCACTGAGTAAATACCCAAGTGAACTGGGAATGGCAGATGGTTCTCCTGGCCTTCCCGATATCGGTGTGCCACAAATTAGTGACGCAAAAATATCTGCACCTAATAAAACTTCGATGGGTTGTTGCTTGAAGAAATTCATGTCCGCTAATTGAAGATTGTTTGTATGTGGCCAAGACGTCGTTTGCACCCGGAAATTCGGCAGAGGGGCAGTAACCCTATTTACTACTAGCGCTTTTAAGTTCCTATACTCGTTAGCGAAATATGGCGAGAATGAGAATTCCGTAAAATTTAAAACAGTTTCTGCGGAAAGACCGTTTATGCCTATAAGTCGATGAGAAGTGCCAAACAAAGGCAAATTTAGCTTCTCAACGCAGTCCTTTGTTATGAGACTATTTTGTGAGGCACTATCAACTAACGCCCGACATTGAATAATTTTGCCGTTAGGTGACCTAACCTTTATAAGGGCGGTAGCCAATAACACCTTTAGGTTACTAAAATTTGCATTAGATTGTGAACTATTGGCCACCGACGTAGTAACAAGGCCGCCTCCCTGATCTGCAGAATTCTGTGTATAAATGTGCAGAAGAGTGTGATGTGAACCTGCACATACTTTACATTTAATATTAATTCTACATTGACGCACTTGATGATTAGTTCGCAAACAATTTTCACACAGTGATTTTGATTTAACTAAGTCCCATCGCTCTTGAACACTAATTCGATTGAATTTGGGACATTTAAACAATTGATGTACTTGAGAACAGGCGACGCATTTATTTTCTTTGACTAGTATTGAATTATTGACATAAGATTTTTTTACACTACTACCTTCTACTGGCTTCTTAAACATTCCTGGTTTATTTTCAAGCTTTGTTTGACTCGAAGCTTCCCTCTCAATGAATGTACGAAACGAATTTAAATCGGGAATAGTTTGCGTATTCTCTAGACTGAGCTCCCACCTATGCCTAACGGATGAGTCCAATTTTGAGATCATGAAATTTATAAGAATAAGATCGCTAAGAGGATTAGATTCCAATCCGAGGGTCGATAAATTTCGCACCGCTTCGTTACAAGTATCTATTAAATTGAAAAACGATTTAGGATCATCCGCTTTGTTTACTTTTACTGAAAAGATTTTATTTATTTGAGTTATAGCTAATTGACGTTTATTTTCGTAGCGCTGAGTAAGAATTTCCCAACAGTGTTTAAGATTTTCCGATTGTAACGAAAATCCACGAATAAGTTTTGATGCACTACCTCTTACACACGATTGGAGGTATTGTAGCTTTTCAACCTCACTAAGGCTGTCATTATCCAGAATAGATGATTTAAATAAATTTTTAAATGACAACCAAGATTCATTATCCCCGTAAAAATAAGGAATTTCAAGTTTAGGGAGACTAATATGCGAATTAACAGAAGTCCCGGGTTTGGTACGTGCATCATTATTTACATTTGGAGTATTTGATTGCGATTTACTCTCTAATACAATGGATAATTCTAACAGAATGTCCCTATTCTTTAACACCTCTTCAGAGTTTTCATCGTTTTCCTCTTCGGAAAAATTTGTAACTATATCCTCGAATTTAACCTCCAGTGCATTTACCTTATCTTTTAAGATTTTTAATCTGGCTTGATCGCCTTTATCACAATCATTGACTTTCGATTTTATAAATTCTATTTCTTTAATTACATTTTCAAATTTTATCACTTCATTAGATTTTGAGAACAACGCACTCTGTTCGGCGTCATTCGCCCTTGTTTTTCCCTTTCTACCCATCTTATGAGCAAACTAATTACACACAATTAAATTTAAATATGAATTAATCGATTGCATTAAATTATTATTCTGCAGATCAGGAAGTAAAACAAAACAAAAATATAAGAACAAATGAAAAGAAACAATACATATAGAATTTTTTTTTTTTTTTTTTTTTTTACTGAAATAAATAAACTAATAAAATCTTAAATGCACTTTTCTCATTCTCATACACTCATTTATTCAACAATTACTTAACATGAAAGTTTATTTCTGAAATTCCAAACCAAAACTTTCGGTTTGAAACCCAAACTATTTTGAATTACGTTTTCTCTCAAAACAAAACTTTTAAGTATGCATGAAAACGAAACTACTTTGAATTACGTTTTATATCAAAACAATTTAACTTTGTATTAATGATTTATTTCCACAAATTAATTTTAATTTACTTTAAAGTTCTTATACAGATAATTTAATCCTACGTAAACAAAATAATTTTTTCACTTTACAATTTTTTTTTTTTTTTTTTTTTAATTTAACGAATTATGATTAATTATCTAATTAATAGGTAATTAAACCTCCGTGAATCGACGGACCACTATGGCGTTGCAGCCAACATAGAATTTCGACTAAATCAATTTATGCATTTCGAATTAGGGTTGATTAAATTTATAATCTCGGATTAAGGATTTCGAACGAGTTTATTTAAATTCAAATTTTTCAACTTTTACTTAAACACAAATCAGGATATAATTAAATGAGAATAAGTTTAAATCTACTTACCCCTCTGCCAGCAGTCCGGGATTAGTAAAACTAGTACTGCTAATACATAGACTCTGAAACCTACGATATCCTTCAAACTACACTTTATTTGATACATGACTGATTTAATATTGATTATTAATATTTAAGAATGATGAATGGAAATATTATGAATACGATTATAAGATTTTTAATAGTTCAGATTCTATTGTTCCGAGATACCTTGTACCTCGTCCGGATTCGAAAAAGCGACTGACGCAAAACTGCTCAGCGCCGTTCTAAATCAGTTCCTATGTGCGCACCTTCTCCTTCTCCTCCTCCC
Organism: Salticus scenicus; assembly: GCA_963930645.1. NCBI lineage: Eukaryota > Metazoa > Arthropoda > Arachnida > Araneae > Salticidae > Salticus > Salticus scenicus. Next base: position 188,266,907 of record OZ005659.1, read on the forward strand.
CGACAATAACTAATTTTTAAAAGATATATGTGTCTATGAGAGAGGAAATGACAATGTAGTTGTAAACAATGGAGGGAAAAAGTGGAGGATTGAAATTCAAGATATAAAATATACCTTTACATCCACCCTTAGAAAAATACAAATATTTCATTTATTAAATATTGTAAATTTTGCTTATTCCATGTCTATTTTGAAAAATTCAAATTGATTATACAAACATATTAATAAAATATCTGGTGTGAAACAACCACACGACTTCCATTACAAACTATTACACATATTATATGCATTTTTTGGAGATAATATGATCACAAGATATAAAAGTGACCTAAAGAAGTAGAAACCTAACATTTTTCTGGTAAGATAAACTTTATACACATGTAGAGACATATAAAACGAAGCTTACATAAAGCGAGGTAAAAAATTAGAAATATATATATATATGTAGTAGAGTTATTTTTTGAAACACCAATTTCCGAGATCTACCTAAGTTTCTGACCTACCTAAATGATGGGCAAAATCAGCCATTTTGTTAAAAACAAAATAATAAAGATACAAAAGGGCATTATTTAAAAGGAAAAAGAATATAAAAATACAAAAGCTGTTTTACTGAAGACTACAAAGCTGTTTTATTGCCTTTTCAAAGGCTAAGACAGAAATTTGTGCCTTGACTGTGCCATATCATCTGGTAAATCTGGTGAGAAGTTTTCTTGTTACTTGGTCAGTAAACATTCATTTTATTTTGCAAAAACGCTTTTCTAGATACATGTTTTCTAAGTACTCATCTTTAGCACCATTGATGCAAAATCAAAGATCATTGTTATATCATTTATATTGTATTGTAAAATCATAGAATAATCAATTTAATTAGTATTCAAAATTTGGATATTTAATAAAGAAATTAATTAAAATTATATGAATCTAGTATTATTTGAGAGTAAATTTAGTTATTAATAACCATATTATTTTTCAGATTAATGTTTGCTTTTTTAATTAGGATTAATTTTAGGGCATTTCACAACGCATGCCTGAATATCGAATTGATATTCAAAGTGTACGACCATGAAGCTGTCACTTTAGAGCCACGAAAAGGAGGGTAGTCTGATTTTGGTTAATATCCGCCCAACACTAAACAGGGTAGCTGTTAATTTTCCTCTAATAATTACGTTATACACAAGAAAGAAATGGATTTATATAACAATTTTCAAGAAAATCGATAGAGCAGTTTTTGAGAAACCAACTTTTACCAAAACTCAATCATTGACAGGAAAACAATAATTACATACAAAAGCATATTTAAAAGTGAGTTAATATAGCGAGTTTGAAAAAAAATCCGTACAGCTGGTTTTTAAGGAACACGCATCCGAAACCTGAAATTGAGCTATTTATACAGAACGCGTATCAATTTTTCTGAACTAACCAGCTATATCATTCGAAAGGACATCTAATAGAGTGTTTATGTAAGAAATTTGAAGAAAATCGTTCGAGCCGTTTTTGAGATACGGACTTATGGTCCCATTTACGGTTTCCGATGTCCCACTTCCGGTTTTTCAGTTTTCTCCAAAATATGGAAAATTCATCTGAACACCAAACTTGTTTCAATTCTAAAGTTTCGTAGTTCTATCTTTATTAGTCACCGATACATAATAGCCAGAAGATCCCCCCCCCCACACACACACACTGACCAATTGCCAAAAACCACTTTTTTGGACTCAGAGGACCTTAAAACGTGTAAATCAGGTGAAATCTCGATATCGAATTTTCAGACCGAATACAAATACTTCCATTACATACTGTAGTAGAGTAATGGAAGTAAAAAATGTTTTTTTTTTTTTTTTTTTATAAATTGAAAGAATAAAGATAATTTTTAATTTACTACTCGCAAATAATTAATAGTGAATAAAATTGGAAAATCGGAAGTGGAACATCTGAAACCGGAAGTGAGGCCATAAGTCCATATCTCAAAAAAGCTCTAACGATTTTCTTTAAAATTGCTGTATAAACACTCTATTAGATATCCTTTCGAAGGATATAGTTGGTTAGTTCAGGAAAATTGATAGGCGTCCTGTACAAATAGCAGAATTTCAGGTCCTGCAAATGCTTCCTGTCAAAACGGCTGTATTATTTTTTTTTTCAAACTTGCCATATTGACCCTCTTTTAAATACCCTTTTACATATAATTGTTGTTTTCTGGCCAACAATTAATTTTGTCAAGCTTTGGTAAAAATCGGTATCTCAAAAACGGCTCTAACGATTTTCTTGAAAATTGTTACATAAATCCATTTTAGATATCCTTTCTCATGCTTTACTTGGTTACCACAGGAAAATTAATAGTCATCCTGATCAGACAGATCAGTTTTACATCTCGAAACTTGGTATTTCAAATAAATAAACTCTACCAATTTTCTTCCCCTTTCTTTTCTTAAAAAAAAAAAAAAAATCGCTGTGCAAACTCTATTTTATGTTTTTCCACGTGTATTAATTTTCCCTTACCGGAAAATTTTTAGGTGTCTATTTCATTAGGACAATATCATGTCTTCTGATAACATTATCTTCAAAAATGCATATAATACGTGTAATAGTGGGTAATGGAAGACGTGTGGTTTCACACCAGATTTTTAAATAAATGTAGGCACTATAATTCAACGCTATTTATATATTATACTACTATATATTGTACTACTATATACTACTATATATATATATTATACTACTTATAAAAAATTTGACTTGTATAAAGAAACACGTATATAAATAACAACACAAGTACACTTTCTTTAGAAAACAGAGCACGAGGACTTGTGCGACCGCACCTGTCCGTGATCTTCGAAATACGATCCCGAAGGTCACGACCTGTCGCACACTCTCACCCTGTCCAGCTCTGCCTTCAGTAGTCTGAGCTCCAGAGTGCAGATAACCCATCTCTATATTAGTCCAGTCAAAATAGGAAAAATAGAAGAAAAAAATCGTGTAATTTTGAAATTTTGCATACTCATAGCCGAGGGGGTCCTGAACAACATACTAAAAGTCCCCGCCCGTGGGGGGTGAGCGGGGGGCAGGGGGGCATTTAAGGGGGGCAATTTTCAGTTTTTATTAAATATCTTAAAAACTATCGCATTTAGAGAAAAAATGTCAGTTACAAAATTAATCTACGTAAAATTTCCTACAAAAATGTATATTACATTTTGTTTGTACGATCATTAGTTTAGAAGATATAGGGATGAAATAACACATTTTCTTGAAAAATTCTTTTTTGCAATAGTAAAATCAACTAAAGTGTGCAATTAAAAGGGTTCTTGTCAAATATTTTCTAATGTAAAAAACAAATGTATACATAGGGAATATGCAAGGATACTATAGCATGTTTTGTAAGTTTTAAAAAATTTTAAGGCTAGCAGGCGCAAGTGGCGGTTTGAGTAAAAATTTAGATAACGAAGACCCAAAACCGATCAACATTAAAAAAAAAAAAAAAAAATCGGGTAGCTTAGAAATTGAGCACAGTTATAAAGTTAAGTGCCCTGAATAACATACTAAAAGTCCCTAGCCATGAGGGGGGCATTTAAAGGGGGCACATTTCAGTTTTTATTAAGTATCTTGAAAACTATCGCATTTAGAGAAAAAAAAATCTCAATTGCAAAATTAATCTACGTGAAATTTCCTAAAAAAAATTGTATATTCTATTTTGTTTGTATGATCAATAATTTAGAAGATATAGGAGAACGAAATAACATTTTCCTGAAAAATTCTTTTTTTTTTTTTTTTTTTGCAAGAGTAAAGTCAACTAAATTGTGGAATTAAAAGGGTTCTGATAAAATATTTTCTAATGTACAAAACAAATATATGCATAGGGAATATGTAAGGATAATACAGCATGTTTTGTACGTTTTAAATAATTTAAAGGTTAGTAGGCGCAAGTGGTGTTTAGGTAAAAATCCAGATAACAAAGACCGAAAACCGATCAACATTTAAAAAAATCTTACAGCTTTGAGATTTTTTTTCTCTAAATGCGATAGTTTTCAAGATACTTAATAAAAACTGAAATGTGCCCCCTTAAATGCCCCTCCCCCCATGGTTAGGGATTTTTAGTATGTTATTCAGGGCACTTAACTTTTATAACTGTGCTCAATTTCTAAACTACACGATTTTTTTTCTCTATTTTTCCTATTTTGACTGGACTTATCCAGTCAAACCACCACTTGCGCCTACTAGCCTTAAAATTATTTAAACAAAACATGCTGTATTATTCTTGCATATTCCCTATGTATATATTTGTTTTTTACATTAGAAAATATTTGACAAGAACCCTTTTAATTGCACACTTTAGTTGATTTTACTATCGCAAAAAAGAATTTTTCAAGAAAATGTGTTATTTCATCTCCCTATATCTTTTAAACTAATGATCGTACAAACAAAATGTAATATACATTTTTGTAGGACATTTTACGTAGATTAATTTTGTAATTGACATTTTTTCTCTAAATGCGATAGCTTTTAAGATATGTAATAAAAACTGAAAATTGCCCCCTTAAATGCCCCCCCCCTGCCCCCCGCTCACCCCCCACGAGCGGGGACTTTTAGTATGCATGTTGTTCAGGACCCTCTCGGCTATGAGTATGTAAAATTTCAAAACTACACGATTTTTTTCCTCTATTCGTCAAATTTTGGCCTTCGTTGCCTGGACTATACATCAGTAATGTTATAATGTTATATATCTTTGTTATATTTTAGTTAAATTAATTATATCAAACTGCAAGTTTAATTATAAAGAATATTTACTTTTTTTTTTTTTAAATTTCATTGTTACAGAATTCGCCGATACAACTACTGAAAGCCTAAAACGGGCTGAATATAGAATAAAATACTTCGTCGGGTCGGGCTACGTTATTAAAATACATATAAATAGATAAGAATAAATGTAGAAAGTTGTTTGATGCCAGGTGAAAATGACAAAGAAAAAAAAAGTAACACAAAAATAAGAAAAGAAAGAAATAGTCAAAACAAAACAAAGCTTGAGCGAAACCGCAAGTAAGGAGGTAGCTGATTTTTGATTTATTCATCCAAAAAGTCAACGATTCGTCAGTGAGTCAGTCAATCTTCTCAAATTAGTTAACACCTCCTGTCAAAACCACGTGGGACACTTTTTATCTGTTTTCAGCCGACTTCGGAATTTTTTCCAAGTGAAGAGGGCCGTTAAGTTTTCTTATTTGTGCGTTTCCAGAGATTAAATTGGTTAATATTTCATTTTTTCCCCTAGAAGTGTTAGTCACTAGAGAAATTAGTAAAAATGTTATGATTGAACATTGACCTATCACGATTATTTTAGTAATTAAGTACAGTCGTATAACTAAGCATGGGACATCTTTACCTTATAATCTCGAATACTTAAAATTAGCGCTAATAAATTTAATTCAAAGAGATTCGTGCTGAAATATAAAAGTATAATAATCCTACTTTTAATCATGGGAACGACACTATATGTCCTGTATAAAATCCAAAGTCAATAGTAGAGAAAGAAATAAAAGTCGCTTTAAGCATATCTCATAGGTTCTAAATAAAAGACATGATTAACAAAAGAAACTCAAATCAACAATTCTTATACATAAACGGACTCGCTTACTAAGAATCCATACAACCTACATGTCACGAGCAGGTTGTTTTCTTGATGTTAAACTCGCGTGGTTACTGGAGATAGCGTGGATAACTTTTAGTTTCTCTGTTTGAAAACTTCTGTATACATATTCTGGTGACAAAACTTTAAATGAAAAAAATATTTTTGATATTTTACGTTATTGGTAAAACTCAGATATCGGAATTTACATGTCTGATTTTGTTATAGCCCACTTGTTCTTCTAAATATGACGGCGCCAGTTTTATTTTTACTTTAAAAATCTCTGGTATTGAAACAAATATATTTTTTTATTAATTGGAATTACTATATTTATAAAGATATATCGTTTTTCTATCTGAAAAAAAAATATAAAAAAATAAATAAAATACTTTCAAAAATGATTCTTTCACGCGTTAGCAATTATCAGAACACCGCGATTTTTTTTTTTTTTTTTTTTTTTTTTTCAGTTATTCTTTCAACTAATATTTTTTGGGACCGCTTAAAAGGGTGAAACAGTCGTACATTCGGACTGGTATAGTTTTTTTTTTTTTTTTTTTTTTTTTTTTTTCTATTTTCAATATCAATACCATTTCTTGCAGCGCAGATGATATTCTGAGTATATTAAAATTGCATTCCGTTTTCATGCAATTTTCTAATATGATAAGTTCAGCATTTTTTAATTTTTTGGTCACACGGAAGTTAAAAATACAGATGTATCTTTCTTCAAACCATTTTTTATTGATCCTGCAGCAGAACAAAATTTTTAGTCCCGCTGAAAAATAATTATTACTCACTTCCCTTCCTATATAAAAGCAAAACCAAATATAAAATTATCTATGTTTAAAATTTGTGGGTATTCTCTTGTTGTTCATTGTTGGTTCAAATGGGACCCCAGAGTAAGCAGAATCCTTTTAAACATTCACAATAACATTTAATAATAAGAAAAGACAGATTACATGTAGCCGGCGAATCTCGCCGCACGCATACTAGAGCTTTCTCGTAGATACATAGCTGCCAAGTTTTTTAATTTATTCCGGAATGTTGTTAGCCAAGCCCTTTTTTCACACCGTAATCTTTGTAGAGAAAATTTATTCAATATATAATTACGATTCAATATGAAGACAATTACTCTAAAAATATTACGGTGTGAAAAAAGGGCGGGCCTAAAAACATTCCGGAATAAATTAAAAAACTTGGCAGCTATGTAGATACAAACTCGGAGGAGCGACGGATGCGAAGCTCTCTTCTGTTGTTGATTACGTAATACAAATACGTCATATCTCACGTCATGATGAATAGGTGCACTAGTTAGCAAAGTTATAAGGCGACATGCGTTGAAAATTCCTTCATTTCCCCCCTTTGTCAACAAATGTTTAATAAATAATAATATATTTATACATTATAACAGCATATTAAAAATTACAAAAAATTATTTTTCGAAAAAATCACTTAAAATGAGAGAAGTATTAGAAAAGGAATAAAATAATGAACAAATAATTATGGTGACTGCAATGAAATAAAATATGTAAAATATAAGTAGTTAACTTCTTAATAAACACAAAGTTTAAATGCTAAGTTCATCAGTTCTAATTATTAATTCCGATCATATCACAACATTTTTCCTGTTTATGTGAATTTAGACTTTTTGTAAAATATTCGCAGCTGGTTCATCTAATATAATGCATGTAATGTCTATTAGTTTATTATTGTAAACTTCTCGAACAAAATGATGCTTGGTGCGATTATGATGAACAGGGTTTTTTATTAATTTTTGTGCAGATTGATTATTACACATGATTACATTAGGACTTGACACATTTTCAAATTCTAGTTCTTTCAGAAAATTTCTGATATGAATTTTCTCTTTGTGGCTTTTGACAGAGACATATATTCTGATTCTGTAGTGGACGGAGCAACGCCGGTTCGTTGCTTTCTCGATTCACAAAAAACACATACTTGCCAACATCCTAATTTATATTTCGTAGTATTGTTAGCCCTGGCTTTTTTTTTTTACACCAGTATTTTTTTAGAGAATTTTTCTTCTTCTTTAATCGCAATTGCATTTGGAGAATATTGTTCTAAAAATTAACTGCAGGGAGAGGAAGGGCGGGACTAGCAGCACTACGGAATATTAATTAGAACGTTGGCAGGCATGGAAATAGGACCACCGGCATACTTGAAGACGTATCTGGTATAAGATTTTTCGAACGTTTATATTCGATGCCCAATCGGCATTAATAAATGCTATTAATGGTTTATCGTCTCTGAAATAAACAATCCCTAAATTTCTAGTTCCGTTGAGATACTTTAGTATTCTTTTAGTACCTATCCAGTGGGGTTTCCCTGGATTGTTATTAACACTTTCGCGATAGCACGATATTGCCTTTTTTATATTAAGCTCCGCCTTTGGGCGTTATTCTTTTACATTACACTAGTTTAAACAAATATTTTCTGTATTCAAATTTACAATATAAATGGACATTCGATGCAATTATACTCTTTCCATTCAGAGTATTTGTATCCATAGTGCATTGTTTGCATAAATGTGAATATTGGGTATATTGTCCAGAAATAATGCAACCTATGTAACCTAAAGAACCGCCCACTGGCGGAGTTACAAATTTCCGGTCCCAGCGTTCCTATATTTCGACGATTATTTTATTGTACTCAAACCACAAGGTTCAAAAAGAAAATTTTCGTGAACATTTCCATGAGAATATAGCATCAATAGCTAGAAGAAAATTTTCTTTTTGGAATTTGTGGTAAGAATATAATGAATTTATTCAAAAAATATAGGAACGCTGGGACCCATGTGTATCTGGTCGCTCTTTCGGCCAGACTGACGAGGAAAATTACAACAGGTAACCTCTGTAATTTCGCCTTTAATGTTTATCCAAGACAGCACTCATATGATCTAGGCGACAGTTTACTACTACCTAAATATAATTGACGACTTAACCATTTTTGGCTACTCGAAAGTTTTACTAAATTTTATATTTTACTTTATCAGTGAAACCCATTACAGTTCTCTGACTAAAATGAATATTTATATTAAATTTTTCTATCAGGGAAAACTCATTAATTTGACAACTGTTAGGTTGATTCATAAATAATTTCCGATGCTGTTAAAATAGAATACACACTAATAACTTTAATCAGCGAATATAATAATGTATATTAGGTATTATTTCTTTCCAAGAATAAGTCTCTCCCACATTTGTCATGTTACGTCTTTGCAGATGGAGTCTTAAATAACTTCCTTTTGTTTTTAGCACGCTTTAATTTTACTTTCATTTAGTTACAAAATTATACCAATTTATTATGTATTCACCATAATTATGTATGACGTGCTCCCATTTTCTTGGCAGCTTGAATATTTCCTCCATATAAAATGAGATTTGTTTCGATTGGAAGAAATTTTTGACAGCCTGTCTGACTTGTTCTTCCGAATTGAATGATTTTCCTTTCAAAATGTTTTGTAAGGAACAGAAAACGTGAAAATATATCGAAGTAAGGTGGGTGCGGTAAAATAGACCATCTGAGCTCTAGATTTTTTTTTTTTTTTTTTTTTTGTCACCCTTGATGTATGAGGTCTTTCATTATCATGTAAAAGAATGACGTTTTTACTATTGGCGAATGTAGGACGTTTTTCATGAAGTTTCTCTTTCACTCTTTTCGGTTGCTAAACATGTGCAGTAATTGTTAAATTTGACTTTAATAACTCGTGATGGATTAGTCCTCGACAATCCCACCATACACACACTAAAATCTTTTTTCCATTGATGTCAGCTTTAGAATTTGGTAAGTTTTTTTTTTTTTTTTCCTTATCAATTGATAAGAAAAGTGGTTTAAACCACTGTCTTTTGCGGATGTTATTCTAAAAGCAAAACATTTTTCATCGCCAGTTATTACTCTGTCTAAAAAAGGCTCGTTTTTTTTTTTCTCGGGAGAGCAGGCTTGTAGCGATAGACAGGCGATCTTCTTTATTCTGTTCACTGAGATTGTGTCGTACACATACTCCTAATTTGCTGACTTTTCCTCATTTGTTCTGTTGGTGAAAAATAGTTGAATGTGGTGCATTCAAACTTTCTGCTATGTCTCTAGTTCATTGGCGGGGATTTTGTTCTAATATAGCATATACAAGGCTGTCATCAAAGTCAGAAGGACGTACTGTCCTCAGTTTGTCCTTTAAATCGTATTTTCAGAGCGGAATTTTGTAAACCATAGCCTCCTTAACTAGATGCCTGTCGCGTAGCTCGGAAACGAGGCAACCGTTGAAGCGGTAGACAACGCCTCCTAGTACAGATTGTGCGACTTTTTTATTCAACAGCCACCAAAATTGGATATGATATGCATAAAAAGCGAATACAATCGAAGGAACGTCGATTATATACGTCGTGTATCACTTCTTTAAACTATTGGCGAGAGTTGAATGAAAAAAATCCCATAATCTGTTCTAGGTGGCGCTGTCAACCACTTCAACTGTTGCATAGTTTCTGAGCTACGCGACAGGCATCTAGTTAAGGAGGCTATGATCTAACTGTCCGGTCAGTTATTAGTCCTTCATCGTATACAATGCACATTTTTTCAGCTGTCGTTTTATCACTATTTGCTTCTCTGAATTCCCAAAGCATCGCATGATGAATATGCACATTTTCATTCTCCATTTTAGGAGATTGGAATTAGACAGGGCCTGATTAAGGGGAAAGCTCGCTCATACCGGAATATTTTTACAATTATTTTTTACTTCATGTCATAGAAATTCCACGCTTTGACAAGGATATATTTTTTATAAAAAATGAACGGTGTAAAACAATCCAATTTACTCACTGTTATTAGACACCAGAATTCTTTTAAAATAATTTTTAATGAAAATTTTCTGTTTATTATAGGAGGAAATTATTTGTTAAAAAATAACGGTGTAAGTATAAATAATGCATGAAGAGCGAGCTTCCCCCTTAATCAGGCCCTGGAATTACAGGTCTGCACTGGCCGGGCTTCCGGTCCGAGCCCGTGCCCCGGGTTCGGGCCGAATTTTTGATTTTGCTCTCGGGCCGGGCCAGGCTCGGGCTTAAAATTTTTTTTCAAGCTCGGACTGGGCCGGGCTCGGGCTCAGTTTTTTTTTTTTGTATATTCGGGCCGGGCCGGGCCTGAGTGAAATTTTCTCCGGGCCAGTCCGGGCCTGAACGAAATTTTCTTCGGGCCGTGTCGGCCCGAATCTTTTTCTGGTTTCCTCGTTAATCAACGAAAAAGCAAAATGATAAAATATTTCGTCAGTCATTTATTTTACGTAATTTTACAGCCTTGTATGTCACATAAAGTTCTATTTTGTTAAAAAAAAGTGTATGTAACGTCAATTTAATTGTCTATCAGTCAGCCTCTCCGAAATCTGATTTTTCGGAAATATTTTTAGCAAGCCTCTAAATTAATATATTTTATTTAAAGTAATATTAGATGGTTTCCTATTCAAAATAGTATGCATGTCACTACCAGTTTGCGTACATGTACATAACAAAATAAATTAGATACATTACTGTGTATAAAGGTTTTTTTTTTCTTATGATCTGTTGAGTTTAGGTGGTATAAAAGCTATAAAAATCTTTCCGCTGTAACTTTTCTCTAAGGCTCCTTTTCCTTTTCTCCAGTGGACGAAAGTAGCATCATTTTTATCATGGGCAAAAGCAACTTTTCTATTGAATATGGTTGGATTAACATTAAAGTTTTGTTTACCGGAGCATATGAAAGATTCGGACACATTATGGTATATAAGAGAAAATGGTTGAAAAAGCATTTTCAGTAGTATTAACCATTTTAAATACCTTCCTGTATTGTTTGATGAATGCTAATATTTTCGATTTGTCTTTCTGTTTCTCTTTGTGCCTTGTCTATAATAATGAATTTCTGTTTATATATAATTGTCTTGTAAAATTTCAGCAGTTTTGTTAAAGAACGTACTATTCTTTGGTTATATAAAACCTCTGCAAAACACATACTAAACATCGTTTTTTATAAAAAGGCATTTTTTTTTATTAATTTTTTTTTTTTATTTTACTTATTTTTGAATCGGGCCGGGCCGGGTCGGGCCTGATTTTATCGTTTTGTGTCCGGGCTGGGCCGGGCCATAAACCGTTAAAAAATAAACGGGTCGGGCCGGGTAAGTGAAGTTTTCGTACGGGCCGGGCCGGGCCTCGAAATTCCGGCCCGTGCAGACCTCCAATTGGAATAACCATTTAACCCGTTAGCAGTCGCCATAGACAGCGCCACCTATTACAGATTGCGCACTTTTTATTTAACTCTCACCAATAATTTAAACAAGTGATATGATCGACGTTCCTTCGATTTTTCTTCGCGTTTTATGTTTATTAAATGCTACTTCTAGAAATTTTTGGTGGATATTGAATAAAACAAATCTGGCAACACTGAAGGATGGGCGGCAAATCGATCAACTAGCGACTACTAAAGGGTTAATTAAACATACACCGACAAAAAGACTGTTAGAAGAATAATTAAACCACATATTATATACTAAGAAAGAGAGCACACGCCCAATGAAATCAGACAAATGAGTGCAGTAATGCCAATGACGGCTGAAAGGTAATGTCTCCAAATATTTGCATAATTCCATTAAAATAAAAGGTGATCGTTATTCTGATTAGTTAAAAACGAACATAATAAGCAAAATTCTCCACTTTCGAAGAATTTTATTAATATTTGCAGTATGCATACTTTGACCATTGATACAAATCAAGTAACGCCCAAACACACGGCATGATGATTGCAGGGGGAGGAGCCTATCTTTGATGTCTTATATTCATTGTACAGTCGGGGAAAAAGAAAACGCAGCACTCGATGTAACTCCGTTGCTTTTCAATGCACAAAAATGTAATAGGTATCATTCGACGGGGAATTGAGAGTAGATTCAGAAAATGAACGGAAATTTTGAATTTGGGGCCGTCTACATATTAAAACGCGCACCAACTTTGATTTTTTCAATGGTAATGCCCCATTTTTATTTTATATTTGAATTCCTGGGATCGCGACAATGCGAAAAAGTATATTGGTTGTATATTTGGCTTATTTTTTCACAGAGTTATAAGCGTTCAAAGTTTGAAGATGCTAATGTTAAGTTCATATTTCAAACTTATATTAATATCTTCACAAAAAATAACTTGATCGATATAATTCTTTTTTTACGAGATACAGTGAAGAAACCCAAACATAATCCATCATTAATTTTGATTCTGAAAAATATTTTTAATTCTGAAAAATATTAATAAATTCATATTCATAAAAATTATGAATTATGACCTATATTAATTTTTACATAAAATGAATCCTAATGCTGAAAAATATGGGTTTGCAAATTTGCAGCTCATTACAGTTATTAGTTTTCGAGATATAAATAAATCTTTCTTTTGGAGTGGTTTAGGGGGCCGTCTCTTAAAAATTTTTGAATGCGATAACGAAGCAAATCTTAAAAAATTACGGAGAAAATTGAACAAAATATTTTTATTTTTTATTTAAGAGTCAAATTATATAACAACAACGTCAAATACAAAAAATGAAACAAAAATGTTGATTTTTAGACATTTGTGTTAGTATCAAGAATTCCTGTTTTCTAAAGTCCCGCCTTTTATCGTTCTTCAAAACAAAACAATACAGAAACAAAAAGTGAATGTGGCTTTGAGTATTAGTGTTAAACCCCTTATTTTACATTGACAAAAATATACACAAGAGGTATTTACTTCATCGATTACTGGTGATAAATATAGAATCCTTTAAACGAACACTAGAAGAAAAAAATTAACTAAATAGGCGGGGTTTACTGTTTGAAATACTCTCAAAATAAAATATTTCGAAACAAATTTTCTGTACCACAATTATATTACAGATGGATATACATTATAACTATATTCTTTCTAATTAATATATTTCTATCCATAGTATATTTTATTGCAAAAATATGAACACTGTGTACATGCTTAAGAAATAAGTAACACACAAATTACGAAAGAAACGCCCACTGGCATTGTTACAGATTTCCAAATGATGTGAATCTACGTCAGCAGTCGCGAAAGCGTTAATTAAGAAATTATATTTTCATAGAAATTATAAAACAAATCGTACAGTTCCAAAGAGTTCAACTGACCCGAAACTGGTAAGTGCTATTAAAATTGTTTAATATTTACTTTATGAAACCTTACAATAATTTATCCGAAAAGATTTAGTCTATGCGTTGTTATATATATATATATAGATATATTATTTCAGTTTGTATATTATGTTACACGTACGAAAGAAAATTTAAGCTTTATTGGTGATCAGTATATCCATGATAGACACTTTTTAATTGAAAAATATTGCACTTTTATAAAAAGTATTGTCTGACCAATCGTAAGTGTAATGTATTTAAATATACCTAAAATTATCTAAAAAAGTACTTAAGTAAAAACATATCCAAAAAACTAAATTCATGATAAATAAGATACTGCAAAGTTATTAATGTTTTTATTTCTTTTTATAACTCTTTTTTTTCTTGAAATATTTCCGGTGTGAAACAGTTTAATTTTGTCTAGTTCTTGTAGGATCTTAATTTTATTTTTCTATATTTAGAGATAGCCCCCTAACACATTTTTGATCATAACTCTATGAATACTAAAGATAAAGTATACAAACAGTATACTTTTCCGCACTGCCAGACTCTCAGAAATTTGAATATGAAATCAGAATTGGGTGTTACCATTGAAAAAATCAAAGTTGGCGCTCATTTTAATATGTAGATGACCCCCAATTCAAAATTCGACGACATTTTCAGAAGGTGCATTTCATTTCCTGTCGAATGGTGTCTATTAAGTTTTTCTGCGTTAATTAATAACGAAATACCATCAAGTGCTGCGTTTTTTTTTCCCCGACTGTACAATGTTTCTGGTGTAAATTTTAACTAAGCTGGATCGGAAATTATTTATGAATTGAACTTATAAATACGTAAGCTAATTTCAACACTTTTTTTAACATATAACGCTTCTTTTTGTTTTGCATGATTAAGAGCTTTAGAAATAATTTTGTAATAATTTTTGTAATAATTTTGTAATAATTTTTCATTTTATCCACAATAATTTGAAAACGGTTAGAAATAGAAAATATTCGCTATGTTGATTTATGCCCGGCATGTGATCTTTTATACCTTTCTAGTATGTTCATATTTAAGATAACACGTTGTAGAGTCATTATAGCCGCAGTATCGTATAAAAGCCAATGTGATATCTATATAGCATAGTTACGAATGTTTACACATTTTCAATGCTACTTTTTTAAAAATAGTTTTCTTTATATTATATAATTAAGGAATTTTAATCAAAATTTTGTAAACATATTAAAAAAAAAAAAAAAAAAGTCACTATTGAAATATATTTAAAAGTTGACAAATATATAGGATAGGCAAAAAGTCCGTAAATACTTTAAAAATTCATAAAACCCGAAATAATAATCAGAATAGAAAACGGTTTGCAGTTTTAGCATTCATAAGTCACGGGATTTTTTTTTTTTTTTTTTTTTTTTTTTTTTTTTTTTTAATAAGAAAAAAAAAACGACAGATGGCGCTGGTGCGAATGACTTTGTTGGAAATATGCAAATGAGACAGGCGATTATAAATGCTTACGCTCTTGATCCGGCTATGGGAATTGTTAAAATCCTGGATGCATCCATCCCATCCACCTAAACTGTCGGAACTGAAAGATGCAATTCGCCGAGAGCTGTCAACCGAACATGCTGCACACTGCCGCTGCTGGATTTATGATACGCCTGCAACGTGTCAACCATAATACACACATATTGCTGGGGAACACGCATTGCTATAATAAATGACTTGGTAACATTATTTTTGTTATTTACGTGTCTTTTCTTTCGCTTATGTACGAAACGTCACCTATCGGCTATTTTTGATTTTTTCACCCTTATCTTAAAAAAAAAAAAAAAAAAAAAAAAAATTATCATTGCTAAATTTGTAAACCGTTTTTTTTTTTCGGTTATTCGTCCGGGTTTTATGAATTTTTTAAGCATTTATGGAGTTTTCGACCACCCGGTATTATGGTAAAAATTTTCTTCATTTTTATTTTGCGTTAATTTTGCCTCGATCCACGCCTCAGCCGTAGTTCCAGCACATAATCTCTTTAGGATAAGTCCATATAATTTCATGGAAATGTATTGCACGAATATAAGTCTATTTTTTTCTTTTCATACTTATATTGCTTGTAGACACATGTGAGAGATGTTTAAAACAACTTTTATTTTTTCTCTACTACCGACCTTAGATTTTTATTGGGTAATCAAATGTCACCCTCATGGTTAAAAAAGAAATTATTAGATCTTTATATTTTGGCACAAATCCCTTTGAATTAAAATTATGAATGCTAATTTCAGATATTAGCGTACTTGCCAACCATCTCATTATGAACCGTACATTTTTCAGAAACCGCCTTTTTTTTCACACCAATAATTTTTTAGAGTAATTCTAGTCTTATTTAATCGTAATAACATTTGGAGAGAATAACTCTAAAAATATAGTGGTGCGTGAAAAGGGGCGTTTTTTCAAGGGGCGTTAACAATTGTACAGTTATTAATGAGATGGCTGGCAAGTATGTATTAGTCAAAAAAAAAAAAAAAAAAGGTAAAGGTGTCACATGCGTAGTTATACTGCTGTAACTTAAAATATAAAATGGTTACAGTAGGTCGATGTTCAAGATCAATTGTAAAATTTTTACTAATTTCTATAGTGAATGACTCTTATGGGCGGGGATGGGGGCAGAAAATAAAATATTACACACGTTATCTCTAGAACATATAAATAAGAAAATTATGTCGAATTGAGTGATTCTTAAACCTTTACAGTTTACATCCTTCTGAAATGTCAGAAAGTCTACAAAAATGACATTTTAAGAAGCTCCCGCCCTCATATACCAAAAGGGGATAAAATTATAGAAAAAAAAAATCATTGCCAATTTTTTAATCTATTAAAATATTATGTATACTGTGCGTATTGTTTTGTGATTTTGATTTATATATATATATATATATATATATATATATATATATATATATATATATATATTGTTTTTTAAATTTGCGTATTTTGGCTAATTGAAGCACGCCAAAGCAGAAATTTAACATTGAATTAAATAAATGCAGATTAATTTGTTTTTATAAACAAGATTTATAATAATGCAGAGTTACTTAAATGGGATTATGTTAAAAGATCAAATTTTTGCTTTTTTTTTTTTTAAATAAATATTTAAGCGTTATTTTAAAAGATAAAAAATAAATAAATAAATAAAATCTCGAAATCACAAAAACACACACACTCTTTCTATACATAATACTTTCATAGGTTAACAAATTTGCATATATAATTTTTTAATTCACCCTTTAGTTCATGGCAGTTTTAAAAAGTAATTTTTGTTATTTTTCTGAGATTTCAGGGGGTTGAAAATTGCAAAGTGTTATAAAACACGCAATCACAATTAAGTTTTCTTATTTGTGCGTTTCCAGAGATTAAATTGTTTAATATTTCATATTTTCCCATAGAAGTGTTAGTCACTAGAGAAATTAGTAAAAATGTTATGTTTGAACATTGACCTATCACGACTATTTTAGTAATTAAGTACAGTCGTATAACTAATCATGGGACATCTTTATCTTATAATCTCGAATACTTAAAATTAGCGCCCATAAATTTAATTCAAAGAGATTCGTACTGAAATATAAAAGTATAATAATCCTATCTTTACTCATGAGAACGACACTGTATGTCCTGAATAAAATCCAAAGTCAATAGTAGAGAAAGAAATAAAAGTCGCTTTAAGCATACCTCATAGGTTCTAAATAAAAGACATGATTAACAAAAGAATCTCAAATCAACAATTCTTGAACTTAAACGGAATTGCTTACTAAAAATTCATACTACAACCTACATGTTACGAACAGTTTGTTTTCTTGACATGAAATCCGCGCGCTCACTGGAGCTGCTAATGAAAACTTTTAGATTCTCTGTTTGAAAACTTCTGTATACATATTCTGGTGATATAACTTTAAATGAAAAAAAAGAGAGAAAAAAGTATTTTTGATATTTTACGTCATTAGTAAAACTGAGATATCGGAATTTACATGTCTGATTTTGTTATAGCCCACTTGTTCTTCTAAATAAGACGGCGCCAGTTTTATTTTTACTTTTAACTAAGCACTAGTATTGAAACAAATATATTTTCTTATTAATTTGAATTACTATATTTATAAAGATTTATCGTTTTTCCATCTGAAAAAAAAAATATATAAGTAAATAAATAAACAAAATACGTTCGAAAATGATTTTTTCACGCGTTAACAAATATCAGAACACCGCGATTTTTTTTTTTTTTTTCAGTTATTATTTGAACGAATAATTTTTGGGACCGCCTCATTGTTTGAAACAGTCGTACGTTCTGACTGGCATAGGTTTTTTTTTTTTTTTTTTTTTTCTCAATTTCAATTTCAATACCATTTCATGCAGCGCAGATGATATTCTGAATACATTAAAATTCCCTTCCGATTTCATGCACTTTTCTAATATGATAAGTTCAGCATTTTTTAATATTTGGTCAGACGGAAGTTAAAAATACAAATGTACCTTTCTTCAAACTATATTTTATTGCTCCTGCAGCAGAACAAAATTTTCAATCCCACTGAAAAATAGTTATCACTCACTTCCCTTCCTATATAAAAGCAAAACCAAATATAAAAATTCTATGTTTAAAATTAGTGGATATTCTTTTGTTGTTCATTGTTGGTTTAAATGGGACCCCAGAGTAAGCAGTGTCCTTTTAAACATTCACAATTACATTTCCACTAGATGCCTGTCGCGTAGCTCGGAAACTAGGCAACAGTTGAAGCGGTAGACAGCGCCACCTAGTAGAGATTGTGGGATTTTTTATTCAACTGTCACCAATAATTTAAGGAACTGATACATGATATATAAAATCGACGTTGCTTCAATTCTATTCGCCTTTTATGTATATCATATCCCATTTTTAAAAATTTTGGTGGTGACTGTTAAATAAAAAATTCACTCAATCTGTAACGGTTCGCGCTGTCTACTGCTTCAACTGTTGCCTAGTTTTCAGGCTACGCGACAGGCATCTAGTTAAGGAGGCTATGCTACAGCTTTCTCGTAGATACAAACTCGGAGGAGCGAAGAATGCGAAGCTCTCTCGTCTGTTGTTGATTACGTAATACAGATACGTCATATCTGCCGTCATGATGAACAGGTGCACTAGTTAGCAAAGATATAAGAAAACATGCGTTGAAAATTCCTATATTTTCCCCTTTTTCAACAAATGTTTAAAAAATAATAATATATTTATACATTATAACAGCATATGAAAAGTTACAAAAAATTATCTTTACGAAAAAATCACTTTAAATGAGAGAAGTGTTAGAAAAGAAATAAAATTACAAACAAATAATTATGGTGAATGTAATGAAATAAAATATGTAAAATATAAGTTGTTAACTTCTTAATAAACACGAAGTTTAAATGCTAAGTTCATCAGTTCTAATTATTAGTCCGATCATATCACAATATTTTTCCTGTTTACGTGAATTTTGACTTTTTGTTAAAAAGTCAACAGCTGATTCATCTAATGTAATGTATTTATTGTCTTTTAGTTTATTATTGTGAACTTCTCGAACAAAATGATGTCGAATGTCTATATGCTTGGTGCGATTATGATGAACAGGTTTTTTTATTAATTTTTGTGCAGACTGATTATCACACATGATTACAGTCTGACTTTACACAATTTCCGGATCTAGTTCTTTCAAATAATTTCTGATATCAATTCTCACTTTGTGGCTTCGGACAGAGACATATATTCTGATTCTGTAGTAGTCAGAGCAACGCCGGTTCGTTGCTTTCTCGATTCGCACATACTTGCCAACATTCTAATTAATATTTCGTAGTATTGTTATCCCCGCCTTTTTTTATCACACCAGTATTTTTTTAGAGAATTTTTCTTCTTCTTTAATCGCAATTGCATTTGGAGAATATTGTTCTAAAAATTTACTGCTGTGAGAGAAAGGGCGGGACTAACAGCACTACGAAATATTAATTAGAATGTTGGCAGGCATGGAAATAGAACCACCGGCATACTTGAAGACATATCTGGTATAAGATTTTCTATCATTTATATCCTATGCCCAATCGGCATTAACAAATGCTGTTAATGGTTTATCGTCTCTGTAATAAACAATTCCTAAATTTCTAGTTCCATTGAGATACTTTAGTATTGTTTTAGCAGTTATCAAGTGGGGTTTTCCTGGATTGCTATTAACACTTTCGCGACCGCATGATTTTGTCTTTTATATTAACCTACGCCATTGGTCGTTATTCTTTTACATTACACTAGTTTAAACGAATATTTTCTGTATTCAAATTTACAGTATAAATAAACATTCGTTGCAATTATACTCTTTCTATTCAGAGTATTTGTATCCATAGTCAGAGCCTGATTAAGTGGGAAGCACACATTATCTCCGCTCTCACCGGAATATTTTTACAATTATTTTTTACTTCATGTCATAGAAATTCCACGCTTTGACGAGGAAATATTTTTTATAAAAAATGAACGGTGTAAAACAATTCAATTTACTCACCGTTATTAGACACCAGAATTCTTTTAAAATAATTTTTAATAAGAATTTTCTGTTTATTATAGGAGGAAATTATTTGTTAAAAAATAACGGGGTAAGTACAAATAATCTGTGCTTCCCCCTTAATCAGGCTCTTTCCATAGTGCATTGATTGTACAAATGTGAATAATGGGTATATTGTTCAGTAGTAATGCAACCTATGTAACCTAAAGAACCTCCCACTGACGGAGTTACAAATTTTCAAATGACGTGAATTCACGTAAGCGATCGCGAATGTGTTAAATTGACTCAAGCAATTTACAGCATGGGTAATATCAGGTCTGGTAGCAACCGACAGATACATGAGAGAACCAATTAATTGCCTATAAGGGATTTTTGACAGGTATGGTTTCTCTTCTTCTGTATTTGGAGACATTTCTTTAGTTAATTTTACACTATTATCTAAAGATTTATTCATTATTTTAGAATATTGCATACCAAATTTATTTAATAAATCTTCAATATATCTCTTTTGTGTTATAGTGATACTGTCCCTATCTTGATTGAATTCAAAACCTAAGCAATAATGCAAAAGATCCATAGCTTTCATTTTGGAAGATTCTGCTAATTTGTCTCTAATATTAAAATAGTGCTCTTCACATTTAGTGAGACAAATTAAGTCGTCGACGTAGACGATTCTAATGGCATCAAAAGGATATTTTGAGTAATAAATACATTTATCGTTATTCAAAGGGTTAAATTTCATTTTTCTAAATTTCTCATCCAATTCCTTATACCACTGTCTTCCTGATTGTTTTAATCCATGTAAGGATTTTTTTAATAAACAAACTATATTTTCATGCATGTCATAAAAAAAAAAAAAAAATCAGAAGCTCCATAAAAATTTCTTCTTTTAAATCACCATTTACATATGCCATAATAAAACCTAATTGGTATGCTGTGAAACCATTTTGGATAACATACGCGATTGCTGTTCTTATAGAACTTACTCTGGCTACTGGTGAAAAATTTTCCTTAAAATCGATATCTTGTTTCTGAGAACAACCTTTGGCAACCAACCTGGCCTTAAATGTTTCAATTTGACCATTTGGTTTGAATTTCGTTTTTAAAATCAATTACTTTTTTATTTTTTGGTGTATCTACTATTTCCAAAACTTTTTTCTTAACAAATGAACCATATTCTAATTTCATCGCGTTCTCCCAATTTTTAGCATAATGACCGCTTAGTGCATCGATTACATCTGGATTAATTTCAGTAAAGTAGGTATTAGCTAATTGAGAAATTTCATCCTTACATTTTGCATCTATAATATACAGGGCCTGATTAAGGGGGAAGCTCGCTCATACCGGAATATTTTTACAATTATTTTTTACTTCATGTCATAGAAATTCCACGCTTTGACGAGGAAATATTTTTTATAAAAAATGAACGGTGTAAAACAATCCAATTTACTCACATTTATTAGACACCAGAATTCTTTTAAAATAATTTTTAATGAAAATTTTCTGTTTATTATAGGAGGAAAGTATTTGTTAAAAAATAACGGTGTAAGTATAAATAATGTGTCAAGAGCTAGCTTCCCCCTTAATCAGGCCCTGATAATATATTCCTTACGAGTCCTTCCAAAGTTCCCACTTTTAATTTTTCTTGGTCTACCCGGCCCATGTTTAAAAGAAAGATTGTTTTGGTCAATCCATTCCTCCTGTTTACATTTATCCCCAGCGCTCTCCCCCTCTCCACGCATACCTTTCTCTTCCTCCCTTTCCAAATAATCTATTTTAAAAAAACTTTTAAATACCAAATTCTTAATGTACCATATCACATAAATCTTTTCGGAGTTATTTTGCATTTATTTATTATTATTATTATTATTATTATTATTATTTATTTATTTATTTTTTATTTATTTATTATTTTTTTTTTTTTTTTTGTATTAAGGTGAAATGATAAATTTCAACGGAAAAGAATTTGTACTCTTTTATAAACCACGGAAGTCTAGGCGTTAAGGCAGTCGAAGATTCAATACACGCCTGAGCGAGTTTCAAAAAAAAAAAAAAAAAAAAAATCTGAGGCATTTAATCCATTGACCGATGCATTGCTATGATTGGTCATTAGTTATTGCTCTGGTTGTGCCATCTATCGGTCATTACAAACGTAAATATGCTTGAAAACATCTTTTCTTGTAAATAACTGCATATTTGTTTTAGAATTATAAAAATATGCATACAATCCCAACAAACACAATCCTTTCTGCATCGAGTCGGGCCGCAGTCGGCAATGTCCATTTACTCTCGGCAAAGGCGCACTGCTTTCGGCGACTAATCAGTAGAATGCCGGCAACCGACAGTAGGGAACAATGTCGGTTACTATAACCGGATCGCTTACGGCTAAAAATCGGCAAACCATTTCTATCGGCGTGCCGATATATGATATCCGGTATTGCCCCCTCCCCCCTCCCACCAAAAAAAAAGAAAAAAAAAAAAAAAAAAATGCGCCAACGTCGGTCTGAATTTGGGACAGTTTGCTTCGAGTTGGAATTTTTGAATTTAACTTCAAAAAAAAAAAAATAATAATAAAGTTTGTTTTTTATTATTTTTTTAAGTTTTATTTTTGTCAGAAATGTTGAAAACGTTTAGTATAACCGATGCTTATATTTGTCATAATAATAATAATAATATTAACAACAATAATATTATTAAATATAAAACAAATTGATTAATTAAATTAAAATAAATAAATAGAATTAAGTAATTCATTTATTTGAAACGCCAAAGAAAGAATGTATATTTTTTCATCCTTTTATTTAAAAATAAAGTAATAATAATAATAATAATAAATAAATAAATAAACAAATAAAAATGCTATGTATATTTTAAGCATAATTTAAATATTAAATAGTTTTTTAATGTGTATATAATATGTATTGTTTAATAAAAATATTTAATCCGTAGAAAATATTTAGATTGTAATGTTTTCATTAAACAATACACGGATTCGAATCATACTCTATAAAGTATTTGATCTGAAGCACAACTCAAAAATTAAAATCAATTTAACTGGATATTTAAAACCTATAACTTCGAAAGTTCAAAATGTCTTCACTAGATGGCAGCTGTAATTTTTTCAGAGAGTGATCACGATACCTCGCCAAATATAGCAACAAAACATGCTTTTATGCCTAAAAAGCACATACGTAATTATACATGCTCATTTCATTTTGTTTACTGCAGTTTAAAGATGTTAAACTGTATGTTTCAGAAAGTTTGCCTATTTTTGTAATATATTTTAACTCTCCTGGATATTCTGTGCGCGAATCATTTGATTAATTTCAATGAAAAGTTTAGATTAGCATTCTCATTTGATATTGATTTAGAATAGCGAATTTGAACTTCATGCTAATATTTTTAACTGTTTTTCGGGAACTTCAAAAGGTGTAAACGTAAACAATCTCAAAAAAAAAAAAAAAAAAAAAAAAAAAAAGGCCCTAAAATAACAATAAAAATTAATTACATTTATATAAAGTATGAATTTAATAAAGAATTTTTTTTATTTGCATTTATCATTTTAGAAAATTGAAGTTTCCTTGCGTTTTTTAATTAAATCATTTTTTTTCTCCTTAAGAAACCATGCATTTTTATTTTATTTGTTTATTTATTTATTTATTCTTTTATTGACAATCTTAATTTGAAACAATTAAGAATTATGTAATCTCTATCTCAGAATTAACTATAAAATTTATTTTGTTATAACTTAAATATATATTTAGTTTCGCTGCATATGTTTCTACAAGAAATAATACATAATAAATTATTAATATCTACTAAAGTATTAAACTCAAAATAAAATTTTACTAACAGTAAAAAGTTTAATAATTTCACTGGACTCAAAATATTTTCTTTAAACAATATATAATATATTTCATATATATATTTTTTATGTAACTATTGGATATTCTAATTTTATTAATATATATATATATGATCTAAACCACGACTTAAAACTAATTTAATTATATTTCTTTTAATTATATTGACTTTTAAAGTTTTATTTTAATTGTAACATATCATAAAAGTATACAATATCTATCTAAAATAATAAATAGCGAAACTATCCTTTATAAAGATACAAACTTACAAGCGCCGATGGTCGAATGGTTAAATGCATGCAAAGTACAAAGAAAAACCACTAGTTGGAAGATTTGCGGGTTCTGTCTTTTTCTCGGGTAAGTAAAACGGAAATTTTAAATATAAAAGTTCATGATACCTTCACTGGATAGCAGCACTGAACAGTTAGGCAGGAATTTTTTTTCCGGAAATAGAAATGACTGGCATAGGCAAGCCGATATTAGTCCATTACCGGTATATATTTGGTTAGAAAACTATTAGGTGTCGGTGCGGTGTCGCACCGGCCGCCTTGTCGGTTTTGCCGGTAACGGACTGATTGTGGACCAGACAATCGGGCAACTGCCCCCGAGGGCCCACAAAAGTTACGTACCCGATTCGGCAAGCGATATCGGTACGTCACCGCCTAAAACGGTAATGGGCCAACTGTCTACCGATAGGTCTGTGTTTGTTGGGATGTTGCTCCATGCAAACAATTGTCTTAAATTTTGAGGTTTAAAAAATATTTTAAATATGTTTGTGTACTACTTTGCGAATTTATCGATGAATTAATATTTATAAAACATTTTTGTATTTGAATACTAAATTTTTGCCGTAAATTTCAGCATTCGAACATAAAAAAAAGGCTTCTTAAAAAAACTCTTCAAAAACTCTTAGGATACTGTGTAGTCAACGAAAAATTTTCTTTTATCAATAGCCATATTTTCTACTAATTATCTGCAAAACTTAACATGCAAAATTAATCTGCAAAAAGCTGACAAATATTTTCCAGGGTATCAAACGCTCGACCAGCGCGTTACTAACATGGCGCTCTAACTACATTAGCCACGGAGAGGCAAATGAAAAAGCTTATATTTACCTTAAAATGGAGGCGCATTTTCTATTAGCTTGAGATTCACAAACATACCGTAGTGAATTACAGAAAGTACATAAGGATTTGGGGAAAAGAAAATAATTTCGCCTTCCCCTTTGAATTGAGGGGATGGGAAAACGAGTTGCTCGTTTCTCTCCTTTGATTGCTATGCTCTGCGGTTTGAATTTCAGAAGGAAAGAATTTTCGCTTTTAATGTTACAGGGATTGGATTTATTGTCAAACGGGAAAAATAATTCTAATTGATCGTTAGTGGCTGAATCTCTTGTTTCAAACTCATCTATAAACCGGACATCACGACTAACGGCAATTTTTCTGGCATCCCTACTCCATAAGCTCGTGATTCATTTGAATAGCCTAGGAGTATATGTTCATGCGATCGAGGATCAAATTCCCTTTTGATCTTTTATTTCGAACAGAACATCGGAATGGAAATGGTAAGTAAAGAGGGCCCTCAAAAGGACTCGCTGACTAAGAATTCATACAACCTACAAGTTACGAGCAGGTTGTTTTCTTGATTTGAAACCCACAATATTATTGGCGAGACTGATGAAAACTTTTAGTTACTCTGTTTGAAAACTTCTGTATACATATTCTGGTGATAAAACATTAAATGAAAAAAAGAGAAAAAAAAAATATTTTTGATATTTTACGTTATTGGTAAAACTCAGATATCGGAATTTACATGTCTCATTTTGTTATAGACCACTTGTTCTACTAAATATGACGGCGCCAGTTTTATTTTTACTTTAACTAAGCACTGATATTGAAACAAATATATATTTTTTCTTAATTTGAATTACTATATTTATAAAGGTCTATCGTTTTTCTATCTGAAAAAAAAAAGTATGAAAAAATCGGTTAAATACGTTGGAAAATTTTTACGCGTTAAGAACTATCAGAACACCGCGATTTTTTTCTCTTTTCTTTTTTTTTCAGTTATTCCTTGAACCAATATTTTTTGGGACCGCTTCACAGAGTGAAACAGTCGCACATATTGACAGGTATAGTTTTTTTTTCCCATTTTCAATTTAAATACCATTTGTTGTAGCGCAGATGATATTCTGAATATATTAAAATTGCCTTCAGATTTCATGAACTTTTCTAATATGATAAGTTCAGCATTTTTTAACTTTTTGGTCACACGGAAGTTAAAAATACAGATGTATCTTTCTTCAAACCATTTTTTATTGCTCCTGCAGCAGAACAAAATTTTCAGTCCCGCTGAAAAATAATTATTCCTCACTTCCCTTCCTATATAGGAGCAAAACCAAATATAAAATTTCTATGTTTAAAATTTGTGGGATTCCTTTTGTTGTTCATTGTTGGTTCAAATGGGACCCCAGATTAAACAGAGTCCTTTTAAACATTCACAATAACATTTAATAAGAAGAAAAGACGGATTACATGTAGCCGGCGAATCTCGCAGCACGCATACTAGAGCTTTCTCGTAGATACATAGCTGCCAAGTTTTTAAATTTATTCAGGAATGTTGTTAGTCCCGCCCTTTTTTCACACCGTAATCTTTGTAGAGAAAATTTATTCAATATATAATTACGATTAAATATGAAGACAATTACTCTAAAAATATTAGGGTGTCAGGGATGGAACACGGGCGCAGAATTCATACCGGAATCTGTTTAAGAAATTTTGCTACCTATAATATCGTTGATTTAAGAAGTAGAAAATTTTCTTACATTGATAGTGGTATGAATACTGCGCCCGTGTTCCATCCACGCGGTGTGAAAAAAGGGCGGGACTAAAAACATTCCGAAATAACTTTAAAAATTTGGCAGTTATTTAGATACAAACTCGGAGGAGCCATGGATGCGAAGCTCTCTCTTCTGTTGTTGATTACGTAATACAAATACGTCATATCTCACGTCATGATGAATAGGTGCACTAGTTAGCAAAGTTATAAATAGACATGCATTGAAAATTCCTGCATTTCCCCCTTTCTCAACAAATGTTTAATAAATAATAATATAAAGGCATCAAAAGGATATTTTGAGTAATAAATACATTAATCGTTATGCAAAGGATTAAATTTCATTTTTCTTAATTTCTCATCCAATTTCTTAAACCACTGTCTTCCTGATTGTTTTAATCCATATAAGAATTTTTTTTTAATAAACAAACTATATTTTCATGCATGTCATTAAAAAAAAAAAAAAAAAAAAAAAATCAAGAAACTCTATAAAAATTTCTTCATTTAAATTACCATTTGCATATGCCATAATAAAATCTAATTGGTATGCTGTGAAACCATTTTGGATACCATACGCGATTGCTGTTCTTAAAGAATTTACTCTGGCTACTGGTGAAAAATTTTCCTTCAAATCGATACCTTGTTTCTGAGAGCAACCTTTGGCAACCCATCTGGCCTTAAATTATTCAATTTGACCATTTGGTTTGAATTTCGTTTTTAAAATCAATTACCTTTTTATTTTTTGGTCTATCTACTATTTCCCAAGCTTCTTGCTTAACTAATGAATCATATTCTAATTTCATCGCGTTCTCCCAATTAGCATAAGGTCCGCTTAGTGCATCAATTACATCTGGATTAATTTCAGTAAATGAGGTATTAGCTAATTGAGAAATTTCATCCTTACATTTTGCATGTATAATATATTCTTTACGAGGCCTTCCAACGTTCCCACTTTTTTTTTTTTTTTTTTTTTTTTTTGGTCTAACCGGGCCATGTTTAAAAGAAATTTTGTTTTGATCAGTCCCTTCCTCTAGATTACATTTATCGGCAGCGCTCTCCCCTCTCCATGCACACCTTCCTCTTCCTCCCTTTCCAAATAATCTATTAAAAAAAAAAAAAAAAAAAAAAAAACTTTTAAAAACCAAATTCTTAATGTATCATATCACACAAATCTTTTCGAAGTTATTATTTTGCATTTTTTTTTTTTTTTTTTTTTTTGTATTAAGGTGAAATGATAAATTTCAACGGAAAAGAATTTGTACTCTTTCATAAACCACGAAAGACTAGGTGGTAAGGCAGTCGAAGATTCAATACACACCTGACCGAGATTCAAAAAATTTTTCTGAGGCATTTGATCCATTGACCGATGCATTGCTATGATTGACGATTAGTTATTTCTCTGGTTGTGCCATCTATCGATCATTACAAACGTAAATATTACAAACGTAAATGACTAAAAACTTTTTTTCTTGTAAATAACTGCATAATTGTTTTAGAATTATAAAAATATACATGCAATGTTGCTCCCTGCAAACATTTTTTTAATTTTGAGGTTGAAAAAAAAATTTAAATATGTTTGTGTACTACTTTGTGAATTTATCGACGAATTAGATTTTGTAAAACATTTTTATGTTTGAATTCTGAATTTTTGCCGTAAATTTCAGCATTCGAACATAAAAAAAAAGGCTTTTTTAAAAAAAGACTTCAAAATTTCTTAGGATACTGTGTAGTCAACGAAAAATTTTCTATTATCAATTGGCATATTTTCTACTAATTATCTGAAAAAATTAACATCCGGGGTATCGAGCGCTCGACCACCGCGTTACTAACATGGCGCTCTAACTACATCAGCCACGGAGAGGCAAATAATAAACCTTATATTTACCTTAAAATGGCGGCGCATTTTCTATTAGCTTGAGATTCACAAACATACCGTAGTGAATGACAGTAAGTACAAAATAATTTGGGGAAAAGAGAAAATAATTTCGTCTTCCTCTTTGAATTGAGGGGATAGGAAATCGAGCTGCTCGTTTACCCCCTTTTATTGCTATGCTCTGCGGTTTGAAATTCAGAAGGAAAAATTTTCGCTTTTAATATTACAGGGATTGGAATTAGTCTCAGACGGGAAAAATAATTCTAATTGGTCGTTAGTGGCTGAATCTCATGTTTCAAACTCATCTATAAACCGGGCATCACAACTTATGACCATTTTTCTGGTATTCCTACTCCATAATCTATAAGTTCGTGATTCATTTGAATAGCTTACGAATATATGTTCAAGCGATCTAGGATCAAACTTCCCTTTTGATTTTTTATTTAGAACAAAACATTTCTGCCCAAAAATTTTAAAATAACTATCGGTTGGCTTATAACCAAAAAAATAATTGAAAGAAAGTTTTGTTTTCTTTAATTCCTTTAGTGGGACACCTGTTTTTTATATATGCAGCACAATTTATTGCTTCAGCCCAGAATGTAATTGGAAGATTTGATTGCATTAATAAAGACCTCGTCATTTCGCATAATGTACGATTTTGTCTTTCAAATCTAGACTTTGGCTGGGGCGTCACAGGGAATAAATACTCGCGTTTGATGCCACATTCTTCAAGATATTTATTGAATTCCTCGCCACAATATTCCAAACCAGTGTCAGCGTGCAGTATTTTTATTTTTATTTTTTTTTCCTAATCTGTTTTCGACTGTCGATTTGCATTTCAGGAACGCCTATTTAGCCTCATCTTTTGTATTTAGAAAATTTACTTCAATGTAACGATATTCAGGGCCTGATTAAGGGGGAAGCTCGCTCATACCGGAATATTTTTACAATTATTTTTTACTTCATGTCATAGAAATTCCACGCTTTGACGAGGAAATATTTTTTATAAAAAATGAACGGTGTAAAACAATCCAATTTACTCACCGTTATTAGACACCAGAATTCCTTTAAAATAATTTTTAATGAAAATTTTCTGTTTATTTTAGGAGGAAAGTATTTGTTAAAAAATAACGGTGTAAGTATAAATAATGTGTGAAGAGCGAGCTTCCCCCTTAATCAGGCCCTGACGATATTTATTATCTAGAAAGGTAGTAAAGTAACGTGATCCACCATGGGATTTAACATTTATAGGGGCACATAGATCCAAATAAACTATTTCTGATAATTCCTTACTATGAAATTTGTTTTCATTACAAAATGGTTTTACAGTTTGTTTAGATTGGATGCATACTTTACAATATTTTAAAGAATCTTTTTCATTAAAATTTAAATCTCTCAACAAATTTTCAGATTTTAACAATTTTAAATCTTTTTCTTTTAAATGTCCAAATTTTAAATGCCATAT
Organism: Salticus scenicus; assembly: GCA_963930645.1. NCBI lineage: Eukaryota > Metazoa > Arthropoda > Arachnida > Araneae > Salticidae > Salticus > Salticus scenicus. The sequence continues at coordinate 188,297,233 of OZ005659.1, forward strand.
ATGAAAGTTGCTTACCTGAGTTGTTGCTGCTATATCCATCTGCGACTGAAAAAAATGTAAATCACCTTTTCTTCTGGCACTTTTAATTGGAGAGCCATCCGGCTCAATGATTTTCGCTTCTTTTTCCGTAAATATAACACAGCGGTTGTTTGTGGTAGCCTTTGACGTAGATAATAAATTGCTCTTTGATTTTGGAACACACCAGAGCCTGATTAAAGGGGAAGCACACATTATTTATACTTAAACCGTTATTTTTAACAAATACTTTCCTCCTATAATAAACAGAAAATTCCCATTAAAAATTATTTTAAAAGAATTCTGGTGTTTAATAACGGTGAGTAAATTGGATTGTGTTACACCGTTCATTTTTTATAAAAAATATTTCCTCGTCAAAGCGTGGAATTTCTATGACATGAAGTAAAAAATAATTGTAAAAATATTCCGATGAGAGCGGAGATAATGTGTGCTTCCCCCTTAATCAGGCTCTGGAACACACAAAACATTTTTTAGCTTTAGATTAGTTACACCGTGAAGTTCGGGAACTTTTAATTTGACAGTTCCAACCCCTGTCATCTCCGCTGTTTCATCTACGTCTAATTTTATATACTACTTCTGGGTTCGAACTCTGTAAACAAATTCTTGTCATGAGCGAAATGTGAACCATTGTCTAGACACCACTCAGAATGCTCTTGAAAAGAATTACTGGTCGCCATCGTAAATCCTGTACTGTTTTCAACCATAAAAGGTTTTTCTTTGTATTTAGTCGATGAAATGAATTTTCTGTCTGATATCTTCTTTCGGCATTCTGAGGCTTTATGCCAGACTTTTAAGCAATAAATGCATTTGAACGTCGCATAATTTCTCTCTCCATACGTATTCCTTTTCTACACAGTTTTTAAATTTTCTCTTTTTTTCTTTTCAGGAAGATTTTTCTTGTTAATGGTAAAATATTCATTTGAAGATTTTTGACGCTTTGTATTTTTTCTGTATTCTTTTAACATTTTAATTTTTAGAGCTTCAGACTTCGGCAGTTGATCTCTTTTTTCGATGGCACATCCAAAATTTTCATAACTGCCAGGAATGCTTGCTGTACAAGAGCAAAAATGATAATAAATTTTCTGCTACCTGAATGTCCATTTCCTTTAGCTTGTCCACAAAATCAAAGAAAACGTTAAGGTGATCCGACATATTTCACTGTCTGTCATTTTCTTAAAGAGTAGCTGCTTCAACAGTGTAGCTTTCTTTGCCGGTCCTTTTGATTCGAAAACTTCCTTCAACTTATTCCATACTTCATTTGAACTGGTATAAAGTTTTATGTGACATAATTCACTTGGGCGAATTGTAAGGATTATATCGGCGTTTGTTTACGATCATCTTCGAGCCATTTTTCTTCATCTTCCGTATCTTCATCTGGCTTAATTTTAGTTCCACTGGTGTAAGTCCAGTGATCATTCTTGATTAGAACAACTTTAATCTGAATCTTCCAAGTATCAAAATTACTTTTTGATAACTTTTCTATATTTAATATTTATTACATATTTAATCGGCTGTAATAACTCTGTTATGAAAATAGAAACAAAAGACAGTTCACATGTAACTTTCGATTTCTGCACTTAGGTTTAACAATCGCACTTTCGTTTTAAGTGAATGTTAATTTAAATTTTAAAAAGTCCGCAGTAAGTTGTGTGTCTCTGGGCCGATAATCATTGTTGGTTTAAATGGGACCACAGAGTAAGTAGAGTCCTATTAAACATTCACAATAACATTTAATAAGAAGAAAAGAAGAATTACATATAGCCGGCGAAATTCGCCGCACGCATACTAGAGCTTTTCCGTCGATACAAACTCGGAGCAGTGATGGATGCGAAGCTTTCACTTCTGTTGCGAGGCAGACGAAAAAGAAATGCTGCCGCACTCAAAAATCACGTGGCCCAGCGGGTCCCTTCCCTCTGCCCCTTTCGCTTTCGCGATCGCGATTTGAGTGTAGTTCTGTTTTATATATATATATATATAATTTAAGAAAGTAAAATTCTGCATATCTTCTAGTTTATGAAAAATTTAAAGGAGTGATTTAAAGGTCTTTAGTATTGAAGAAAAGATTGAAAGAGGAGTTTGGAAGAATGTTTGGAGTAATTAAAGGAGGGACAGAATTTATAAACTATGGTAAGAATGGAGAAAGAAGGCAGACATCAATATTTAATGTTTTTCATACATATTATTTTAATTTGCTTAAATCTCTAGTGGCGCCATCTATAATCTGTCAATTAAAAAAAAAAATCACATAATTTTATAATGCAAAATAATTTAATTTAAAATAAATTTTAATAGTGTTTTGTGTTTTCTATCTTTACATTCTATAATTACAATTTATTTGCAATTAGAAATAGAATATGCTACTCAGGGCCCGAATAAATAAGAATGCATTTAATACTTTAGCAAGTTAATTTGCTCATTAAAATTTTAATAATAAATTATTTTATGCTTTTTTTTACTCGTATAAAATACCAATATTTTTAAGGTTATTCTTTTTAAATTATTTTTTCTTTAATATAGTACAGAAATGAAATATAAGAGATCAATTAAGAATTAGATAAAAAATAAAAATAAAATAAAATAAAATAAAACTTCCTTTGATTTTAAACATCTACCTTCATTTTTTTCTAAACAAAGTTTTTAATTAATAAAAGTTAATTTTAAAGAACAATAAACACCGACAATTTATTAATTTTAAAATATTTTTTTTCATTAAGAAACTGAAAATAATAGTATTAGGAATATGGTACGGTATGTTTATACGATAATAGATGGGGCCACAAAAATTCTTAAAATATTATCCTGTGTAGGAAAATTTTCGGTGAAATGAAAATGCATACGGTGATAGCCGATAAGTATTCGCGAATTGCTTTGTTTTTAATATACTTCCTATAAAAAAATGAATCAATGAATTAATCGTGTGAATTGTTTTTATTATTAGGCTTTAATCAGGCGCCTGCCATAGACAAGCAAAATGAATGTCGTCTGCTCGCGTTCTGTCATCGATGTTCATATTGCACTGCACATGGAGTACGGAATATTCCCGTTTCGAATTGGTTCATAATTTACTCGCGCATGTCCAGATCGGATGATTTTGGTCTTAAAGAAATTCCCTTGCGTTTCAGTATTATAGAATACTTTGTACATATTTCAATAATGAATTATTTTTTAAATGATGCATAATGTGTAAGTATTTTTGAAGTATTAAAGAAAATAGTAACTAAATGCTACGCATAATTTTACATGGTCTAAAATTTTCGATGATTTTAAATTTCCATTAAAATTTATAATTGAAATAACATTTTTTCTTTTTAAAAAATTCTCAGAATAATAATTTTTTAATTTCGATTTTTTCTATACAAATGGTTCACTTTAAATATTAATTTGATAAGTGCGAAACATAAGCAAGATATGATAATATTCGTTGGTCGTTGCTACATTTGGTTAGTAAAGGCATTAAACTTCCTTGGTGCTTGCGCCCCCGTAAGTCACGTGACGCTCTTTTTAATCTTCCGGTGCAGCAGCCTGTTATTCTCGTCTGCACGTAATAGAAATACGTCACATCAGACGTCATGATGAACAGGTTCGCTAGTTAGGCAAGATATAAGGAAGCATGCATTGAAAATTCCTACATTCCTAGTAGCGGGCAAAATTACTAGATTCATCCTGACTTTAACTGAAATTGCTGTATAATACAACACAGTTCCACCTTTATAATGGCCGATTCATATCTGCCATTGAAAGATGTTTTCTATTTTTCGTTATCCTTAGATCATAACAATAAATTTTAAACCTATTTATTCAATAATATATCAAAACGTTTTTCATCAGAAAATGGAAAATTTGACCATTTTATATTATCTTTATTTATAGATGATAAATTTTAATTTAATCTGGAGTATTTTTAGCCCCGCCTTTTTTTCAGACTACATGGATTATTTTTTAAGATTGTTATTATTTTCTTATTTTATCGAAGTTATACATTGCATTGGAGAAAATTTCCTATTAATAAAGTGGTGCGAAATAACGGCGGACTAAACATACTCCGGAATAAACTTAAATGTTGATATCTATACTTTATTCCACTTTAACACTGACAGTCTTCCCACGCCGAATTTTACACTTATTGGTTAATGTTGTTTTTTCATTCATTTTAACAATATTAATTGCTTTGAACACGTATAAATGTTTCCCCTAATCGTGTCCATCAAACATACGAGTAAATTGAGCTGCAGGCATTTTTATTAGAGTTCTAAAATCGATTATGAATATGTGATCACGATTTTGCACTTGATCTCTCTCTTACCGAACCAACAATTCCACAGCTGACTACATTTTCTTTAGAAAATTTAGAATATCAAATTTCATTAGATATACGGCGAATTAAAATAATCCTACCACTTCAAAAAAAAAAAAAAAAAAGAAAAAAAAAAATGTATATCAAACTTTATTATATAAAGTCTTTTTTTAAGAAAAATTATCAGCACTGCGTCTGTGCGAGAAAAAAATGCAATTTTATACAGGGTGTCGACAATGTTTTCACTGGTGCTTTCATTAGCATTTTTCTTTTGCAATATTTAGTTGTAAATTTACAAGAATCAGTAAAAAATTTTCTTATAAATATACTGGTGTAAAAATCAAGGAAAACAATTTCGACTTTCGACACCCTATTATATATATAAAGAGAGGTCTAGGGCTGCATTAAAGAAAAAAAAAACTGTAATTTTATTCGCTAGTAAGTTAAATAAAACGAAAAAAAAAATTGATTGTCCCTATGATTATGAACATCTAAAAGGCGAAGAAAAATATTTTGCATCACTTTTTTATAAATTTTGTTTTACATTTAAAAAATTACAATAATTTTCTTTTTTTTTAAATAATAGATTATCTCGTTCATAAATTAATTTTACATTATTTATTCCAAAACATCAAGTGTATTATAAATATGAGAAGGGGTGTATACGTAAAATATAACATACATACATATATACACAAGTCCACATTTCAGGTGTTTCTTATGGACAAAATACAGAAGTTTTCTCATTTTTTGTGATTTAAAACCGTTTGACTACACTAGAATACCAGATCTGGAAGAATATCCTCCCTGCGGGTGTGTGTGTGTGTGGGGGGGGTTGTCATTTTTAAGGTTCATGCGATATTTGAAGAAAAAACACAGTAAATTACGAACGGATTGACCAAAAAGAGCATTTCTGTATCGAAACTGGAAATTCTTGTGTTCGTCCGCTGAAAGATGGCTATCTATTCCCGAAAACATTATATTTGCCGAAGCGCCAGCGGAGGCATCCCTGTGGCGACTCAAAAATATTTTGGGTTCCGTCTGTGTTTTTGTCTGTTTATCTGTCGCGCGATAGGGGTAGCTAGAAAGTGTTAAAATGTGCAACTATGTGGATAAGACTTTCTGTAAAAGCAATTTTCTCGACGTCGTTTATACTAATCGCAAATTTAAAATTTATTCCGGAGAACTGTTAGCAATCACCCTTTTTTAACACCACTTAATTGGAGTAAGGATATTCTCCAATATATAACTTCGATTGACTAAGAATGAAATTTCTGTAGACAAAATATGGCATAAAAAATTTCGAGTCTAACAAAGCCTCGGTATAAATTATAAAATTTGAGAACTGTGGCATGTGCGGGGATGGAACACGAGTGCAGACCTCATACCACTATCAACGTAAGAAAATTTTTTACTACTTAGATCAACGACATTATAGCTAGAGAAATATCTTAAATAAATACTGGTATGAATTCTGCCCCCGTGTTCCATCCCTGCATGCGTTGTAATGTTTTACTTTTGGGATTTTATAATCTATACCCAAAATATTTAGCTTTTAATTTCATTCTGTGTTCTTGATATGGAAGGTACGTTTAATTGCGGTGATAAGATTTAACTTTAATTTAGTTAGTTTTTTAGTTCTCAAATTTACAAATTTTTGAAATATTATTGTTAAAGAAAAAAAAATGTGCAATTTTTTTTTTTTTTTTTTCAATGGAGTTTGGTAACATTAGATTACAGTTTATTCTTTAGGAGACCTGCAAATTTTGACTCATTTTTACATTTCACTTTTTGGTCGAATTATCGTTCAGTCAATTATCGGTCAATTATCGTGTCTAGTTTATTCTTCGTACATAAATGAAACTTTTAGACGGTTGAACGTAATTAACATGTAAATACCACCACTGTCATCAATAATTTTGAGAAGTGATATATATGTAATCGACGTTTCTTAGATTCTATTCACCTTATATATATATCATATCCGTCGTTTAAAAAATTTAAGATATTTTTGAATAAAGAGGTCCTGCAATCTGTATCATGTGCCGCTGTCTACCGCTTCAACTGTTGCTAAGTTTCCGAGCCACGCGACAGACATCTAGTTTAGGAGGTTATAGCTGGACTTTGTAGTTATTAGTCCATGGGGCGACAGGTTAAATTATGCTTCGAAAACGAGTTTTCCATGTTTGGTAACAAAGAAATTGCTTATTTTTATGAAAGGTAGATGCATGTAGACTTGACAACTTTGGCGCAATTGCTGAAGAAGGTTTCATATAACAGCTTTTATTTTTATTTAATATATATAAATTGAACTCTATTAGGTTTGTTCAGTAAAATACATATTCAGGAAACATTTATTATGGTATATTAAATATATATGGAATTTACACATAGGCCAACTCTTTCTGCCATTTTATTTCCATGTGACGGCCAGGGCCTGATTAAGGGGGAAGCTCGCTCATACCGGAATATTTTTACAATTATTTTTTACTTCATGTCATAGAAATTCCACGCTTTGACGAGGAAATATTTTTTATAAAAAATGAACGGTGTAAAACAATCCAATTTACTCACCGTTATTAGACACCAGAATTCCTTTAAAATAATTTTTAATGAAAATTTTCTGTTTATTTTAGGAGGAAAGTATTTGTTAAAAAATAACGGTGTAAGTATAAATAATGTGTGAAGACCGAGCTTCCACCTTAATCAGGCCCTGGTGACGGCCATAGGAAAAATCATCATTATGCTAAATTTTGTAATACTGAATCAATTCGCATCAAATTTGGGTTGTAGATTTATCATTCAAATATCTCAAGTAAGTTCGGGGAGCATCTCTTTTCGCTCTTTTGTTTCCAAGTAGTGGTCACTTGAAATCAAGGTGCCACTTGATAATTTCTCATCACAATAATTTTTGAATACCAAATTACTTTGAACTAAAGTTGGACAGGGGACAATTATCACACAAATATCTTGGAGGATCTCGCTGGACAAATTGCTTCGCCTTTTTCTTTCGAAGTTGCGGCCACATAAAATCAGACTGCCACTTGAAAAATTGTCATAACAAAAAGTTTTGAAATACTGCACTGATTCGAACTAAATTTGGACAGTCAACTTATGCTTCAAATATCTTGGATGTGTTTGCGGATCAACTTGCACCACTAAATTGTTTCAAAGTGACGGTCACTGGGAATTTTTTTATTACGATAACTTTTGGAGAACCAAATTTCAATAATGGATTTATATTTCATATGTTTATGACTTCATTGGACAAGTTCCTATGCAAACTTGCTTCCAAGTTACGGTCACTTGAATGCTGTCACTTGAAAATTTCTTATCACGATTTTGGTTTTAATTTATTCAAACCAAATTTGGACATTGGACTTTTCTTGCAAATATCTTGGATTAGTTCACTCAGTAACTGGATCCGCCATTGTTAAACAAGTGGCAGCCACTTAGTTTCTCAATCCAAAAACTTTTTAAATTCTGAATTAATTCGAACTGAAATTGTAGAGTAGACTTATCTCACAACTGCATTTGATATATTTGTTTGCCAGCTTGATTCACGATCTCAAAATGTGTCTAATAATTAGACGCAGAAATTCAGAAAATAAAAAGTCGGTTAGCGTATATGTATTTGTAAATTTTTAAAATGATTTAAAATATCCAACGTAAAGGAACAGTGTATGTATATATATATATATATATATAAATGTTTTGCACAATAAACAAAAATAAACTAATTATTACTTTCAAGCAGCCTATCAAAACTAGAATTTCACTTTATTCACCTTTAACGATAACGGAGTCAGTGTATAGTGCCCATCACAAAACTTGTGTTTAATTCGATATAGCAATGCGATTTTACAGTCGACGCTTACGATTAATTATAGATTCTCAGAATAAATACTTTACATACAATAATTTGCGACTATTAATTTTAACCATAGAAAATCCATAGAAAATTTATTCTCCAAGACTATTTCCATAGGGCTCAATCCTCCAATAACGATCTCTGCACTCTACGGAGTAAGCTTCCGCGATTATAAAGACATACAAGTCTATCATTTTCAATTGAAATATTTAAGTTTTCCAAAAAAAAAAAAAAAAAAAAAAAAAAAAAAGCAATTTTTTTGCTATTTTAATCAATAAACAGGGAAGTAAAATAAAGAAATAAATGTACACAAATTATGATAAAAATTACAAAATAAGTTACCTATACACATATGTATATGTATTGGTGTTGCAAAATTACATCAATAAACTTTTACTGGAGAGAGAGCATATCATAAGGAATTGCATAATAATAGAAGTTCACAGACGTAAACTTAATCCTTTCCAAACCGGTTGTTTTGGGATACTTTTAACAGATGGTGGTGTGGCTTTCAAATTATGAATGTTTAACAGATATATTTTTCCTACAAATAATTACATAAAATGACATACATAGTTATAATGTTGCTTCTAGTCGATGAATTTTAAGTACTGATTGTATTAATGCGAATATTGTAAATAATTTTACGAAATGATGGATTGTGAAGGATTTTAAAATTTACGATGTAATCGGGGTAATAAATAACGAAAAAGCTAGACGAGAAGTCGATAATACTCATGGATAGTAGTAAGGGTTATAAAACACAATAATGTATCCACTCCTTAATGTGTCAGTATGAAGTTTCAGATCATACATTGCTATGTATTGCCTATTCCTTCAGCTGTTATTTACATGAACACGAAACTTGAATTACTAAGTATGTACCGCCCTCGTCTGTTAAAATTTACCCTAAAATACCTGGTTTTTAAAAGGTTAAGATTACATTTCAGGACGTGGTTTCCTGTGCAGTTCTGATTTCTCATGAAGTGGTCTATCGCCTCTTAAAGTTAGTCGCTCTAATTTTGAGTAATATGTATATATATATATGTATGTATTCAAATTTTAAGACTCGTCAGTCCAAACTTAGGGGTTTTGCAAAAGTTTTGTTAAGTATAAGCTTTGATGCCAACATTGGCAAGTTAGCTGGAAAATTACAATACAATATTTTATTTTATTTTTTCAGGGAATATTATAACAGAAATGTATAATCAGACTTCTGTTAAAATTTTCCGGCAGCTAGAAAGGACTAAAGTCTGCAACTATGTGTATAAGACTTTCTGTAAAAGCAATTTTCTCGACGTCGTATATCAGAGTTGCAAACTTTATAATTTATTCCAAAGATCTATTATTGCCTACCCTTTTTTAAATACCTGTTAATTTTAAAAATAATATTCTCTAATATATAACTACGATTGATTAAGAAGAAAATCCTATTGAAAAAACATGGTATAAACTAATACCATGTGGCCACCTCATGACTTTCTTCTATATAATTTTACACAAAATCCATCGAATGGAAATTATTTATTGAATTATTAAATTATTTTCCATTATAAATGCAGACGATTTTTATCTGACAGAATTATATCACTAAATGACGAACGAAAGACAAATTTTTTTTTCCAATATTGAAAGAAATACGATTTTTTTTTCTAAGTTTTTTTTCGTTAAAAAATACAAAAATCTATAACTTAGTTTTAAATTACGACAGATCTATAGATCAACCATTAATTTTAAAAGTATTGACGAGATCTTTCGAAAGACACCCATATTGAAAATTTAGTCCCCCCCCCTCAAAAAAAAGGGGGGGGGGAGGAAGCGATGCTCCAACATGCACTAAAATATTTTCTTAGTTAGCTACTGATATTATAAATAATTCATATTAATTTTACAATCCAACGTTTAAAATAACTCTCATCATGTACATTTATGCGGAATTTGTCCTATACTACCATGTTAAAAATTTATAAAAAAAAAATGCGATCACAGCGCCATCTATTGAGCAATTGTTCCACAAATCTACTCAGTACCAGTATGTGTCGGGGTTCAACAAAATACCAAGCCTGGTTAAAGTCCATTCATTGGTTTGTGAGTTACAGCTTCCAAAAAATTTGTGATACACACAGACAGATTGACAGACAGACAGATATTTTCTAAAAACTGTCAAATCATGTTTAGGACATCGCAAAACATGTAAATTCATCAAAAAATGGAGTTCGAAAATTTTCACGAATCCAATACTTTCTATATACACTGATGGAAAAAAAATCCCAACACCAGGAAGGAGCTGTGCTAGATAAACGAAATTTGATAGGCGTGTTTATACATCTGAAAGATGACGTCGATTCAAATTTCGAGCTATGCGCATAAGTGTGGCGCTTGTAGCGACACTATGAAAATGCAAATGAGATTTGCTTTAAATAAGCGCTGTAAGGTTCGTGATCGTTTTTGACAGTTGAGATTTGACGTAGTGGGTTAATGTTAGTCAAGGATGCCTCTAACAAGACGAAAAAGCCATTATCAGCAGCTCACTGAGTTTGAACGAGGTCGTGTAGTAAGGCTACGAGAAGGTAGGTTTTCTATCCGCGATATTGCAGAAAGACTTGGCAGGAATGTATTCACTATGCATGAGTGTTGGCAGCAGTGGTGAAGGGAAGGTACTGCCTCAAGAAGACCGGGTTCCGGGCGACCACGTGGCACTACTGAGAGGGAAGACCGCCGTGTTCGGCGTATGGCTGTGGCTAATCGTACTGCGTCTTCAGCTGAAATTCGAGCTGCAGTTGGCACCACAGTGACACAACGAACTGTTACAAATCTGTTACTTCAAGGACAGCTCCGAGCCAGCATTCCACTGACGTGCATTCCACTGACTCCAAACCACTGCCGTTTGCGACGTGAGTGGTGTCAAGCTAGAGCTCATTGGAGGACGGAGTGGAGATCTGTTGTGTTTTCTGATGAAAGCCGGTTCTGCCTTGGTCGCAGTGATAGCCGTGTGTTGGTTAGAAGGAGGCCAGGTGAACGCCTGCTAGCGACCTGTCTGCGGCCTAGACACACATGGCCTACTCCTGGAGTTATGGTTTGGGGAGCAATTTCGTATGACAGCAGGAGCACTCTCGTGGTTATCCCACGCACCCTGACTGCAAATTTGTACGTCAGTCTAGTGATACAACCTGTTGTGCTGCCATTCATGAACAGCATTCAAGGGGGTGTTTTCCAACAGGATAACGCTCACCCTCATACCGCTGTTGTAACCCAACATGCTCTACAGAGTGTCGACATGTTGCCTTGGCCTGCTAGATTACCAGATCTTTCTCCAATCGAGCACATATGGGACATCATTGGACGACAACACTAGCGTCATCCACAACCAGCATTAACCGTTCCTGCATTGACCGCCCAAGTGCAACATGCATAGAACTCCATCCCACAAACTGATATCCGACACCTGTACGACACAATGCATGCACGTTTGCATGCTTGCATTCAAAATTCTGGCGGTTACACCGGTTACTAATGTACCAACATTTCACATTTGAAATGGCTCTTCTCGCCAATGGCTCTACCTGTGATCTTGAAACTTTAATCAATTAAATATGTTACCTAGACAAATGTATTGCTGAAATTTCATTACTGTACAATAATTTTTTCTTGGTGTTGGAATTTTTTTTCCATCAGTGTATATACATATAGAAGAAAGTAAAAAGTGACGAGACTAACAAAGCCTCGGTATAAATAATAAAATTTGAGAATTCTGGTATGCCTCGTGATGTTTTACATTGGCATGTCTGCCAACCCTCTTATTAACAAGCGTAAAATTGTTAACGCCCCTTTTTCCAGCTCTTTATTTTTAGAATAAACCTCTGCAATTGTTGTAATGATTAAATAGGTAAAAAATTACTGTAAAAAGTTATTGGTGTGAAAAAAAGAGGCTGGTACTGGAAATTTTTACACTAAATAATGAGATCGCTGTCATATATGCTCTTTCGGGATTTTATAACACATGCCCAAGATCCTTAACATTTAATCCCATTTCGTGTTCTTGCTATCTACGTTTAATTTCGGCGGGGCGATTTAACTTTAATTTAGTTAGTTTTTTACTATTAAATTTGCAAATTCTTTCAATCTTATTGTTGAAAAAAAAATCTCGGACATTTTATCTTAAACGTTTGTGAAGATTGGTAAAATTAAATTATAGTTTATTCTTTAAGAGACCTGCAAATTTTGAATTGTTTTTGCTTTTCATTTTTGCGTCGAATTATCTTTCAGAGGGAGTTTTGTTCATTCTTCTTATATAAATGAAACTTTTAGACGATTGAACGTAATTAACCTTTAAAAGCTACTTGGCAGGATTTTTTATTTGCATTTTAGACTAAACTTAACAGAAATTTCAGCGTTCTCTCTTATCATTCCCATTTGGTAAACCATATGCAGAGCATGCCAAAAAAAAAAAAAAAAAAAAAAAAAAAAAAAAGCCACCCTCCTCACTTAATTTTGCCGTAAATTATCGTAGAAACATGCGGCTAGTACCGATTGATTTTTAATAACGTCTAGTTTATAATGTCATACCTAGATTTTGGTTAGGGGATCCTCTACGTATTAAAACTGGCATCAACTTAATTTTTTCTGTAGCAACTCCCATTTTTTACAACTTATGTAAATTATTTGAATCAAATAATCGCGGAAAATAGTATAGTTTATATATTTCGCTCAATATTTCATACAGTTATAAGTTGACAAAGTATAGGCTAATGTTAAATGAAGCTAATGTTAAATAAAAATATTGATATATTCTCAAAAAATTATTATATCAAAATTCTGTTTTTCTTATACGTTAGAATAAAGTAACCCAAACTTATTCCATGCATATTTTTGATTAAAAAAACATTTTTTGAATTATGAAAATTATTAATAAAATCGTATTCGAAAAAATTTTGATTATAAACTATATTAATTTTTGTACGAATAGAACAGACATCATGAAAAACATGCGTTTCACAATTTACAGCGCGTTCGTGACTTTATTTTTTTGAGTTCCTGTGATATTTCCGTTTTTATTGCTGTTAGGAGGCAGTCACTTGTTATAATCTGTATCCTCTGTAAAAAAACATCTTTATATAAACTGATGAAAAACTATTTTATTTTACTTTCATGTCATTCTTATTATTTTCTGAGCAACATTTCGATGTTTGTTATACAAATTAGCTTTTTCTTGTAAAAGTATCCCAATGCAGGCGACAGATTGTGAAATAATTCCAAAAGAAAACAAGCCCCGCCTCCTTATCCCTGAAACAATATTTAAAAAAAATCTAGCTTGCCTATTCGTATTTTATTCTGTATGTGACTCTCGTATGCATAAATCTCAATGGAATTCACTACATCGATTGCTGAAGACATAACTTAAATGTTTTAATTGCAAATTATGTAAAATCATTTTGATTTATAAAGTAAAGTTTCAGAAAAATGAGTAAAGGCATTGCTTACGTTACAAGATAGGAACATATCGAATATTGATATATTAAATCCTTAAATATTAAATAACTTTTCGTAGTTTTTCATCTCTAAAATTCTCTTTTTACCCTGTTGTGCTTTTTTTGTATTTGAATAATGTATGGTTTGTACATCTGAAATTAAATGTCCTGTTTTAGGAAAAACGATAAAACTTACTGTCTGAAACAGCAGTATGCACACGGGAGTCGTTTTATTATTATTAATTAAAATATTTAATAATCTTTACCCAGGATTTTCTGTTTTAATCTTGTTGTGACATTATTACATTTGTTTACTCTAACGTTTGTAAGCGTTAGGTTATTTAAATCTTATCGCATGTTGTAACATAATACAATATTATTTTTTTTTTATTAAATGCTCTTTAATAGAGAAATAAATGGTGGAAAATACATTCCTCTTTTTTTTTTTTTTTTTTTTTAGTTTAGATAATCTGTTATTGAAACAAAGTGCAATATTATTATTTATCTTCGATTAATTCTAAACACGGGGTAAAATTCAAATTTATTATGGAAAAAGAATTAAAAACAAAGGAATACATCTTTTGACTTTTAAAGATATAGATACTGATTATACACTTAAAACAAATTCAGAATTCAAGTACAGTAGACTGCTGTATAACACGGAATATTCGTTCTGGATAATAGGAAATTGTGTTATGAGGGACTTACTACTTACATTATCAGACCAATTTATGCAAGTTCTGTCCAATACTGAAAAATTTTATTTTATTTTTTGCCTTTGTGTTTGTTGTCTAAGACTTCGATGTCATCGATACAAACTAACCATATATATATAGATATATATTAATTAACGCATTGCAGGGGGAAATATTGACAATACTTTACTTTAAAAAAATGTTTCTTGTTTCGTTTAATTTTGTTTGAATCTTTTTTGAACTCTAGCGTATGTAAGCGAATGAAACTTACCGTTTCGATCGTTGATGACAAAATTTCAGTTATTTAATAATGAATTTGTTAAATAATTTGATTTTTTAGAGAAAACGTGTAAAGACGTGACTTATTTCTCACAATAGGAATGCTTTTGAACAGTATCTCCTTTTTATTGAATAATAAATACCTTTTTCAGATTTTTGTTTATATCTTGTTTTCTATATTTTTGTATATTGTATAGTGTAGGTTCGTACGCCTCAAATTAAATTTAACACTGTATAGGAACTCTTTCATGCGGGCTTACAGTATAAAATAAAAATATACCCAACAGAAGTAGATTAATAGTTTTTTTTTTTTTTTTTCTTTCTTCCTGAAGTATTAAACTCCCCCCCCCCTACTTTTTACCACTATTATTATTATCATTCTTACTATTATTGTTTTATCTTCCTATCTACGTTTTTGTAACTGAATATTGTAGTGTTCATACGACTCAAGCTATTTAAATTTTAACATGTGAAGTGACGTAATAAGCTATTTTTATTTAAACTATTTATTATTATTATCTTTTTTATTTCGTGAATTCCATTTAAGAATTTAAAATGAAAAAAAAAAAAAAAGCCACTTACCCCTTAAATTAAGCAAAAAATTGGATAATTACGTGTATATGTTAAATTGTTCTTACTCGTCATATGGGACTGTTTATCGCGCTATATGAGCATTTGCTCGTTATACGGGGGTCTACCGTTATTATTTAACCCGTTAGTAGTCGCTAGTTGGTCGATTTGCCGCCCATACTTCAGTTTTTACAGATTTTTTTATTCAATAGCCACCAAAAATTTTTAGAAGTCGCATTTGATATATATTAAATGCGAGTAAAATCGATTTAACGTCGATCACATCACTTCTTAAAATTATTGGTGACAGTTAAATAAAAAGTTCACAATCTGTAATAGGTGGCGCTGTTGACAGAGACTACTAACGGGTTAGACAAGTTTAGAAATAAACATATCATTGTCTGTTAATTGCTTAGTTTTATTTTATTATTTATATATATATGTTTTTTTCTGGTATGAATCTTAATGAATAATAACCATCTGATTGTAGATTATAATGTTATTTATTTATTTTTATTATATAGACGAACCCCCCCAATACATTTTCGCTTGTAATTCTGTCAAAAATTGATTTAAAGTTTTAAAAAAAAAAAAAAGACTTTTTTTGAACCGCTTTGATCTCAGAATTTCGAATATGAGGTCAAAAACAGAAGTTGCATAAAGAAAAAAGGGAAGCTGATGCGTGTTGTAATATGACCCTTTCAGCAAAATCTAACTATACCATTATAAACTAGACGTTATTATATTAATTGTGTAAAGGGGTGGTTTTTTTTTTTTTTTTTCTGACTGTATATATGTGAAATATATAGATACACATTTATTTGGTGCAGTAATCTTCAATATCTTTCGCTGTAAAGTCGTACCCTGTTTCTGAGATAAGACAGGAAAGGTTTCCGAATATTGCTTTTTAAATCTTTAACGTGAAAATACGATTTTTCGTTTTTTCAAAGTTTGAGCACTTATTGCTAGGTATAAAAATTAGACATTCTTTTGAAATGATGTCATCTAATGAGAATATTTTTCTATTTCAGGATAAGTATTTATTTTTCGATAGCTTATATGAAAATTTCATAAAGTAAAAATTTTGTGAGACTCAGAACATGATCGTTCTGTCCACAATAACACACATACGGCTAGATATAGCAAGGAAGAGTCGCTACTGTCTACGTATTCAAAAAGAAATTTTCTATTGTGATAATAATTTTTCTGCGTATAAATGGTTCGACGATCCATATAATTAAAATATACCATGTGAATATATAAAGGAAGACAGACTAAAAAAAAAAAAAAAGGAGAATCTGTTTTAACTTAAGACAAAATGGTTAAAATGATTTATGCTCTATTTGATCTCGTCTAATTAGCCCTCTGAATTTATTTACACAATGAGATAAGAACCTGTAGGTTCAATGAGTCGAATTTTTATACCATTGATCACTCTCATAATGCACGATCCGTACCGTATGATACGCTTGGGGTCTTACAATATTTTACGTGGACGAAAAAGTCATGATGTTTTACTTCTTTACAAACTTTCACCAAACTGGTAAGCTTTTGCAGATTTGCTACATGAAGCACATCCATCACTGGCTTAAAGACGAGATATGAAAGTTATTCGTTTCGGGACTTAAATATTTGTGAATAAATATTCCGGTGCAGAGTATTTTTAAATATGTATGAAAAAAAAAAATCTATATTATTTGTTTATTATTTACTAATAGACAATCGGAATTCTTCTTTAGAAAAAAAAGGGAAAATCCTATTTTTTTATGCATTTTTATAAATCATAACATTAGTTTATAGTAAAATTTTATACATTTCTGTTTTTCTTAACACTTTTGCGACCGCATGATTTTGACTTTTCGGCAGTAAGGCTAGTTAGTCTATGAGAGTTATTCTCCGAATTTACAATATTTCAGAAGAACATATTCTGTATTCACACATATTACAAATGGATATACATTATAATTATATTCTTTCTAATTAAAATATTTGTATCCATATAACATTTCATTGTAAAAACATGAATATTAGGTATATACTTACGAAATAAATAACATACACATTAAAAAAAGAAACGTCCACTGGCGGAGTTACAGATTTTGAAAAGACGTGAATCTACGCCAGCTGTCGCGAAAGTGTTAAAATTTCGATTCCAATATGCCCACCTTTGCGTTAAAGCTCCGATTACACGGGATATAATTTAATCGATTTAAGTACTTGTATATAAAAGTATTGTTACGAATTTGTAAATAATAATTGTTCTTTTTATGTCAATTCAACTTCAGGTGGCTTAGTTCGGTTATAAAATATTGATTTTCTGCGTTAATTTGCATACCTGACAAACATCTCATCTTAAAGCGTAAAATTTTTAGTTACCGCCTTTTTGACAGTTCCCAACAAGGTTGAAACTTGTTTATGACTTCGATTTTTCTGTTTGTCTGTCTGTCCGCGCTCTAATTCATGTTATGGAATTTCTTGAAACCGATATATCTTATTCAAGTTCACTATCGGATGTTCTGTATTGGAAATGGAGTGAACACCTTTATTGGTTTCTGTATATAGGGACACCCGAAAATTTTTCAGAGCATTGTTTCCTTATATTAATTGGTAATATTACAAATTTATAATTGCATTTCCGTTTATATTAATCGTTTTCTAAATATTTGTAACACATTCCAATAAGTTTGTGGTTGTTGTTGCTGTCGTATGCCACTCGGAAATTCCGAGCCCTGGTAGTAGAACTAACCGGATTTATTTTAAGGCATGAGGGAAGCGTCTTCCGTTATTTAGGAGCGCCTCATAGGGAGGAAGTACAACTTTAGCTCCAGAAGCTGGTGAAAGATGGCAGCACCAGACAAACAACAGGAACTTGAATTTTATTCCGGATCAGAGCGAGTTAAACCCATGTTCCGGTACCCCCAGAGGTATACTTTTTAATGGGAACTTGGAGGACTTTGCGACCACAACGGAATTTAACGTGTACCAGTCGCCATTAGCGTACACGACGGTCTTCGGCCGGCTCGAGGACCGAACCCGTAATCTTTCGATCACGAACTCGCTACTCTTACCGACCAGGCTACCGCGGCCAATAAGTTTGAAAATTGTTAATGTTTTCGAATTATCTTTTTGTCTATCCGCTCTCTAACTCTCGTAAATATTCATAGAATTTCTTGAAACTGATATATATTATTCATGTTCTATTTTGAAAATGGAGTAAATATCTTCACTGGTTTGTGTATAGGGGCATCCAGAAGTATTCCAAATCATAGTGTCCCATGAAAGGTATTTCTATAAACCATATTTTAAAACCGTTACTTACACAAATCTTAATGAAGTTGAAATATGTTATTCAAGTCCACTATCGGATGTTCCCCATTGAAAATTGAATAAATATCATCACTGGTTTGTATACAGGGATATCCGAAATTATTCGTAAGCGATGCATTCTATGAGAAGTATGTCTATAAACAAAATTTGAAGAACTTTACTTTTCACAAATAATAATAAAATTAAAAGATTTTATCCATCATTTTATTTAGAGGGTCACATAATAATATTCAGTTACATTAATGAGTATTATTACAAATTTTTTGGAATTGCATTTTGTTTATATTAATCTTTTTTATTGTTTTTTATTGTTTTCTGAATGTTTTTAATACATTGCAATAAGGTTATAAAGAATTAACCCTTTGCGGCGCAAGACAAATCGTGTCATTTAAATTATACTGCCACCGGAATTCATGAACTAAATTAAACTAAAAGAAATTTTAAATTTTAAGGTTGAATAAACCGGCCTTTTCTGGTATGTTACAAACGTAAATTTTTGCTAAAAAATTTCCGGGATGAATTTTTGCAGCTGGATCTTAAATTTTGCGTCCTCGCAGCGAGGACAGCGCGCGTTAAGGGGTTAAAGACTTCGATTTTTTCTGCCTGTCTGTCTATCTTCGCCCTAACTCACGTAAACATTCATGGAATTATTTGTAACTGACATATGATATTCAAGCTCACTATCGGTTGTGCCCTATTGAAAATGGAGTGATTATCTCTGTTGACTTGTACATAGGGACAACCAAAAATATTCCAAAGCATTGTGTTCTACGAGAGGTATACTCATGAACTATATTTTAATTCCTTCATTTCGCACAAATTTCAATGAAATTTAAATAAGTTGTTCAAGTTCACTATCGGATGTATACTATAGAAAAAAAGAATAAATACCATCACTAGTTTGTGTGCAAGTACACTAAAAAGTATTCTAAAGCATTCATTCTATGAGAGGTATTTCTGTAAACAAAATTTTTATAACTTTACTTTGAACAAATCTTACTGAAATTGAAATATGGAATTCGTATGCAAAAAAGAACGCTTTCTACAGAATGTAGTATGAATAGTATTAGATTTACAGAGCCACACAAAAATATTCAGTTGCATGTAAGGCTTTTATTTCAAATATGCTGAAATAACATTTTCATTTACATTAAGTGATATAACACTTTTTATCACTTTTTTAAGTTGGAAGATGATTTCTTTTAGGTATATATCTGTCCGAATGTCCATCTGTCCGCCCCAGTATCCGTAAATATTTTCAGAAGTTTTACAAAATTATATATGTTATTCAGATTCACTATGGAATGTTCCCTAATTTAAATGGCTTTAATATATCCTGAGAAACTGACTTGTGTGCAGAGACACCCAAAATATGCCAACGTATTGTATTTTAAGACAGACAATTTTATAAATTATATTTAAAGAACCTTTTATTGTAAAAATCATAAAGAAAATGACATTGATTTTTAATATGCTCAAATAATATTTTGCATAAAATATGATTTTGTTATTCTTGAGATTTAGAGAGCAACACTAAAATTTTCAGGTACATTATTTATTGCAATAAGAATATAAGGGCTACGATTTCTTTAGTGTTATGCATTTTTAACACTTTCTGACAATGTTTAAGAATGATTAGGAATTCCATTAGACTATCTGTATGCATTGCAGAACTTCTGTCTATCCGTTGTGTAATTACGTATGCGAAAAGTATTGAAATTTATGCAATGCAACAATTACATACATTTGAAAATGTTAATAATCATTGCGTACGGCATGGTTTTGCTTTCTTGTTTTTTTTTTTTTTTTGAGTAATTTTATTCTTATTTCTTCGTAATTATATTTTGAAAGACTTATTTTCTATTATTATTTTAGATAGTATTTGAAAAAAAAAAAAAAAAAGTTGTGTGGAAATAAGGGTGTTTTCTCAAAGGGCGTTAACAATTTTACGCTTTTTAATGAGATAGTTCGTAGGTATGTAATTTGGCTTTCAAATAGCCGATTTTTCTTTAAAATTCTTCTCCAGGAGAGATAATGGCCTTGGTGACATTTGTAAGCGACTTTGGCGAGAATATCTTTATTATCAATATACTGATTACCTATGCTCTAAATCGAATTGTTTGCAAAATACGAGAACATTCAAGAAATATACGAGTCTATATAAAGGATCGAATTCTGGCCGCTGAGTTAGTTTAAGCCAATTGCATCGTGTGGAACAGTTTATGTTCTCAGATATTATTTAAGATGTGCTTTCTGGTAAAACTGAAATTGACACATGGTAGACAGACCTGTAATCTTCTGGCATAGTCTGTAAATAAACTTTTAAACCTATGGAAGACTTGCCATTAATTCACGGACAATTCACGATCCCCGAGTTTAAGTGCTAAAATAATAGTAATAAATGCATAATGAAATTCCCTTAAAGACACGTTTATGACATAAATTAAGTGCCAGAGTTTATGATTCGTTTTTAAATACTGATACACACTAAATAAATTTAAATTTTTATATATTAAATTAAAATCTTATTTATCGATAAAAATTTACTTTTACTTTGAAAATACATTTATTTCCAGGAATAATCTATCGACAGCTTAAGTATTTTTTATTTATTGAACATTTATTTTTATTTGACTTCTATTGGACAGAAATCAAGGACTGATTCTTAACGTAAAATCAACTTACAAATTTAAAAGTAATTTTATTATTAAGAAATAGTGATGAACGTAGTCTTGAAAAGGACTGTTGCGACGCCTGTAATGATGGCTTAGTAATATTATAAAAACAATAATAGTAGTAATGTAAAAAAATAAGTCCGACTATATTAATAACAGTTTTGCATTCTCCAATTCAGTTTAAATGTTTTTTAATATAATTATAAATTTATTTATTTTTCATTTTCTTTGATTTTTAAAGTAAACGGAAGTTTATACATTTATTTCTTTAAAAGTATTTTATTTAAATACATTATAACATCAAGGGAACGCTAAGATAAGACAACATTGGTTTGTATGATTTTTGTAGTTTTCAGATAACCTGTAAAATACTCTTTTTAATTGTAATACATTTTTAAAATTTCAATGATACATAGATTGCAACATTTTAATTTATTCCAGAGTATTTTAAACTTCGCCTTTTTGTTATAAGAGCAATTTAATCTTATTTTATCGATTCTATATAGCGATGGAAATTTTTCTATTAACTTCTTAACAATTTTACCCATACTCTGCACGGATATTACTTCAGTAACTGCTTGTAAAAACGAACACCGTTATTTTTTCAAAGTATATTTTCCAAATATATATTCAATGGTTAAGTAACTTGAATTCTATCATGCAGTAATATTGGTGCGATATGAAATAAGAAGTGAAACAACAACAACAATAATAATAATAATAATAATAAAAACAGTTAAGCGTTGCGTTATTCACTTCAGTTGCAATATTTCAGAATAAAATTTTTCCGTATGAACATGTATGTTACAAATGGATATATATTAGTTACACTCTTTTAATCAAAGCATTTATATCCATAGTACATTGATAGTACAAATATGAATATTGGGTAAACCGTTAAGAAATAAATAATATACAAATTGTGAAAGAAATGGCCACTGGGGGAGTTAGAGATATTCAAATGACCTGAATCTAGGTCAGAGGTCGCGAAAGTGTTAAAATGCTAGCATCTATGACAGGGATGGAAAAATGGCGCAGAACTCATACCGCTATAGGTCTTCGTGGTGATTAACACATTGATGAGTCGTTTATTACGAAAATAAACTCTTTATAATAATTAAAAATCATAAATGAAACAAGCACGCATTACTTAGCGCGCGGCGCACTACTCACTGACATTGACATACTACGGGACCTTCTTCCCGGCAAGGCTGAAAACAGAATGTTCTGTGAGTTGAAGTTGAAGTACATATTTTGTAAGTGAAAGTTGAAGTACATCTTCTGAAAGTGAAAGTAGAAGTACATATTCTGAAAGTGAAACTAGAAGTACATATTCTGAAAGTGAAAGTAGCAGTTGTTGTACATAAATTATAGATGTCGCTACGATCACTACAGGAGTATCCCCCCAGTGAACAAGGAGAACGATAAAAATTTACAAAATACTAATACAAATACAATTATACTTCTTATCTTATGGGTAAGAGAAAGTAAAAAACTTTTAAATTTAAAAATAAATTTGTCGAAATAATCCTAGATAAATTTCTCTCTATTAGATTTTTCATCAAATCAAAACTCGTGAAAAAAAATTATAGAAAAAAAAAAAAAAAAAAATCGGTGCTTTTTTGGTTTATCTGTAGCTACTATCTTTTTCAATATTACAGACATCCCTTATCCATTCGTATCTTTTCCTGAACTACTACTTCCTTACTATCATATACTTCAGCATTATAGCAATAACCAGTCATACTACAACACATTGCCCATTGCTTGAAACAATAGCGAATGGGCATGCCTCTAATAAATTGTTTCAGAAAATTGTGGCAATAATATCGCATCATTTGTTCATTATGAAAAAAATACTCCAAATTGCATAAATGCAAGAGCTTTATTTAACTCATCCAAAGATGGTCGTACTTTGAATAACCTCTTGTCTTTGATTCTACTTATTATTAAATTATTTGTATTGTCACTAAAATACAGGTTTCTCTTAATTTCAATATAACGATTTTTCGGCATACATTTTTGCACAGTCGCAATATTTATGTCTTCTTCTTTGCAACAATACGTCTTCTCTCGCGGTAAGAAGTGAGTTAACAGTAAAAATACCAAAAATATTTTGACGCAGTCTGCCAAGAGCGTAAAGTTGTGAAGATTGTTTTGGGCTGCGCAAAATATAGTTTGCTGTACGATATTGTTTATTATGTCGCCTGTAAAGAATATTTCAAATATTTCTACTGGTATTTTCCCTTTTACTTTTTGTATCACGTTTGTTTTATGTTACCTGCATTCATCTTTTCCCTGACTAGAAATGTTGAACAATGTACTTTTTGTAATCCAAATGCTTGAATACGGGTTTTTCATTTTAAAGATACTTTTTTCTTGGAACTGTAATCTCTTTATAAGACCACCCGCCATGAACTTCGAACGAATCTTGAACATCATTTGAGACGGTAACAACCACTTCATTTTCATCTATATCTTCTAAATCAGAAACAGTATCCGCCATTTACGGTGGTAATTCAACTATTTCTAGTGGGAATAGGAAATTATTTTATATGGCAATAACGGTGAGCCCCTAATGGGGATCGTTGCATTTTACAAGTGCTCAAGCTATGAAGCAAATAATTTGCTTGCTTTCTATACTATGTTATTCAGAACACATATATGGAGCTATCCTCTATAAGAAATAAATGTTCACTTAAACATAAATTATCAGAAATTCACGTAGCAAATAGATACATGTGGAAAAGTGTGATTTAAAGATTTATTTTGAAAAAATTTCATATAAAGTAACCGCGGATTAATAAATTAACCAGTTAATACAATAAAGCCGCTTAATCTAATCAAATTAGCCGGACTGGAATCAAAGCAATTTAACCCTTTGTGGCGCAAGACAATTCGGATCATTTAAATTATACTGCCACCGGAATTCATGAACAAAATAAAACTAAAAGAAATTTTAAATTTTAAGGTTAAAAAACCCGGCCGTTTCTGATATGTTATAAACGTAAATTTTTGCTAAAAAATTTCCGGGATGAATTTTTGCAGCTGGATCTTAAATTTTGCGTCCTCGCAGCGAGGACAGCGCGCACTAAAGGGATAAACTACTTTTAAAACCGCCGGTCAATAAACTGAAAAAAAAAAAAAAAACTTTTGAGTAGGAAAAAATTTTTTTATGCACCCTAAATAAATTTTTAATTTGATTTTTAATTTTCGATGTGAACAAGAAAATAAAACACGGCGATCTCTTCGTTGTCTCCTTTTGTCGAAAATTTTACATTTGCAAAATAGTTATAAATTAAATATGTCCCATAGTAACAATTTCAAGAAACGTATGCTTCAAACCACCGTAACAAGTTACAAATTGGATTCTATTTACAAGTGATACATTTTTTTTTTCTTTTAATTTTTAATTATTAAAAGACAGTTTCAAAGCCATATTTTGAAATAACTAAGAAGTTAGAGGTTTAAACGGAAAGAGATTATAAATAAAAAATAAATAAATAAAAAAGCATGAACTCTTGGGAAAGTAATAATTTTCCTCAAACGGAAGCGCATCGGAACGTGGGAGGCGTTTAATTTACATAAATTTGAAGTAACAATTAATTATATGTGAAAAAATAATTAATGTTATTTATTTTTTCATAACTCGTTACCTGTTTAGGGAAATAATATCTTTTTCATGAATGCAAAAATGTTTGCCGGATATAAAAATGTTTGCCGTTAATGTTTGCCGTTTAATCACTTTTGGTAATCATATTTCTCAAAATGCAATATTTATCAATTCGATAAATATATTTGCTGTTTATCTGTCTTTACATTTCCTAAACGAAATAAAATCCCTAAAAATAGTTTAAATTTCGGACTCGTAATAGCATACCATTTTTTTTTACTATTTTTAATGCCCTGAAGATGATGCCAAGTGTTCTTCCCCATATACATTTGTCTCTGTGATAATGAGGTCAGAAAATTCCTCATTGGTCAAACGACCAATGTGGAAAGTGTCCTGAAAAATGGGCGGAGAGTACGACCCTTGTAAGCGATATACTTTTTCTACTGTTGGTTGCTGGCGTTAAACCGATTTTTCAATAATAATACTGTTGCATTGCCGATATTAAACCGACATTGCCGGCTGCGGCCATGTGTTTACGAAAGGCTTTTTTTAGAGTGTTTTCTTGAAATTTATTACTAATAATGTTTGGATCATTACAGTAAAAACAGAGTTATCAAAATGTTAATTTTAGAGCCTTTATAGCACCGCCTTTATTCCACACCACTTATTTTATTTATTTATTTATTTATTTTTAAGAGTAAATGTTACTTATTTTATCATAGTTATATAATGGAGAAAAATACACTAAAAATAAAGTGGTGCGGAATAGAGGCGGGTCTAAAAATGCTCCGGAATAAATTAAAATGTTGCCAACAATGCTAAAAATAACGTGGTGTAAAAACAAAAGAGCGGAAATAAACAGTACTACAGAATATTAGAATATTGGCTGCTGTGAACACGTATACCTGAAAGTATTCGCGTATTTAAATTAAAAAATAATAATTATTATAAATTTTTACTCAAATTTCTCTGAAGATTAGTTTATAATCTAAATTGAATCCAACAATTTTGATTATAGTTGCTAATTCGCTACACATGCTAGAAATTTAATTTTTTAAGTTATATAAAATTTCAATAGTCATTAAATATTTAAATTTAATTTCAAAGTCCATTTATTTCCTATAACCCAACTATTGCATAGATTTTTATTTATATTGAAAAGTGGTTGTCCTATCCTCATATTCCTGTACCACCAGAGCCTGATTAAGGGGGACGCACACATTATCTCCGCTGTCACCGGAATATCTTAC
Source organism: Salticus scenicus (assembly GCA_963930645.1). Lineage (NCBI taxonomy): Eukaryota > Metazoa > Arthropoda > Arachnida > Araneae > Salticidae > Salticus > Salticus scenicus. The sequence goes on from OZ005659.1 coordinate 188,323,311, forward strand.
AATTATTTTTTTCTTGATGTCATAGAAATTCCACGCTTTGACGAGGAAATATTTTTTGTAAAAAATGAACGGTGTAAAACGATCCTATTTACTCACCGTTATTAGACACCAGAATTCTTTTAAAATAATTTTTAACCAGAATTTTGTGTTTATTATAGGAGGAAAGTATTTGTTAAAAAATAACGGTGTAAGTATAAATAATGTGTGCTTCCCCCTTAATCAGGCTCTGTGTACCACTAATTTTTAACAGCAATTTTTCACATAAATTCTGCTTATAATTGAAAAATAATTTCATATTTTGCAAATAGCACTGGAAATAGGTCTAAGAAAGGAAGATTATAGTATTATATGAATAATTAAAATAATAAAAAGAAAAGAAAAAGAAAGAAAATAAAAGAAAGGAAAGTAAGAAAAATTATAAATTACGCCTCTTATGTATATATTAATCTGAAACATGTTTTTGTCTGTCTCCACTATATTGAGAGAACGGCTAGGTGTAAAAATTTGGTTGAGGTGTCTAAAAAAAGGTCTTGGTCTGTAGATGTGCTATGAAAAGAGAAAAATAAAAAAAAAGTCAAACGGTCCCAATTAATATACGAAAATGCACATTTCTTTTTTAGAAAGACGTCATTTTCGGAAATGCAAAAATACAGCGAGCTAATCTGAATTTTTATTGCCTTATAAAAACAAAGTTCACGTGTTATCATTTTATTTTTAAATTATTGTTTCTTTTTTACAGTGTGGCAACAGGAAAAAAATATTTATTTATTTTGCCGTTTTTTCTCTTATTTCTTTATTTCATTTTCGAAATGCAAAAATACAGCGAGTTAATCTGAATTTTTAGAATTTTTATTGCCTTATAAAAACAAAGTTCACGTGTTATCATTTTATTTTTTAATTATTGTGCCTGTTTTACAGTGTGGCAACAGGAAAGAATCTATATATTAATTTGAAACATGTTTTTGTCTGTCTCCACTATATTGAGAGAACTACTTGGTGTAAAAATTTAGTTGAGGTGTCTAAAAAAAGGTCTTGGTCTGTAGATGTGCTATGAGAAGAGAAAAATAAAAAAAAAAGTCGAACGGGGGGGGGGGGGGGACGAGTTTCCCACCCGTTTCCCCATTTGAAACATGTTTTTGTCTGTCTCCACTATATTGAGAGAACTACTTGGTGTAAAAATTTGGTTGAGGTGTCTAAAAAAGGTCTTGGTCTCTAGATGTGCTATGAGAAGAGAAAAATAAAAAAAAAGTCGAACGTTTCCCCCCCCCCCCCGTTAAAAACACGTTTAGGAGCTTAACTAAGCTTCAAATTACTTCACGGTGAAGAAATTGTACATATGGGGACTAGAGTCGAATACTAAAAAATCACTTTCTGTGAATTTGGAATTTTCGATTTTAAAGGGGGGAAAAGAGGGAAAGTAGATTTGGAGGGGGGGAAGGTGGGAAATTACTTTGAGAGGGAAATCCGTTCTAGACCCACGCATGTAGCACCTCATTTTAAAGGTCTTGAAATTTCATGTCGATTGGGGATGTTTGCATACAATATAGTGCGACCCCTGGTGTTGAAAAATGGAACTAGGTGATTTTGCTGCAGACCCTATCATGTTACATCTTATTTTAAAGGTCTTGGTATTTCCTGACCGTTGGTGATGTTCGTACAGAACACACTGCGCCCCCTGGCGGTGGAAAGTGCAACTAAAGGATTTTGCAGCTGACACCATCATGTGACACCTTATTTAAAAGGTCTTGGAAATCCAAGGCGATTGGTGATAGAGGTCTTGAAATTTCATGTTGATTGGGGATGTTTGTATACAATATAGTGCGCCCCCTGGTGGTGAAAAGTGGAACTAGGTGATTTTGTAGTAGACCCTATCATGTTACATTTTATTTTAAAGGTCTTGGTATTTCCTGACCGTTGGTGATGTTCGTACAGAACACACTGTGCCCCCTGGCGGTGGAAAGTGCAACTAAACGATTTTTCAGTTGAAACCACGTGGCACCTTATTTGAAAATTCTTGGAAATTCAAAGCGATTGGTGATGATCGTATACAACATACTGCGCCCTTAGGTGGAGAAAAGTGGATTTTGCAGCGCATGCGTAGCATGCCTGCTATACGGTGCCGCAGCTACAGGCAGCGGACACACGAGTCAGAGGTTCGTTCGGTTCAGGTTAATTTTTGAGAATTTTTTCATGTTATTAGCGGCCCGCATATACACTGCTGCAGGCATCGGGATCACGAACCCGAGTTCCATTCGGTTTGAGGTAATTTTTTTTGTTACAGATAATTATTTTTTTCGCGATGCTTTTATTTAAAAATAGAAATTCAAGCAAAACAGAATTAAAGATATATAATCATACAAATTTAAGGTTCACTTATGGTTATTATCATGGGCCCGGGCAACACCGGTCGGGTTCGTTCCGTTCCAGGTTAATTTTTGGGAATTTTTTTTATGTTATTAGTGGCCCACGTATGCACTTCCGAAGGCACCGGGGTTACAAGGCAGAGTTTCGTTCGATTCGAGGTAAGTCTTTTGTTACAGCTGATTATTATTATTATTATTATTATTCTTATTATGCTATGCTTTTATTTAGAAATAGAAATTCAAACAAAATCGAGTTAAAGATATAAAATCATACAATTTTAAGTTTCATTTAAGGTTATTATCATTGGCCCGGGCAACGCCGGGCGGGTTCGTTCGGTTCCAGGTTAATTTTTGGGTATATTTTTATGTTATTAGAAGCCTGCGTATGCGCTGCCGCAGACACCGGGGTCACAAGGCAGAGTTTCGTTCGGTTCAAGGTAATTTTTTTGTTACAGCTGATTATTATTATTATTATTATTATTATTATTATTATTATTATTATTATTGTCGCAATGCTTTTATTTAAAAATAGAAATTCAAACAAACTCGAGTTTAAGATATAAAATCATACAAATTTAAGGTTCATTTAAGGTTATTATTATAGGCCTGGGCAGCGCCGGGCGGGTGAGCTAACATGTAGTCTTGGTATTAAGCGAAATAGAAAATAAAAGATAGCAACTGTTTATTTGGAGTCAGTTTGACGTCACATTGACAGTACTTTGTAGAAAGTGATGTCATATACAGTATTTCTATTTATAAGCATTTTCCGAATTTCTTTTTTTTTTTTTTTAAAGCGAAATGTAGTAAATTCTATTAGATGTTTTAACTTGAAATAAATTTAAATAATGATGCGATGATTTTTGAAACATTACGGTCTATAAAGTGACCGTCGAATTCGACGGGTTCCAGCTAGTTATAATTAAATCTGAAAGTTGCTGTAGACTTGGGATGCACAGCAAGTATAAAAGTTCAGTTCGACTGTAATAATAACAATTTTTATACTTTAGCACAGTTTAAATTATTTCAGATACTTTTGTAATTGTACTTATTTATTTTTTATTTCTTTTTATTTCTTTAGAGTTATATATAAAAAAAAAATGTTTAAAGGCCAATAAAAATTTTATTTATTTATTTAAAATTCAAATTTATCGGAAAATACTATGACATGAACCCTGAACGTCAACGTAAGACAACATTAGTTAATATGATTTTTTTCTGTTTTAAAATAATTTATAAAAAATCCCTATCGATTACAATATTGTTTTACAAACTTCTTTTATACTGTGTTATCTGCATATTATTATAATAATTAATAACAAACTTTTTCTGTGAAAAATGTCTGTAATTCCAAATAAATCATGTTGAAATCTTCAATTACCAATGATTTATTTATTTATTTTAGATTCTTTCGGTTAGAACAATGCTGAGTGCCAACATCAGTGCTATTTATTAAGAGGCATAAAATAAATGAAAAACTTAATAAACTTCGTATTTAATTAATTTATTGGAGATACATGCACATACGTATGAATTAAAGTTTATTAATTTTAATTAAAAACTTTATTTATTTATTTATTTATTTTTTTTTTTTTACTGCTAGCACTCTGAAGATATTTGTATGGAATATAATATAAATAAGATCAAAGGAGAAAATGACCTATATTTTAATTGTATTCGGTACCTTTGAGTAATATCATTACTACGTTACTGTCCATTGGTCAATGATTTTGCGTTTACACCTTAGAAAAATTCCTGTAATATTTTTACTTCGCAAGATTTTTAACATCTGTGCAACACAGGCATTCTGATTTGATCGTGCTAAAGTAAATAGTTTTTACTCATTTATTTTACTTCTTTAAACTTATTTGGGTAACTACACGGCACATGTAGTCAAGTCTAGGGTACTCACTTTACAGAATTTTTCCCCCCTGTTTTAGGGAATTTTCGATGACTGTTGCGAAAACAGAGGAATGCGAAGTACTGAGGGAAAAATTTTCTCCCCTCTGAGGTGATATTGGAAATATATTGTTTTGCTTGAAATATAAACCTCGATTACATTGTGATAAACATTTAAATGCTAAATTTGAACCTCGGAAGACAGGATGAAAGCGTAGAATTTGTTTTTGAAGGATTGCGAATTCGCTACTCGTGCCAAACAAAAACTGTCGCCCAAAGTTCAGAGCACTACTGCAAGAATATTAATATCATTTGAAAAACTAATCTTAGTTGTCAACATTTGCATCAGATTATTGGGTAAACACGGCTCCTAAGACTAGGAGTGAGAACCAGTTGAAAGGCTTTGAGGTGCCAAATTGACCATCAGGTTGTGATTTGGAGAAAATCCATTCATTGGGCGCTTTCTTATCGCTTATTTTCTCTCAATCAGAGATGACTATCACCCCTATTTTAACACTAGACTTGTTGAGTCAGCCATTGGGCATAGGCTCCATAGTTTCAAGAAATGAGATTGAAAAATAAATCTTAGTTTTATTTCGACTAGATTTGATTAACAGTTTCGGTACCATCGGTTCTACCCAAATCCAGTTTCAACTGCATTTAGGGGAAATCGGTAGATGCTAATTAGAAAATAAATTTCCTGAAGTATTTTTTCAAATAAGCTAGGTGATATCGATAAAAATAAAAAATCCATACATTACATAGTTTTGCCTAAGGAATATTTTTTCTCTTTTAGCTTCTTGGAATTTATTTAATTGTATATTTATCGACAGTATTAAAATAACGAGTGGAATATCAAACTTATAATGCTAATAATTTATATAATATCTCTCTATATTGAAAGCATGCCTGACAGCATTCTAATTAATATTCCGTAGTATTGTTAGCCCCGACTTTTTTTTCACACCAGTATTTTTTTAGATTAATATTCTTGTAATGTAATTACAATTAAATAAGAAGAAAATTTCTCTCCAAAAATGTTGGTATAAAAAAGAAGACAGTACTAACAATACTCCAGAATATTAAGCGTTTGCTAGTCCTGACGCTCTAAAACTCTAAACAGTACTGGCAAATTTGAGGACTCTTTTAATCAACCACCTCCATAAATTTTGAGTAGTGATATATGGTATACATAATGGGCGAATAACCTTCAAAATGATTAGCCAATCTATACAGTTAAAATTTAATGGCGGATATTGAATAAAAAAATTGCCCTGCATTTGGACTGAACAGAGGAGTGAAATTAAATAGGACTGGCAAAGAGTTAATTAGGATGTTGGTAGGTATGATTAAAAATATATTCTATATGCAGTTTTGACTCCTTAAAACTCTCATAGAAAATTCACAATGTACAACAATATGATATGTGTTAACTTCCAATTTTTTAAATGTTCCTAGAAAATTTCTCCTACGTTTCCTAGATTTCTATAAAAAATAATACCATTATTGCAAAGAATATTTTCAATAGCACTGTTTTAATCATATTTTGTATTCGTATATTTGTCTCCATTTCAAAAATAATTCCCAAAATTCCTTGTACTATTACGTCATTTTTACGTAAACGTATCATTATACTTTTGTTTCTGTTTGACGTCTCGCATCATAGCCTACTAAACTAGATGCCTTCCGCGTGCCTCATTAACTTGTGCGCGCGCAGCCCTCACGGGACTGCGCTGCCGAAGGCAGTGGGGACCCGGTCCGAATTTTACTCGATGAGAAATGATTTTTTAAATTTTCTTAAGAATAACATTTTGATTTGAGAAGGAATCTGTGCGCGCAGCGCACGTATACATCAACACGTGCGCGCGCAGCGCGCATGGGTCTGCGCTGCCGAAGGCAGTGGGGACCCGGTTTGAGATTTTACCCGATCAGAAATGATTTTTTTTTAGGGGGTACGAAGGGTCAGGGAAGGAATACGCGCGCGCAGCGCGTACGTGACTGTGCTGCCGAAGGCAGCGGGGCCCAGGGCCGACTTTTTACCCAATCAGAAATGATTTTTTTAAAACTTTCTTTTCTTAACACTAAAAGTTACTGTTAGTGATTCATTAATTATAGTGATTGAGAGATTTTGAGAATTCAGTCATTATAGTGATTCATTTAAAAATACTGACCCGCTAGCGAGCGAAGCTCGCTAGTAATAATAATAAGATCTGAACTTTTATTATTATTTTTTCTTTTTTAATTTGAGTAAATTATAGAGTCCAAAGAACGAACTAACGGAAACAATACATATAGGAATTACCATACAAGGATATTCAAAAAGGCTTATGAAACTTAAACCCTTCCCATTGCGCACTGCAAAATTTTCTTTAAATACAAATAAATGTGAATCTTTCTAAAACTGTCACTTTCATGTGAACTTTGGAAATAATGTTGGTAAGGAGCAAATTAAAATTAACATTTATTTACTTTTTTTTTTTTTTTTTTTCTTAAACCCTCCGAGCGGTTGATACGTATTTTCAGTATACTGAGCAACAGCTTTTCACTAAATACAATAATAATAATAATAATATAATTTTATATTCTTAGCTTATTTTAAAAAGTTACAAGAAGGTTACATATAATATTCATGTGGTTCATCTTGACATCCGTACTCACTTTTTAATTTTCAAACTGAAATAATTATTGTTTTGGAACATTTTAAAGATCATGCAGTGAGAACAATATTAAAATTCTGGCCTTTTAGAAGACGCTCAGTGAGTTAATAATTTTGAACCATTTTGAAATTAAACTATTTAAGATACTCGTGTGATTTTTTAACTGAAGCGCATTCTACAAAACATGTTACTTCATATAAAGTTTTTTTTTTTTTTTTTTTTACTTATTCAGAATAATTCATAAATAAATAAATAAATAAATATTTTTTTTTTTTAGTAGTAGACAGAAAGTCCTAAATTTGATAGCTATGACAATAGTAAGATGGTGGGACTTCCTTTCTTTTTAATACGTTTATGTGACCAGCGCTCTAGTGGCAGGTCACGTGGTTCGAAAACCTGGCAGCAGTTCAAGCGGTAGACAGCGCCACCTGGTACGGAATGTGCGGCTTTTTTTTTTTCAACTGTCACCAATAATTTTAAGATGTATTATATGATATATATAATCAACGTTTCTTTGTACCTTTTTGCCTTTTATGTATGTCAATTCTCACTTTTAAAAATTTTTGGTGGCTGTTGAATAAAAAAGTCGCACAATCTGTACCAGGTGGCGCTGTCTACCACACGAACTGTTGCCAAGTTTCCAAGCCACGCGACGGGCATCTAGTTTAGGTGGCTATGGACAGATTAAAAAAAATAATTAAAGCAGATTTTCTGCATGTTAAACGTTAACAATATACTGTTACCCCAAAAATTGTAAAAAATTGTATTTAATTATTATGATAATTTAATACGAAATTTAGTTCAATTTTTCGATGTTATAATATTTTATACGTTGTCAAAAAAAAAAAAAAAAAAAGACATAAATGTTTATGTTTAAGTGACCAGATGCTGGTTACTGTAATTTTATATACACATTCATGCACTATAAAAATAATTATATGATCTACAATTTTTCGTACTTAAAAAAAAAAAAAAAAAAAAAAAAAAAAAAACTTGATGGTTATGGGAGATTTTAATTTAAAAAATAAGGCCCATATGATTTTAACAATTAAAAAAAAAAAAAAAAAAAAAAAAATGTGGGCTTTAAGTAAGCTTTTGAAAAGGGTTACTCATATTTAAATAACTATTAAATAAAAGATACATGTGGTGTAATTACGTTACCTAAAATTAGCATTGATAACCAGTGCAAAATATTTGAGGGGTGCCAAATTGACCGATAGACTAGGATTTGGAAAGCAGAGCTCTTTAATCGCTTATTTTATCTGAATCAGATAACTACCCCCTTCTGTTTTAACAGTGAGTAGTTAAACCAGTACTTCCAGGTGGTTTCCACGATCTGAGGAAATGTGATAAGCGATCAATCTTACTCCAACATAACTTCATTACGAAAAATCATCAAATCAGACAGATCAAGCTGATTTGCACCATGACTTTGAAAGAGAATTTTCTGCAACAACAATCTGCTTGTTTTTAGTTTTTCTGTTTAAAATTTTAAAAATAATTGTTTTGGTATAAAGCGTATAAATTTGTACACAAAATATTTTTAGTTTGTTTGATTATTATTTAACACGTAAAGACCGAATCGAAAAATAAAGAAACATTAGAATAGGAAAAGACCCTAACGACAATGTGTTAGAACATTGATGACCAGAATCCAGAATTCTCATTTAGTAGATATAAAGTTCAGTTCCGCATTCAGACGTTCCTCTAAACCAGTACATTATTACATTAAAAAAAGATTTTGCAGTTAATGTTCGCGGCGAATATACAAGCCAGAGAATTTTGCCGCTTCGAATGCTGAAAATATAATTCAATTAATTTATTCTTTCGAGTATGGGAAATGCTTTCGTGTGTTTGTATATCTAGTTATTAGTTTTTAAGCTTTTTGGCTACTTGTAAATTTTTTAAATTTTATATTTATATATTTCGGCAACAATGTTTACAAATTTAAAAAAATAAAATTTTCTGTTAATTTTTTCCAGTAGCCAAAAGTGGATATGATTCAAAATATATGTGTGTTTATATCATAGTTGCCAACATTTTAATTTATTCCAGAACAATTTTAGCCCCGCCTTTATTTCCACACTAGCAGGGATGGAACACGGGCGCAGTATTCATACCACTACCAATGTAAGAAAATTTTCTACTTCTTAAATCAACGATATTATAGGTAGCAAAATTTCTTAAACAGATTCCGGTATGAATTCTGCGCCCGTGTTCCATCCCTGCACTAGTTTGTTTATAGAATAATATTCTAAATTATAAAACTAAAATAATGTAAGAAAAAAAATCTCTTAAAAAAATTGTAGTAAAGGCGGGGTTAAAAATGCTCCGGAATAAATTAAAATGTTGACAACTCTGTTATATATATATATTTTTAAATAAATAATAATAATTAAAAATGCAAACACAAACTTATATGACTATATGTTTTTAACATAAATTAAATTCTATATTACAAGCTGTATTACTGAATCGTATAATATACATTAAAACTGACTATATATATATATATATATATATATATATAAATGAAATTAGAGATTTTTTAATCTTAAACAATACTAATTATTCATTTATTTTTATTTTATTTTCCTTTAATTAATTAATTAATTAATTAATTCTTTCGGGAGACTGTATCATAATTAAATGCAAAATTCAAAACACAGTTTTAAGTAAACATAATTTTTTTGTGCATTTAAAACAAACTGTATATTTTTACTTTCCGAACACTATAGTGAGGAAAGTATTGTAATCATGTCAAAAATCCGAATTCGAGATTTTGATGTTTCCATACGTTTTGAGGTCCCCTGAGTCCGTTTTCACTATTTTTACGATGATGTATGTATGTGTGTGTGTATGTGTGTATGTATGTGTGTATGTGTGTATGTCTGTGAGTGAACACGCTAGCGTCTAAACGCTTTGTTCGATTAACCTGAAAGTTGGTACGCATATTGTAAGTCACCATAGTACGAACCCTATAGATTTTGGTGAATCTAGCTCTTATAGTTTTTTTACAGGGACACAAAGAAAAATTCTTTATCATTATGGCCTATGGGAGCAAAATCTTAAAAGTGCGATAGCATCTAAACGCCTTATTCAATTGAGCAAAAATTTTATACACATATTAAAGATCACAAATACTCAATCTGTATAGATTTTGGAGAATCTAGCACTTATAGTTTTTTTACAGGGACACAAAGAAAAATTCTTTATCATTATGCCTATGGGGCCAAATTTTTAAAAGTGTGATAGCGTCTAAACGCCTTATTAATCCGAGCAAAAAATTTGTACACATGTTATAGATCACAGTTGAACTAACTGTATAGATTTTGGTGAATCTAGCACTTACAGTTTTTTTACAGGAACACAAAGAAAAATTCTTTATCATTATGGCTTATGGGACTAAATTTTTAAAAGTACGATAGCATCTAAACGCCTTATTGAATTGAGCTGAAAATTTATATGAGTATTATAAATCACTGTTGCACTAACTATAAGCATTTTGGTGAATCTAGCATTTATAGGTTTTTACAGGGACACAACGAAAATTTCTTTATCATTATGATCTATGGGCTCAAAGTTCAGTAGCGTTAAATAAAACATCGTGTAATAGATGGAGAAAAATACTCAAACACTCTATTATGGTTTTCTCTCTTTTGTTTGTTTAACAACTCCTCTTTCTTTACTTTATCTACAAAACTGTTAATTACTCAATGTTCGGAAAGTCGAGTGGAGTCACTCCAGATTTTTTTCTCAAGGAAAATAATGCTTTACATAATATTTATACATAAAGTAACTAACCTTGAAATGCTTTTTTGTATTGTTTATAGGTATTGTTTGTACGATTTTCCAATAACATTATGTTTCATGCAATAAGGGATTTTTTTTTTTTTTTTTTTAATGGAAACTGTCCCGGTATGTCTGGAAATGAGCGGGCTTTAAAAATTTTCAGACGCTTGCTTAATCAGAATTTTTGGAATCCTATGAAAAGTTTCTTTTTCAACACTCAAACAAACAAACAAACAAAAAAAGTTTAGAGTTTCGTAAGAACAGTTTGAATATCCTTTTTTCTTCCCCTTTCTTAATAAAACAATTCAAAGAAGTGATATCATCATATGTTACAGGTTCATAGATACCAACATTTTAATTTATTCCAGAGTCATTTTAGCCCTGCTCCTACTTCGTACCACTTTATTAATAGAAGAAAAATCTCTAATACATAGCTTCGCTAAATTAAAAAAAAAAAAAAGCTTAAAAAAAATAAGTGGAATGAAATAAAGGCGGAGCCAGAAATTCTCTGGAATAAATTAAAATGTTGGTATCTATGCAGGTTTAGAATATCCAATTTCAATTTCCTGCCAGTATCTATTTCCGAGCTATATCGATAATAAATAACTTACGAGGGGACGCAGAGAGAAATCACTAAAGAAATCTAATTGTTTGGATTTAGAATTACTTCAATATATACAATTTTAGCAAAATGTCAACTCCAAGTCAATGCTTTCTTGTACCATATATGGTAGAGAAAAGTTTGAAAAGAAAAAAAAAAAAAAAAAAAAAGAGAGAAGAAGATAAAAAAAGGGGGGGGGGGGGGTTATAAGGTCAGGTACCCCTTTAAGGGGAGATAGTATTAAAAAAAAAAAAAAAAAGAAAAGAAAAGAAAAGAAAAAAAGAAAAAAAAAAACTTTTCTTTACAATAATTCAAAAAATAATCCTTTTTAAACCTGTTAATTTTAATAAGTGTTTCTTTCTATTACAGCCATTAAAATAATTCTACATTTTTTTTTTATTGATATTCTTTTTATAAGAACGTCAAAGCGATATTTTTGTCTATGTATAAGCTTGCTTGCAAATTATCTCTGTAATCAGAATTTGATAAAAAATTAACAGCTATTACATAATTTATAAATATATGAAGTGGCAAACAAATTAGCTTTTCAACATATGATGAACTATTCCAACAGCTTTAATAGAATGACAAAATTTTCCTTAGCATTAAATTACAAGTTCACACGTAGAAATATTCATAATTTATTCCAAAGTTCTTTAGCACAGCTTATTTTATTTTATTTTATTTATTCATTTATTTTTAATGCAATGGTATATTTTAAGAGTATTTTTCTTTTTTAAAACGCTTTTATTAGCTTAACCTGTATGTATGTTTGTAACTGCTCTGGGAGCAAACAAAAAATCTATTTTGTAAAAAAAAAAAAAAAAACTTTCCCTACGTGAACGCTGTGAGGTAAAGCTCCGGGCTACGAACCTAAAGGTCTAACGTTCGAGCCCAGTCAGGGGAGATTTTTTAAAAATGGTTTTTGTTTAATTCTAAATTATTTTATAATCACCCTGTAATATGGTGTGTCACTCACACAATTTTTTCTTACCCTGCATTTTAAAGATAGATATCTTGTGAAAGATATTTTGTGCTTTTTAGTTCACATTTCAATAAAAGCGTATTCTTTAATTTTTTAAAAGTATAATTTTATTACTTAACATTTTTGCGATCGCTGACATAGATTCACGTCACTTAGAAGTCTGTAACTCCGCCAGTGGGCGTTTCTTTGTGAATTTGTATGTTATTTCTCAATTGTATGTTTATTTATGTCGGAAAGTTGCTTAAAAATAAGGCAAGGACCCGAAACAGTTGGCTAAAAATATTAAAAAAGTGAATTGTCACCGTGTTCTGAGCTATTCTGAAAGGTTCAAAAGTCTTGCTAGTCGGGAAGTTAGTTGAAATTCCATTGTAAGATTTGTACTGGACAAACCCACAAACAAGAAACGACGTTAATAAAAATATGGTAAAAATAATTTAATAGAGAGAAAGACCTGACATGTTTTTGCTTATCTAATTTTAAGTTTTTTATTTAAAAAAATACATATATATATATAAAGAAAAGAAAAGAAAAAAGAAAAATGTGTTATTTTATTTGATACGTTTCATGTGTTTTCTATCAAGAAAATTTAAAAATAATTGCATTAATTGAAAAGAAAAAATGTGATCTACTTGCCCACTTTTGAATGAAATTAAACCCAATTTTTTTTTAAATATTAAATATTTTATTAAAAATGTTTACGATAAAGCGCTTTTACTTTATTAATTAAAAAAAAAAAAAAAAATGCAATTTTAACTTAAATTGAATGTAATAGCTGGTTTTTTAGATGGAAATTTTTAATTTATCCTTTAATCGCAAGAATGTGGTAGATGAGTATGTGCTGCCATCTAGCAGTAGTTTCGTTTTTTAAGTGCTGCTTCATTTGACACAGGAATTCAGAGAACTCGGATGGCTTTTACTGAAGGAGGCTATGGTTTAATAATATTCTGCTAATTAAAATACCCGATATGAAATTGATTTCATAGACCTGCGGATACCTAGCAGGAAAATGTAATAGTTGCAACAAAGCTTCACTACGAAATCTGGCATTTTAATGTAGATTTGTGTATTGAATATATCTTCGACTTCGAAAAGGAAACACAAACTACAAAGCAACCTTTCAATTTTTAACTTATTATTACTTTTTTTTAATAAATATTCTGGTGCAAAGCGTTTAAATATGATATTAGACACTATCTGCGCGTACTTTGTTATTACTTAATACTTAAAGGCAGGAATCGGTAATCCCTCTCAACTTAAAAAATAAATAAATAAAATAAAAATAAAATAACACCGTTTTCATATGAAGGTTACGAAAAGTCCGTAATAATCCAGTAACTATTGATTACACGACTCGGCAAGAAAATTGCCTCTGGCACCATTTCGGCACATTCTGATGTAAAATGACCTCTAGAATCCGAATTTGACGCCCATTTTGCCCTATCACCCGATGTTTTTTAGGAATGACCCCCTATTTTTATCATTATTCGGTGATTTTATGGCTATAAAATTGATTTTTAGGAGGGGGGAATTAATTTAACCGTTAAATATCTTCTGAGAGGTTAAAGAATTGGAAATTTGCGACAAGGCAAAAATTTCGAGGGGATTTGCCACTGAAATTATGCATTACATATCTTATATTTTTTTAATCTGTTATTAATGTTATTTATTAAACTTTATATATTTTGCTTTTAGGTGTTACATTAATTATTTTTCATTTTTCAAATCAAATTTATAGTCGAACAGGGAAAAAAGAAAAAAAGTGAGGGAGGGGTGTATCTAGAAAACTGTGGGTGACTGGTCAAAATGGGAGTCGTGTTGGGATTCAGGAGGCAATTTTACATAAGAATCAGTAAGAATGGTATCAGATCTCGAAGTATTTCTTTCTTTCTTTTCCTTTTTTTTTTTTTTTTTTTTTTTTTTTTTCTAGAGCAGTGTTATTAGTTAAAACTCTACTGGCGGGTCAAGTAAAAGTACGTTTATTTTATCAAAAATAGGCTACATTAACGCGTTCCTCTAAATCTATATTTTAGTTTAAAAAAGATTTTGCTCATTTATCTTAAACAATTTGTGTACTAGAGGTGTTTCTATATGCCTGCAAGCGTTTCTACTGCATAGATTGCCGAAATAGAGAAGACTCTATAAGCGTTTCTATCGGCGTAACAACTGCTTAGATTGCCTAAATAAAGAAGCATTTTATATGTATATCTATAGATGTTTCTACTACATAGATTGCTGGGGTAAGCAAAAAATCCACAATAATAATTAATATGATATATTACAAATTGAGGAAAATAGGTAAGATGTTTTTAAATGATTAATTAAAATCAAATTTTATTCTTGCAATTCCCCCTTTCTTTCCTTTCTTTTACTTACTTTTCTTTGTATGTGTATTACTTATATATGCCATACTTATGATTTCTCCTGATTTCGGCGGAAGACATCATTCAAGATATTTTTAACTGTTTTTTTTTTTTTTTAATCGCAGGAAAATAATGAGTCATAGTTCCATTAGAAATTATCGGTAATAAATCTCACTTAAAATATCAAAATTTCGGTGAATATGATATATATATAAATAAAAATTAGTTCACATGCTGTTATAAAAACGTTTATTGACATTTTTATTATTTTGGCAATTTTCATTATTAAAAAATTTATAGTTATTTATTTAATATCTTTTATATAAAAAGAAAAAGAAATAAGTTACTTACAGGAATGAAAATATGACTGTAAATTAACATTTGGAGGCGTGTGTCTTCGTTTATCCATAATGCATCCTTAATAAAAATTCTCATTTAGTTTTCTAAATTGTTTAATTTATTATTATTATTATTTTCGAAAACTGCCTTTAGAGAAAATTGACATAATATGAGTTAAAAAAAAAAAAAAAAAAAAAAAAAAAATGTTTAAATTAAATATAGATAAAATTCTAATAATGTTTTTTTAACAACCATGTGGTACAGATAATTTAATTACGTGTTAATTTGTTAAGTTTCTCAAAAAAGGGAAATATAAAAAAAAGAGGAAAACCTATTTTTTTCTTCAATATTTTTTGCTAGTGTATTTATGTATAATTCTGTACGTTTGAATTAGAGCTGTCACAACTTTTTTTGTTAAACAGTGAAAGACAGACATTCACACATTTCCCAGTGAATAAAAAATCGTGTTCAGGACATCTGAAATCATGTAAATTCATTGAAAGTTGGAGGTCAATTTTTTTTTTGAATTCTCATTGTTTCTTTTATGAAAACAGGAGCGGGTAAAAATTAACAACAATTGTTTAAGCGTCTACAAAGTTGTCGTGTATTTAAATATAAACTTACTAACTTTCTTCTTTTATTTAATACGATGGTGTCCTAAACTTGTCAGGAATTGTTACATGCAGCAAATTCTAAAATAAAAGGTTTGTATGATAATACCCAACCTTTACCTGCGTCTTAGTGTACAAAAAATGTTTTGTCTGAAAATTTTGATTATTCTTTTTTATCTTAATTGGAAGTATGTTTCCTATTTTTTAAGACATAACTAAGGTAATATATATTATTTCAGTCGGTATATAGAAGTAAAACTGGAAATTTCGGCTTTATAAATAATCGATCTTTATTTTATATTTATATTTTTCTGTTTAAAAAATAAAGAAATAAAAAAGAAATCGTTAAACTTATGAAAATATTTTAATGCATGTAGAATGCTTACAATACAATGCGTAAAAACAATAAAAAGTTAATTTGAAAAACAAAAATTCATAATTTTATCTGCTTATGAAATTTTAGTAATCTGTTCAAGGGAAAAAAGAGAGCTATTTTTAAATAAAATTTAAAAAATTGAATATTTTTATCCTAATAATTGTGTAAGAAAATCATAATTATGCAGTAAATTATTACGCGTGTCTTTCGGAAATGTTAATTAATGTTAACTGTTTTTTTTTTTTTTTTTCTTTTTTTTTTTTTTTTTTTTTTTAATAAAATAATCATTTTACAGCACATATAAAATTACCAAGTGGAGCTCGACTAAATTCAGTTTTGCAAACTGTTTCATCTATGGTTAATCTGTTTTCAGCTGTTTCATGTGTTTCAACTGTTTCATCTATAATAATTGTAACTGTACTATGAATCTGTTTGTATATATAATTCAAATGTTGCTGTATTCGTAACAAAAAAAAAAAAAAAAAAAAAAAAAATGGCTTTGTCCTGATGATGGCCTGATGGTCAGGGCGAAAGGTCTTGACAATTTGTAATTTTAATTGATAATTTTTACCGGCATATTTTCCGTAAGACACGCCTTTTGGCGTTCCTTTAAAACGTCACACGTATAGCTTTTAACTTACTACCTTTTGGCTACCGAAAAATTTTAATAATTTGTTTTATTTTACTTCATCATTAAATAAAATAAATATTTTTGTTAAAATTTTTCTGTAGCCGAAAGGTGTAGCCTATAGTTACACGTTTTAGAAAAATAACATTTCATTTGTAGAGGAACACCTTAAGGCGTGGCTCGATTTTTTAATGTCCCCTCAGAAGGGATATACCAGCGATAAGGGTTAATTAAATGTTTCATTTTATACGCGTTGTAAAGTGTTTTTTTTTTTTTAATACAAAGGCTTACAGTGCTTGTTGTGCGATCTAGTTGCAAGAATTGCTACAAACTGTGTAGGAACATTTAAAACGACGAGTGACGAAGGATTCCGAAATAAATAAAACAAATAAGTAAATAATAGTAAAAAGAGAAAAAAAATATATACCAAAATTTACCATTAGGCGAATATGTGGCGCTTTTTTTTTTTTTTTTTTTAAGTAAAGCTCTTTTTGCGGACAAATTAGCGCGATAACCCCAATTTCAAAATAATAAATGGGACAAAATTAGTTCTTAAAAAAGTATACAATCACCAATTTTAATTTATGAGTTATGAAAAAAGCTTTACGTAGAAAAACAGCGCCAAATATTCCTCTACCGATAAACTTTAGAATTTAATTTTTATTCATTTATTTCTTTATTTATTGCAGATTTCTTCGTCCCCCTTTCTTCTTTATTCTTCTCACATATTTTGGTGACTTTTTTGCAATTACATCGCACTACAGAACATAGTTGCCAACACTTTAATTTAATCCGGAGTATTTTCAGCCCCGCCTTTTTTTCCCAACACTTCATTTATAGAATTATATTCTACAATATATAAATACAATTAAAAAAAAAAAAATACTCTTAAAATGAATGTGGTATGGAATAAAGATGAGGCTAAAAATGCTCCAGAATAAAATTAAAGGTGGGGAACTCTGTACAAGACTGTGTAAGCACTGTCGGTTTGATCATAGCTGCCAATATTTTAATTTATTCCGGAGTAATTTTAGCCCTGCCTCTATTTCGTTCCACTTATTTTTTAAAAGAATTTTTTTCTTATTTTATCGAAGTTATGTATTGAATAAAAAATATTCTGTAAATAAAGTGGTGCGAAAAAAAGGTGGGTTGAAAGTACTCCGGAATAAATTAAAATATTGGCAGCTATGGGCTTAATTATAGCCACTCTGCATATAAAAATATTTCGTATTTTAGGGCTAGAGTTCCAATATCATTAAAACTGTTTAATCAATCAGACTTTTTTGTTTAACAGAAAACACATTTTCCATGATTAAGTAAAATAATGAGGAACATTACTCTTCACAGGCAGAGGAGTGCATTTACTCTTCACAAATGACCATCAATTTAGCGACCTAACAACCAAACGTGTGTAACAAAAAATGCCACACCATTCGAAAAACTGAATAACAAAGCAATAAAATAATATTCAATAACATTAATAATATTTTACTTTAAAAATTGAAAATTCACGAAAGATCAGAATGCAATTTACATAGTATGTAATAAAAAATACTTTACCATAGTTACCAATATTTTAATTTATTCCGGAGTCATTTTAGCCCCGCCTTTATTTCGTACCACTTATTTTTAAAAAGTAATTTTGTCTTATTTTATTAAAGTTATATATTGGGAAAAAAAAATTCTATAAATAAAGTGGTGCGAAATAAAGGCGGGGTTAAAAGTATTCCGGAATAAATTAAAATATTGGCAGCTATGCTTTACCAGGGGTCGTACTCTACGCCCTTTTTTCAGGACACTCTCAGAGATAACAAATTTGTGCTTTTTTCACCACCACTAATTTAATGCAGAAATATTTCTGGTATATTTATAGTAATGTGCCATGATTATGCAGGATACCGATTTTTTTATAAAAATACTGGTAGCAATAAATTTTAAAATTACTCATTCATGAGAGTGTCCCGAAAAAAGGGCGGAGAGTACGACCCTTAGCTTTACATACTTAAAAGAATGTAACTGTTTGATTATCTTTTCCATTTATTTGTAGTAAAACAAATAGCCATACGGCCATTCTGTACTCGCATAATAAGACAAACTCTATAAATCATTATTAAATGCAGAATTTGTTTAAAATGGATCATTGAAGTTTTTTTTTCTGTGCTGCAATTATATTAAAAAAGGCTATTTTATAAACGTCATTATCATAATGATTTCTTATGGTCTTATGATTTATTTGTTAATAAGGTACTATTCAAATTTTAAAATAAAATTCATTGGGTTTAAATTGGTCATTTACTTCAATTTAAAACATAAAATACAGACTTTTCATTTGGCATTAAATAATTTTACAATAATAACATTAAATTGAATTTACTCCCTGCAATAACAATGATTACAATTTACTAATTAAATTTACTTGTTTACTAAAAAAGGACAGGATCGTATAGTTTTTTTTTTTTTTTTTTTTTTTTTACAAACAATAAATCTATCATCGCGTTGTGTTCTTAAAAATATCTTTTACTTATTACCTTTCAATCGCAAAACCCTAGGTCAGAAAATGGGTAAAACACTACCCGCAGTCAAGAGTAAATAAAGAAAATAAACTATTTTCTTTGGTGTACTAAATCTCACATGGTTATACAGCATAAGGCAAACAAATACTAGGTAGATTATACATAGAACAATTTTTATTAACTGGGATTCAGAATTACAAAGTCACAAATTCCGTGCTCTAAACATCACTTTTTTTTATCTTAAACAAAACCACTAACAATTTACATAATAAAGACATAAACTGGAAATACCTTGTGGAAAATATAAATGCACAGGATTTCTAATCTATCGTACACAATACAACTCCAGCAATTAATTATTTTCCTTTCTAAGAACAAAAATGGACTTATACAATTAAATAAACGTACTAACTACAAAAGGAAAGGTGAGAGGCATAACTTACATAATTTGGGTTCAATAAGCTGCATCAGTTGAATCATAAGTGGAGGAGATCCCTTTTTCCAAAAGATAATGGAATCCAAGCACAGCGGCCACGAAAATTCGCCTCCGTCATCCCAGATGGCTGTTTTTCTGGTTCTATATCGACTGGACGACCAGTCTCCGCTTCTACTCACTCTTGAATCTATTCAGCAATCGTTTAGCGAGTTGCTTTTTATTTTCACGACACTAGCAGACCTCAAGAGTATCCACACATATCTCCACTTATTCTCTTTCGCCCGCCACTCGTCATCGAGAGGACCAAAAAAAAACAAACCTCTCGCGAGCTCTTCTCCGCTTCTCTTTTTTCTTGCAAGCTAACCCAACCCAGCCTCCAATCTCTCCACTGTCTCTGTCAACGAACTTCTCTTCTCTTTTTTCAACCGGGCGGGGGAGCAGTTGCCCCCCCCCTTTGCACTATTCCTGAAACGTCAGCAACCCACTACGCCGAATGACTGCGTAGAAAAACCACGAGGTACAGCTCGTGACTCCTCCCCTGTGATTTTCATATGGTAATTCTTGGGCTCACGTCACAGAACGGGGTGAAAAAGGGAACGCCCAGCTTATCAGCTGTTTTCTTCAGCCATCTGTTTCGAGGTCACGTTTCACGCTTCACTTCGATAAAAAGGGAAAAAAAGAGAAAGGGTTTTTGAATACTAGCTTTCCCTATACAGATGCAATATGCATTCCAGATCGATGGCATTTACAGCTGTTTCCCAAAGCAGCTTAACAAAATGAATGCTTTACTCGTGACACTGGAACAAAGCATCTCATATTTTCTACATACTTTCTAGAATATATTTTGTTTACCCAAATTCCCCCATGGAATTCTTCTCCTGACCACATACACAAAAGATGCCTTCACACTAGGATTATCTATATACAAACTATTCTTATTATTTTCCTAAGCATTTTTACATATTTCTTAACATGTATTTACATTTTTTATTTAATCACCCCACCTGTTAAGCTATTTGTTTAATTGGAAAAGAAAATTTCTTGAAAAGGAGGAAAAAGTTAATCATAGCACAAAAGATTAATTATACATGTTAAATTATTTATTTAATTGCGAAAGATAATTTCTTGAAAAACGAAAAAAGTTAATCACAGCACCAAAAGACTAAATATACGCTGTGATAACTACCCTCCCGTCACAGAAAAAAAAAAAAAAAAAAATAAATCAGACACAGCCAGGAACACCACATATTGTACCAGCGTCCGAGTATTCAGCAAGAAAAGTTTTTAAATGAGAGCTTTAAACTACTAGTTGTTTTTTAAATAATGACATTTATTATATATTTATTTATTTATTTATTTATTTATTTTTTTTTTTTTTTTAATAAAATAATAGAAACCACACTTGCAACAAACCATCCTTGCAACAGCCAACAACCTGCAACTAGAACTCCCATTACCGCAGATCAAACATCGACCCGAGACATGTAAACCTCTAATCACCAGTTCCTGCCGAGCCTGTGGAAAGCCGATCGCTCTTCCCACACACCCTACCATTACCAGGACAGTGTGAACACACAAGCTACACTATTGCCGTATAAAGATTGCCAACTTAAAAAAAAGGTTACTATTGAGATACTTAAAGACTCTACAGATCAATATTCACTGCATACACATCCGCCTGACATATAATTTACTGAAAACAGGAATACTCCTTTCACCTCAAAATATTAGATCAAAATAAAGGGGAGAACACCGGGTTGGCCTCTGTTGTTTTTGGAAAACCTCCACATAATGACCGAACTGTTACAGCTATTTACATGATACATCAAAAGCACAGCAAACCAAAAAAAATGAAATATTCCTTCAAAAAAAAAAAATTTACATGATTGAGCCTTTTTTCTAGAAATACACAATTGCTTTTAATAACATACTTTCAGCACTTATTTTTCAACACACAGTTTTGAGAAAAAAAAAAATATATAACTAAGGAAATATTACACAGGTCAACCAAAATTTAATATAATGTGATACACTATTGTTCATTACTGGACGCGGAAGTCTGACATTCCGTGTTAAAGATTATATTTATTACAATAAAAATGTTCATATATATCTTGTAGCAGTTCCAAAATAATTGTCCAAAATAAGTAATGTAATATCAGTTCAAAGTGTGTGGAATTATACATACAGTCTTATAACACAGTTTCTTGGAGTAAACACAGTCTTGAGCAGATGATATAGACAAGCACTAAATACACCACTTTACAAATTTTGACCAACCTTGCTTTCTGCTCATTATGCAAATAACACCATGCATGGTTACCCCAAAGTTGTGACCTGCCCCAAGATAATTTCTAACAGTGCAAACACTTTGACTGGCACACGGTACTACTAAAGTCAAAAGAACGCCATGACATAAAATTGTGCGCCCAGAAATACATTACACAAAATATATCACAATAGATTATTAAGTAAGTGCACATGCTGCCCCGATTGTACAATTTTTTTTTTTTTTTTTCTTTTTGGTTTTTACATTTTTCTATTTTTACACTTAAATTTTTTTTTTTTTTTTTTTTTTTTTTGTAACATTGCTCGAGGACAGCCGAACCTTACTCATATACAGGGCAAAGGAGAAAATATTAAAAAAAAAATTTTTGACCGCCTGCTCAACAGCTTCAGGGCCCAATATTTTCTTACCCCCCATAACTTTTTTTTTTTTTTTACCCTAATATTTCCCACTGAAAGCACCCTTTCGAAAATATTAAGATTACTAGTTATACTACAAAAAAAAGAATGATATGCAAAAAATCTACTAACAAATATACAACTATTTACAAAAAAAAAAAAATTATATTTACAAATTTCGCCTATTTCTAGGGCGAAGGTTATAAGAGTGAAATGCTATTGGTACTGTGTTATGAGCACCTACCCCCCCTTGTTGAAAACTACTCTCTTCTGCCTCACTCACTGTTGGTGACAAGGCCCTGTGACCACCGAGAGAAGAAAGACTAGCCTGGGACACCTGTGCGCCAACATGCACGCTAGAACTGCCATCCCTGTCCGTAACTGTGCCATAAACCTGGGTTGTGAAACTCTGCAGTTGGTTATCCAGGCTAACCCCCAACAAGGTGTCCTCAATTGCACTAGAGCGAAACACTAGCCGTTTCTTTCTTTTCTCCAACCTCTCCCGTCTACGCAACTCATACCGATCTACAAAAACCTCCTTCTCCCCAGAGTTCTCCACAACAGCAGGAGTTACCCCACTATCCTGTTCAGTACTACCGTCTCTCACAAATTCAGGGAAGACTGGTTTATCAATCATTTTTGTAAGCCTATCCACGTGCACAATTTGGACATTTTTATTGTTGCGCACCTCTTGTATTTCAAAATTAACCTCATTCAGCTTGCGAATCACCCGGAAAGGACCCCTATTGACTTTATTGAATTTCTTACACAACCCCGGTTTTATGGTCGGCGTAAATAGCATGACCAGACTCCCCACTTTTATTTTTTTATTTACAGCAATTTTGCTACGCAACTTTTCCTGCTTGTCCGCAGCCTGCTCTAAGAACCTTTTTGTTTGTGAAAAGACCTGTTGCAATGAGGGAATTAATTGGTCGCAATAGGAGGGGCAATCATTATAGTTCCGAGGAACACTAGTCTCAAGCGCATTATACGGTAGTTTCATGTCCCTACCATGAGTCACAAAAAAGGGAGTCTCATTTATCGTTGAGTGCACACTGGAGCGGAGCGCCAACAATCCAAACTTTAACTTCTCGTCCCAGTCGTTATGGTTACTATTGACTAGATGTGCAAGGGCACTATTCATAGTGGCGTGGTTACGTTCTACTTTCGCATTTGAGCTAGGGTGGAAACTTGTGGTATGTATGTGCCTGATTCCTAATCTCTCATACACCTGCTCGATTGCTTCACTCATATAATTTCTTCCTCGGTCAGTAATTATTTTCTCAGGAGTCCCATGCCTACAAACAAATTCTGCCAATGCGTCAGCTATCGTATCCGATGTTATGTTGGGCACTGCAAAGGCTTCACCCCACTTCGTAAAACTGTCAATGAAGACAATAATAAATTTATTCCCCTTTTCGGTAGTGGGATAGGGCCCACAAATATCCGAATGTATTGTCGAAAAAGGGTACTCTGGGATCTCCAACCTCTGGAGTTCAGCCAACCTCTTGGGTTTATGGGCCCTAAACTCCAGACAAGACTGGCAAGAGGCCACAAGTCTTTTGACATCCGCAAACATCCCCTGCCAATAGTAATTTTCCTTAACACGATGTAGAGTTTTAAAAAAACCTGCATGACACGCCACATTAGATTCATGCGTTAACCTAAAAATAGTGGGAACCAGAGCCTTTGGCACAACTATTTTTTCACCTGCCTCCTTTCTGGACTTTGGACTCACCCTTTTGCACATCAACACCTCATTTTTTACAAAAAAATTATACCCTTTAGGATTGATTGGTAATTCTTTACAAATTCTATTATTTACATATTTACAAAATTGATCATTGCTTTGAGCAAACTGGATATCTTTTAACAACTCGCACCTATCATCAACCTGAATCTCCTGAGTAGCCCTCTCGGACACAAAACAGTTTTCCATACCTTCATTATTGGTAATCTCCATAGAATGTTCAACAAACCTGGACAGAAAATCCGCCACAGAATTGCACTTCCCTTTGATGTATAGAGAAACAAAATCAAATTCGCTAAGGGCACACAACCAACGCGCAATCCTAGAGGTGGGGTCTTTGAGTTTTAAAGCGTGCGTAAGGGCAGCATGGTCAGTGTATATAGTGAATTTCCTATTAAAGACATAACATTTAAAGTACTGCACAGCCCAGACCAAAGCTAGTAACTCCCGCTCTGTCGCTGAATATCTCGATTCCACCTCCTTCAGTTTCCGACTAGCGAAAGCTACCGGGTACGGAAAATTTTCTTCATCTGGTTGGCATAAAACCGCTCCCAGAGCAACAGCTGAGCTGTCTGTGTAAATGATAAAATCTTTGGACATGTCTGGTAATTTTAAAGATGGGATTCTCATTAGTTCATGCTTTAAGTCCTGAAACTCATCCTCAGCCTTTTGTGACCACACGAATTTATTTTTTTCTTTTGTCAGATTAGTGAGTGTAATTGACCTTTTAGAGTAGTCACAAATGTGACGCCTGTAAAAACTTACTGACCCAAGAAAAGACCGAACTTGTTTCCTATTTGAAGGACGTTTGATTTTTTCTATGACTTCCACGTTCTTTTTGGCTGGAAAAATTTCTCCGTCGCTAATTTGGAAACCCAGAAAAGTAATCTCTGATTTAAAGAAATGGCATTTGGCCGGTTTTAGTTTTAGATTGTGTTGCCTTAACCTGTTGAAAACAATTTCTAGCTTTTGAAAGTGTGAATCAATGTCTTTTGATGACACGCAAATGTCATCAATGTAAATTAGGATATTAAGATCTGACAACCCACTCAACACAACGTTCATTAACCTTTGAAATGCAGCGGGGGATGACTTAAGTCCGAATGGACTTCTAGTCCACTGTAAAAGCTTGTCGTGTGTCACAATTGCTGTGAGATGTTGTTGATCGGGAGGAATTTTTTGTTGAAAGAAACCACTGGTGAGGTCCATGGTTGAAAAATACTTGGCCCCAGCCAGCGAGTCAATGGTTTCGGCTATGTTCGGGATTGGATAACTGTCATTAGCAATTTTTTTATTCAATTTTCTGAAATCACACGCCAGACGAAAAGACCCGTCTGCCTTTTTAACCAAAATCACTGGTGACGCGTACTGAGAATTTGACAGTACTAAAATTTTTGCTTCTAGTAGGGTGTTTATTTGTCTATCCAATTCATTCCGCAAATTGTATGGCACTCTGTATGGGGTACATCTAACTGGAGTTTTGTCGTCTAACTTAATGTTGTGGAGAACCGTGTCGCAGCCAGGGAGATCTAGAACTGAAGCCGCAAACACATCAGAGTTGTTTTTTAAAAAATTTTTTACTTAAACTTTTAAATCTAAATCTAAGTGGTCTAATTTGAAATTTGTGTCCCACTCCAGGTTAATGTTTTCTACCTCCCCAATCTCCTCCTCCTCAGCACAATTTACATATTGCTCAGACTGGTCACTAAAAATTTCCTCCATAAAACCGACCTGTGAATTTTTATTTACATGGACAGGAGCTTCATTCAAGTTTAAAATTTTGACCTTAAAGTTGTTAGGAGAATTTTGGCAGATGGTGTGGCTAATCACAGCAGATTCCCCAATAAATTTATGTGGATATATTAAAACATTTTCCGTATTTACACAATTAAAATCTCTAATTTTTACATTAATGATAGTTTCAGAATTTGGGGGTAACACAAGTTTTTGTTTAGTATAAACTGGAATGGATTTTACACTTGAATCAATAAAATTTACACTTTCGCAGTTTTGTGAAAAAATAGGACACTGAAAATTTTCCCCACTAAGCATTTTATCTTTACAATTTATTTGGATTTGAAATTTTAACAACCAAGGCACCCCTAAAATTAGTTGGCAATTTGGTGACATGCAACCCCTAGCAATATTGAAATTATCAGTAAAATACTTATTTCCCAATTTGAATTGCATTTCTACTTTATCCTGAATTGTTACATCCCCCCCCAAAAGAGTTTTTAAATTTACTTGACATGGCACTTTACACAAATTTACATTTCTTAAAATAACATCTGACACAATATTACAGCTCGAGCCTGAGTCAATTAGCCCAAGCCATTTCTCATTATTAAGTTCAATTTCTACGATTGGCAATTTGGAGCCTAAGGTTTTCCAGTTCCCGCCAGTGAATTCCACACTTTCATGATGTCTGTTATTTACATTAGGGTTACCAGCACCCTCCTCACACCTAACCTTCGGTATGGTGAGCGATTCACACTGTCGCACAGGGTCCCCTGCAGTCGCTCTCTCTGACGAGACCCTAACTAGTTTAAATTTTCCTCATCATTAGCTTGTTCATTTGCTCTGTGTTGGTGGCTATTCCTGTCATCTCGAGGTCGCCTGCCGACTCTATTTCTCGTATTTCGACATTCATTTTTGTAATGCCCCTTAATTCCACATGCATAGCAAACTACCTCTTTTTTTGGACGAGGTGGAGGTCTCCTTAAGTTTCTACTCTCCAGCGCCTGCACTTTTGAGCTTAGATTTGCAATTTGTTCAGTAAGGTCCGCGATTAAATTTGTGAGACCTGACACTTGGGAGTTTGATACTTCAGCATGATTGTTAGTACTTTGCGCAGCGCAAGCCATTTCTAGCTGACTGTGACTCTGCTGCGTGTTTTCGAAAAACGGTTGTGTCGCTTTAAAAGCACGTTCTTCTGCTAAAGCAATTTGTTCTAATTCTAACACTGACATAGGGGAGCGAGCTATAACACCTCTTCTAATATTAGGATGGAGGTTCTTAACTAGCATAGCCAAAAGCCACTCCTCCTCCGTTTGAACCCACGCGCTTTCGGGAATTTTCTGTGCTTTTACTACTAATTTTACTTTTTGTTTAGCTTTTACAATAAAGTCCTGCACCGGCATATTTATATTCTGAGAAAAGTTCCAAAAATCACTAAAGACATGATGGAGATCTGGTTTTTCGGTGAACCTGTCTCTTAACAACTTTTCCAATTCTTTATAACTTTTAACATTATGGGCATAGTCCCTAAAAACCTGTTGAGCAGCGCCGGCCAGCCTTTGCTTAACTGCAAAAAAATAATCTTCTTCCTTCCATCCCGCATACTCGGCTAACTCCGTAATTTTGTGGAAAAAGTCAGTAACCGAAAAATTAGGATCCCTACCTGTAAACACTGGGATTAGTGAGAGGTTGTCAATTAAAAATTCCCTACGCCGACCTTTAGTAATTTCAGGATCCTGAGCAATGACCATATTTAGGGCCGATGTCGGGCCATTTGGCTGAGTAGCGTCCTTACTACTGCTATTTTCTACCCCTTTTTCCGGTTTTTCACCCATACTGACAATTATATCAAATGCAAAACACAAAAAAAAAAAAAATTCCTAACAATAGAGAAACTTTTTAGCACTAACTTGACCAGATAATATTTTTAACCCCTTGACCGTCAAGGCCACAGCTAAACCTTCAGTTTCTTTTCAAATTTAAAAAAACACAATTCTTCCTAACCAACTCGATGTTCTAGCCAATACAAATACGGAGCAGAAAACAAGGTTATACAATATAGCAGCATAGAAAACCAAGTGAGAAGAAAAAAAAAATTACTTAAATTGAGTCATAAAATTTACATATAACAAACAGTAAACATGGGTACTAATTTTTATGTCTGTAACATATATCAAATTGATATTGTATTAAAGTCTTGTATTTAAATCATAACAATGTGTTGACACATATCACTTCAATATGTTATTAACCCCTAATGTATTTGGTTTGTAAATATGTGTATAAGCATGTATAAGCAATACAGTAATGATAAAGCATACCAAAATATAAGAAGGATTTTTTTTTTTTTTTTTTTTTTTTTTTTTTTTTGAGAGAAAAACTTTAAATTATTTGCACTTAATAAGTTAACTCTTTTTCCAAATTTTTGGCCTGTAAATCCAGCCATAAGTTGTCTTAAAAGCAACAAAATTTCAAAACCAATGAATTACCAGTCCTAATACTTCCACATTTTTGTCTTACACCGAAAAATAATTTTTAACCACAAAAAATCCTTCTTTGTTATGACTCAATTTTCTACTACACAAGTAACTTAAAATAATGTATATATGAATGTATAAATAAATATGAATATCCACAGAAAATTTCCAGATGTAATATATCAGTTGCTTTTCACAAGGAAACATAGGGTATCACTAAAAAAAAAAAATAATTGCAATTTCTCGGCTGTAAGAAGAATTCTGCAAATCCATTAATTTTATTATTAATTTTTTTTTTTTTTTTTTTTTTTTTTCAAATAGATTTTTTTTTTTTTTTTTTTAAATTTAATTTACCAATATTCCTAAACCACTACAGAAAAATTTCACTGATTACAGTTTCTCTAACAAGAAATTATTCTTTTGCACTTAATTATCACACCTATTGATTACTTTTTTGACAAAATTCTTCTTAACAGCAGAATGTATCCTATACATTTTCATTTTACACACTACATGTAAGCAAATTTTTCCAATTAAAAAAAAAAATAAACAAGTAACTTTTCACCCTTAAATAGAATGTAAATCAAAACAAAAATTTCATGGTCTCACCACAGGGCAAACAGAATGAAAATACATCATCACTCGTCACAACACAGGTCCATACATTTTTCCTCATCAATGTGGCTCCACAAGACATGAGTTAGAAAAAGAGAAACAAAAAAAAAATATTCTGAGTAGACTTGAAAAAAAAATACAAAAGTACACAATAAAATAATTCATTTAGTTAGGAATACCTCTTAAGACAAAGTGCGGTGCCAAAATTACACCGCTAGAGAAACAAATAATTACTCCTGACTACCAAATGGGCACGGCATCAATTATCATAATGATTTCTTATGGTCTTATGATTTATTTGTTAATAAGGTACTATTCAAATTTTAAAATAAAATTCATTGGGTTTAAATTGGTCATTTACTTCAATTTAAAACATAAAATACAGACTTTTCATTTGGCATTAAATAATTTTACAATAATAACATTAAATTGAATTTACTCCCTGCAATAACAATGATTACAATTTACTAATTAAATTTACTTGTTTACTAAAAAAGGACAGGATCGTATAGTTTTTTTTTTTTTTTTTTTTTTTTACAAACAATAAATCTATCATCGCGTTGTGTTCTTAAAAATATCTTTTACTTATTAACTTTCAATCGCAAAACCCTAGGTCAGAAAATGGGTAAAACACTACCCGCAGTCAAGAGTAAATAAAGAAAATAAACTATTTTCTTTGGTGTACTAAATCTTACATGGTTATACAGCATAAGGCAAACAAATACTAGGTAGATTATACATAGAACAATTTTTATTAACTGGGATTCAGAATTACAAAGTCACAAATTCCGTGCTCTAAACATCACTTTTTTTTATCTTAAACAAAACCACTAACAATTTACATAATAAAGACATAAACTGGAAATACCTTGTGGAAAATATAAATGCACAGGATTTCTAATCTATCGTACACAATACAACTCCAGCAATTAATTATTTTCCTTTCTAAGAACAAAAATGGACTTATACAATTAAATAAACGTACTAACTACAAAAGGAAAGGTGAGAGGCATAACTTACATAATTTGGGTTCAATAAGCTGCATCAGTTGAATCATAAGTGGAGGAGATCCCTTTTTCCAAAAGATAATGGAATCCAAGCACAGCGGCCACGAAAATTCGCCTCCGTCATCCCAGATGGCTGTTTTTCTGGTTCTATATCGACTGGACGACCAGTCTCCGCTTCTACTCACTCTTGAATCTATTCAGCAATCGTTTAGCGAGTTGCTTTTTATTTTCACGACACTAGCAGACCTCAAGAGTATCCACACATATCTCCACTTATTCTCTTTCGCCCGCCACTCGTCATCGAGAGGACCAAAAAAAAAACAAACCTCTCGCGAGCTCTTCTCCGCTTCTCTTTTTTCTTGCAAGCTAACCCAACCCAGCCTCCAATCTCTAAACTGTCTCTGTCAACGAACTTCTCTTCTCTTTTTTCAACCGGGCGGGGGAGCAGTTGCCCCCCCCCCTTTGCACTATTCCTGAAACGTCAGCAACCCACTACGCCGAATGACTGCGTAGAAAAACCACGAGGTACAGTTCGTGACTCCTCCCCTGTGATTTTCATATGGTAATTCTTGGGCTCACGTCACAGAACGGGGTGAAAAAGGGAACGCCCAGCTTATCAGCTGTTTTCTTCAGCCATCTGTTTCGAGGTCACGCTTCACTTCGATAAAAAGGGAAAAAAAGAGAAAGGGTTTTTGAATACTAGCTTTCCCTATACAGATGCAATATGCATTCCAGATCGATGGCATTTACAGCTGTTTCCCAAAGCAGCTTAACAAAATGAATGCTTTACTCGTGACACTGGAACAAAGCATCTCATATTTTCTACATACTTTCTAGAATATATTTTGTTTACCCAAATTCCCCCATGGAATTCTTCTCCTGACCACATACACAAAAGATGCCTTCACACTAGGATTATCTATATACAAACTATTCTTATTATTTTCCTAAGCATTTTTACATATTTCTTAACATGTATTTACATTTTTTATTTAATCACCCCACCTGTTAAGCTATTTGTTTAATTGGAAAAGAAAATTTCTTGAAAAGGAGGAAAAAGTTAATCATAGCACAAAAGATTAATTATACATGTTAAATTATTTATTTAATTGCGAAAGATAATTTCTTGAAAAACGAAAAAAGTTAATCACAGCACCAAAAGACTAAATATACGCTGTGATAGTCATATTTCATAACACTCATTTTGAATTGTTAAACATGCTAAATATTCCGTATAGAAAATATATTAAGTAACAAAGCCATTTCCTTCTGGCAAAATTTTCCTTCATTTAAGTATTTGTAATGCCCCACAATTACAACTTCTGAATATACTTACAATCCTTTTAAGTATTTCATATTTACTTGCATTTCCAAAAAATGCATTTGTGATTCTGCTCTGAGACATTTAAGATTAAAACAATTTGTGATAAATTGAAATTTTATTTAAATAATGCACTCAATTTTTATAATATGTATCAGAATAACTAAAATATATTTTATATTAAAAAATAAAATAAAATAAAATAAAATAAAATAAAATAGAAAATAGAAAATTATTTATTTTCTTGATTCATTAAAAAAATGATAATAATCAGTCTATTATTAGTTTTATGTTTTACATTTATGTAGTAATCACTAAAAGTTATAAAAATGTTAATGTTAAAAAATTTTGTTTCGAAAAATCTGGAAAACATTCACCCCTGGCACCGACAAATTTAGAACAAACATTTGCCGCTCATCAACCTATGTGGTTAATCTATACTTGCCAACATACTAATTAATAGTCCGTAGTATTGTTAGCGTCGCCTTCTTTATCACACAAATATCTTTTTAGAACATTTTTCTTCCTATTTAATCCTAATTGCATTTTGAGAATATTACTAAAAAATATGTCTGGTGTGGAAAAAAGGGCGGGACTAACAACACTACAGAATATTAAGTAGGGTGCTGGGAAGTATGGGTTAAACGCTGGAAAGTCAAATTTGTTGGAAATTACATGCGCGTAGCCAGGGGGGGTGCCCTGGGTGCCCGGGCACCCCCTTGCTCACGCACACACATTCAGAATATTTAACAAAAAAAAAAAATTGGAAAAAAAAAAAAAAAAAGATTTGAAGGTTTAAAGAAAAAAAAAAATTGTTATTACTAATACCAATGATTCTATGCAAATAGGAAGACACTTTCTTAAACATGGTGGTAAAATATATTTAAAAGAATAATCTAAATTGTTCATAAATCCAAATTTACTTGCACAATAATTTTTCTTGGTAAACAAAAAAATGAAATGAAATTAGTAGTTTGTTTTTTCTTCGAGGAAATGCAGGAAAAGAGGCGATAAAACGATTTACTTTATTTAAGCTCGTGGCGTTAACAGTTTTTAGTAATTGTTGATTTGAATACATGTCTGATACCATAATAACTTAGTGGGTAAATTTTTTTCGATTACACTGGTCTGTGAAATCGTAC
Source organism: Salticus scenicus (assembly GCA_963930645.1). Lineage (NCBI taxonomy): Eukaryota > Metazoa > Arthropoda > Arachnida > Araneae > Salticidae > Salticus > Salticus scenicus. The sequence goes on from OZ005659.1 coordinate 188,355,602, forward strand.
TTTTCAAATTTTGTATGTACTGCGTTGGGTGTCTCTAATGTGTTTTGATAATCTGAATTCAGAAATAATTACTTTTTTTTCCTATCACGTAAGAAATTTTCACAAAGTAAGGATGAAAATGAGAAGAATTCGTTTAGACGTTATAACAAATTCGAAACAATATATATAAAAAATGAATTGAAATAGACTATTATTTACACATTTTATTTTAAATGTATTTCTTCACATCGAATCTCTCTTTAGAGCATTTTACCTTGTGCAAGGCTTGAGTGTGGGGGGGATTCTCTATGCAGCATGCAACAATATTCTGCTAATATGTTAAAAATGTATGTCTCTGATACCTGATTTTCATTACTTTGATGTCTTGATGAAACAGCTCTCCTTGTTCTTCACTCACATCACCCAAATTTTCAGGGAAATAATTTAGATGGGAGTCGAAAGAAATGGATGTATGTATGGATGGTTGGGTTTTACGTCGCACTAGTGCTGTGCAGATGGGCAATTGGCGACGGTCGTCGAAAGAAAGGGAGCTTTAAGCTCAAACAATTCCTTTTTTTTTTTTTTTTTTTTTTTCAAAACTGTACATGAAGGAAATTTTTAAATAGGTTTTTCTTAGACAGCATCCAAAAATATATCAGTAAAACATATCAACCTGAAGAAAAAAATTTCTTCATCGGCCTGCCTTATTTGCTATTTTTAAAAAATGACAACACTGGAAAGTTCAAATTAGTATTGTAAATCATATCATAAGCAGACTTTTCTTAAAAAGTTTACTGTGGGTGAAAGTTCTTTGGATCATTTTAAAAATATTTTTAATTTAAGCCTTAAATGTTTTAAGAATGCAGGTAGAGTAATCAAACCGAGGATTTTGAAGGATGCAATAGACATTCTTCCCCTTCACAAAAATACATGCCAAACAAAATTGTTTCTAAAACAATTTTCAACTTTTTTAAAGCACCTCAAAAATGGTCGGTCAAGTATACAATATCTTATTTTGGTGACTAAACTGCCACATTTTATTTATTTATATAATTTTTTGCCTTATTTAAAAGCTGTCACTCAAATTTAATAATAATAAAACATTTTATAATCGTTTGCATTACTTTTGAACTTTGGCAAAAGATTTATTGCTGAAAATAAATTATGTATTTATGAACAGACGATTTTGTATTTGTAATTAATAAAGAAAGAAAATTATTAAAAATTAGGCTACAGTGTAAATATTTATTCGGATTCCTTCTTCTTATGCGATTTTATAATACAATTTCCACTTTCCTGAAAATCCTCCATCTGGAGAAGGTCGTGTATAATTCTATTAAAGCTGTATTGAATAACTAAAGAAATGCAAAACTGTTCTGGAATCATGTGCAAAAATGTGAAGGACTTGATAATTATTCCAACCAAAGAAAAATGGAGAGTTTCAAGAGGAAGCTCAAGACAACACAAAAAATACAAACATCAAAGAAAGGTATGCTCAAAATATGCTCCATTATCTAGTCTTTTAATTTTTTAAATAGCAAAGACGTTTATTTGTGTGGGTAGAAAATTTCCGACATTATGTCATGATGATTTTTCGTGCTATTTCATTAATGAATGTTTCTGGATTCGATTATGTATGCAATTTTGAATTGTGATGGTTGCTAGACAATATTTTCGCCTGATGGCCAGTTCACGGTCGGATAGTGAGACATCACATTAGCTTTTTATCTGTCCTCCATTTCGATACATTTACTTTGCAGGGATTTTCAGTGCAATTTTATTGGTATGTGTCCCTTTTAATGTTTTCATTTTACTTTATGCAATTTTTCATGGAATTCTTATGTACAGTGGAAATTTGTAAATTTATTTGGCTAATGGTCAGCTGCTGGTCTGGTCTGTGGCGTGTTTCTACACTTTCCCCAATTCGATACATTTATTTTTGCGACTTTTACACACATCACATTTTTATATTATGGTATACACAACAGTTTATTACAACCTTATTAATAAGTATCATTTTAATTTTACAGCGATCACAACACCCGTTTGTACTATTCTGTTTGAAACTAACATCACAACTAGAACAATACAACAATGTTTTAAAATATAGAAAATAAATGCTATTCATGAATATGGGAACGAATAAAATAATAATTTTAAAAAAGTATATCTACAAGATTGTATTAATTTAATATATATATAAATATATTTAATTAATATATATAGGTTCATAATTTGAAACTAGTAAAATAAAAGAAATGAGATGAGATTATAAATAAACATATCATTATAATTCTACTTTATCACTTTGTATGCGCAATTTAAGTTCCATAGTATAAGTTTTTCCGTAGTTTAGTTTTTAGGCTTTCGTTTATAACTTAAGACTTAAGATTTTTAATTAACCTTTTAACGTTCATTGGTTTCGTACTGAAACCAAATATTGGACACCATTCAATATTTTTTATGCAACATTCTTTCCTTGTTTTAATCAATTTTCAAACTTCTGTTCCTTTTCTGTTAGACGGATAGCAGCAATACTCTGAAAGTCCAAACTTTATCAAATGATACTTCAAAGGAAATTAAATGCACCGATTTACGCTACCGAAACTGCAGTCTGCATTTAACATTTCTTTACATTGGCATTTTTAATGCTGTGTAAATATTGATATATCTGTTCTGCGTCAAGTCCACTGAGCTGAAGTACAACTGGAGGAAATGCTAGACCGGTTTTCGCGTGCCGTTTTTTGAAGGTTTGTCTTCCGAGCGTTGCATATGGCAAAAAGCATTTGATACATTTATATTTCAAAGTAAAATTGTGTTAAGGTTGTCTGTTCGAACAACCATATGCTAAACATGACATTACAATTTTAAATTTTAATTCTTTAAAGATTATAATAGTAATAGACGACCCGACAAATGTTGCTTGCCATGCAAGGCAGGCGAACGATTGCAGAAAAACTAGCACGCACGAACACTGTGTAAAGTATTGGAAGCATTTGCTCTAGTTGTTCTTCAGCTCAGTGGTCAAGTCTAGTTATTTATTCTAAGAGAAAGTTACATAATTTATATGTTAAAATGTACATGTGTTAACTTGTGTACCTTTTATGCATGTGTTAAAACGCACACATGCATACATACGCGCACTATGTTCATAATGTATTCATATTGTAACTTTGTTTAAAATTTGGGCACCCCCCCGCTCGGAAAGCTGGCTACGCCTATGAATTAGTACTAACTTTTTAGGAGAAGACTTCCAACTGTCGTCTTAACCAATGAGAGGGCAGGTTTTCATCGAATCATTAAACGTCTCAAGTTCCAATCTCCCCAAACTTTAACTTATCCCACTTAGTGTATTTTTAACGCTCTCTCTCTCACTTTTTTTTTCTTTTATCTGATGAAGGTTGGTCAAAGTTAGTATCTTTCAAGGTTTTAAACTTTTGTTTTTATTTTATTATTATTTTTTTTTTTTTGTTGTTGTTGTTGTTGTTGGCAACACTTGATTTTAGTTTCGAAATGAGACACATTTTTCGATTTTTTCACAGATTTTTTACTCTTGAAACATGAAGGTGTGTATTTTTAAAGGGTTGATTGATTGCTTACTTCTGAAAGTTGACAGGTGTGAATTTGCTGTTTTTCTGTTGGCAACACTTCATTTTATTTTCGGAATGGGAACTAGTAAAAAAATATCTGTCGTTAACCTATGTTGTCACTTAAACACATACTTGCCAACATACTAATTAATATTCCACAGTATTGTTCGCCCCGCCTACTTTTCCAAACCAATATCTGTTTAGAGTTTTTTACTTCTTATTTAGTCGTATTTGCATTTGGAGAATATTACTCTAAAAATTTACTGGTGTGAAAAAAAGTGTGAGACAATAAACACCACGGAATATTCATTAGGATGTTGGCAAGTATGCTTAACCCTATCGGAAGACAGTAGGGGTTACTTTGTTTTTTTCGCACTGGATAAACTTGATTTTAGTTTCGGAATGGGGACTTGTAATTTTATTTATTTATTTATTTATATCTTATATCGTTAACTTATATCGTCATTTGAACATCTCGTAACGTGCTCAGACTTGTTACAACTTGTTTGTACTTGTTTGTGTCCTTTGACAAATGGCGTGAAAAACTTTGACAAATTTGACTGCACAGGAGTGTTTTTTATAATTTATGTATGCATGCATTTTTTGCATTCTTTACACTTTCGCGATCGCTGACGTAGTTTCATGTCATTTGCAAATTTGTAACTTCACCAGTGGGCGTTTCTTTTACAATGTGTATGTTATTTATTTCTTAAAAATATGCACAATATTCATATTTGTACAATCAATATACTATAGATATAAATACTTTGATTAGAGAGAGTATGATTATAATGCATTTTCATTTATAATATAAATGTGAATTCAATAAATTTTGTTCTGAAAATAATTAACTTGGGAGAATAACGCCCTAAGACGAACCTTACTGTCATAATAGAAAAAAAAACATGCTGTCGCGAAAGTGTTAACTGACTACATTTAAGTATGTAACAGGTGTATTTTTTCGCTTCAAGCATTACATTTTCATTCATTTTAAGTTTTGCCGTATGCTTCCCCTTGATTTACAACACTGTTCGTTTTATCCGAGTTTTCGATTATCCAAGGTACCCTCGGTTCACATGACTTCGGAAAAGCGAGGCTCTACTGTATCTTCTAAACTCAAAAGTAGCTTTGTCACTTTAAATATCTCGTCTTAGTGAGGGTCGGGGTTCTAAAACCATCCAGCTCACCAAAAATTGTGACTCTATCTCCCATAGGATAGCCACGGCCGAGTTGAGTCAGTGATCAGTGAAATTCCTCTTATGTATATATATATATATATATATATATATACATAGATAATAGCAAAATTGTTTATCTGAAAATTACGAATTCAAGGTTGTGTGTACCCTTTAAAATATTAAATAAAAATTATATATAATTTACCTTTTTAAATTTTCAATTATAACACTTGAAAAATTTATTTTATTCGATTTATAAGCTCATTCAATTCATAATTTTGGCTATCGAAATTTTCAGCCTTTTACTAATTGTACCCTTTTAATTCATTTTTAAAAATAAATACACAAGTAGTTAGGAAATTTCAACATCATCATATGAGCAAATTTAAACTTTATTTTTATATAATATAAAGAACATCATTTAAAGATGAATGCAGTGAATTTAAAATCATAAATAAGTATAGTTTATTTTGATATCAATATACAATCTGGTCGAAAACTAAATATACATATATTGTTAAAAGTTATATAAGAGAAAGCATATTTTAAAGAATGTTTACAAATATTGTATATAAAATAATAATAACAATAATGATAAAAGCAAAAGTTAGTGGCTTTGGATGTGTTATAATTTTTCAGTATTCTAGAGATTATATGTTCCAAAAAGTTATTCTGTCACTTAAAAACTTCATAAAATTTTCAATTACAAGAATATGAATAAATCCATTCTAAATGATCAACTTAAATCTAATTAAAAATAAATAAATAATAAAAAATATATATTTATATTTAAAGGTAGAGGGTTTAAATTTGTAACCTCATTCTATATTGTTTGTATGCAAAATAAGTTGAAATAATAAATGTATCATGTAAAATAGTTGATTTCATTAATTATACCTAGTGATACTGTTATTTTGTTTTATATCATAAAACTTGGATTTGTTTGCTTCTGTGTTCGATTTTGTGAGACATTCAGCGGAAAATTTTTGACAGTCCCAGATTTAAGATATTAATTCCTTGTTGCCAAGATTTCCGCAGCCACCACTTTATTAAAATACATTGTTTTCTTATACAAACTTTCAATTCAATTACAGAAATTAGATTTAACTAATTAATTATCGGCCTTACTTTACGTAATCTTCTAAAACAATTGACAACATCTACTTTTCGTCATTCGAAAGAGCCATCAACAAAGACAGCTCTTACTTTTTTAAATAAAAAAAAATTGTACTTCAGAGACAAAGTATTCGTCTGGAGAAGTTTTATACATATTAAATTTTGCTTTTAATTTTTCTGGTATTAAAAGATTTCAATTTATTTATATATTTAAAAGTATAATTAATTACATGTACTGATAAGCTTACTGGCTTTAAACCAATACTCCGTTCTCTTAGAAGGTTAGAAGTTAACATTAATAAGAAAGCACCACAGAACTGGTGTTTTAAAATATTACTTGCAAAATAATGAATAAACACCATAAAATGCAATAATATCGCAACAATTGTTTCGGGTCGAAAGAGCACACGGCAACGCGTTGCCGCCTTGACTGCAGCCAGTGCCTGATTTAAGGCAGGGCATTAGGGGCATGTGCCCTGGGCCCTGACACTGAGGGGGTCTCCAAGAAATTCCATCATACATTTACAAAAACAAAAACCAAAAAAAAAAAAAACTTAAAATAAAAAATTTTCAAATTTTGCTATAGCTATCGTTGTTTTTTTATTTTTTCGTCAATTGATGAAGGTATAACTGCACTGTTATATAAAACAGTGGTATGATCTTTTAACGAAACTATCAGGTCATAGAAAAAATTGCAATATTTTCGCTAAACGCAAATAAAACTGCGTACTACTGATATTGTATTCCAAACTTTTACAGGCTAACTAAGTCCGAGACACGCACCGATAAAATGAAAAGTGGAGAGAATTTTTTGACGTGCAAATAAAAAATATGCGATTTGTTTTGTTTTTTGTAATATTAAAGTATGACGAAAAGTGCCCATTAAACATGAGTGCCCTGGGCCTCCAAATGACTAAATCGGTCCCTGACTGCAGCACTCGTGCTTACTTTGTTCGCCTGGTGGAGGGTCGTGTGCTCTTTCGACACGAAACAATTGTTGTGAGATTATTGTATTTTATGTTGTTTATTCAAAGTTTTAAATTAAAAGTTAGTTTTTTTTTTTTTATTTTGTTGTTGTTCCGATGAAGCAATGGATTTTTATAGCAATTTTGAGTTATTTATGTCAAATTATACTTAATTAAGAGTATTTCGATAATTTCAACAATCCATTTTTTTAACTAAGAGTAAAATACTTAAAAAAGAGCCTGTGGCGGATGCTCTGGGTATGCTAGGCATACGAAAAGTTATTTAGACTTCAAAATAAATTCTTCCAAAAATAAATAAAAATAATAATCAGTTGTTTGCATATTTTCATTATCCATCATCCGGATTTCAAAAACTGTACTGAATGAAATGATCTATTCTGCTGCTACATGAAGTAATTCTGCAATCGCTAGTTCATGTCCGTTCATCGCCATCTACAGCGTTTATATCATGCTACTACTGTGAAACATAACAACCTGAGTAAGGGAAGATTTTTAAGGGACTATCCCTTACAGTAATGTTCTCTTAAGCGTCCCAGTCATGCTGTCCACAGACAACCTGTCTTTGAAATTTGGGGATAGTTAAATGGTTAGGGAATTTCTTATTAGCTTCGGTAGACATTGTTGCATAGTGAGAAGAATGGTTTCTGACTTATGAATCTGATACTTTCAGCTATCGATTTTTACTTAAAAGGTTTGTTCTGTAAAGAACCATAGAAGACGATGAAGGGGGAAAAAAAAGGATGAATTTACAAATTTTTTTCATTCCCATAACTTAAAATTTCATATTACCCATAAGATACCACGATTAGCAAACCATTTCCCAAAGCCCAGAACACTCCTTTTGTTAAATACTTTATATATATAATATATATATATATATATTTATTTAACAGAAAACATTTACACATGTCTGCAACATTTTTCGTCGGTCGAATAACAAAAAAATTGTTTTAGGAAAATAGTGGTTTAAAAAAAAAAAAAAGTAATTGAAGGTAAGAAAATTATACTTTGTGATGTTAATCTTAAAGAAAATTAAACAACGCATAAAAGAGCGCAAATCACAAAAATTTAGAAGTTAGTAAACGGACATTTCGAATCTTCTAAAATTCCATCATCATTTTTGGTAACAATTTAAAAAATATTAAAATATGCAAAAATTTAAGAACTACAAAAAGAAAACTAAAACACATGGAAACTGATTATAGTTATCTATAGGATTTTTTTTTTTTTTTTTTTTTTTTTTTTTTAATAGCTCAAAAATTTTGACTATGCTTTTTTTTTAGCTTACTTATTTTTGAAGTTATTTCACACCTTTCCACCACGCTTACTGAGCAAGATCGGTGTGGTTTAGCTTTCGTTCGTTCTTTTTCTTTTTCTTTCTTTCTTTCTTTCTTTCTTTTCTTTTTAACTTTCTTTAATTTTGTTTTATATTTAAATGCATGTGACTGCGTTCGGCTGCTTATTTACACAGACACACGCAGGGCCTGATTAAGGGGGAAGCTCGCTCTTGACACATTATTTATACTTACACCGTTATGTTTTAACAAATATTTTCCTCCTATAATAAACAGAAAATTTACATTAAAAATTATTTTAAAAGAATTCTGGTGTCTAATAACGGTGAGTAAATTGGATTGTTTTACACCGTTCATTTTTTATAAAAAATATTTCCTCGCCAAAGCGTGGAATTTCTATAACATCAAGTAAAAAATAATTGTAAAAATATTCCGGTATGAGCGAGCTTTCCCCTTAATCAGGCCCTGGACACACGCACGCAAGAAAAAAAAAGTAGATTGGCAACTATGCATCTATTAAAAAAAAATAAAAAAATGCAGTGCATTCGGTTCTTAAAGAAATCAGATAATATTTGCTATCATTGGTACTTATGGAATTCTGAATCATAATAATAAACCTTATCTCCCTTACGTTTTACCGCTTTACTTATAGGACAACCTTCATATATGAAATCAAAGTGAGTTTAACAATGGACACGTTAATTATACATTTTTAGTTAGATAGTTGCTGATACCAGTGATATTTAATTCTTCTTATCCCTCTGCGTCATTTGCACATACTCGTAAGAAAACATCGCATTTTTTATTTTTTTCTATTTTATGATTATGCGGATTTAAATTGAAATTTAAGTTCTTATTAACATAAGATATGCTGCTAGTATTTTAAGTCTTAAAATTTTAAATTGATTAGACTGGTTTAACATCAATATGATAACCACAAATAACGAGAATTTGTACAGAAAATATAGACAAAAATGCATGCTTATTCATACGCACACACACACAAAAATAATAATAATCATAAATAAATAAATAAATAAATAAAAAGGATAAAGTAAAATCTAAGGTAACGTTTTTTATGGAATTTATTACCTACTAATTGTATTTATTACCTACTAATTTACATACTGAAACAGTAACATTATGTTTAAGACTAACACAGTGTGTTAACTATATTACAATATAGAGATTTTGCTTGTTGACAGTTTAATCAGTAAATCTTCTACATTTTCAACTGTATGCGATAACACATAAGAAATTTAACCTGTGAATAATGAAGCCTTTTTTGTTCGAAGTAAAGACCTGCAATCTGACCTGAACCTGTAAAACGAATTTTAAACCAACCCGAAACCCGACAAAAAATTCTTCTTCGACACGAGAACCGACCTGAAGTCGCAATAAAGAATTTTCACGGTACGCATTCGACTTACTTTTGCCCGAACCCGAACCGAAGTCCGAAAACTAAATGAAGAATATTAATTCCTCTAAAAATCATGCAAAACTCTTTAAAATTATAATAGGCTAATTCTTTTTTGTCACACAATTTGTATATTATTTTAAAATGAATTAAAAATGTAAGTACTATTTGTATTAACACTTTCGCGACCGCATGTTTTTATCTTTTCGACAATAAGGTATTTGTGAGAATCGAAGAATTTTCATTCTGTTCATAATATCAAGAAAACAGTTAGACATAGGCTTTTGCTGCCTATATCCTCCAGAAGCAGTTTTACTTATTTATTTATTTATTTTATTATACTTCTGTAATATATTTAAACGACTAATTAAGTTAAATATTATCATATGAATTGATTGACACGCTGAGAAAAAAAAGAAAAAAGCCTGTCTGTTTCAAATTTGAGACAGCGTTACTATGTTTATTTGTGCTCAATATGATTTCCTCTATTTTTTCTTGTACTTTCTTTACACCCTAAAGGAACAAGCTGTAGAAAAAGTACTACTTTTATACCATTGAACATACTCGCATCATATGATCTGAACCATAAATGGCATTTTTAATTTAGAACAGAACCTGTACGAATGAGTCCGCAGCGTAGTTTTGAACATATAAATAGTCTGGTGTAGCTTATTAAATATTCTTCGGTAACAAGAAAGTTTCTTTTATAGTTCTGATCATTTTAACACTTTTGTGACCGACGACGAAGATTCACGTCATTTGAAAATTTGAAACTTCACCAGTAGGCGTTTCTTTTCCAATTTCTATGTAATTTGTTTCCTAAAAATATATAAAATCTTCATGTTTGCACAATCAATATACTATGGATACAAATTCTTTGATGAGAGAGAATATGATTATAATGCCTATCCATTTGTAATATAAATGGGAATACAGAAAATTTTGTTCTGAAAAATTGTAACTTATGAGGATAACGCCATACTTGCCAACATCCAAATTAATATTCCGTAGCATCGTTAGCCCTGCCTTCTTTTTCACACAAGTATTTTTCAGAGTTTTTTTGTCTTATTTAATCGTAATTGCAATGGGAGACTATTACTCTACAAATTTACTTTTGTGAAAAAAAAAAAAAAAAAAAAAAAAAAGGTGGGACTAGCAATACTACGGAATATTAATGAGGACGTTGGGAAGTATGTAACGCCCACTGGTGGACCTTACTGTCAAAAAGAGAAAAAAACACGCGGTGATAAAAGCATAGCTGCCAATATTTTAATTTATTCCGGAGTAATTTTAGCCCCGCCTCTATTTCGTACCACTTATTTTTTAAAAGTAATTTTTTCTTATTTTATCTTATTTTATATATGTATTGAAGAAAAATTTTCTATACATAAAGTGGTACGAAATAAAGGCGAGGCTAAAAGTACTCCGGAATAAATTAAAATATTGGCAGGTATGATAAAAGTGTTAATTTATTGCGAAGCACTTTTAGCCCCGCATTTTTTCGTACCATTTTTTTAATTGAGAAATTTCTTTATTATGTAACCACGATAAAATAAGTAAAACTACACTTAAAGTAAATATGCGCTCCTTAAGGATCTGCTTCACTCACCGTCGCCGGAAGCCGAAGCTGATTTTATTCTATGGGAAATTTTCTTTACAAATAACTGATTAACTAATATATATTTTTAAATTCTGTTTTTACATTCTGAAAATTCCCAACTGTTAAATTGACTGACCTTTTTTTAAATATATATATATATATATATATGTATATATATATATGTATATGTATATATATATATATATATATATATATTATTTTATTATATTTTATGTTGAAGCTTCAAAATACGAATTTGCAATATGTGAAATTTTTCATTTTGCAATTTCAAAATAAAATATTAAAAATTTTTAAAAATGTAAAAAAAAATTAAAAAAGGTTCGTCAATTTAACAGTTGGGAATTTTCTGAATGTGAAAACAGAATTTAAAAATATATATTAGTTAATAGGTTATCTGTAAAAAAGAAATTCCCATAGAATAACATTCGCTCGGGCTTTCGGCGACGGTAAGTGAAGAGGGCCATTAAGCGTTTGCCTTGAAAGCGCCTTAATTGATTTAAACACGTATGCCTGAAAGCATTTTCGCTTATTTAAATAAATAAAAAAAAGATAACGATAATATATATAAGTTCAAGCTCAAAATTCCTCTGAATGCAAGTTCATAACATAAAAAAATTCCTATATTAATCATACTTCTGAACATCTAATTAATATTGCGTAGTCTTGTTAGTCTCACCCTTTTTCTCACACCAGTAAATTTTTAGAGTAATATTCTAAAAATGCAATTACGATGAAATAAGTAGAAAAATACTCTAACGGACACTGGTGTGAAAAAAATAAAGGCTGGGCTAACAATACTACATACTACGGAATATTAATTAGTATGTTGGCAAGTATGTATTAACGACTATAAATCACAAATTCATTTGCATGTACTAGATTTGTCTAACTAAATTTAAAGGGTCAGGTGCCATTGACAGAGAAAAATATTAAAAATAAATGACCATAACTTATGTACAATAATTAAATATATATATATATTACTCGTAAATTTGAAAGGTTTTAAGAATATATTTATGTGTTTAATTTCAGCTTTAAAATATTTCTAGGCTATTTTCTTTCTTTCTTTCTTTTTATAAAAAAAAGCAGAGTGAATTTCTTACACATATTAAAACTTACAAACTTTTAAAATAATTATTTTCCATCTTATTGCATAGATGTCAACATCTTAATTTATTCCGGAGTATTTTTAGCCACACCTTTATTCTATAACACTTATTTTTTAAAAGTTATTATTATTTTTCTTTTTTATCTAAGTTATATGCTCGAGAAAATATTTATATAAATAGAGTGGTGTGAAATAAAGGCGGGGTTAAAAATACTCCGGTTGGTTGGTTGGTTGTAGGATTTTAAGGCCGATTGACTCCTGATGTGTCCTAGGCCTAGAGGGGGAATGCCCTCCGTGGGGGTCTTTCTAAGGGGTCCTAGCCCGTATTTACGCGAGTTTTGGAGGAAACCACGGAAAACTCCGAACGGCTAGGTCGATGAGCGCGACCTGGGATCGAACCCGGCACCTCCCATCTACTAGCTTTGAGCGCAGAACCGCTCGGCCGCTGGTGGGCCTTAAAAATACTCCGGAATAAGTTAAAATGTTGGCATCTATGCCATTATGGTATTTTACTTATTTTATTTGGAGTTCAAGATGTTGAGGATTTTTCCTGTGTATATTTATCAAAAGCCATTTTTACTTCTAAGATTCATGTGTACATATAATTTCTGTTATTTATAGTTTATTTTATTTAAAAAATCAATATTTTAATATATTCAAAAGATATTGAACATTAATTTATAATGGATATAAATTATGTTTTAAAATGCACTTATTGTAAAAATCACACTGTGTGTGTTCTTAATTTTTGCTATTAATGTATATTTGTAGATATTTAATAGATAAAATTACCTCTAAAATTTTTAATATTCAAAATTTATTTCACAACTTTTAAAAATGAATGTATTTTCATTCTTTGAAAAATAATATATTCTTCTAAAATCATAATGCAATACCAAATTCTACAAAATTTCAAATGAATATTCAATAAAATTTATATTAGATTAAGCGCATTATAACGAAGAAAATAAAAGTTTTAATAATTCCACAAAGATTTTGAATATTCTATTATATTTCGATTTGTCAGGCACAGATAGTAAAGCCAATTTCTGAAAATTGACGAAGATGAAATTGTTTATAAAATATTGTGTAGTTTAATTTTATTTATTACAGATGATAATAAAAGCAGAAAATTGGATGCAAATCTGCATGTTTTGCTGTCTGCACAAACAAATAATGATTTTGTGCATTTTCTGTTTCGAATACACTTTAAAAGAAACAATACGAAAGGGATTTAAGAACAGACAATTTTCCTTTATTGCAGTGCCAGAGGGTAAAAGAGCTTGGAATCGAAAAAGTATTTATGTTAAAAAAGAATTATTGCCGATCTATTCATAAAAGATTATTTTCTTATAATTTATTGTGATAAGCATTCTAAAAAGGTTACTAAGTATAATGCTTACAGACATGCTTTTAATCTAATATTTTGATTTTTTTTCTTTGTTAAAGTTAAATTTTAAATTAATTTAAATGAAAAATATCCTGCGGCGTAATTTTGAATTATTTTTCAATTCTTCCTTTAAATTCATCTGATTCAACTAATTGAATAATGTTTAATATTAAAAATTGAATATAATTTACAGAGAAAACTGTAAGGTGTTATGCTTTGTTACTGATGTCATGCAAATATTTTTCTACAGAAATTCTGTATAACAAATGTCTACGATTAAATTAAAAAAATAATTAATAATAATAATAATAAAAATTCGATATAAAACACTGGTAACAAAATCAGTGCCAGAGTGCCACAGTGCCTTTATTGCAGTGCCAGAGGGTAAAAGAGCTTGGAATCGAAAAAGTATTTATGTTAAAAAAGAATTATTGTCGATGTATCCATAAAAGATTATTTCATTATAATTTATTGTGATAAACATTTTAAAAAGGTCACTAAGTATAATGCTTACAGACATGCTTTTAATCTAATATTTGGATTTTTTTCATTGTTAAAGTTATGTAAATAAAACGAATTGTCAGAAGGAAAAATCATTTTTTAAAAATGAATTATTAAATGCGTAAGATCCTGAAATTTAAAATTAATTTAAATGAAAAATATCCTACGGCGTAATTTTGAATTATTTTTGAATTCTTCTTTTGAATTCATCTGACTCAAACTGTTAATTAATGTTTAAACTAAAAAACTGAATATAATTTTCACAGATAACTGTAAGGTGGTCATAGGTGTTTTACCAATATATTACTACAACAATTCTCTATAGTTAAATTCTTCGGTTGAATTATTACTTTTTATTACTTTTAATATTTATTTATTTATTTTTATTTATTATATATATATATATATATATATATATATATATATATATTAATAACTATCACGAAAGCAGTGCCATTGTGCAACATTGAATCTATTGATTTGAAAGAAAAACAGAAAAATAACGTAAATGATATTTAATATGTGTGTGTGTATATATATATATATATATATACACTCCTGCTCAAAAGTTTAGCAAGATTTGGAAATGATCAGATTTTTTTTTTTTTTTCAATTTAAAAACATATTTCTTGATGAAATTTTCGCAAATTTAAAGCACTAGGTCTTCCTTATGATTTTCAGTGAAAACTAGTTCATGACTACATTTAGGGGGCCGGTTAACAAGTTAAGCAAAATCAATAATGTTTGTGTTCACCCTGTATCTTTCAGTGAACGAAATGAACTGTAATTTTAGGATATGTTAATACATACTCAGTTTAATTTGTGGATGAATTTGTGTGAGGATATCATATTAAATAATGGAGATATAAACATTTATTTTAAAACTCGAAAAAAAAAAATTAGCATTTTTTTTAAATTTGTAATATACAGAGTTTTAAACGAAAGTTATTCAATCTTTCAGATAAATTGAAAAAACACTTTTAAAACAATATACTGCAACCGAAATACAAATATCTCACGAAATACTAATATTTAAAAGAAAAACGTTTTTACTGCGCATGTACGAAAGATAATATATATATATATATATATATATATATATATATATATATATACATATATTGCACCGGTTGAAAGCTGAAAATATTGGGTCAAAATTTTTGCTAAAACTGCTTTTGCATGGAGTAAAAATTAAGCAAATTATCCGAAAAAGAACGAGCTAGATTTTAGATATTTTCCAAGAATTGATATTTCTGAAGCGGTTTTTCATATGCCAAGTAATTAATTTAAAGATTCAATTATTTTATCCACTTAGCTAAAGTTCTTTTTTGTGAAAAGCACGTGATCATCTTGCAAATGTTAGTAAATAAACAAAAATATGTTAGAGTTACAAGCTTATAAGGGGTTTTTCACAAAAAGTACATTTGAAGCGTAGTTTAAATAATTTGTCTTTCAAATTAAATACTCGGCATGTGAAAAACTCCTTAAGAAGTTTGAACTCTTTAAAAATATTTAAAATATAGCAAATTTTTTTTTTCAGATAATTTCCTTAATTTTTACTGTATTCAAATGCACTTTTGACAAAAGTTCCCAATATATCTAGCTTTCAACCTATGTAATATACAGGGTGAGTTTGACATAATCTGCCAAACGAAAGGAGGTTATAGAACAGCCCATGGGGAGCATAAAGCACCTTAGAAACCCTGACCTATCTCTAACCGTTTCCGAGTTATGGTATATAGAAGAAAAATCTCTTTTTTTTTTTTCATCCCGTCTGAAAAAACCAAAATTTGTGAGCTTTCTGAAAGACTTACACGCAAAATATGCACATATTTGGAAACAACAGAACGAATCCTATCGAGTGACACCATTTACATCAGGATACCTTAATTTGACGGCGAGCTACAAGAGCTAAAACATTGGCGAAGTTTAAAATCGAGTTGTCACCAAATTTTTTAACCGGATATTCTGCAAACACCATTCAAGCTACGATCGGTCAAACTTACCAAAAACATCTCTATTCTACAAGCTTTAGAATGAGCCCATAATAAACCATATTGGTGTTCCAGTTCAGGCGAAATTTAGCCTTTTGTTTGAAATACATCACTGAAAATTACGTCTGTCGAATTTCGGCAAACTAAACGATGGTGAGTATATGAAACGTATGAAAATTCGTGACTGTCTGCATATGGACTCTTAGTGATATGCAGATGTATTTGATAGCCGATTTAACTATTCAAAGTTTCAAAGTTTCAATGTTGCAGAGTATCTTAATATGCACAATGTAATTAACTGTAAAATGCATTAAGCAGATTTAAATGTGTAAGTGTAGATCTAGAGAAATGCAAGTCATAAATAATGAGGACAAGTTTTAAGAGAGGCTGGAGATTTGGGGCTAGGGGGCTGAAGCTCCCCACCCCCCCCCCCCAAAAAAAATAAAATAATAAAAATAAAAAATAAAATAAAGCATTGGCATTTACAAAACTTGTAATTAAAGGAAGTGCCAGAGTGCCACAGTGCCTTTATTGCAGTGCCAGAGGGTAAAAGAGCTTGGAATCGAAAAAGTATTTATGTTAAAAAAGAATTATTGCCGATCTATTCATAAAAGATTATTTTCTTATAATTTATTGTGATAAGCATTCTAAAAAGGTTACTAAGTATAATGCTTACAGACATGCTTTTAATCTAATATTTGGATTTTTTCATTGTTAAAGTTATGTAAATCAAACGAATTGTCAGAAGGAAAAATCATTTTTTAAAAATGAATTATTAAATGCGTAAGATCCTGAAATTTAAAATTAATTTAAATGAAAAATATCCTACGGCGTAAATTTGAATTATTTTTGAATTCTTCTTTTGAATTCATCTGACTCAAACTGTTAATTAATGTTTAAACTAAAAAACTGAATATAATTTTCACAGATAGCTGTAAGGTGGTCATAGTTGTTATACCAATATATTACTACAACAATTCTCTATAGTTAAACTCTTCGGTTGAATTATTACTTTTTATTACTTTTAATATTTATTTATTTATTTTTATTATATATATATATATATATATATATATATACATATATATATATATATATATATTAATCACTATCACGAAAGCAGTGCCATTGTGCAACATTGAATCTATTGATTTGAAAGAAAAATAGAAAAATAACGTAAATGATATTTAATATGTGTGTGTTTATATATATATATATATATATATATATATATACACTCCTGCTCAAAAGTTTAGCAAGATTTGGAAATGATCAGATTTTTTTTTTTCAATTTAAAAACATATTTCTTGATGAAATTTTCGCAAATTTAAAGCACTAGGTCTTCCTTATGATTTTCAGTGAAAACTAGTTCGTGACTACATTTAGGGGGCCGGTTAACAAGTTCAGCAAAATCAATAATGTTTGTGATCACCCTGTATCTTTCAGTGAACGGAATGAACTGTAATTTTAGGATATGTTAATACATATTTAGTTTAATTTGTGGATGAATTTGTGTGAGGATATCATATGAAATAATGGAGATATAAACATTTATTTTAAAACTCGAAAAAAATAATTAGCATTTTTTAAATTTGTAATATACAGAGTTTTAAACGAAAGTTATTCAATCTTTCAGATAAATTGAAAAAACACTTTTAAAACAATATACTGCAACCGGAATACAAATATCTCACGAAATACTAACATTTAAAAGAAAAACGTTTTTACTGCGCATGTACGAAAGATAATATATATATATCCATATATTGCACCGGTTGAAAGCTGAAAATATTGGGTCAAAATTTTTGTCAAAAGTGCTTTTGCATGGAGTAAAAATTAAGCAAATTATCCGAAAAAGAACGAGCTAGATTTTAGATATTTTCCAAGAATTGATATTTCTGAAGCGGTTTTTCATATGCCGAGTAATTAATTTAACGATTCAATTATTTTATCCACTTAGCAAAAGTTCTTTTTTGTGAAAAGCACGTGATCATCTTGCAAATGTTAGTAAATAAACAAAAATATGTTAGAGTTATAAGCTTATAAGGGGTTTTTCACAAAAAAGTACATTTGAAGCGTAGTTTAAATAATTTGTCTTTCAAATTAAATACTCGGCATGTGAAAAACTCCTTAAGAAGTTTGAACTCTTTAAAAATATTTAAAATATAGCAAATTTTTTTTTCAGATAATTTCCTTAATTTTTACTGTATTCAAATGCACTTTTGACAAAAGTTCCCAATATATCTAGCTTTCAACCTATGTAATATACAGGGTGAGTTTGACATAATCTGTCAAACGAAAGGAGGTTATAGAACAGCCCATGGGGAGCATAAAGCACCTTAGAAACCCTGACCTATCTCTAACCGTTTCCGAGTTATTGTATATAGAAGAAAAATCTCTTTTTTTTTCATCCCGTCTGAAAAAACCAAAATTTGTGAGCTTTCTGAAAGACTTACACGCAAAATATGCACATATTTGGAAACAACAGAACAAATCCTATCGAGTGACACCATTTACATCAGGATACCTTAATTTGACGGCGAGCTACAAGAGCGAAAACATTGGCGAAGTTTAAAATCGAGTTGTTACCAAATTTTTTAACCGGATATTCTGCAAACACCATTCAAGCTACAATCGGTGAAACTTACCAAAAACATCTCTATTCTACAAGCTTTAGAATGAGCCCATAAAAAACCATATTGGTGTTCCAGTTCAGGCGAAATTTAGCCTTTTGTTTGAAATACATCACTGAAAACTACGTCTGTCGAATTTCGGCAAACTAAACGATGGTGAGTATATGGAACGTATGAAAATTCGTGACTGTCTGCATATGGACTCTTAGTGATATGCAGATGTATTTGATAGCCGATTTAACTATTCAAAGTTTCAAAGTTTCGATGTTGCAGAGTATCTTAATATGCACAATGTAATTAACTGTAAAATGCATTAAGCAGATTCAAATGTGTAAGTGTAGATCTAGAGAAATGCAAGTCATAAATAATGAGGACAAGTTTTAAGAGAGGCTGGAGATTTGGGGCTAGGGGGCTGAAGCTCCCCCCCCCCAAAAAAAAAAAATAAAATAAAATAAATAAAAAATAAAATAAAGCATTGGCATTTACAAAACTTGTAATTAAAGGAAGTGCCAGAGTGCCACAGTGCCTTTATTGCAGTGCCAGAGGGTAAAAGAGCTTGGAATCGAAAAAGTATTTATGTTAAAAAAGAATTATTGTCGATGTATCCATAAAAGATTATTTCATTATAATTTATTGTGATAAACATTTTAAAAAGGTCACTAAGTATAATGCTTACAGACATGCTTTTAATCTAATATTTGGATTTTTTTCATTGTTAAAGTTATGTAAATAAAACGAATTGTCAGAAGGAAAAATCATTTTTTAAAAATGAATTATTAAATGCGTAAGATCCTGAAATTTAAAATTAATTTAAATGAAAAATATCCTACGGCGTAATTTTGAATTATTTTTGAATTCTTCTTTTGAATTCATCTGACTCAAACTGTTAATTAATGTTTAAACTAAAAAACTGAATATAATTTTCACAGATAACTGTAAGGTGGTCATAGGTGTTTTACCAATATATTACTACAACAATTCTCTATAGTTAAATTCTTCGGTTGAATTATTACTTTTTATTACTTTTAATATTTATTTATTTATTTTTATTTATTATATATATATATATATATATATATATATATATATATATATATATATTAATAACTATCACGAAAGCAGTGCCATTGTGCAACATTGAATCTATTGATTTGAAAGAAAAACAGAAAAATAACGTAAATGATATTTAATATGTGTGTGTGTATATATATATATATATATATATACACTCCTGCTCAAAAGTTTAGCAAGATTTGGAAATGATCAGATTTTTTTTTTTCAATTTAAAAACATATTTGTTGATGAAATTTTCGCAAATTTAAAGCACTAGGTCTTCCTTATGATTTTCAGTGAAAACTAGTTCGTGACTACATTTAGGGGGCCGGTTAACAAGTTCAGCAAAATCAATAATGTTTGTGATCACCCTGTATCTTTCAGTGAACGGAATGAACTGTAATTTTAGGATATGTTAATACATACTCAGTTTAATTTGTGGATGAATTTGTGTGAGGATATCATATGAAATAATGGAGATATAAACATTTATTTTAAAACTCGAAAAAAAAAATTAGCATTTTTTAAATTTGTAATATACAGAGTTTTAAACGAAAGTTATTCAATCTTTCAGATAAATTGAAAAAACACTTTTAAAACAATATACTGCAACCGGAATACAAATATCTCACGAAATACTAACATTTAAAAGAAAAACGTTTTTACTGCGCATGTACGAAAGATAATATATATATATCCATATATTGCACCGGTTGAAAGCTGAAAATATTGGGTCAAAATTTTTGTCAAAAGTGCTTTTGCATGGAGTAAAAATTAAGCAAATTATCCGAAAAAGAACGAGCTAGATTTTAGATATTTTCCAAGAATTGATATTTCTGAAGCGGTTTTTCATATGCCGAGTAATTAATTTAACGATTCAATTATTTTATCCACTTAGCAAAAGTTCTTTTTTGTGAAAAGCACGTGATCATCTTGCAAATGTTAGTAAATAAACAAAAATATGTTAGAGTTATAAGCTTATAAGGGGTTTTTCACAAAAAAGTACATTTGAAGCGTAGTTTAAATAATTTGTCTTTCAAATTAAATACTCGGCATGTGAAAAACTCCTTAAGAAGTTTGAACTCTTTAAAAATATTTAAAATATAGCAAATTTTTTTTTCAGATAATTTCCTTAATTTTTACTGTATTCAAATGCACTTTTGACAAAAGTTCCCAATATATCTAGCTTTCAACCTATGTAATATACAGGGTGAGTTTGACATAATCTGTCAAACGAAAGGAGGTTATAGAACAGCCCATGGGGAGCATAAAGCACCTTAGAAACCCTGACCTATCTCTAACCGTTTCCGAGTTATGGTATATAGAAGAAAAATCTCTTTTTTTTTCATCCCGTCTGAAAAAACCAAAATTTGTGAGCTTTCTGAAAGACTTACACGCAAAATATGCACATATTTGGAAACAACAGAACAAATCCTATCGAGTGACACCATTTACATCAGGATACCTTAATTTGACGGCGAGCTACAAGAGCGAAAACATTGGCGAAGTTTAAAATCGAGTTGTTACCAAATTTTTTAACCGGATATTCTGCAAACACCATTCAAGCTACAATCGGTCAAACTTACCAAAAACATCTCTATTCTACAAGCTTTAGAATGAGCCCATAAAAAACCATATTGGTGTTCCAGTTCAGGCGAAATTTAGCCTTTTGTTTGAAATACATCACTGAAAACTACGTCTGTCGAATTTCGGCAAACTAAACGATGGTGAGTATATGGAACGTATGAAAATTCGTGACTGTCTGCATATGGACTCTTAGTGATATGCAGATGTATTTGATAGCCGATTTAACTATTCAAAGTTTCAAAGTTTCGATGTTGCAGAGTATCTTAATATGCACAATGTAATTAACTGTAAAATGCATTAAGCAGATTCAAATGTGTAAGTGTAGATCTAGAGAAATGCAAGTCATAAATAATGAGGACAAGTTTTAAGAGAGGCTGGAGATTTGGGGCTAGGGGGCTGAAGCTCCCCACCCCCCACCCCCCCAAAAAAATAAAATAAAATAAATAAAAAATAAAATAAAGCATTGGCATTTACAAAACTTGTAATTAAAGGAAGTGCCAGAGTGCCACAGTGCCTTTATTGCAGTGCCAGAGGGTAAAAGAGCTTGGAATCGAAAAAGTATTTATGTTAAAAAAGAATTATTGTCGATGTATCCATAAAAGATTATTTCATTATAATTTATTGTGATAAACATTTTAAAAAGGTCACTAAGTATAATGCTTACAGACATGCTTTTAATCTAATATTTGGATTTTTTTCAATGTTAAAGTTATGTAAATAAAACGAATTGTCAGAAGGAAAAATCATTTTTTAAAAATGAATTATTAAATGCGTAAGATCCTGAAATTTAAAATTAATTTAAATGAAAAATATCCTACGGCGTAATTTTGAATTATTTTTGAATTCTTCTTTTGAATTCATCTGACTCAAACTGTTAATTAATGTTTAAACTAAAAAACTGAATATAATTTTCATAGATAACTGTTAGGTGGTCATAGTTGTTATACCAATATATTACTACAACAATTCTCTATAGTTAAATTCTTCGGTTGAATTATTACTTTTTATTACTTTTAATATTTATTTATTTATTTTTATTTATTATATATATATATATATATATATATATATATATTAATCACTATCACGAAAGCAGTGCCATTGTGCAACATTGAATCTATTGATTTGAAAGAAAAATAGAAAAATAACGTAAATGATATTTAATATGTGTGTGTATATATATATATGTATATACACTCCTGCTCAAAAGTTTAGCAAGATTTGGAAATGATCAGATTTTTTTTTTTTTCAATTTAAAAACATATTTCTTGATGAAATTTTCGCAAATTTAAAGCACTAGGTCTTCCTTATGATTTTCAGTGAAAACTAGTTCATGACTACATTTAGGGGGCCGGTTAACAAGTTCAGCAAAATCAATAATGTTTGTGATCACCCTGTATCTTTCAGTGAACGAAATGAACTGTAATTTTAGGATACGTTAATACATACTCAGTTTAATTTGTGGATGAATTTCTGTGAGGATATCATATTAAATAATGGAGATATAAACATTTATTTTAAAACTCGAAAAAAAAATTAGCATTTTTTAAATTTGTAATATACAGAGTTTTAAACGAAAGTTATTCAATCTTTCAGATAAATTGAAAAAACACTTTTAAAACAATATACTGCAACCGGAATACAAATATCTCACGAAATACTAACATTTAAAAGAAAAACGTTTTTACTGCGCATGTACGAAAGATAATATATATATATACATATATTGCACCGGTTGAAAGCTGAAAATATTGGTTCAACATTTTTGTCAAAAGTGCTTTTGCATGGAGTAAAAATTAAGCAAGTTATCCGAAAAAGAACGAGCTAGATTTTAGATATTTTCCAAGAATTGATATTTCTGAAGCGGTTTTTCATATGCCGAGTAATTAATTTAACCTTCATACGGTGTTCCCATGTAGCATACACCTAAGGTGTTCGGGTCAAAAAAGACCCATATTATAATTTTCAATTTTTTCGAATTCTAGGCACACGTTATGAATATTGGTAATGTAGATAAAGTAGTTATACAAAATTATAGAAAATGGTAGATCAAATGATAATTTAACCCTTTGCAGTTCAAGGAATTTCTTTTTTGAAATGTTAAATTTTCCACAGAATTTTTGAAAATTTTCTATTATAAAAATGGAAATACAATTTTTTTATGTAATTATCATTTTTTTACCCTTTTCTGTATTTTTATATAGCTTAACCCTTTAGGGGACAAATAACTGCTTTTTTGAAAAGTTGAATTTGCATCATAATATTTGAAAAAAAAATTCTAAATATGGATATGCAATTATTTATTTATCTTTTAATCTACACATTTCTCAATTTGTATAACAGGAATATACTAGAAAATTATGTGTAGGAAATACTGAAAAAATAGAACAATATAGAAAAGAGATTACCTTTTATACACAATTGTTGCACACTTGAATGAAATGTTTCTTACAAGTGAAATGTTCACATTTGAAACATTTTACAGAACTTTTGTTATCAGTCCGTGTGCACAAGTGGCATCTTCCCCTTTTGTTGGTAGTTGATAAACTTCCTGATAGTTCAGGAGCGAGTTCAGTCCGTTCTGAATTTTGAATACTCATCGCTAATTCTCGGGCAGCTCTTGCTCTGGGCAGATGTTTTCGTTTTTCGATTTGTTGAGTAACCAAAGTCATGCCGAGCTTTTCAATGAAGAGCCTCCTTTTGTGAAATGAATTCATCTTCCATGTTGGATTGACTTTTATGAAGAGTACGAATGCATTATATGCAGAAATAGCTAAGATATTGGAAAAAACAATGATGGTTCACCTGTTGGTCTTCCTCCGACAAGAATAGTTAGATACTAGTTTATCTAACGTATCTACTCCTCCTTTTGTGCTGTTATAATCCAGAATGATTTCAGGTTTCTTTGTATCTGTGTCAGCAAGCTTCTTGTCATGATGAAGAGTGCTTTGGAGGACTACGCACTTGCCTCTCTTCGGGACGTACGATACTAGAGTCATGTCCTTCGTGAACGCGAATTTTGAGGAGTACATTGGAGCCTTTTTTAGAAGCAACTGAGGAGGAATTGTTGTCTTATTTTTTCTGATTGTTCCAATCATTGTCAGTTTTTTTTTTTTTCAAAAGAAGCTGTCCAAGGTCATAAGACGTGAAAAAGTTATCACAAGTTACATTGTGACCTTTCAAGCCTTGAACAAGATCGTTAACAACCCTGAGACCTTGGTTTTTTTCTGATGCAGAACCAGGATTCTTTCCAAGGTACGGTTGTATATTCCAAACATAACTGGTAGCGTTATCGCAAAGTAACCAAAATTTTATGCCGCACTTGGCTGGTTTGCTGGGCATGTACTGACGAAATGGGCACTTTCCACGGAAAGCAACTAGCTGCTCATCCACAGTAACGTACATCTTGGGATTATACAACATTGGCAATATTTCCACCCACTTGTCCCAAAGCTCTCTTATGGCTGCGAATTTGTCAGTTTCCCTTCTTCTTTGTCGGGTCTGTTTATCATCAAATCGAAGAACCTTCGATATCAGTTTGAATTTTTCTAAGGACATAGTAGCCCTGAATATACTCCGTCCCGTTGTGGCATCCCACAGACTCTCTGTGGACTCATTACGAGATTTATATACACCAGACAGCAGCAACAAGCCAATAAAGGCTTCCAAGTCAGAGTTATTTAAATTCTTCCATCGGTCACCAAATAAATTTTTTCCTTCTATGTTACTATTTTTTAGTATAATATTAACTATTGATGGTGGGAAAAACAACATAAATGCAGAGTATTCATCTTGAATTCTAGACGTAGCATACTTCGTAGGACCTGGAGTCATTCAAAATATTTTCTGCTTTACGCCTACCACCTAAAGCTTGTGGTTCAGATTTCCACTCAATTTTACCATCTTTGCTAACTAAAGTTTCCGTCTGAATTATCGACTGATCAGATTCTTCATCTGTGTTGTTATCGGATGTCTCTTCGCATTCCGAAACATGATCTTCAATTTCTGAAATAACTTCTTCTTCGTCTGACATCGCAAGCCATAACTCATCTATTTCTTCTTTAGTAAGTCCACGATTGGCCATATCATAGACTTTACTGTGTGTCTAACAAAATGCGCAACAAAATGAACTATGAAAAGAACAACGTACTATACGGTAGCAGGAAAGAAAGTGCGGGAAAAAATGCTGCTCTCTGAAACTTACAGTTACTGATGTAGAATCTATCTAGTAGCGCCATCTATTGTGGCTACGGATAACGAAAAATACGTACTAGATAAGAGCGAGGAGACAAATACATTCTCACAGCAATAATAATTGAATAATTTATTGAAAGGTATAGCGCTATCATTGCTTTACCGTAAACAGTCCATTCGGGTCAAAAAAGACCCGAACAAATTATGTGTTACTATTTTTACTACGAAAAAACTACCAGTTGAAAAATTAAAAAAAAGTATGTGCGTATTCACTGCAGCCTTAAAATCAAAGTAACAAAGTATTTTTTAAAAATTCCCAAAAATGTTGGAAATATCTGCGAAATAAATTCGATTTGGGTCAAAAAAGACCCGAACACCCTATGAAGGTTAAAGATTCAATTATTTTATCCACTTAGCAAAAGTTCTTTTTTGTGAAAAGCACGTGATCATCTTGCAAATGTTAGTAAATAAACAAAAATATGTTAGAGTTACAAGCTAATAAGGGGTTTTTCACAAAAAAGTACATTTGAAGCGTAGTTTAAATAATTTGTCTTTCAAATTAAATACTCGGCATGTGAAAAACGCCTTAAGAAGTTTGAACTCTTTAAAAATATTTAAAATATAGCAAATTTTTTTTTCAGATAATTTCCTTAATTTTTACTGTATTCAAATGCACTTTTGACAAAAGTTTCCAATATATCTAGCTTTCAACCTATGTAATATACAGGGTGAGTTTGACATAATCTGCCAAACGAAAGGAGGTTATAGAACAGCCCATGGGGAGCATAAAGAACCTTAGAAACCCTGACCTATCTCTAACCGTTTCCGAGTTATGGTATATAGAAGAAAAATCTCTTTTTTTTTTCATCCCGTCTGAAAAAACCAAAATTTGTGAGCTTTCTGAAAGACTTACACGCAAAATATGCACATATTTGGAAACAACAGAACAAATCCTATCGAGTGACACCATTTACATCAGGATACCTTAATTTGACGGCGAGCTACAAGAGCTAAAACATTGGCGAAGTTTAAAATCGAGTTGTCACCAAATTTTTTAACCAGATATTCTGCAAACACCATTCAAGCTACAATCGGTCAAACTTACCAAAAACATCTCTATTCTACAAGCATTAGAATGAGCCCATAATAAACCATATTGGTGTTCCAGTTCAGGCGAAATTTAGCCTTTTGTTTGAAATACATCACTGAAAATTACGTCTGTCGAATTTCGGCAAACTAAAGGATGGTGAGTATATGGAACGTATGAAAATTCGCGACTGTCTGCATATGGACTCTTAGTGATATGCAGATGTATTTGATAGCCGATTTAACCATTCAAAGTTTCAAAGTTTCAATGTTGCAGAGTACCTTACTATGCACAATGTAATTAACTGTAAAATGCATTAAGCAGATTCAAATGTGTAAGTGTAGATCTAGAGAAATGCAAGTCATAAATAATGAGGACAAGTTTTAAGAGAGGCTGGAGATTTGGGGCTAGGGGGCTGAAGTTCCCCCCCCCCCCAAAAAAAAATTAATAAAAATAAAAAATAAAATAAAGCATTGGCATTTACAAAACTTGTAATTAAAGGAAATCAACTTAAATTCCTATTGGAATGATTGAATAACATTTTCATTAAAATAATTTTAAGTAATTATCTGTCATAGTTCAGTAAATATCAACAATCAAAAACCTCTCAAAAGTATACCTCTATTTAAGAGCCACCTCGTATATGGGTGAATTTTTCGCGCTCCCAAAATTTCTTTTTTTGGTTTTAATACTAATGTACTTCAATTAACCCATTTTATCCCAATTTACTTATTTTGCTCAAATTTGAGAAATATTGTAGTTTTTAAGATTAATTAAATCTAAGTAAACTAAAAGAAAAAAAATGAAAAAAAAAAAAAAAAAGAAAAAAAAAAAAAAAATATATATATATATATATATATATAAATATTAGGGGGACCGGAAAATAATGTTGGTTTGAATTAATAAAATGAAACCGGAAATTTTTGTTTAACAGTGTTTACATGGTACTTTACAAATAACCCATCTTATAAGTTACCTAAGAATATCTTAAATTTTATCCAGGATAAATTTCCGATGTCAGTATTTTAATGCAAAACGGCATTATTTTCCGGTCCCTCTAATATATATCTAAATATTCTGCATAAGAAATCTTTTCCACCTTGTACGCAAGACATTGAAATAAAGAGGATGAAATTTGCACCTATATGTTTTAGTGTTCTCTTCGATAGTGAAAAGTTTTTTCCGAGTATAAAGATTTGCTTTACCTGTATAATACTTCCTTATTTACACGATAATTCTCCAGAAAGAATTTTCAACCGCAAAGAGAAGATAAACCACACCCCGTAATGTAATGATTAAACAAAGATTCCAGATGGAGGAGGAGGGGGAAGTGAGACACATAACACACTACCAGAAGCTTATATATACCATTATATATTCCAGCTGACAAAATATTCGCACCAAGCAAATTCTGATTTCTATTGCTATTTTTTAGCTGTCCTTTAAATAAGACAATGGGATAAAATGAGTTAAATACCCATGTACAATTGCATGTCTCTGCTAAGGGTCAAGTTTTGCGACAGCAGTTAACAGAGCTGTCAACCTAATCCGGCCAATTGTTAGTATCGCTCCATTTTCTACAACATTCATTTCTCAGAGTTTTTTTCTTCCTAATTCATCCCGATTATATTTGAAGAAAATTACTTCAAAAATTAAGTGGTGTAGAAAATGAGCGGTACTAGCAATTTGTCGGATTAGGTTGGCAGCTCTGAGATAATACTGTTTAACTCTTGATGTGAATTGACTACTTTTCGTATGCAACCCCTTTCAAAAAACCCTCTTATTGAAGGCTGTAACATATATATATATATATAATTTTCATACTTTAGTACAGAATTCTGTGTGTTAAATGTGAAATTTATTTATTTATTTATTTTTTTTTTAAACAAATCTGCATAATGCGTACTTGCTAACACAACTCGGAACATTGTTTGCACCCGCCCCTTTTTGTACACCACTTAATTTTTAGAGTAATTCTCTTCAAATACATTTATGATTAAAAAGAAAACGAAAAAAAAAAAAAAAAAAAAAAAAACTAGTGTGAAAAATTTTGTAGAAAAGGGCGGGACTACCAATCATCCGGATTAAATTGGGATGTATGAAAATGTCGGGGATATTACTCTCCAGTTTTGAAATTATAGCAGGTATTTCCTATGAATATGTCGATAGAGAAAAGAAATGTTTAATGAAACTTTATAATTCTTAATGTGCACATTAATAGGTAAAATTCAGGCAAACAAAAGTTAATTTTGTGTTCAACCAATATTCAAGTAATAATTTAAAAAGCTTTTAGAAGTGTAATGTTTAGTTTAAGCAGCAAAATTAAAGTATTATGCATAGTTTTGATTGAAAATTACAAGCTAAATTTATTATTTTTACCAAGTGTTTTCAGTGCGCTTAATAAAGACCCCTACCCCTCATTCATTCAGAAATAATGTGAACTTGAACCATTTGATCTAGTATATTTGAAAATTCCTAGAAACAAATTTAGTGTAAAGAAGCATTTAAAAGTAAAATTAATGACTTTTTACAAAGCAGTATAGATAAATAATGTAAATTTGAATAATTGAATCCATTTCACTCATAATAAATTTTGATTGAATTATGATTTTCTAAACAACTTCTTCTAGAAAAAATTGACTTCTTTAAAGGGCCATTTATTAACATCAGCGTGAATGGCTTTCTTACTGAGGTTCCACTGCATTAAATTTTTAATACTTTCCAACACTTTAATTTAATCCGGAATATTTTCAGCCCCGCCTTTATTTCCCAACATATAATTTATAGAATTATATTCTACAATATATAAATACAATAAAATAAGAAAAATAAATCTTAAAATGAATGTATTATGGAATAAAGATGAGGCTAAAAATGCTCCAGAATAAAATTAATGGTGGGGAACTCTGTACAAAAAAAACTGTGTAAGCACTGTCGGTTTAATCATAGCTGCCAATATTTTAATTTATTCCGGAGTAATTTTAGCCCTGCCTCTATTTCGTACCACTTATTTTTTAAAAGAATTTTTTTCTTATTTTATCGAAGTTATGTATTGAATAAAAATATTCTATAAATAAAGTGGTGCGAAAAAAAGGTGGGCTAAAAGTACTCCGGAATAAATTAAAATATTGGCAGCTATGGGCTTAATTATAGCCACTCTACATATAAAAATATTTCGTATTTTAGGGCTAGAGTTCCAATATCATTAAAACTGTTTAATGAATCAGATTTTTTTGTTTAACAGAAAACACATTTTAAATGATTAAGTAAAATAAAGAGGAACATTACTCTTCACAGGCAGAGGAGTGCATTTACTCTTCACAAATGACCATGAATTTAGCGACCTAACAACCAAATGTGTGTAACAAAAAATGCCACACCATTCGAAAAATTGAATAACAAAGCAATAAAATAATATTCAATAACATTAATAATATTTTACTTTAAAAATTGAAAATTCACGAAAGATCAGAATGCAATTTACATAGTACGTAATATATATATATATATATATATATATATATATATATATTTTTTTTTTTTTTTTTTTACCATAGATACCAATATTTTAATTTATTCCGGAGTCATTTTTGCCCCGCCTTTATTTCGTATCACTTATTTTTTAAAAGTAATTTTGTCTTCTTTTATTAAAGTTATGTATTGAAAAAAAAATCTATAAATAAAGTGGTGCGAAATAAAGGCGGGGTTAAAAGTATTCCGGAATAAATTAAAATATTGGCAGCTATGCTTTATCACGGGTCGTACTCTACACCCTTTTTTCAGGACACTCTCAGAGATAACAAATTTCTGCTTTTTTCACCACCACAAATTTCATGTAGAAATATTTCTGGTATATTTATAGTAATGTGCCATGATTATGCAGGATAGAGATTATTTTATAAATATACTGGTAGCAATAAATTTTAAAATTACTCATTCATGAGAGTGTCCCGAAAAAAGGGCGGAGAGTACGATCCTTAGCTTTACATACTTAAAAGAATGTGACTGTTTCATTATCTTTCCATTTATTTGTAGCAAAACAAATAGCCATACGGTACACATATCAGAATATATTGATTAAACCGTTGTCATTTCTTAAGTTCGCTGATTATGGATTATTCAATATGTTTGTTGTCTCACATATTTTCTATAATAATTTTTTTTATTAAGGTTTCTATTTTATTAAAATACATTCTTTTATTATTCTTAATAGCTGCTATTTTGATCTGTTATGCATGCTTTATCATCTGCA
Organism: Salticus scenicus; assembly: GCA_963930645.1. Taxonomy (NCBI): domain Eukaryota; kingdom Metazoa; phylum Arthropoda; class Arachnida; order Araneae; family Salticidae; genus Salticus; species Salticus scenicus. The sequence goes on from OZ005659.1 coordinate 188,386,583, forward strand.
GAGAAAATGTACCAAATAATATCGAATTATATTTTTTAACGCATTTCCTCCGGGCAAAACTTTCCTTTATTCGAGTATTTATTATGTTCCAGAATTACAGCTTATTAAAATACTTCAAATACTTTTATTTATGCATTTACTCGTGCTTCCTGTTAATACATTTGTGATACTCCAAGACATTTAAGATTAAAACTTCTGTTATTAATTGAAATATAACTTTATTTAACGAACAGAATTCTTAGGATATGCATTAGTATTATTGAAATAAATATTGTGTTTTAAAAAAAGTAATTACAATATTATTTATTTTGTTGGCTGCATTTAAGGAAAAAACATTTAACTACATTATTTCTGCTATTCAAAAGAAAATATAGAACAAAAAAATACACTGTTTATATGTATCGGGTGTCTCATATGTCTGTAGACATTTTAAAATTCACAAAAATTAAAAGCATTTACGCTTTGCAGCGTTTCTAAAATTCCACCTGAATTTTATTATATTACCACCACTATTATCAATAAGTTTGTTTCTTAAATATTTTTGAAAGTTCTAAATAAAGTTACATGTAGAAAAGTATTTTCTAAAAAAAGTGGTAGGAATACAATAAAATGAAGGTTTAACGCCGTTTACGAAAGAGTTATTCTCGTAAAGTGCTAAGCATAATAGCCAAAATTTTCGTCGATAAAGCACACTGTATGTGAGCAAATGACACATCTCCATGAAAAAATATATTTATTTTCTGGTAAATGTGTCAAACATTTAACTTCTATTCTAAGTGTCCGCCATCACCACAAATATACCAGTTTGCAGACAAGTTATAACACATCTAACTGAAGCTTCCATGGACGATTCTTAGCTGAGGTGAAACATCTTTACAAATAACCCTTTATTCACTAACTTAGCATCGTTATTAAAATTGCACGTATTCTACAAGCAGGAGCGATGATAAGAAATGAGCTGTGTGCGTTTTCTAATATCATAAAACTCTAAAAACTATTTTATAGTCGTCTAATATGTCTCTTTTTTGTTACGCACATGTTTAGTGCCCTCTATAGATGAAAAGGTCAACTAATTTTTTCTTTACAAAAGAAAAAAAAAATCCCACTTCACGAAAATAACTTTTTGGCAAACCGCGATAAATTATACCAATCCCTCCATATTTTTTATGAATTTTTAAAATTATCTACAGACTAATGACCCAGCCAGCGTTTAATAAAAGAGTACAGTATTAAAATATTGTTTATTAAGTTTTGTTTTACTTTCAAGTTCCAAAGGTTCAAGAACTTCAAATATATAAAATAAAACTAATTTACGTTTGATTTACTTTCAAGTTCCAAGTACATGTTCAAGAGCTTTAATTATGTAAATAAAAATAAAAATAAACTGTCTTCATTTTCCTTTTTCTGTTGTTTGTATTTTAGAATTTTAAAGCTGTTTTTCTCTTATATTTGATACAGGAAGTTATTTTAAGACGAGATGGATATAACACTTTTTTTTTCTAATTATTTTAAGTAATGCTAAATTCATACTGTTCAATAATACTGAAGCCACTAAGCATTATGATTTTTCATGAATATTTAAATCGCATATCTTTCTAATTTACTGTGTTAAAAAGAGAATAATCTCTCTTTTATGTTTCCTGAATTCACTTTTTTCTCGCAATTTACATTTTTTCTTTTTATAGTTGTTTCATTTTTTGTATGCTTGCAATTGAATCTCAACCTTCGCTTTTCCATTAAAGAATTATTATTATTATTATTATTATTACTATCCCCCATTTACGTTACAGCGAATATAAAAGAAACACAAATTGTGATTTTATATAAAAAAAAAGTGGTTTGATAAATAAAAAAGGAAAAATATAGGAGATGGATTTAATTAATGTAAAAAATAATAATAGTTATCGTCTGCTTGATTGGAGTCGGAAGATCCTTTGCTGATCCGTGCATAAAGAGTTGTATTTAAATTAAGTTTTAAGAATTGTAGAGTTTACTTAAAAGGTAGGGTTAAATTGAAATGCCATACAAATCACCAGTATTTACAATATATCTGGATTCTTTACTATTATTTGAAGAATAATAAACAAACAATTTTCAAATAAATTATATACTATATATATAAGCAAATAAATATTCTGTAAAATCTTACTTGTGGAATATTTCATAATTTTATAAAATATTGATTTAAATTTTGGGGTTGGAGTTGTCATATTTCATTAAGAAATTTATAACCAATCAATTATTTAACTTTGTTTGACAATTTTTTAACGTGTCAAACCAAAAAAATAATTTCAATATTGTCTCCAATGTTATTTAACATTAAACAATTATTCTTCATAGAAGATTAAAATGTAATTGCAGGCTAATCTTTTTTGGAATGTTACTTTAAAAAAATATAAATAAATAAATAATAAAAATAGCAATCATTATTAATTGCTCGCAGTACATACCTTTGAATGTATAATACAAAGATTGCAGCATATAGAAGCTGATATTCAAAATAGCAACTGCTCAGAACCCAGTAATTGGTGTGAAATAGAAAAAAAAAAAAAAAAAAAGAGTAGTAAAAATAATAATTCTTTTCAAAATGTGAATGTTTGATTATCTTTTCAATCAATTATTTGAAAAGCAAATAGGGTAATTCTGTACTCGCATAATAAGACAAGCTCTAAAAATCATCAGTAAATGTAGAATTTGTTTATAATGGATCATTGAAGATTTTTTTTGTGCTGCAAGTATATTTAAAAAGGCTATTTTATAAACGTCTTAATAACATTAATTTTGAATTGTTAAACATGCTAAATATTCCGTATGGAAAATATATTAAGTAACAAAGTCATTTCTTTCTGGCAATATTTTCCTTCATTTAAGTGTTTGTAATGCCCCACAATTACAACATCTGAATATACTTACAATCATTTTAAGTATTTTATATTTACTTGTATTTCCAAAAAATGCATTTGTGATTCTGCTCTGAGACATTTAAGATTAAAACAATTTGTGATAAATTGAAATTTTATTTAAATAATGCACTCAGTTTTTAAATTATGTATCAGAACTACTAAAATATATTTTATATTAAAAAAATGAAATAAAATAAAATAGAAAATAGAAAATAGAAAATTATTTATTTTCTTGATTCATTAAAAAAATGATAATAATCTGTCTATTATTAGTTTTATGTTTTACATTTATGTAGTAATTACTAAAAATTATAAAAATGTTAATGTTAAAAAATTTTGTTTCGAAAAATTTGGAAAACATTTCTCCTGGCACCGGTAAATTTAGAACAAACATTTGCCGCTCATCAACCTATGTGGTTAATCCATACTTGCCAACATACTAATTAATATTCCGTAGTATTGTTAGCGTCGCCTTCTTTATCACACAAGTATCTTTTTAGAGCATTTTCCTTCCTATTTAATCCTAATTGCATTTGGAGAATATTACTAAAAAATATGTCTGGTGTGGAAAAAAGGGCGGGACTAACAACACTACGGAATATTAAGTAGGGTGCTGGGAAGTATGGGTTAAACGCTGGGAAGTCAAATTTGTTTGAAATTAGTACTAACTTTTTAGGAGAAGACTTCCCCCTGTCGTCTTAACCAATGAGAGGGCAGGTTTACATCGAATCATTAAACGTCTCAAGTTCCAATCTCCCCAAACTTTAACTTATCCCACTTAGTGTATTTTTAACGCTCTCTCTCTCACTTTTTTTTTTTTTTTTTTTTTCTTTTATATGATGAAAGTTGGTCAAAGTTAGTATCTTTCAAGGTTTTTAACCTTTTTTTTTTTTTTTTTTTTTTTTGGTTGTTGGCAACACTTGATTTTAGTTTCGAAATGAGACACATTTTTCGATTTTTTCACAGATTTTTTACTCGTGAAACATGAAGGTGTGTATTTTTAAAGGGTTGGTTGATTGTTTACTTCTGAAAGTTGACAGGTGTGAATTTGCTGTTTTTTTGTTGGCAACACTTCATTTTATTTTCGGAATGGGACATAGTAAAAAAATATCTCTCATTAACCTATGTTGTCACTTAAACACATACTTGCCAACATACTAATTAATATTCCACAGTATTATTGGCCCCGCCTACTTTTCCAAACCAATATCTGTTTAGAGTTTTTTACTTCTTATTTAGTCGTATTTGTATTTGGAGAATATTGTGAGACAAACAACACCACGGAATATTAATTAGGATGTTGGCAAGTATGCTTAACCCTATCGGAAGACAGTAGGGGTTACTTTGTTTTTTTCGCACTGGATGAACTTGATTTTAGTTTCGGAATGGGGACTTGTAATTTTATTTATTTATTTATTTATTTATATTTTATATCGTTAACTTATATCGTCATTTGAACATCTCGTAACGTGCTCAGACTTGTTACAACTTGTTTGTACTTGTTTGCGGCCTTTGACAAATGGCGTGAAAACTTTGACAAATTTGACTGTACAGGAGTGTTTTTTATAATTTATGTATGCATGCATTTTTTGCATTCTTTACACTTTCGCGATCGCTGACGTAGTTTCACGTCATTTGTAAATTTGTAACTTCACCAGTGGGCGTTTCTTTTACAATGTGTATGTTATTTATTTCTTAAAAATATGCTAAATATTCATATTTGTACAATCAATATACTATAGATAAAATACTTTGATTAGAGAGAGTATGATTATAATGCATTTTCATTTATAATATAAATGTGAATTCAATAAATTTTGTTCTTAAAATAATTAACTTGGGAGAATAACGCCCTAAGACGAACCTTACTATCATAATAGAAAAAAAACATGCGGTCGCGAAAGTGTTAACTGACTACATTTAAATATGTAACAGATGTATTTTTTCGCTTCAAGCATTACATTTTCATTCATTTTAAGTTTTGCTGTACGATTTTCCTTGATTTACAACAGTGTTCGTTTTATCCGAGTTTTCGATTATCCAAGGTACCATCGGTTCACATGGCTTCGGAAAAGCGAGGCTCTACTGTCAGAGCCTGATTAAGGGGGAAGCACACATTATCTCCGCTCTCACCGGAATATTTTTACATTTATCTTGTACTTCATGTCATAGAAATTCCACGCTTTGACGAAGAAATATTTTTTATAAAAAATGAACGATGTAAAACAATCCAATTTACTACCGTTATTAGACACCAGAATTCTTTTAAAATAACTTTTAATGATAATTTTCTGTTTATTATACGAGGAAAGTATTTGTTAAAAAATAACGGTGTAAGTACAAATAATGTGTGCTTCCCCCTTAATCAGGCTCTGTCTACTGTATCTTCTAAACTCAAAAGTAGCTTTGTCACTTTACATGTCTCGTCTTAGTGAGGGTCAGGGTCCTAAAACCATCCAGCTTACCAAAAAATTATGACTCTATCTCTCATAGGATGGCCAAGGCCGCGTTGAGTCAGTGATCAGTGAAATTTCTCTTATATATATATATATAGATATAGATATAGATATATATAGAGAGAGATAGATAGATAGATAGATAATAGCAAAATTGTTTATCTGAAAATTACGAATTCAAGGTTCTGTGTACCTTTTAAAATATTAAATAAAAATTATATATAATTTACCTTCTTAAAATTTCGATTATAACACTTGAAAAATTTATTTTATTCGATTGATAAGCTCATTCAGTTCATAATTTTGGCTATCGAAATTTCCAGCCCTTTACTAATTGTACCCTTTTAATTCTTTTTTAAAAATAAATACACAAGTAGTAAGAAATTTCAACATCATCATATGAGCAAATTTAAAATTTATTTTTATATAATATAAAGAACATCATTTAAAGATGAATGCAGTGGATTTAAAATTATAAATATGTATAGTTTATTTTGATTTCAATATACAATCTGGTTGAAAACTAAATATACATAGATAGTTAAAATTATATAAGAGAAAGCATATTTTAAAGAATAATGTTTACAAATATTGTATATAAAATAATAATAACAATAATGATAAAAGCAAAAGTTAGTGGCTTTGGATGTGTTATAATTTTTCAGTATTCTAAATATTATATGTTCCAAAAAGTTATTCTATCATTTAAAAACTTCATAAAATTTTCAATTACAAGAATATGAATAAATCCATTCTAAATGATCAACTTAAATCTAATTAAAAATAAACTAGCTGGAACCCGTCGAATTCGAAAATCACTTTATTGACCGTAATGTTTCAAAAACCGTCGCATCATTATTTAAATGTATTTCATGTTAAAACATCTAATATAATTTACGACATTTCACTTAAAAAAAGAAAGTGGGAAAAAATGCTTATAAATAGAAATACTATATATGACATCACTTTCTACAAAGTAATGTCAATGTGACGTCAAACTGACTTCAAATAAACAGATGCTATCTTTTATTTTCTATTTCGTTTAATACTAAGACTATATGTTAGCTGACCCGTCCGGCGTTGCCCAGGCCCTTGATACATTAAATGAACCTTAAATTTGTATTATTTTATACCTTTAACTCGATATTGTTTGAATTTCTGTTTTTAAATGAAAGCATCACGAAAAATATAATCATCTGTAACAAAACAATTACCTCGATCCGAACGAAACTCTGCCTTGTGACCTCGGAGCTTGCAGCAGCGCATACACGGCGCTAACAACATAAAAAAATTCCCAAAAATTAACCTGGAATCGAACGAACCAGCCCGGCAATGCCTGGGCCCGTGATAATAACCCTAAATGAACCTTAAATTTGTTAGATTTTATATCTTTAACTGGAATTTGTTTGAAATTCTATTTTTAAATAAAAGCATTGCAAAAAAAAAAAATAATAATAATAATAATAATAATAATAATCAGCTGTAACAAAAAATAATTACCTCGAACCGAACGAAACTCTGCCTTGTGACCCCGGTGCCTACGGCAGTGCATACGCGGGCCGCTAACAACATTAAAAAAAATCCCAAAAATTAAACTGGAACCGAACGAACCCGCCCGGCAATGCCCGGGCCCTTGATAATAACCTTAAATGAACCTTAAATTTGTATGGTTTTATATCTTTAACTCGATTTTCTTTGAATTTCTATTTTTAAATGAAAACATCACAAAATAAATAATCATCTGTAACAAAAAAAAAATTACCTCAAACCGAACGGAACTCGGGTTCGTGACCCAGTGCCTGCGGCACGTATATGCAGGCCGCTAATAACATGGAAAAATTCTCAAAAATTAACCTCGAACCGAACAAACCTCTGACTCGTGTTACCGCTGCCTGTGGCAGCGGCACCGTATAGCAGGCATGCTACGCACGCGCTGCAAAATCCACCTTCCTCCACCAGGGAGCGCAGTATGTTGTCCACGAACATCACCAATCGCCTTGAATTTCCAGGACCTTTCAAATAAGGTGTCACATGGTGGTGTCAACTGCAAAATCCTTAAGTTACACTTTCCACCGCCAGGGGGCGCAGCGTATTCTACATAAACACCAACGGTCAGGAAATATCAAGACCTTTAAAATAAGTTGTAACATGATAGGGTCTACTGCAAAATCACCTAGTTCCATTTTTAACCACCAGGGGGCGCACTATATTGTATACAACCATCCCCAATCAACATGAAATTTCAAGACCTCTATCAACAATCGCCTTGAATTTCCAAGAACTTTCAAATAAAATGTCACATGGTGGTGTCAACTGCAAAATCCTTTAGTTGCACTTTCCACCAGCAGGGGGCACAGTGTGTTCTGTACGAAGATCACCAACCGTGAGGAAATACCAAGACCTTTAAAATAAGGTGCAACATGATATGGTCTACAGCAAAATCACTTAGTTCCATTTTTCACCACCAGGGGTCGCACTATGCTGTATACAAACATCCCCAATCGACATGAAATTTCAAGACCTTTAAAATGAGGTGCTACATGTGTGGGTCTAGAACGGATTTCCCTCTCAAACTAATTGCCCCCCTTTCTCCCCCTTTCCCTTCCCCTTCAAATCTACTTTCCCTCTTTCCCCCCCCCCCCTTTAAAATCGAAAATTCCAAATTCGCAGATATATATTTTTTAGTATTCGACTCTAGTCCCCATATGTGCAATTTCTTCACCGTGAAGTAATTTGAAGCTTAGTTAAGCTCGTAAACGTGATTTTAACCCAGGTTTCTCACCCGTTTCCCCCGGGGGAGAAACGGTTTCCTCCCCGGGGGGGGGGGGAAACCGCTCGACTTTTTTTTATTTTTCTCTTCTCATAGCACATCTACAGACCAAGACTTTTTTTTAGACACCTCAACCAAATTTTTACACCAAGTAGTTCTCTCAATATAGTGGAGACAGACGAAAACATGTTTCAGATTAATATATAGATAAATAATAAAAAATATATATTTATATTTAAAGGTAGAGGGTTTAAATTTGTAACCTCATTCTATATTGTTTGTATGCAAGATAAGTTGAAATAATGAATGTGTCATGTAAAATAGTTGATTTCATTAATTATACCCAGTGATACTGTTATTTTCTTTTACATTATAAAACATGGATTTGTTTGCTTCTGTGTTCGATTTTGTGAGACATTCAGCGGAAAATTTTTGACAGTCCCAGATTTAAGATATTAATTCCTTGTTGCCAAGATTTCCGCAGTTACCACTTTATTAAAATACATTGTTTTCTTATACAAACTTTCAATTCAATTACAGAAAATAGATTTAACTAATTAATTAACGGCCATACTTTATGTAATCTTCTAAACAATTACTAACTACTTTTCTTCGTTCGATAGAGCCATCAACAAAGACAACTCTTACTTTTTTAAATAAGAAGAAACATGTTCAAGGAGCAATTATGCGTCTACAGAAGTTTTATAGATACTAAGTTTTGCTTTTAATTTTTCTGGTATTAAAAGATTTCAATTTATTTATATATTTAAAATTACAATTAATGCCATGTACTGATAAGCTTACTGGCTTTAAACCAATACTCCGTCCTCCTAGAAGGTTAGAAGTTAACATTAATAAGAAAGCACCACAGAACTGGTGTTTTAAAATACTAGTGGATCTGCAGGTCAGGAGCCTCAACGTCCTATTCGCATCAGACATTTTTCAATAGGTCATTTTTATTTATTTCTTATTATATAATAGTATATATTGATTCGATCGACATATTACCATAATCAGATACATTCCTGAGGGAGGCTGCCGCCCCCCTCAACCCCCCGCTGTATCTCTCTTTCTATACCTATTTGTATATCATATAAAGTGTTACGGAATTGTAAATAATTGCATTTATTTTTCTATAAATTTTTTCAAAGAGGCTTAGTAAGTCGATAAAATGCTAATTTTGTGCATTTCTAGTCGTTTTAGCGTTAAAATAGCCTAATTTTCCTTTAAAAACGAATTGAAAAGCTCCAATAAGGGAAGAAATGGATTTGGCGCCAAATTTGGCGACTGTTTCTCTCTTTGGCGATTTTTTTTTGGCGACCTTGGCGAGAAAATCCTTAACCCATTCATGGTCACGCCATTTTTAATTTTTTCGCTTCGAAGCCATTTTAGTGGGATGTGTTTTATATATTTTTAAGTCATTAAGTACTAATAATATTACAAATTTATCAGGGATACTGAGAAACTGATTGTTTTCTATTTAGCAAATTCGTAGCAATGAATAAATGATTCAGAAGTAAAACACTCTGACCTTGTATACACGTTTATGACCATGAAAGGGTTAATAGGGATATACCAAATATGGAAGCTCTAATCTCATAGGCTGATGAGATACGATAATTTTCCAGAACAGTCTGTGTTCGATAGAATAGTATAAAAGGAGCATTTTTTTAGCCAAGGCTTCCAATCTCAGATCTGTGTCGGTTTCGTCAAATGCTTGCTTTGCTTTGAGCCTCTTTGAATGAGACTTGCTTTATGCTAAACAGTTTGTAAAGTTGTTTTGCTGTTAACGGCTGTTGTTTAAACTACGTTTACTGGTTGAATTGAAGCTGATACTTGGTTTATAGACCTGTATTCTTTCTGTGAATAAATCACTGAATTTTTGCAAGTTTCGCCTTTCATTCTTGGACAACTTACAAACCCCCAAGTGCGCAACAATATGCATTCTTATTAAACGACGGTCTCGTATTATTTCCCGGAAATTCATAAATACCGAATTTCATACAAAAAAAATTACATAGCATATCGGAAATATTTTGCGTAACCTTTAAACTAATTATCAATTTTATGCCCACAATTTTCAACATGAAAACAGGCTTTTAAAATTCTAATAAAATTTCATTATATTTGATGGGGTGTAACCATGTTAAAATACACTTTTAAGAAATACCGACTATGCACCATAAAAGTACGAAATTCCTTTATGTATCCCGGAAAAGTAGCCACAGTCATTATAAACGCCAATAATAAGAATAAATCTAATTAATTATAACTCATTAATCTTTCAAACTAATTTGACATCATTCGGATGATTACAGTACATACTCGGAATTATTTTGTGTGGTCCCATAAGTTATTTAGTCTATACATAACCTTTTTTTAGAGTAAACATGATTTTAAGTATCTTTATAATGTATGTTAACTTTATTAAGTTCAATTCAGCATAAACGCATTAAAGTGCGCGCTTAAATTAAAAATTCGTCCATAGGCTCTAATGTTACGAAATTCTTTCGTGTGTCTTTGTAAACGAACCATAAACATTGTATACACCAGTAAAAACAATTCAGCTTATTTTGCGTTTAAAATTAATAATTGTTCCAAATTTAACATCGTTTGGATGACTAAGTGACATTGTCAGAACACTTTTGTAAGGTCCTGTACATTAATTAGAAAGCTTAAGAGCACATATTTTCTTCAAGCAACATAAGTTTAAGCATCTTACTCACGTACTCTAGTTTCATTTTCTTCATTGCAAAGTAACGATATTAAAATGCGTTTAAACGAAATTCACCCCATACGCCGTAATGTTAAGAATTTTGGCGTGTCCCTGTACACAGTTTATAAAAAATATAGCAATAAAGATTATACAGCTACTTATATGGAAAGCTGGAATGTGTGCGCCAATTTGCAAGTCAACCGAAGGATTTTTGCGGCCGCTATTGCGGTACATACAAATTCTTCCCATAGGCCGTAAGGATAAGAAAAATTTTGGCGTGTCCCTGTACACGAACAACAAAGGGAATACACACCTAACACTATACAGCTAATTCCGTTGGGCTCGTGAATATGTGTACCAAATTGTAAGTCTATAGCGTTATTTTGGGGCCGCTATCGCGGTACATACAAGTTCTTCCCATAGGCCGTAATGATAAAAAAAAACTTTGGAGTGTCCCTGTACACGAACTCCAAATGGTATGCACACCCAAAACTATACAGCTAATTTCGTGGGGATCATGAACATGTGTACAAAGTTTCAAGTCAATAGCGTGTTTTTTACGGCTGCTATCGCACGACAGACAGACAGACAGACGGACGGACCGACGGAACCCAAAATCCTTTTGAGTCTCAACAGAGGGCCTCCACTAACGTTTCGGCAAAAATTGAAGTCAATAGCTTGATTTTTGCGGCAGCTATCGCGGTACATACAGATTCTTCCCATAGGCCGTAATGATAGAAAATCTTTGGCGTGTCCCTGTACACGAACTACAAATGGAATACACACCTAAAACTATACAGCTGATTCCGTTGGGCTTATGAACATGTGTACCAAATTGCAAGTCAATAGCGTGATTTTTGTGGCCGCTATCGCGGAACATACAAATTCCTCTCACAGGCCGTAATGATAAGAAAAACTTTGGCGTGTCCCTGTACACGAATTACAACTGGAATACACACCCAAAACTATACAGCTGATTTCGTGGGGCACATGAACACGTGTACCAAATTGCAAGTCAAATGCGTGATTTTTGTGGCCGCTATCGTGATACATACAAATTCCTCCCATAGGCCGTAATGATAAGAAAAACTTTGGCGTGTCCCTGTATACGAACTACAAATGGAGTACATACAAAAAACTATACAGCTGATTTCGTGGGGCTCATGAACACGTGTACCAAATTTCAAGTCAATAGCGCTATTTTTGCGGCCGCTATCGCGCGACAGACAGACACAGCCCAAAACCGTTTTCAGTCTCAATGTAGGGCCTCCACTGACGTTTCGGCAATTACTTGCAAAACTTTGAATAAACACCATAAAATGCAATAATATCGCAACAATTGTTTCGGGTCGAAAGAGCACACGGCAACGCGTTGCCGCCTTGACTGCAGCACTCGTGCTTACTTTGTTCGCTTGGTGAAGGGTCGTATGCTCTTTCGACACGAAATAATTGTTGTGAGATTATTGTATTTTATGGTGTTTATTCAAAATTTTAAATTAAAAATTAGTTTTTTTTTTGTTGTTGTTCCGATGAAGAAATGAATTTTTATAGCAATTTTGAGTTATTTATGTCAAATTATACTTAATTAAGAGTATTTCGTAATTTCAACAATCCATTTTTTAACTAAGAGTAAAATGCTTAAAAAGGAGCCTGAGGCGGATGCTCTGGGTATGCTAGGTATACGAAAAGTTATATAGACTTCAAAATAAATTGTTTAAATAAATAAATAAATAAATAAATAAATAAAAATAATAATCAGTTGTTCGCATATTTTCATTATCCATCATTCGAATTTCAAAAACTGTACTGAATGAAATGATCTATTCTGCTGCTACATGAAGTAATTATGCAATCGCTAGTTCATATCCGTTCATCGCCATCTACAGCGTTTATATCATGCTACTACTGTGAAAAATAACAAACTGAGTAAAAGAAGATTTTTAAGGGACTATCCCTTACAGTAATGTTCTCTTAAGCGTCCCAGTCATCCTGTCCACAGACAACCTGTCTTTGAAATTTGGGGATAGTTAAATGGTTAGGGAATTTCTTATTAGCTTCGGTAGACATTGTTGCATAGTGAGAAGAATGGCTTCTGACTTATGAATCTGATACTTTCAGCTATCGATTTTTACTTAACCCTTTGCGGCGAAAGACAATTTGAAACATTTAAATTATACTGCCACCGAAATTCATGAACTAAACTAAACTAAAAGAAATTTTAAATTTTAAGGTTTAAAAAACCAGCCTTTTCTGATATGATATAAACGTGAATTTTTGCTAAAATATTTCCGGGATGAATTTTTGCAGCTGGATCTTAAATTTTGCGTCCTCCTGGCGAGGACACCGCGCGTTAAAGGGTTAAAAGGTTCGTTCTGTAAAGAACCACAGAAGAAGATGAAGGGGGGGGGGGGGGGGAAAGGATGAATTTACAAAATTTTATCATTCCCATAACTTAAAATTTCATATTACCCATAAGATACCCCGATTAGCAAACCACTTCCCAGAGCCGAGAACAATCCTTTTGTTAAATACTTTATATATATATATATATATATATATATATATATATATATATTTAACAGAAAACATTTACACATGTTTGCAACATTTTTTGTCGGTCGAATAAGAAAAAAATTGTTTTAGGAAAATAGTGGTTTAAAAAAAAGTAATTGAAGGTAAGAAAATTATACTTTGTGATGTTAATCTAAAAGAAAATTAAACAACGCATAAAAGATCACAAATCACAAAAATTTAGAAGTTAGTAAACGGACATTTCGAATCTTCTAAAATTCCACCATCATTTTTTCAGGCATGGAACACGGGCGCAGAATTCATACCGGAATCTGTTTAAGAAATTTCTCTACCTATAATAACGTTCATTTAAGTAGTTGACAATTTTCTTACATTGATAGTGGTATTAATTCTGCGCCCGTGTTCCAACCCTGTTTTTTGTAACAATTTAAAAAATATTAAAAATATGAAAAAATTTAAGAACTACAAAAAGAAAACTAAAACACCTGGAAACTGATTATGGTTATCTATAGGATTTTTTTTTTTTTTTAATAGCTCAAAAATTTTGACTATGCTTTTTTTTTTTTTTTTTTTTTTTTTAGCTTTTTTATTTTTGAGGTTATTTCACACCTTTCCACCACGCTCACTGAGCAAGATCGGTGTGGTTTAGCTTTCGTTCTTTCTTTTTCTTTTTCGTTCTTTCTTTCTTTCTTTTTTTTTTTTTTTTTTTTTTCGTTCTTTCACTTTTCATGTTTTAACATAATAATAATAATAATAATAATAATACGCACTGATAATGGAATTTTAGAAGTTCTGAAACGGCCATTTGCTGATTTTGAATTTCTCTAATTTGTGCTATTTTTAACTTTGTTTAATTTTCTTTTATATTTAAATGCATCCGACTGCGCTCGGCTGTTCTTTCACACACACACACGCGCACGAAAAAAAAAAAAAAAAATAAAAAAAAAAATAAATAAATAAAGAAAAAAAAAAGTAGATTGGCAACTATGCATCTATTTAAAAAAAATAATAATGCAGTGCATTCGGTTCTTAACGAACTCAGATAATATTTGCTATCATTGGTACTTATGCAATTCTGAATCAGAATAATGCACCTTATCTCCCTTATGTTTTACCGCTTTACTTGTAGAACAACCTTTATATATGAAATCAAAGTGGGTTTAACAAACGATACGTTAACCATACGTTTTTCGTTAGATAGTTGCTATTACCAGTGATATTTAATTCTTCTTATCCCTCTGCATCATTTGTCTATACTCGTAAGAAAACATCGACTTTTCTATTTTTCTATTTTACGATTATGCGGATTTAAAGTGAAACTTAAGTTCTTATTAACATAAGATATGATGCTTGTATTTCAAGTCTTAAAATTTTAAATTGATTAGACTGATTTAACAATAATATTTTACTACAAATAACGAGAATTTGTACGAAAAATATTTACAAAAATGCACGTTTATTCACACGCACACACACACACACACACACAAAAAATAATAATAATAATAATAATAATAAATAAATAAAAAGGATAAAGTAAAATCTAAGGTAACGTTTTGTATGGAATTCATTACTTGCTAATTGTAATATATTAGACTAACACATTAGTGTGATAACTATATTACAAAATAAAGATTTTCCTTGTTGACAGTTTAATCAGCAAATCTATTACATCTTCAGAGCTGCCAACCTAATCCGGCAAATTGTTACTACCGCCTTTTTTCCTACACCAGTCATTTGTTAGATTTTTTTATTCTTAATTCATCGCAAATATATTTGAAGAAAATTACTTCACAAATTTAGTGGTGTAGAAAAAGGGGCGGTTCTAACAATTTGCCAGATTAGGTTGGCAGGTCTGCATCTTCAACTGTATGCGTTAAAACATAAGGAATTTAACTTGTGAATAATGAAGCCTTTTCGGTTCGAAGTAGAGACCTGCAACCTCACCTGAAACTGTAAAACGAATTTTAAAGCAACCCGAAACCAGACAAAAAAATCTTCTTCGACATGAAAACAGACCTGAAGTCGCAATAAAGAATTTTCACTATCCGCACTCGACTTACTTTTGCCCGAACACGAACCGAAGTCCGAAAACTAAATGAAGAATTATAATTCCTCTAAAAATCATGCAAAATTCTTTAAATTTATATTAGAGTAATTATTTTTTGTCACGCAATTGGTATATTGTTTTTAAGTGAATTAAAAATGTAATTACTATTTGTATTAACACTTACGCGACCGCATGTTTTTGTCTTTACGACTTTAAGGTATTTGTGAGAATCGAAGAATTTTCATTCTGTTCATAATAACAAGAAAACAGTTAGAGATAGTTTTCTGCTGCCAGTATCTCCCAGAAGCAGTTTTACTTATTTATTTATTTTATTATACTACTGTAATATATTTAAATGACTAATTAAGTTAAATATTATCATATGAATTGATTGACACGCTGAGAAAAAAAAGGAAAAGGCATGTCTGTTTCAAAATTAAGACAGCGTTACTATGTTTATTTTTGCTGAATATGATTTCCTCTAATTTTTCTTGTACATCCTTTACACCCTAAAGAAACAAGTTATAGAAAATGTACAATTCTACTTTTTAACCATTAAACATACTCGTATCATATGATCTGAACCATAAATGACATTTTTAATTTAGAACAGAACCTGTACGAATGAGTACTTAGCGTAGTTTTGATCACATACATAGTCTGGTGTACTTATTAAATATTATTCGATAACAAGAAAGTTTCTTTTGTAGTTCTCAACATTTTAACACTTTTGCGACCGATGACGAAGATTCACGTCATTTGAAAATTTGAAACTTCACCGGTAGGCGTTTCTTTTGCAATTTGTATGTAATTTGTTTCCTAAAAATATATAAAATCTTCATGTTTGCACAATCAATATACTATGGATACAAATTCTTTGATTAGAGAGAATATGATTATAATGCCTATCCATTTGTAATATAAATGGGAATACAGAAAATTTTGTTCTGAAAAATTGTAACTTACGAGGAAAACGCCATACTTGCCAACATTCTAATTAATATTCTGTAGCATCGTTAGCACTGCCTTCTTTTTCACACCAGTATATATATATATATATATAGAGTTTTTTTTTGTCTTATTTAATCGTAATTGCAATGGGAGACTTTTACTCTACAAATTCACTTTTGTGAAAAAAAAGGCGGGACTAGCAACACTACGGAATATTAATGAGGACGTTGGGAAGTATGTAACGCCCACTGGTGGACCTTATTCTCAAAAAGAGAAAAAAACATGCGGTGGCAAAAGTGTTAATTTATTGAGAAGCACTTTTAGCCCCGCATTTTTTCGTACCATTTTTTTAATTGAGAAATTTTTTTATTATGTAACTACGATAAAATAAGTAAAACTACACTTGAAGTAAAATTTTTATTAAATAAAGGCGGGGCTTAAAATGCTCCGAAATATATTTAAATGTTGGCAACTCTGTTTTTATGTAAGATTGTGAATTACAGATACACAGCCAAAGTATAGAGGATTCCTCTTTAGTAGAAAAATAAGTCCCCTTTTTATGCATTTTTCTAAATCATTGCGTCTTTTTAAAAGAAGATTTTGCTTAATTGCGTTTCCCTTACATACCTGCTTCACCAGACCCTGATTAAGGGGGAAGCACACATTATCTCCGCTCACACCGGAATATTTTTACAATTATTTTTTACTTCATCTCATAGAAGATCTA
Organism: Salticus scenicus; assembly: GCA_963930645.1. Taxonomy (NCBI): domain Eukaryota; kingdom Metazoa; phylum Arthropoda; class Arachnida; order Araneae; family Salticidae; genus Salticus; species Salticus scenicus. The sequence continues at coordinate 188,403,688 of OZ005659.1, forward strand.
CGCTTTGACGAGGAAATATTTTTTTATAAAAAATGAACGGTGTAAAACAATCCAATTTCCACACCGTTATTAAACACCAGAGTTCTGCAAAAGTAATTTTTAATGAGAATTTTCTGTTTATTATAGGAGGAAAGTATTTGCTAAAAAATAACGGTGTAAGTATAAATAATGTGTGCTTCCCCCTTAATCAGACTCTGCGCATCACTCACCGTCGCCGGAAGCCGAAACTAATGTTATTCTATGGGAAATTTTCTTTACAAATAACTGATTAACTAATACATATTTTGAAATTCTGTTTTTACATTCTGAAAATTCCCAGCTGTTCAATTGACTGACCTTTTTTAAAAAAAATATTTTTTTTTATATTTTATTATATTTTATGTTGAAGCTTCAAAATACGAAATTGCAATATGTAAAAATTTTCATTTTGCAATTTCAAAATAAAATATTAAAAATTTAAAAAATAAATAAATAAATAAAAAAAGTTCGTTAATTTAACAGTTGGGAATTTTCTGAATGTGAAAACAGAATTTAAAAATATGTATTAGTTAATAGGTTATTTGTAAAAAAAAATTTCCCATAGAATAACATTCTCTCGGGCTTTCGGCGACGGTAAGTGAAGAAGGCCATTAAACGTTTGCCTTTAAAGCGCCTGAATTGATTTAAACACGTACGCCTGAAAGCATTTTCGCTTATTTAAATAAATAAAAAAAGATAACAATAATATATATAAGTGCAAGCTCAAAATTCCTCTGAATGCAAGATCATAACATAAAAAAAGTCCTATATTAATCATGCTTCCCAACATCTAATTAATATTGCGTAGTCTTGTTACTCCCACCCTTTTTCTCACGCCAGTAAATTTTTAGAGTAATATTCTACAAATACAGTTACGATGAAATAAGTAGAAAAATACTCTAAAGGACACTGGTGTGAAAAAAATAAAGGCTGGGCTAACAATACTACATACTACGGAATATTAATTAGTATGTTGGCAAGTATGTATTAACGACTATAAATCACAAATTCATTTGCATGTACTAGATTTGTCTAACTAAATTTAAAGGATCAGGTGCCTTTGACAGATAAAAATATTAAAAATAAATGACCATAACTTATGTACAATAATTAAAAAAAAAATATTACTCGTAAATTTGAAAGGTTTTAAGAATGTATTTACGTGTTTAATTTCAGCTTAGAAATATTTCTAGGCTATTTTCTTTCTTTCTTTCTTTTTATAAAAAAAAGCAGAGCGAATTTTTTGCCGATGTATAATCCTGATCACATAATTTCTCCGGCATGGTTTACCAATATTTAATAAATGTTAGCAGATTTTACGTGAAATATAAATATATGAAACGGCGAGTAATTAGCACAACAGTTTTGCAATTACAAACTTAATTACGCCGAACATAATGATATATTATTTTAAATAAATCACCGTAATTTCGGGTAGATATATCGTAGGTTATATAATCCAGTTTTGCACCAGAAATTTCAAATGATAAATAAATTTATATTTGTTCGAGCTCTTGCATGGAAAAAGTATAGATTTCTCTATTAAATAAAATTTCTGGTGGAGAAATGACGCATCTTACCTGCGGGTTATCTACGAGGAATTACTGTAATAATAATAATAAAAAAAAATAATAATAATAATAATAAAAAAATCACAAGAAGAAAGCTTTTTAGCAAAATTAATTTTCGTCATTTTTATTACTGGACATTTTTCCATATGCACTTTTTTTTTTTTTTTGGTTCACATGCAGTATCATTTCCATGTAATCCTGTGCTGAAAGCTGACATTGAGAAAAAATTAGATCTCTTATTTTTTAGAAAAAATATATAATTAAAAAGTACAATTACTGGAACAGTACTGTAACAGGCACATAGCTTTTTTCTTACACATATTAAAAATTACAAACTTCTAAAATAATTATTTTTAATCTTATTGCATAGATGTCAACATCTCAATTTATTCCGGAGTATTTTTAGCCCCACCTTTATTCTATAACACTTATTTTTTAAAAGATATTATTATTTTTCTTTTTTATCAAAGTTATATGCTCGAGAAAATATTTATATAAATAGAGTGGTGTGAAATAAAGGCGGGGTTAAAAATACTCCGGAATAAGTTAAAATGTTGGCATCAATGCCATTATGGTATTTTACTTATTTTATTTGGAGTTCAAGACGTTGATGATTTTTCCTGTGTATATTTATCCAGAGCCATATTATTTCTAAGGTTCATGTGTATATGTAATTTCTCTTATTTATAGTTTGTTTTGTATTTAAAAAATCAATATTTTAATATATTCAAAAGATATTGAACATTAATTTAAAATAGATATAAATTATGTTTTAAAATGTACTTATTGTAAAAATCACAATGTGTGTGTTCTTATTTTTTGCTATTAATGTATATTTGTAGATATTTAATAGATAAAATTACCTCTAAAATTTTTAATATTCAAAATTTATTTCACTACTTTTAAAAATGAATGTATTTTCATTCTTTGCAAAATAATATATTCTTCTAAAATCATAATGCAATACAAAATTCTATAAAATTTCAAATGAATATTCAATAAAATTTATAGAAGATAAAGCGCATTATAACGAAGAAAATAAAAGTTTTAATAATTCCACAAAGATTTTGAATATTCTATTATATTTCGATTTGTCAGGCACAGATAGTAAAGCCAATTTCTGAAAATTGACAAAGATGAAATTGTTTATAAAGTATTGACAAAAAAATGACAAACTCCGAAAAGTTTATACTTATGAACAAAATATTTTGAGATTTTTCTTCAAGAAATTAAACGTAGACAAATTAAGTAAGTTTTAAAAATATTTTATTAAGCACTGCATCGTACATTTTGACAATTATCAGTCGGAATGTTATAGTGATTAGAAATAACGTCTATTATTTATTTGCATGCGTCAAGTAAGATTTAGAAACGGCATACATATCAAAATACTTAGTTACCATGTTTACCGATTTAGGGAAAACTGAACGCTAAAACTCTTGATAAATTACATGAATTTCAAAAATAAACCCTTTGCCAGCCTTAACGTTCTAAAGCGATCTAAATAGTATTGCCAAAATTGGGATCCCTTTTATTCAACTTGTCCCAATAATTTTGAGAAGTGATATGCGATCTATATAATTGATGAATAACTTTTGAAGTAATTAAGCGAATGTTACAGTTAAAATTAAGAAGTGAATATTTAATAAACATGAGTCTCTAAATTTCTTAACACTGACCAGAGGAGTGGAATTAAATTGGACCAGCAAAGGGTTAAATATAGTAAAAGTAACATTGCGAAAATAGACATTGAGTGCTCTGGAAGAAAGGCCTCTGGATAGAAAATTACAACTATTTTTTTTTTTTTTTTCCAATAATGGTTAAAAATGAACCCCAACGTATAATGTTGTCTTTAACTACTTATTCTACTTTAAAATTTCTGAAAAGATGATGTTATTTCCCTATTAACACTTTCACGACCGCTGATGTAGATTCATGTCATTTGAAAATCTGTAACTCCACCAGTGGGCGTTTCTTTCGCAGTTTGTATGTTATTTCTTTCTTGAAAATGTACAAAATATTCATATTTGTACAATCAATATAGTATGGATACAAATACTTTCATTAGAAATAGTTTAATTATAATGTATATACATTTATATTATAAATATGAATATAGAAATTCTTGTTCTGAAATATTGTAACTTGGGAAAATAACACCTAGAGGCGGACCTAGAGGCTGTCCAAAAAAGACGAAAGCATGCGGTCGCGAAAGTGTTAACACTTTCGCATATTAAAAGTGATTATACGAAAATAAGCATTCATTCCTCTGGAAGAAACAGTGGAAAATGACAACTAAGATTTTTTTTTCCACTGATGGTTAAAGATTAACCCTCAACGTATAATTTTGTTATACTTGCCAACCTAACCCGGAAGGTTATTATTTCCCGCCCTTTTTGTGCAACACTTAATTTTTAAAGTAAATCTCTTAAAATATGTTTGCGATTAAATAAGAATAAAAGTACTCTGGAAAATGACTGGTGTGAAAAAATTGGCGAAAGTGGTGGGATTAAAAATCTTCCGGTTTAGGTTGGAAAGTACATTTTGTCCTTAACTAATTGTTCTATTTTCCAATTTCCGAAAAGATATTTTTATTTCTAATAAAATGATCGGAAACTTCCGCAATTAATATTATACATATATTCACTTTTTATTATATTTTCGTGTAAATGTCTCTTTAATATGTACTTATGTACTAGTTTTGAAATGAAATATTTTTTGAGTGTAATACTTAACATCTACATAGCTGGCAGCCAGTGCGTTTCTTTACTACCAGAAATTTTTAACAGATTTTTTTAATAATTTTTTTGCAGTTTTCTGCGATTAAAGAGGATGACTTTTTTTTTTAATAAATAGTAGTGTAAAAAAAAAAAAAAAAAATCGTACAAGTTGACATTTATGACTTTTATATCTGAGATTTGTGATTCACATTTTTTTTTTTTTTTTTTAATAAATTTTTAATTATTTTTTTTTTTTTACAGTTTTCTGCGAATAAAGAGGATGAAATTTTTTATAAAGAAATAGTGGTGTGAAAAAATCGTACAAGTTGACATCTATGACTTACAATTCCCCCCCCCCCCCTTTTTTTTAATAGTTTTTACACGACCACACCTAATTACAAGGTTTCTTCCATAACTGTTTATAAAAAAAGTAAAAAAAAAAAAAAAAACATCGTATAAGTACAGGCCTATATTACGTATTACAGCAAAAATTGTTATCTAAAATTAGTAATTCAAGGTCGCGTGCAGCCTGCTAAATATCAAAAAAGGAATTATGAAATTTATCTTTTCAAAATTTCAGTTATAACACTCATACCCTCCAAAATTTTAATTAATATTTCATAGTATTGTTAGCCCCGCCTTCTTTTTCACAGCAGTATATTTCTACAGTATTTATCTTCTTATTTAATCGCAATTGCATTTGGAGAATATTACTCTAACAATTTACAAAAATTTTCAATTTTTTCCCAGTGACAGCCTTTTATCCTTTTTTAAAAAATAAATAATAAATTAATTAAGAATTTCTAGCATAATCATATGAGTAAACTGAAAATTTATATTTAAACAATGTGAAAAACATCATTTACGAGGAGCCTGGTTCCGAAGCACCTGGGGTCATCACCCTGCATCTTCAGATGACAGAAGTAGAGAACAGATGGAAATTGGGTTCGTGATTAAAAAAAAAAAAAATAAATAAATAAATAAATAAAAAATAAATATTATCAGGAAGGATTGGGGAGGCATGTAGAGGGTGTTAAATAAGCGGCGGTGAAGTTTTGATCTCATGAAAAGAAATACAATATAATGAAAAAGATTAGGGATAATATTACAAACATCGTTTAAAGACAGAAGTAGTGGATTTAAAAATATAAATATGCAGATTTTATTTTCGTTTCAATATAATATTCTGTTCGAAAACTAAATGTAAATAGGGTTAAATTCTTCGGATTAACGGCGCAATTATCACCACTGTTTTGGGATAGTAAACTTTTTAAAGTATTTCTACAATCGCATAAGTGAAAAAATATTTAAAAAATAATAATGTTTACAAATATTGCAAATAAAATAATAATAACAATAATCATAAAAGTAAAAGGTAACAGATTTGAATATGTTACAATTCATCAGTATTCTACAGATTATATGTTCCTAAAAGTTATTCCATCATTTAAAATATCAGTCTACGTTCAGAACACTTTGCAAAAACACAGAATATGGTTTAAATATAAACATTTTTTGTTAAATAAGACTTAAAATTTTGAAAACATATATAATTTTCACAAATATTCCTTAAAATTAAAAAAAAAAAGGTTAATTTGTATAGAAATTAAGCAAAATTTTATATTTACGCCAGATGCTATAAATTCAATTTAACTGAAAATATTTTAAATTCCTTTTTACTGCATATTAGCAGTAAAATAATAACTGCTAATTAATAACTGCCCTTACCTGTGCAATGAACTAAAATGTTTGTGATATTCCTTAAATTCACTGAAATGTATCATATCTCACTGAAAAATACAGAATTTTTCTTTAACAAATTTCATTATTTTACATATAAGCCTGTATAATCATCAAATTTATACATAGGGTTTAACTTTTAGTTCAAAGCATAAAAAGAAATGAATGAAATACTGAAAATTTTTTTTATCAAATTATCTTCAAAGCTTTTGAAGTAATCAGATTTGTCGTAGACACTAATCATTAAAAATATAGTTTTTCAGAAAATGCATTTAAAGATTTTGCTTTTAACAAACACTATATTCTATTCATTTTCTACATTTAAAATTTTCCACGTATGTCACCCCTTCATTAATTTTATAATTAAGTAATTTTGATTAACTTTATAATACCTACTTGCCAACCATCTCATTAATAACCGTACAATTGTTAACGCCCCCTGAAAAAACGCCCCTTTTCTCACACCATTATATTTTTAGAGTTATTCTCTATAAATGTTGTTACGATAAAATAAGACTAAAATTAAGCTAAAAAATTTTTGGTGTGAAAAAAAAGGCGGGTACTAAAAATTGAACGGCTCATAATGAGATGGTTGGCAAGTATGATAGTAAATTATGTGTAATTAAGTAATTTTGATAAATAAATATGTAATCAATTAAGTACTTTTGTGAGGCATAATTAAGTAATTTTGATTTAAGTAACTTAATTGGCTATAACTGCGGTTCTAATTATCGTACAAACAAAAGTAAAGGTGTTTTGGAAACCTAAAAGATTTCTCTATAGAACAGAACAATAAACAGATATTTGAATTTTTCTTCAAAAAAGACAATTTTAACTTTACAAAATTTCCATCATTTTCAAGTACAAGAACGTTTTGCCTAAATACTCCACTAGAAATGATCAACTTAAATCGAATTTAAATAAATAAGTAAGTAAATAAAATATGAATTTCTATTTAACTATTGAGGGTTTAAAATTTCAATCTCATTCTAGATTTTTGCATGCAAGGTAAGTTGAAATAATGAATGCATTAGTCGATTTTTTTTTTTTTTTTCTTTTTTCCTGATTCTTCCTCCAGTCCCAATTATTTTTTACCTAATTAATCGTGCAAACTTATTACTAAAAATTTCGAAAGAAAAATATTGGTGGAAGAATCAAGGCAAAAAATTCGAGTGTCACAACCTGCATTATGTAAAATATTTGATTTCATTAATTACACCAAGTAACACTATTATCTTCTTTTACATCCTAAAATTCGTATTTGTTTGCTTCTGTGTTCGATATTGTGGGACATTCAAATTTAAATTTTTGAGAATCCCAGCTTTAAGATATTAAATGATTGTTGCCAATGTTTTCGAACTTACCATTTGATTGAATTAAAAAATACATTACTTTTTTTAGAAACTTTCAATACAATCATAGAAATTAGATACAAATTACTACACTTTTTAATAGCAACATTAAAATAGAGGACTGTCATAATCATCTGATTTGGACGGACTTACATTTTTCATGAGCCATCAACAAAGACAACTCTTATTTAAAGCAATAACCTCTCAATTTATACATTAATAAGCAAACGCGCAGCAATTTTTTATATATTAAATTTTGATTTTATATTTTCTGGTTTAAATTATCATTTTAACTGCTAAAAACAATTAAAAGTATTATTATTATTATTATTATTATTATTATTATTATATTGTTATTATTTTGTTTGATTGTTTTTTGCTCCGATTTAAGCAATGAAATATTTTTTTTTTATTTTTTTTTTTTTTTTTAATGTAGCAGTTTTGAGTCATTTATGCCAAATTATATTAATTAAGAGTATTTCGATAACTTCAGCAGCATATTTTTTTGACTAACAAGGAGAGGTCACGACATAGAAAATTAAGATCGGGACGAAATTCCGCAAGATTGTAGTATATTATGAGGGTAACAACATATTAAAAAAGTAGGACCCACTATCCACAAAATTTCGAGAAAAAAACATTTAAAGTTTCAGTAATCTTTAAATACAAGTTATTTCGCAAGCGAGCAAGCGCTCCAGTGGTGTTATCCTAAAGCGCGAGTCTGCTAGCCGGACGACTTGGGTTCGAGGCTACCTCGAGAATACATTTTTCCCCCTTTAACTTTTTATGTAATCTAAACTTTTTATTTGTTTTTACTTTATATAATTCAATTCAAAATTTGAAAATTTTAATAAAATATTATTTAATTTTTTTGAATATAAAATAAATAAATTTTTCTATTTTTAATATTTATAACTTAAAAATATAATAAATTTCTATAACTTAAAAAATAAATTTTAGTTTTATTTTAACTGTAAATTAAGGTAAAACTAAAGAAACTGATTTTGATTATTTATCGAAATATTTTATTTTATTTTATTTTATGTATGCTTGAAACAATACTAAATTTTGTTTTTTAAATTAAAAAAAATAATAATACAGAGAAATTATTCTTTTAATTGCATGTAAAATTACTATCCAAATTAAATAATTACTTTTCCAATCAATACAGTTTCTTGAAAAACTACAGTATGCTGTTAAATTATTATAGGTAAAGAAATGTTATCTTTAAGTGTAGATTTTAAATGTTAATGAACATCATTTCTTTTTCGATAACGACTTCCTTTTTTTTTTTTTTTTTTTTTTTTTATCCTTCCTTGCACAAAATAAAATTCCACCTGCCCTTTATTATTAACAAGCTAGAAGCGTTTACGTAATTTATACACATTCAACCAAAATCAGGAAGCTCAAACCAAGATTTAAGTAACACCTGCTAACTATTTTACACTTTGTTTACAGCTTGCTTATTTTTTAATTATTTAAATATTTGTCTGTTTTTCTTTATGTTTCTTATTTAGGGTTTTGTAAAACTAAACTTTATTTTTTAAGTTATAGAAATTTATTGTATTTTTAAGTTATAAATATTAAAAATAGAAAAAGTTATTTTATACTCAAGAAAATTAAATAATTTATTAAAATTTTCAGATTTTAAATTGAATTGTAAAATAAAGTAAAAGCAAATAAAAAGTTTAGATTACGTAATAAGTTAAAGGAAAAAAATAAAAAAAAAAGTAGTCTCGAGGTAGCCTCGAACCCAAGTCGTCCGGCTAGCAGACTCGCGCTTTAGGATCACACCACTGGGGCGCTTGCTCGCTTGCGAAATAACTTGTATTTAAAGATTGTTGAAACTTTAAATGTTTTTTTCTCGAAATTTTGTGGATAGTGGGTCCTACTGCTTTAATATGTTGTTACCCTCATAGTATACTACAATCCTGCGCAATTTCGTCCCGATTTGAATTTTCCATGTCGTGACCTCTCCTTGTAAGAGTATAAATGCCTAAAAAGCAACATGCGTGTCCTCTGAACAAGCTTCAGATTTTTTTACGCCTAACTCTTGCCTCTATAAACTATCAACAGATATGTCTGATCTAAAGGTATACTAGAAAGAGGACTCTGATTCATTATCAATTTAAATGAAGAAAGAACTGAAGAGCAAGCTGTTGGATTCCGTAAAAATTGAAAATACTTATAATGAAGTATTATGATTAATTGGCGATAGAATTAATGAAGCACTCAATAAATTTGAACTTAAATGTAATACTTCAAGCTTTAACATCATTGAAACTGTAAAATTAATTAACTTGAAAATAATCTGCTAAACATGTTAAATTAATACAATTCTTTCAATCAAGATGGAAGAAATGAAATGTTTGAAATGTTCATATTGATCTAAATGCATGAAATTATAGAAAAGCCAAATGAAAAGCCTTATGCAGTGATGACTGACTTTTTAAAAACTTGCAAGGAGAGGTCACGACATGGAAAAATCCGATCGGGACGAAATTGTGCAGAATTGTAGTATACTATAAAGGTAATACCATATCAAACCAGTAGCGTGCGCTAACCACTCAATTTCGAGATAAAAACCTTTAAAGTTTCACTAATCTTTAAATACAAGTTATTTCGTGAACGAGTCAGAACTTGATGGAACAAGAGGCTGTCACGCAGACGACTTCAGTTCAATGTTATCGACGGGCTTCTTTTTTTTTTTTTTTTTTTTTTTTTTTTTTTATTTAATCTAAACTTTTTATTTTATTTTTATTTATTTTAATATTTTACTCAAAATTAAAAAAATTAATTTATATATATATATATATATATATATATTATAGAAAATAAATAATTTTTTTCTGTTTGTAATGATTATAATTTTAAAATATAATACATTTCTATAACTTAAAAAATAAACTTTGTTTTAATTATAAAATGAGATAAAAATAAGTTTTCAAAATTATTTTCTAAATATTTTATTTTATTTTAGGTATTTTTGAAACAATACTAAATTTCTATTTTTAAAGTATATAAAATAATATATATATATATATATATATATATATATTACAGAGAAATAATCATTTTATTGCATATATAATTAGTGTCCACACAAATTGAATAAATACTTCTTCAATCAATACAGCTTCTTGAAGAATTATAGTACAGAATTCCGATGCTATTAAATTACTACAGGCAATAAAATATTCCAAATATATGACATCTTTAAATGTAGATTTTAAGATGTTAATCATCATATATTCTTCTTCGGTATTGTCTTGTTTTTTATCCTTCTGTGTACGAAATAAAATTTCAGTTGCTTTCTAATATTAACAAGCTAAGAGCTATTACGTAATTTATATATATTAAAACAAACTCGGGAAGTTCAAACCAAGATTTAAGTAAACCGGCTACCAATTTTTACAATTCGGTTATTTAAACCTTTTTGTCTATTTTTGCTGCATTTTTAATTTGTTATTCAGTGTTTTGTTTGTATATTAATTTTATTTATTTTTATTTTATTTATTTATTTATTTACTTATATTGCAAATAAAGCTGCAGTTGAAAGATTGTAAGGAAGGATGATTGTAAAATTTAATCTTTTAAATAATTAAACCCACAATTTTAATAATTTAGTAATCAATAATTATTGAATTTTTGTGATAAAAAAAAAAAAAAATGTAGGCTATGTAGTTATATGTTTATATTTCAAATCTTTAGAATTTTCTATAACTTATCATAGAAAATGTTGAAATAATAACACATCCTTTCGTGAGTTTAACAAAAAGCACGATTGCAGCAAATTACTTTTGCTGCACTCGTGCCCACTTTGTTTCGCCTGATGAAGGGTCTTCGTGTTAGTTCAACCGGAAACAATTGCTGCATTTTTTAATTAATTAATTATTTATTTATTTTTAGTTTATGATGTTTTTTACAATGCTCTCTTTATAACAATTTTTGTTTCAATATTCTATAATTTTCACATGTAAAGTTACATTTATTTATATCAAATAGCGTAACAAATTTAAGCATATTGAAATTTGAACACTTAAAAAAGAAAAAAAAAACATAATCTCCTTTATTCCAAAAAATGTTATATAGAGAAACATTTGCACTGAAAGCAACAAATTAAACTTTTATGATAAGGAAAATGGATCAACTGAATATTTCCTATATGCTGCACTAGAAATCCTGAATTTACAACCATAGTATATGAATCAAATACTTGTAAGTAGTATTTAAAAATGAATATGTACAAAATCAAATTAAATATTGGATGCATAGAAAAAACTGGCTGCTACTTCATCAGAAAAAAGAGAGGAAAAAAAAAAAAAAAGAAAGAAAGAAAGAAAGAAAAAGAAAAAAGCACTAATAAAATTAAAGGTATCACCAATAAAATAAATATACTAGCTATAACTAAATCACTGCTGGCCTATTAACGGCCCTCTTCACTTACCGTCTCCGGAAGTCCAAGGCAATGTTATTCTATGGGAAATTTTCTTTACAAATAACTTAATAACTAATACATATTTTTAAATTCTGTTTTCACATTCAGAAAATTCCCAACTGTCAAATTGATGGAACTTTTTTGAAAATGTATTTTTTAAATTTTTAATATTTTATTTTGAATTTGCAAAATGAAAAATTTCACATATTGAAAAATCGTATTTTGCAGCTTCAAAATAAAATATAAAAAAATAATTAAAAAAAAAAGTCCGTCAATTTAACAGTTGGGAATTTTCTGAATGTGAAAACAGAATTTAAAAATATGTATTAGTTAATAGGTTATTTGTAAAAAAAAATTTCCCATAGAATAACATTCTCTCGGGCTTTCGGCGACGGTAAGTGAAGAAGGCCATTAAACGTTTGCCTTTAAAGCGCCTGAATTGATTTAAACACGTACGCCTGAAAGCATTTTCGCTTATTTAAATAAATAAAAAAAGATAACAATAATATATATAAGTGCAAGCTCAAAATTCCTCTGAATACAAGATCATAACATAAAAAAAGTCCTATATTAATCATGCTTCCCAACATCTAATTAATATTGCGTAGTCTTGTTACTCCCACCCTTTTTCTCACGCCAGTAAATTTTTAGAGTAATATTCTACAAATACAGTTACGATGAAATAAGTAGAAAAATACTCTAAAGGACACTGGTGTGAAAAAAATAAAGGCTGGGCTAACAATACTACATACTACGGAATATTAATTAGTATGTTGGCAAGTATGTATTAACGACTATAAATCACAAATTCATTTGCATGTACTAGATTTGTCTAACTAAATTTAAAGGATCAGGTGCCTTTGACAGATAAAAATATTAAAAATAAATGACCATAACTTATGTACAATAATTAAAAAAAAATATATTACTCGTAAATTTGAAAGGTTTTAAGAATGTATTTACGTGTTTAATTTCAGCTTAGAAATATTTCTAGGCTATTTTCTTTCTTTCTTTCTTTTTATAAAAAAAAGCAGAGCGAATTTTTTGCCGATGTATAATCCTGATCACATAATTTCTCCGGCATGGTTTACCAATATTTAATAAATGTTAGCAGATTTTACGTGAAATATAAATATATGAAACGGCGAGTAATTAGCACAACAGTTTTGCAATTACAAACTTAATTACGCCGAACATAATGATATATTATTTTAAATAAATCACCGTAATTTCGGGTAGATATATCGTAGGTTATATAATCCAGTTTTGCACCAGAAATTTCAAATGATAAATAAATTTATATTTGTTCGAGCTCTTGCATGGAAAAAGTATAGATTTCTCTATTAAATAAAATTTCTGGTGGAGAAATGACGCATCTTACCTGCGGGTTATCTACGAGGAATTACTGTAATAATAATAATAAAAAAAAAAAATAATAATAATAATAAAAAAATCACAAGAAGAAAGCTTTTTAGCAAAATTAATTTTCGTCATTTTTATTACTGGACATTTTTCCATATGCACTTTTTTTTTTTTTTTTTTTTTTTTTTGGTTCACATGCAGTATCATTTCCATGTAATCCTGTGCTGAAAGCTGACATTGAGAAAAAATTAGATCTCTTATTTTTTAGAAAAAATATATAATTAAAAAGTACAATTACTGGAACAGTACTGTAACAGGCACATAGCTTTTTTCTTACACATATTAAAAATTACAAACTTCTAAAATAATTATTTTTAATCTTATTGCATAGATGTCAACATCTTAATTTATTCCGGAGTATTTTTAGCCCCACCTTTATTCTATAACACTTATTTTTTAAAAGATATTATTATTTTTCTTTTTTATCAAAGTTATATGCTCGAGAAAATATTTATATAAATAGAGTGGTGTGAAATAAAGGCGGGGTTAAAAATACTCCGGAATAAGTTAAAATGTTGGCATCAATGCCATTATGGTATTTTACTTATTTTATTTGGAGTTCAAGACGTTGATGATTTTTCCTGTGTATATTTATCCAGAGCCATATTATTTCTAAGGTTCATGTGTATATGTAATTTCTCTTATTTATAGTTTGTTTTGTATTTAAAAAATCAATATTTTAATATATTCAAAAGATATTGAACATTAATTTAAAATAGATATAAATTATGTTTTAAAATGTACTTATTGTAAAAATCACAATGTGTGTGTTCTTATTTTTTGCTATTAATGTATATTTGTAGATATTTAATAGATAAAATTACCTCTAAAATTTTTAATATTCAAAATTTATTTCACTACTTTTAAAAATGAATGTATTTTCATTCTTTGCAAAATAATATATTCTTCTAAAATCATAATGCAATACAAAATTCTATAAAATTTCAAATGAATATTCAATAAAATTTATAGAAGATAAAGCGCATTATAACGAAGAAAATAAAAGTTTTAATAATTCCACAAAGATTTTGAATATTCTATTATATTTCGATTTGTCAGGCACAGATAGTAAAGCCAATTTCTGAAAATTGACAAAGATGAAATTGTTTATAAAGTATTGACAAAAAAATGACAAACTCCGAAAAGTTTATACTTATGAACAAAATATTTTGAGATTTTTCTTCAAGAAATTAAACGTAGACAAATTAAGTAAGTTTTAAAAATATTTTATTAAGCACTGCATCGTACATTTTGACAATTATCAGTCGGAATGTTATAGTGATTAGAAATAACGTCTATTATTTATTTGCATGCGTCAAGTAAGATTTAGAAACGGCATACATATCAAAATACTTAGTTACCATGTTTACCGATTTAGGGAAAACTGAACGCTAAAACTCTTGATAAATTACATGAATTTCAAAAATAAACCCTTTGCCAGCCTTAACGTTCTAAAGCGATCTAAATAGTATTGCCAAAATTGGGATCCCTTTTATTCAACTTGTCCCAATAATTTTGAGAAGTGATATGCGATCTATATAATTGATGAATAACTTTTGAAGTAATTAAGCGAATGTTACAGTTAAAATTAAGAAGTGAATATTTAATAAACATGAGTCTCTAAATTTCTTAACACTGACCAGAGGAGTGGAATTAAATTGGACCAGCAAAGGGTTAAATATAGTAAAAGTAACATTGCGAAAATAGACATTGAGTGCTCTGGAAGAAAGGCCTCTGGATAGAAAATTACAACTATTTTTTTTTTTTTTTTTCCAATAATGGTTAAAAATGAACCCCAACGTATAATGTTGTCTTTAACTACTTATTCTACTTTAAAATTTCTGAAAAGATGATGTTATTTCCCTATTAACACTTTCACGACCGCTGATGTAGATTCATGTCATTTGAAAATCTGTAACTCCACCAGTGGGCGTTTCTTTCGCAGTTTGTATGTTATTTCTTTCTTGAAAATGTACAAAATATTCATATTTGTACAATCAATATAGTATGGATACAAATACTTTCATTAGAAATAGTTTAATTATAATGTATATACATTTATATTATAAATATGAATATAGAAATTCTTGTTCTGAAATATTGTAACTTGGGAAAATAACACCTAGAGGCGGACCTAGAGGCTGTCCAAAAAAGACGAAAGCATGCGGTCGCGAAAGTGTTAACACTTTCGCATATTAAAAGTGATTATACGAAAATAAGCATTCATTCCTCTGGAAGAAACAGTGGAAAATGACAACTAAGATTTTTTTTTTCCACTGATGGTTAAAGATTAACCCTCAACGTATAATTTTGTTATACTTGCCAACCTAACCCGGAAGGTTATTATTTCCCGCCCTTTTTGTGCAACACTTAATTTTTAAAGTAAATCTCTTAAAATATGTTTGCGATTAAATAAGAATAAAAGTACTCTGGAAAATGACTGGTGTGAAAAAATTGGCGAAAGTGGTGGGATTAAAAATCTTCCGGTTTAGGTTGGAAAGTACATTTTGTCCTTAACTAATTGTTCTATTTTCCAATTTCCGAAAAGATATTTTTATTTCTAATAAAATGATCGGAAACTTCCGCAATTAATATTATACATATATTCACTTTTTATTATATTTTCGTGTAAATGTCTCTTTAATATGTACTTATGTACTAGTTTTGAAATGAAATATTTTTTGAGTGTAATACTTAACATCTACATAGCTGGCAGCCAGTGCGTTTCTTTACTACCAGAAATTTTTAACAGATTTTTTTAATAATTTTTTTGCAGTTTTCTGCGATTAAAGAGGATGACTTTTTTTTTTAATAAATAGTAGTGTAAAAAAAAAAAAAAAATCGTACAAGTTGACATTTATGACTTTTATATCTGAGATTTGTGATTCACATTTTTTTTTTTTTTTTTTAATAAATTTTTAATTATTTTTTTTTTTTTACAGTTTTCTGCGAATAAAGAGGATGAAATTTTTTATAAAGAAATAGTGGTGTGAAAAAATCGTACAAGTTGACATCTATGACTTACAATTCCCCCCCCCCCTTTTTTTTAATAGTTTTTACACGACCACACCTAATTACAAGGTTTCTTCCATAACTGTTTATAAAAAAAGTAAAAAAAAAAAAAAAAACATCGTATAAGTACAGGCCTATATTACGTATTACAGCAAAAATTGTTATCTAAAATTAGTAATTCAAGGTCGCGTGCAGCCTGCTAAATATCAAAAAAGGAATTATGAAATTTATCTTTTCAAAATTTCAGTTATAACACTCATACCCTCCAAAATTTTAATTAATATTTCATAGTATTGTTAGCCCCGCCTTCTTTTTCACAGCAGTATATTTCTACAGTATTTATCTTCTTATTTAATCGCAATTGCATTTGGAGAATATTACTCTAACAATTTACAAAAATTTTCAATTTTTTCCCAGTGACAGCCTTTTATCCTTTTTTAAAAAATAAATAATAAATTAATTAAGAATTTCTAGCATAATCATATGAGTAAACTGAAAATTTATATTTAAACAATGTGAAAAACATCATTTACGAGGAGCCTGGTTCCGAAGCACCTGGGGTCATCACCCTGCATCTTCAGATGACAGAAGTAGAGAACAGATGGAAATTGGGTTCGTGATTAAAAAAAAAAAAAATAAATAAATAAATAAATAAAAAATAAATATTATCAGGAAGGATTGGGGAGGCATGTAGAGGGTGTTAAATAAGCGGCGGTGAAGTTTTGATCTCATGAAAAGAAATACAATATAATGAAAAAGATTAGGGATAATATTACAAACATCGTTTAAAGACAGAAGTAGTGGATTTAAAAATATAAATATGCAGATTTTATTTTCGTTTCAATATAATATTCTGTTCGAAAACTAAATGTAAATAGGGTTAAATTCTTCGGATTAACGGCGCAATTATCACCACTGTTTTGGGATAGTAAACTTTTTAAAGTATTTCTACAATCGCATAAGTGAAAAAATATTTAAAAAATAATAATGTTTACAAATATTGCAAATAAAATAATAATAACAATAATCATAAAAGTAAAAGGTAACAGATTTGAATATGTTACAATTCATCAGTATTCTACAGATTATATGTTCCTAAAAGTTATTCCATCATTTAAAATATCAGTCTACGTTCAGAACACTTTGCAAAAACACAGAATATGGTTTAAATATAAACATTTTTTGTTAAATAAGACTTAAAATTTTGAAAACATATATAATTTTCACAAATATTCCTTAAAATTAAAAAAAAAAAGGTTAATTTGTATAGAAATTAAGCAAAATTTTATATTTACGCCAGATGCTATAAATTCAATTTAACTGAAAATATTTTAAATTCCTTTTTACTGCATATTAGCAGTAAAATAATAACTGCTAATTAATAACTGCCCTTACCTGTGCAATGAACTAAAATGTTTGTGATATTCCTTAAATTCACTGAAATGTATCATATCTCACTGAAAAATACAGAATTTTTCTTTAACAAATTTCATTATTTTACATATAAGCCTGTATAATCATCAAATTTATACATAGGGTTTAACTTTTAGTTCAAAGCATAAAAAGAAATGAATGAAATACTGAAAATTTTTTTTATCAAATTATCTTCAAAGCTTTTGAAGTAATCAGATTTGTCGTAGACACTAATCATTAAAAATATAGTTTTTCAGAAAATGCATTTAAAGATTTTGCTTTTAACAAACACTATATTCTATTCATTTTCTACATTTAAAATTTTCCACGTATGTCACCCCTTCATTAATTTTATAATTAAGTAATTTTGATTAACTTTATAATACCTACTTGCCAACCATCTCATTAATAACCGTACAATTGTTAACGCCCCCTGAAAAAACGCCCCTTTTCTCACACCATTATATTTTTAGAGTTATTCTCTATAAATGTTGTTACGATAAAATAAGACTAAAATTAAGCTAAAAAATTTTTGGTGTGAAAAAAAAGGCGGGTACTAAAAATTGAACGGCTCATAATGAGATGGTTGGCAAGTATGATAGTAAATTATGTGTAATTAAGTAATTTTGATAAATAAATATGTAATCAATTAAGTACTTTTGTGAGGCATAATTAAGTAATTTTGATTTAAGTAACTTAATTGGCTATAACTGCGGTTCTAATTATCGTACAAACAAAAGTAAAGGTGTTTTGGAAACCTAAAAGATTTCTCTATAGAACAGAACAATAAACAGATATTTGAATTTTTCTTCAAAAAAGACAATTTTAACTTTACAAAATTTCCATCATTTTCAAGTACAAGAACGTTTTGCCTAAATACTCCACTAGAAATGATCAACTTAAATCGAATTTAAATAAATAAGTAAGTAAATAAAATATGAATTTCTATTTAACTATTGAGGGTTTAAAATTTCAATCTCATTCTAGATTTTTGCATGCAAGGTAAGTTGAAATAATGAATGCATTAGTCGATTTTTTTTTTTTTTTTCTTTTTTCCTGATTCTTCCTCCAGTCCCAATTATTTTTTACCTAATTAATCGTGCAAACTTATTACTAAAAATTTCGAAAGAAAAATATTGGTGGAAGAATCAAGGCAAAAAATTCGAGTGTCACAACCTGCATTATGTAAAATATTTGATTTCATTAATTACACCAAGTAACACTATTATCTTCTTTTACATCCTAAAATTCGTATTTGTTTGCTTCTGTGTTCGATATTGTGGGACATTCAAATTTAAATTTTTGAGAATCCCAGCTTTAAGATATTAAATGATTGTTGCCAATGTTTTCGAACTTACCATTTGATTGAATTAAAAAATACATTACTTTTTTTAGAAACTTTCAATACAATCATAGAAATTAGATACAAATTACTACACTTTTTAATAGCAACATTAAAATAGAGGACTGTCATAATCATCTGATTTGGACGGACTTACATTTTTCATGAGCCATCAAGAAAGACAACTCTTATTTAAAGCAATAACCTCTCAATTTATACATTAATAAGCAAACGCGCAGCAATTTTTTATATATTAAATTTTGATTTTATATTTTCTGGTTTAAATTATCATTTTAACTGCTAAAAACAATTAAAAGTATTATTATTATTATTATTATTATTATTATTATTATATTGTTATTATTTTGTTTGATTGTTTTTTGCTCCGATTTAAGCAATGAAATATTTTTTTTTTATTTTTTTTTTTTTTTTTAATGTAGCAGTTTTGAGTCATTTATGCCAAATTATATTAATTAAGAGTATTTCGATAACTTCAGCAGCATATTTTTTTGACTAACAAGGAGAGGTCACGACATAGAAAATTAAGATCGGGACGAAATTCCGCAAGATTGTAGTATATTATGAGGGTAACAACATATTAAAAAAGTAGGACCCACTATCCACAAAATTTCGAGAAAAAAACATTTAAAGTTTCAGTAATCTTTAAATACAAGTTATTTCGCAAGCGAGCAAGCGCTCCAGTGGTGTTATCCTAAAGCGCGAGTCTGCTAGCCGGACGACTTGGGTTCGAGGCTACCTCGAGAATACATTTTTCCCCCTTTAACTTTTTATGTAATCTAAACTTTTTATTTGTTTTTACTTTATATAATTCAATTCAAAATTTGAAAATTTTAATAAAATATTATTTAATTTTTTTGAATATAAAATAAATAAATTTTTCTATTTTTAATATTTATAACTTAAAAATATAATAAATTTCTATAACTTAAAAAATAAATTTTAGTTTTATTTTAACTGTAAATTAAGGTAAAACTAAAGAAACTGATTTTGATTATTTATCGAAATATTTTATTTTATTTTATTTTATGTATGCTTGAAACAATACTAAATTTTGTTTTTTAAATTAAAAAAAATAATAATACAGAGAAATTATTCTTTTAATTGCATGTAAAATTACTATCCAAATTAAATAATTACTTTTCCAATCAATACAGTTTCTTGAAAAACTACAGTATGCTGTTAAATTATTATAGGTAAAGAAATGTTATCTTTAAGTGTAGATTTTAAATGTTAATGAACATCATTTCTTTTTCGATAACGACTTCCTTTTTTTTTTTTTTTTTTTTTTTTATCCTTCCTTGCACAAAATAAAATTCCACCTGCCCTTTATTATTAACAAGCTAGAAGCGTTTACGTAATTTATACACATTCAACCAAAATCAGGAAGCTCAAACCAAGATTTAAGTAACACCTGCTAACTATTTTACACTTTGTTTACAGCTTGCTTATTTTTTAATTATTTAAATATTTGTCTGTTTTTCTTTATGTTTCTTATTTAGGGTTTTGTAAAACTAAACTTTATTTTTTAAGTTATAGAAATTTATTGTATTTTTAAGTTATAAATATTAAAAATAGAAAAAGTTATTTTATACTCAAGAAAATTAAATAATTTATTAAAATTTTCAGATTTTAAATTGAATTGTAAAATAAAGTAAAAGCAAATAAAAAGTTTAGATTACGCAATAAGTTAAAGGAAAAAAAAAAAAAAAAAGTAGTCTCGAGGTAGCCTCGAACCCAAGTCGTCCGGCTAGCAGACTCGCGCTTTAGGATCACACCACTGGGGCGCTTGCTCGCTTGCGAAATAACTTGTATTTAAAGATTGTTGAAACTTTAAATGTTTTTTTCTCGAAATTTTGTGGATAGTGGGTCCTACTGCTTTAATATGTTGTTACCCTCATAGTATACTACAATCCTGCGCAATTTCGTCCCGATTTGAATTTTCCATGTCGTGACCTCTCCTTGTAAGAGTATAAATGCCTAAAAAGCAACATGCGTGTCCTCTGAACAAGCTTCAGATTTTTTTACGCCTAACTCTTGCCTCTATAAACTATCAACAGATATGTCTGATCTAAAGGTATACTAGAAAGAGGACTCTGATTCATTATCAATTTAAATGAAGAAAGAACTGAAGAGCAAGCTGTTGGATTCCGTAAAAATTGAAAATACTTATAATGAAGTATTATGATTAATTGGCGATAGAATTAATGAAGCACTCAATAAATTTGAACTTAAATGTAATACTTCAAGCTTTAACATCATTGAAACTGTAAAATTAATTAACTTGAAAATAATCTGCTAAACATGTTAAATTAATACAATTCTTTCAATCAAGATGGAAGAAATGAAATGTTTGAAATGTTCATATTGATCTAAATGCATGAAATTATAGAAAAGCCAAATGAAAAGCCTTATGCAGTGATGACTGACTTTTTAAAAACTTGCAAGGAGAGGTCACGACATGGAAAAATCCGATCGGGACGAAATTGTGCAGAATTGTAGTATACTATAAAGGTAATACCATATCAAACCAGTAGCGTGCGCTAACCACTCAATTTCGAGATAAAAACCTTTAAAGTTTCACTAATCTTTAAATACAAGTTATTTCGTGAACGAGTCAGAACTTGATGGAACAAGAGGCTGTCACGCAGACGACTTCAGTTCAATGTTATCGACGGGCTTCTTTTTTTTTTTTTTTTTTTTTTTTTTTTATTTAATCTAAACTTTTTATTTTATTTTTATTTATTTTAATATTTTACTCAAAATTAAAAAAATTAATTTATATATATATATATATATATATATATTATAGAAAATAAATAATTTTTTTCTGTTTGTAATGATTATAATTTTAAAATATAATACATTTCTATAACTTAAAAAATAAACTTTGTTTTAATTATAAAATGAGATAAAAATAAGTTTTCAAAATTATTTTCTAAATATTTTATTTTATTTTAGGTATTTTTGAAACAATACTAAATTTCTATTTTTAAAGTATATAAAATAATATATATATATATATATATATATATATATTACAGAGAAATAATCATTTTATTGCATATATAATTAGTGTCCACACAAATTGAATAAATACTTCTTCAATCAATACAGCTTCTTGAAGAATTATAGTACAGAATTCCGATGCTATTAAATTACTACAGGCAATAAAATATTCCAAATATATGACATCTTTAAATGTAGATTTTAAGATGTTAATCATCATATATTCTTCTTCGGTATTGTCTTGTTTTTTATCCTTCTGTGTACGAAATAAAATTTCAGTTGCTTTCTAATATTAACAAGCTAAGAGCTATTACGTAATTTATATATATTAAAACAAACTCGGGAAGTTCAAACCAAGATTTAAGTAAACCGGCTACCAATTTTTACAATTCGGTTATTTAAACCTTTTTGTCTATTTTTGCTGCATTTTTAATTTGTTATTCAGTGTTTTGTTTGTATATTAATTTTATTTATTTTTATTTTATTTATTTATTTATTTACTTATATTGCAAATAAAGCTGCAGTTGAAAGATTGTAAGGAAGGATGATTGTAAAATTTAATCTTTTAAATAATTAAACCCACAATTTTAATAATTTAGTAATCAATAATTATTGAATTTTTGTGATAAAAAAAAAAAAAAAAATGTAGGCTATGTAGTTATATGTTTATATTTCAAATCTTTAGAATTTTCTATAACTTATCATAGAAAATGTTGAAATAATAACACATCCTTTCGTGAGTTTAACAAAAAGCACGATTGCAGCAAATTACTTTTGCTGCACTCGTGCCCACTTTGTTTCGCCTGATGAAGGGTCTTCGTGTTAGTTCAACCGGAAACAATTGCTGCATTTTTTAATTAATTAATTATTTATTTATTTTTAGTTTATGATGTTTTTTACAATGCTCTCTTTATAACAATTTTTGTTTCAATATTCTATAATTTTCACATGTAAAGTTACATTTATTTATATCAAATAGCGTAACAAATTTAAGCATATTGAAATTTGAACACTTAAAAAAGAAAAAAAAAACATAATCTCCTTTATTCCAAAAAATGTTATATAGAGAAACATTTGCACTGAAAGCAACAAATTAAACTTTTATGATAAGGAAAATGGATCAACTGAATATTTCCTATATGCTGCACTAGAAATCCTGAATTTACAACCATAGTATATGAATCAAATACTTGTAAGTAGTATTTAAAAATGAATATGTACAAAATCAAATTAAATATTGGATGCATAGAAAAAACTGGCTGCTACTTCATCAGAAAAAAGAGAGGAAAAAAAAAAAAAAAAAAGAAAGAAAGAAAGAAAAAGAAAAAAGCACTAATAAAATTAAAGGTATCACCAATAAAATAAATATACTAGCTATAACTAAATCACTGCTGGCCTATTAACGGCCCTCTTCACTTACCGTCTCCGGAAGTCCAAGGCAATGTTATTCTATGGGAAATTTTCTTTACAAATAACTTAATAACTAATACATATTTTTAAATTCTGTTTTCACATTCAGAAAATTCCCAACTGTCAAATTGATGGAACTTTTTTGAAAATGTATTTTTTAAATTTTTAATATTTTATTTTGAATTTGCAAAATGAAAAATTTCACATATTGAAAAATCGTATTTTGCAGCTTCAAAATAAAATATAAAAAAATAATTAAAAAAAAAAGTCCGTCAATTTAACAGTTGGGAATTTTCAGAATATGAAAACAGAATTTAAAAATATGTATTAGTTAATAAGTTATTTGCAAAGAAAATTTCCCATAGAATAACATTGGCTTCGGCTTCCGTCGACGGGGAGTGAAGCGGGCCTGTAATGGGAAAATATAAAGGACCAATGAAGACTGCCGGCAGTAATATAATTTTTTATGTTTGCCACAGCTGGCCCACTGCAGGCTGCCAGCAATAACATAGAAAAGTTATGTTTGCCACCAGGTAGTCCAACACTGGCCCACTAACAATTTCCAACCTAATGTCGGTTACCGAGAGTGGCCCATTACCTATTTTCATCATACTGCTAGCTGCCAGCAGCGATCCATTCACTGGCCCACTAACTTATTTTTAACTTACTGCAGGCTGCCAACAGTGGATCGATTAAATATGGCCTACTGACGGCCGGCGTAACATATTCCCTGCGGCACCGTAACTTTTGCCACCGACGGCCCAGCTGCAGCTACTGTTGGCAACCAGCACTTGGCCTCGTGTTGGCCGTCATCTGTGGTTTTGCTGGGATGTATGCATGCATTTTTTGCATTCTTTACACTTTCGCGATCGCTGACGTAATTTCACGTCATTTGCAAATTTGTAACTTCACCAGTGGGCGTTTCTTTTACAATGTGTATGTTATTTATTTCTTAAAAATATGCACAATATTCATATTTGTACAATCAATATACTATAGATATAAATACTTTGATTAGAGAGAGTATGATTATAATGCATTTTCATTTATAATATAAATGTAAATTCAATAAATTTTGTTCTTAAAATAATTAACTTGGGAGAATAACGCCCTAAGACGAACCTTACTGTCATAATAGAAAAAAAACATGCGGTCGAGAAAGTGTTAACTGACTACATTTAAATATGTAACAGGTGTATTTTTTCGCTTCAAGCATTACATTTTCATTCATTTTAAGTTTTGCCGTATGCTTCCCCTTGACTTACAACAGTGTTCGTTTTATCCGAGTTTTCGATTATCCAAGGTACCCTCGGTTCACATGACTTCGGAAAAGCGATGCTCTACTGTATCTTCTAAACTCAAAAGTAGCTTTGCCACTTTAAATATCTCATCTTAGTGAGGGTCGGGGTCCTAAAACCATCCAGCTCACCAAAAATTGTGACTCTATCTCCCATGGGATAGCCACGGCCGCGTTGAATCAGTGATCAGTGAAATTCCTCTTATGTATATATATATATATATATATATATATATACATAGATAATAGCAAAATTGTTTATCTGAAAATTACGAAAAAATATTAAATAAAAACTATATATAATTTACCTTTTTAAATTTTCAATTATAACACTTGAAAAATTTATTTTATTCGATTATAAGCTCATTCAATTCATAATTTTGGCTATTGAAATTTTCAGCCTTTTACTAATTGTACCCTTTTAATTCTTTTTTAAAAATAAAAACACAGGTAGTTAAGAAATTTCAACATCATCTTATGAGCAAATTTAAAATTTATTTTTATATAATATAAAGAACATCATTTAAAGATGAATGCAGTGGATTTAACCCGTTAGTAGTCGCTATAGACAGCGCCACCTATTACAGTTTGCGTACTTTTTATTTAACTCGCACCAATAATTTTAAAAAGTGATGTGATCAACATCTCTTCGATTTTACTCGCGTTCTATGTGTATCATATGCCACTTCTAAAAATTTTTGGTGGCTATTGAATAAAAAATTCTGGCAAAACTGAAGGATGGGCGGCAAATCGACCAGCTAGCGACTACTAATGGGTAAAAATCATAAATAAGTATAGTTTATTTTGATACCAATATACCATCTGGTCGAAAACTAAATATACATATATTGTTAAAAGTTATATAAGAGAAAGCATATTTTAAAGAATGTTTACAAATATTGTATATAAAATAATAATAACAATAATGATAAAAGCAAAAGTTAGTGGCTTTGGATGTGTTATAATTTTTCAGTATTCTAAAGATTATATGTTCCTAAAAGTTATTCTATCATTTAAAAACTTCATAAAATTTTCAATTACAAGAATAGGACTAAATCCATTCTAAATGATCAACTTAAATCTAATTAAAAATAAATAAATAATAAATATATATATTTATATTTAAAGGTAGATGGTTTAAATTTGTAACCTCAGTCTATATTGTTTGTATGAAAGATAAGTTAAAATAATGAATGTATCATGTAAAATAGTTGATTTCATTAATTATACCCAGTGATACTGTTATTTTCTTTTACATCATAAAACTTGGATTTTTTTGCTTCTGTGTTCGACTTTGTGAGGCATTCAGCGGAAAATTTTTGACAGTCCCTGATTAAAGATATTAATTCCTTGTTGCCAAGATTTCCGCAATTACCACTTTATTAAAATACATTGTTTTCTTATACAAACTTCCAATTCAATTACAGAAATTAGATTTAACTAATTAATTGACGGCCTTACTTTATGTAAATCTTCTAAAACAATTAACATCTACTTTTCTTCGTTCGAAAGAGCCATCAACAAAGACGACTCTTACTTTTTAAAATAAGAAAAAATGAACTCTGTTGGATAAGCATGCGTCTGCAAAAGTTTTATACTTACTAAGTTTTGCTTTTAATTTTTCTAGTATTAAAAGATTTCAATTTATACATTTATAAGTATAATTAATTCCATGTACTGATAAGCGTACTGGCTTTAAACCAATACTCCGTCCTCCTAGAAGGTTAGAAGTTAACATTAATAAGAAAGCGCCACAGAACTGGTGTTCTAAAATATTACTTGCAAAACTTTGAATAAACACCATAAAATGCAATAATATCGCAACAATTGTTTCGGGTCGAAAGAGCACACGGCAACGTGTTGCCGCCTTGACTGCAGCATTCGTGCTTACTTTTTTCGCCTGGTGAAGGGTCGTGTGCTCTTTCGACACGAAACAATCGTTGTGAGATTACTGTATTTTATGGTGTTTATTCAAAGTTATAAATTAAAAATTAGTTTTTTTTTTGTTTTTTTTTTTCTTCTGTTCCGACGAAGCAATGAATTTTTATAGCAATTTTGAGTTATTTATGTCAAATTATACTTAATTGCCGAAACGTCAGTGGAGGCCCTCTGTTGAGACTCAAAACGGTTTTGGGCTGTGTCTGTCTGTCTGTTTGTCGCGCGATAGCGGCCGCAAAAATAGAGCTATTGACTTGAAATTTGGGTACACGTGTTCATGAGCCATACGAAATCAGCTGTATAGTTTTTGGTATGTACTCCATTTGTAGTTCGTATACAGGGACACGCCAAAGTTTTTCTTATCATTACGGCCTATGGGAGGAATTTGTATGTATCGCGATAGCGGCCACAAAAATCACACTATTGACGTGCAATTTGGTACACGTGTTCATGTGCCACACGAAATCAGCTGTATAGTTTTGGGTGTGTATTCCATTTGTAATTCGTGTACAGGGACACGGCAAAGTTTTTCTTATCATTACGGCCTATGGGAGGAATTTGTATGTACCGCGATAGCAGCCACAAAAATCTCGCTTTCGACTTGCATTTTGGTACACATGTTCACAAGCCCAACGGAATCAGCTGTATAGTTTTAGGTGTGTATTCCATTTGTAGTTCGTGTACAGGGACACGCCAAAGATTTTCTATCATTACGGCCTATGGGAAGTATCTGTATGTACTGCGATAGCCGCCGCAAAAATCAAGCTATTGACTTCAATTTTTGCCGAAACGTCAGTGGAGACCCTCTGTTGAGACCCAAAAGGATTTTGGGTTCCGTCGGTCCGTCCGTCTGTCTGTCGTGGGATAGCAGCCGTAAAAACCACGCTATTGACTTGAAACTTTGTACACATGTTCATGATCCCCACGAAAATAGCTGTATAGTTTTGGGTGTGCATTCCATTTGTAGTTCGTGTACAGGGACACGCCAAAGTTTTTTTTATCATTACAGCCTATGGGAAGAATTTGTATGTACCGCGATAGCAGCCCCAAAAATAACGCTATAGACTTGCAATTTGGTACACATATTCACGAGCCCAACGGAATTAGCTGTATAGTGTTAGGTGTGTATTCCCTTTGTTGTTCGTGTACAGGGACACGCCAAAATTCTTCTTATCCTTACGGCCTATGGGAAGAATTTGTATGTACAAAATAGCGGCCGCAAAAATCCTTCGATTGACTTGCAAATTGGCGCACACATTCCAGCTTTCCATATAAGTAGCTGTATAATATTCATTGCTATATTTTTTATAAACTGTGTACAGGGACACGCCAAAATTCTTAACATTACGGCGTATGTTGTGAATTTCGTTTAAACGCATTTTAATATCATTACTTTGCAATGAAGAAAATGAAACTAGAGTACGTGAGTAAGATGCTTAAACTTATGTTGCTTGAAGAAAATATGTGCTCTTAAGCTTTCTAATTAATGTACAGGACCTTACAAAAGTGTTCTGACAATGTCACTTAGTCATCCAAACGATGTTAAATTTAGAACAATTATTAATTTTAAACGTAAAATAAGCTGAATAGTTTTTACTGGTGTATACAATGTTTATGGTTCGTTTACAAAGACACACGAAAGAATTTCGTAACATTAGAGCCTATGGACGAATTTTTAATTTAAGCGCGCACTTTAATGCGTTTATGCTGAATTGAACTTAATAAAGTTAATATACATTATAAAATGCTTAAAATCATGTTTACTCTAAAAAACGGTTATGTATAGACTAAATAATTTATGAGACCACACAAAATAATTCCGAGTATGTACTGTAATCATCCAAATGATGTCAAATTAGTTTGAAAGATTAATGAGTTAAAATTAATTAGATTTATTCTTATTATAGGCGTTTATAATGACTGTGGCTACTTTTCCGGGATACAAAAAGGAATTTCGTACTTTTATGGTGTATAGTCGGTATTTCTTAAAAGTGTATTTTAACATGGTTACACCCCATCAAATATAATGAAATTTTATTAGAATTTTAAAAGCCTGTTTTCATGTTGAAAATTGTGGGCATAGAATTGATAATTAGTTTAAAGGTTACGCAAAATATTTCCGATATGCTATGTCATTTTTTTTTTTTTTTTTTTTGTGTGTGTGAAATTTAGTATTTATGAATTTCCGGGAAATAATACAAGACCGTCGTTTAATAAGAATGCATATTGTTGCGTACTTGGGGGTTTGTAAGTTGTCCGAGAATGAAAGGCGAAACTTGCAAAAATTCAGTGATTTATTCACAGAATGTTCCAGAAGAATACAGGTCTATAAACCAAGTATCAGCTTCAATTCAACCAGTAAACAAAGCTTAAACAACAGCCGTTAACAGCAAAACAACAGTACAAACTGTTTAGCAACACATAAAGCAAATCTCATTCAAAGAGGCTCAAAGCAAAGCAAGCATTTGACGAAACCGACACAGATCTGAGATTGGAAGCCTTGGCTAAAAAAATGCTACTTTTATACTATTCTATCGAACACAGACTGTTCTGGAAAATTATCGTATCTCATCAGCCAATGAGATTAGAGCTTCCATATTTGGTATATCCCTAATAAGGACTTTCTCGCCAAGGTCGCCAAAAAAATCGCCAAGCAGGGAAACAGTCGCCAAATCCATTTCTTCCCTGATTGGAGCTTTTCAATTCGTTTTTAAATGAAAATTAGGCTGTTTTAACGCTAGAACGACTAGAAATGCACAAAATTAGCATTTTATCGACTTACTAAGCCTCTTTGAAAAAATTTATACAAAAATAAATGCAATTATTTACAATTCCGTAACACTTTATATGATATACAAATAGGTATAGAAAGAGAGATGCAGCGGGGGGCAGCCCCCCCCTCAGGAATGTATCTGATTATGGTAATAAGTCGATCGAATCAATATATACTATTATATAATAAGAAATAAATAAAAATGACCTATTGAAAAATGTCTGATGCAAATAGGACGTTGAGGCTCCTGATCTGCAGATCCACTAGTTAAGAGTATTTCGATAATTTCAACAATCCATTTTTTAACTAAGAGTAAAATGCTTAAAAAGGACCCTGAGGCGGATGCTCTGGGTATGCTAGGTATACGAAAAGTTATATAGACTTCAAAATAAATTGTTCAAATAAATAAATAAATAAATAAATAAATAAAAATAATAATCAGTTGTTCGCATATTTTCATTATCCATCATTTGAATTTCAAAAACTGTACTGAATGAAATGATCTATTCTGCTGCTACATGAAGTAATTCTGCAATCGCTAGTTCATGTTCGTTGATCGCCATCTACAGCGTTTATATCATGCTACTACTGTGAAACATAACAACCTGAGTAAGGGAAGATTTTTAAGGGTCTATCCCTTACAGTAATGTTCTCTTAAGCGTCCCAGTCATGCTGTCCACAGACAACCTGTCTTTGAAATTTGGGGATAGTTAAATTGTTAGGGAATTTCTTATTAGCTTCGGTAGACATTGTTGCATAGTGAGAAGAATGGTTTCTGACTTATGAATCTCATACTTTCAGCTATCGATTTTTACTTAAAAGGTTTATTCTGTAAAGAATCATAGAAGAAGATGAAGGGAGAAAAAAAGGATGATATATATACAGTGCTGCCAACCTAATCCGGCAAATTGTTAGTACCGCCCCTTTTTCTACACCATTTAATTTTTAGAGTATTTTTCTACTTAATTCATCATAGATATATTTGAAGAGAATTATTCTAAAAATTAAGTGGTGTAGAAAAAGGGGCGTTTTTCAATAGGCGTTAACAATTTGCCGGATTAGGTTGGCAGCTCTGTATATATATATATATATATATATATATTTAACAGAAAACATTTACACATGTTTGCAACATTTTTTGTCGGTCGAATAACAAAAAAAAAATGTTTTAGGAAAATAGTGGTTTAAAAAAAAAGTAATTGAAGGTAAGAAAATTATACTTTGTGATATTTATCTAAAAGAAAATTAAACAACGCATAAAAGAGCGCAAATCACAAAAATTTAGAAGTTAGTAAACGGACATTTCGAATCTTCTAAAATTCCATCATCATTTTTTGTAACAATTTAAAAAATATTAAAATATGAAAAAATTTAAGAACTACAAAAAGGAAACTAAAACACATGGAAACTGATTATGGTTATCAATAGGATTTTTTTTTTTTTTTTTTTTAATAGCTCAAAAATTTTGACTATGCTTTTTTTTTTTTTTTTTTTTTTTTTTTAGCTTTCTTATTTTTGAGGTTATTTCACACCTTTCCACCACGCTTACTGAGCAAGATCGGTGTATGTTTAGCTTTCGTTCTTTCTTTTCCTTTCTTTCTTTCTTTCTTTCTTTTTTTTTTTTTTTTTTTTTTTTTTTGTTCTTTCACTTTTTCATGTTTTAACATTATAAAAATAAAAATAATGATAGTAATAATAATAATAATAAGCACTGATAATGGAATTTTAGAAGTTCTGAAACGGCCATTTGATGATTTTGAATTTCTCTAATTTGTGCTCTTTTTAACTTTGTTTAATTTTCTTTTATATTTAAATGCACGTGACTGCGCTCGACTGTTCGTTCACACACACACACAAGCACGCAAAAAAAAAGAAAAAAAGTAGATTGGCAACTATGCATCTATTTAAAAAAAATAATGCAATGCATTCGGTTCTTAAGGAACTCAGATAATATTTGCTATCATTGGTACTTATGCAATTCTGAATCATAATAATGCACCTTATCTCCCTTAAGTTTTTCCGCTTTACTTGTAGGACAACCTTTATATATGAAATCAAAGTGGGTTTAACAAACGATACGTTAACTATACGGCTTTCGTTAGATAGTTGCTATTACCAGTGATATTTAATTCTTCTTATTCCTCTGCATCATTTGTCTATACTCGTAAGAAAACATCGACTTTTCTATTTTTCTGTTTTACGAATATGCGGATTTAAAGTGAAACTTAAGTTCTTATTAACATAAGATATGCTGTTAGTATTTCAAGTCTTAAAATTTTAAATTGATTAGACTGATTTAACAATAATATTTTACTACAAATAACGAGAATTTGTACGAAAAATATTTACAAAAATGCCCGTTTATTCACACGCACACACACACACACACAAAAAAAAAAAATAATAATAATAAATAAATAAAAAGGATAAAGTAAAATCTAAGGCAACGTTTTGTATGGAATTCATTACTTGCTAATTGTAATAATTTAGACTAACACATTAGTGTGATAACTATATTACAAAATAAAGATTTTCCTTGTTGACAGTTTAATCAGCAAATCTATTACATCTTCAGAGCTGCCAACCTAATCCGGCAAATTGTTAGTACCGCCTTTTTTCCTACACCAGTCATTTCTTAGATTTTTTTCTTCTTAATTCATCGCAAATATATTTGAAGGAAATTACTTTACAAATTTAGTGGTGTAGAAAAAGGGGCGGTTCTAACAATTTGCCAGATTAGGTTGGCAGGTCTGCATCTTCAACTGTATGCGTTAAAACATAAGGAATTTAACTTGTGAATAATGAAGCCTTTTCGTTTCGAAGCAACCTCACCTGAACCTGTAAAACGAATTTTAAAGCAACCCGAAACCAGACAAAAAAATCTTCTTCGACATGAAAACAGACCTGAAGTCGCAATAAAGAATTTTCATTATCCGCACTCGACTTACTTTTGCCCGAACCCGAACCGAAGTCCGAAAACTAAATGAAGAATTATAATTCCTCTAAAAATCATGCAAAATTCTTTAAAATTATAATAGAGTAATTCTTTTTTGTCACGCAATTAGTATATTATTTTTAAGTGAATTAAAAATGTAATTACTATTTGTATTAACACTTTCGCGACCGCATGTTTTTGTCTTTTCGACTTTAAGGTATTTGTGAGAATCGAAGAATTTTCATTCTGTTCATAATAACAAGAAAACAGTTAGAGATAGGTTTCTGCTGCCTGTATCTTCCAGAATCAGTTTTACTTATTTATTTATTTTATTATACTACTGTAATATATTTAAACGACTAATTAAGTTAAATATTATCATTTGAATTGATTGACATGCTGAGAAAAAAAAGGAAAAGGCATGTCTGTTTCAAAATTAAGATAGCGTTACTATGTTTATTTTTGCTCAATATGATTTCCTCTAATTTTTCTTGTACTTCCTTTACACCCTAAAGAAACACGTTATAGAAAATGTACAATTCTACTTTTATATCATTAAACATACTCGTATCATATGATCTGAACCATAAATGACATTTTTAATTTAGAACAGAACCTGTACGAATGAGTACTTAGCGTAGTTTTGATCACATACATAGTCTGGTGTACTTATTAAATATTATTCGATAACAAGAAAGTTTCTTTTGTAGTTCTCAACATTTTAACACTTTTGCGACCGATGACGAAGATTCACGTCATTTGAAAATTTGAAACTTCACCAGTAGGCGTTTCTTTTCCAATTTGTATGTAATTTGTTTCCTAAAAATATATAAAATCTTCATGTTTGCACAATCAATATACTATGGATACAAATTCTTTGATTAGAGAGAATATGATTATAATGCCTATCCATTTGTAATATAAATGGGAATACAGAAAATTTTGTTCTGAAAAATTGTAACTTACGAGGATAACGCCATACTTGCCAACATTCTAATTAATATTCTGTAGCATCGTTAGCACTGCCTTCTTTTTCACACCAGTATATATATATATATATATTTTTTTTAGAGTTTTTTTTTTTTTTTTTTGTCTTATTTAATCGTAATTGCAATGGGAGACTTTTACTCTACAAATTCACTTTTGTGAAAAAAAATGCGGGACTAGCAACACTACGGAATATTAATGAGGACGTTGGGAAGTATGTAACGCCCACTGGTGGACCTTATTCTCAAAAAGAGAAAAAAACATGCGGTGGCAAAAGTGTTAATTTATTGAGAAGCACTTTTAGCCCCGCATTTTTTCGTACCATTTTTTTTATTGAGAAATTTTTTTATTATGTAACTACGATAAAATAAGTGAAACTACACTTGAAGTAAAATTTTTATTAAATAAAGGCGGGGCTAAAAATGCTCCGAAATATATTTAAATGTTGGCAACTCTGTTTTTATGTAAGATTGTGAATTACAGATACACAGCCAAAGTATAGAGGATTCCTCTTTAGTAGAAAAATAAGTCCTCTTTTTATGCATTTTTCTAAATCAATGCGTCTTTTTAAAAGAAGATTTTGCTTAATTGCGTTTCCCTTACATACCCGCTTCACCAGACCCTGATTAAGGGGGAAGCACACATTATCTCCGCTCACACCGGAATATTTTTACAATTATTTTCTACTTCATCTCATAGAAGATCTACGCTTTGACGAGGAAATATTTTTTATAAAAAATGAATGGTGTAAAACAATCCAATTTACACACCGTTATTAGACACCAGAATTCTTCAAAAGTAATTTTTAATGAGAATTTTCTGTTTATTATAGGACGAAAGTATTTTTTTAAAAAATAACGGTGTAAGTATAAATATAAGTGCTTCCCCCTTAATCAGGCTCTGCGCATCACTCACCGTCGCCGGAAGCCGAAACTAATGTTATTCTATGGGAAATTTTCTTTACAAATAACTGATTAACTAATACATATTTTGAAATTCCGTTTTTACATTCTGAAAATTCCCAGCTGTTCAATTGACTGACCTTTTTTAAAAAATATATATTTTTTTATATTTTATTATATTTTATGTTGAAGCTTCAAAATACGAAATTGCAATATGTAAAAATTTTTATTTTGCAATTTCAAAATAAAATATTAAAAATTAAAAAAATAAATAAATAAATAAAAAAAAAGGTTCGTTAATTTAACAGTTGGGAATTTTCTGAATGTGAAAACAGAATTTAAAAATGTGTATTAGTTAATAGGTTATTTGTAAAAAAAAATTTCCCATAGAATAACATTCTCTCGGGCTTTCGGCGACGGTAAGTTAAGAAGGCCATTTAACGTTTGCCTTTAAAGCGCCTGAATTGATTTAAACACGTACGCCTGAAAGCATTTTCGCTTATTTAAATAAATAAAAAAAGATAACAATAATATATATAAGTTGAAGCTCAAAATTCCTCTGAATGCAAGTTCATAACATACAAAAAAGTCCTATATTAAACATACTTGCCAACATCTAATTAATATTCCGTAGTCTTGTTAGTTCCACCATTTTTCTCACGCCAGTAAATTTTTAGAATAAATTCTACAAATGCGATTACGATGAAATAAGTAGAAAAATACTCTAGAGGATACTGGTGTGAAAAAAAAAAAAAAAAAAAAAAAGGCTGGGCTAACAATACTACGGAATATTAATGAGTATGTTGGAAAGTAAGTATTAACGATTATAAATCACTGATTCGTTTGCATGTACTAGATTTGTCTAACTAAATTTAAAGGGTCAGGTTCCTTTGACAGAGAAAAATATTAAAAATAAATGGCCATATCTTACTTACTATAATTAAAAGAAAAAAAAAATAATCATAATTTTATAACTCTTAAATTTTAAAGGTTTGAAGAATAAATTTATGTGTTTAATTTCAGCTTTAAAATATTTCTAGGATATTTTCTTCTTTCCTTTTATAAAAAAAGCAGAGCGAATTTTTTTCCGATGTATAATTCTCATCACATAATTTCTCCGGCATGGTTTACCAATATTTAATGAAGGTTAGCAGATTTTACGTGAAATATAAATATATGAAAGGACGAGCAATTAGCACATAAGTTTTGCAATTACAAGCATAATTACGCCGAACATAATGATATA
Organism: Salticus scenicus; assembly: GCA_963930645.1. NCBI lineage: Eukaryota > Metazoa > Arthropoda > Arachnida > Araneae > Salticidae > Salticus > Salticus scenicus. The sequence goes on from OZ005659.1 coordinate 188,439,231, forward strand.
TTATTTTAAATAAATCACCGTAATTTCGGGTAGATATATCGCCGGATATATAATTCAGTTTTGCACCAGAAATTTCAATTGATAAATAAATTTAAAATTGTACGAGCTCTTCCTTGAAAAAAGTACAGATTTTTCTATTAAATAAAATATCTGGTGGTGAAATGACACATCTTTACCTGCGGGTTATCTACCAGAAATTACGATAATAATAATAATAAAAATAAAAAAAAAATCACAAGAAGAAAGCTTTCCAGCAAAATTAATTTTCGTCATTTTAATTATTGGACATTTTTCCATGTGCACATTTTTTTTTTTTTTTTTGTCCACATGCAGTATCATTTCCATGTAATCCTGTGCGCAAAGCTGACATTGAGAAAAAATTAGATCTGGTATTTTTTAGAAAAAACATATAATTAAAAATGTACAATTACTGGAACAGTGCTATAACAGGTAGATAGCTTTTTTCTTACACATATTAAAAATTACAAACTTCTAAAATAATTCTTTTCCATCTTATTTCATAGACATGCTTGCCAACCATCTCATTATGAAGCGTAGTACTTTTAGTAACCGCCTTTTTTTGTACACCAGTCATTTTTTAGAGTAATTTCATTCTTATTTAATCGTAACACTATTTGGAGAGAATTGCTCTAAATATAAAATGGTGTGAGAAAAGGGACGTATTTTCAAGGGGCGTTAACAAGGTCTACGCTTATTAATGAGATGGTTGGCAGTCCTGCATAGATGTCAACATTTTAATTTATTCCGGAGTATTTTTAGCCCCACCTTTATTTTATAACACTTATTTTATAAAAGTTATTATTATCTTTCTTTTTTATAAAAAGTTATATGCTCGAGAAAATATTTCTATAAATAGAGTGGTGTGAAATAAAGGCGGGGTTAAAAATACTCCGGAATAAGTTAAATTGTTGGCATCTATGCCATTATGGTATTTTACTTATTTTATTTGGAGTTCAAGAAGTTGAGGATTTTTCTTGTGTATATTTATCTAAAGCCATTTTTACTTCTAAGATTCATGTGTACATATAATTTCTCTTATTTATAAAACTTTTTATTTAAAAAATCAATATTTTAATATATTCAAAAGATATTGAACATTAATTTATAATGGATATAAATTATGTTTTAAAATGTACTTATAGTAAAAATCACACTGTGTGTGTTCTTAATTTTTGCTATTAATGTATATTTGTAGATATTTAATAGATAAAATTACCTCTAAAATTTTTAATATTCAAAATTTATTTCACTACTTTTGAAAATGAATGTATTTTCATTCTTTGAAAAATAATATTTTCTTCTAAAATCATAATGCAATGCAAAATTTTATAAAATTTCAAATGAATATTCAATAAAATTTATAGTAGATTAAGCGCATTATAACGAAGAAAATAAAAGTTTTAATAATTCCACAAAGATTTTGAATATTCTATTATATTTCGATTTGTCAAGCACAGATAGTAAAGCCAATTTCTAAAAATTGACAAAGATAAAATTGTTTATAAAGTATTGTGTAGTTTCATTTTATTTATTACAGATAATAATAAAAGCAGAAAATTGGATGCAAATCTGGATGTTTTGCTGTCTGCACAAACAAATAATGATTTTATGCATTTTCTGTTTCTAATACACTTGTAAAGCAACAATAGGAAAGGGATTTGAGAACAGACAATTTTCCTTTATTGCAGTGCCAGAGGGTAAAAGAGCTTGAAATCGAAAAAAGTATTTATGTTAAACAAGAATTATTGCCGATGTATTCATAAAATATTATTTCGTTATAATTTATTGTGATAAGCATTTTAAAAAGGTCACTAAGTATAATGCTTACAGACATGCATTTAATCTAATATTTTGATTTGTTTTCCTTTGTTAAAGTTAAGTAAATCAAATGGAGAAGGAAATAACATTTTTTTTTTTTTTTAATAAATTTTTAAATTCGTAAGATCCTCAAATTTTAAATTAATTTAAATGAAAAATATCCTACGGCGTAATTTTTAATTCTTTTTTCAATTCTTCCTTTAAATTCATCTGATTCAACTAATTGAATAATGTTTAATGCTAAAAATTGAATATAATTTTCACAGAAAACTGCAAGGTGTTATGTTTTGTTACTGATGTTATACAAATATTTTTCTACAGAAATTCTGTATAACAAATTTCTACGATTAAATAAAAAAAAAAAAAAAAAAAAAAAAATTGATATAAAATACTGGTATAAATCAGTGCCAGAGTGCAACCGGTGAATCTATTGATTTTAAAGAAAAACAATGTAAATAATCTATATATATAGAATTACTAATCGATTTTTCTTTTCTAAATTACTTCTTAAAATTTACAAACATTGAAGCTTCAACAAAGGCAAAAAAATTCAGTTATTAACCATTTCAGGGTAAGGTAATTTTTTTCTCAATTAAGACATACTACTGCATGTATTTACGAACAAGTTTAAAAGTTAAGAAGTAGGTGAAGTTTTTCCTCTTCACTGTTAGAGAAAATTTTTGTTAAACATTTCTGGACGGAACTTTACATTTAAGAATTAAAATTAATTATAGTATAATATATAGCATCGACCGTTAGAGGGTTTTAAACATGCAGATGGGTAATGCCGAATTGAAATCCGAAAATATTTTAATATAGTTTTTAAATAATAAAAGTAAAGACGCATTAATTAGTTAATTTGATTCCATAATAGCTTTATTGTAAATAATTACTTCGGTGATATCGCTCTCATTCATATGAATAGAACTCTTTTCACTAATATTTTGTCCAGCAGTTATTGCGCGATTTACAACTTTATCTCAAGTAGTTAAGCTAAAATAAACTGGTGTGTGATACGGTATGTCCCATATAACGCGATTTCCTTTTACGAGAGATGTAAACCCAGACGTTGTACAGGAGTTTATTGTTTATATTTAAACCCTCACGGATCTATGAAAACCTGTTCTATTGTCTGGTCGTGCAGGCGCGGGACGTTGCGACTGAGGGGATGCACGAGCACAACTATTCGTCTGTCTGTGCATATGTATTTAGTTTTTTTTTTTTTTTGGCATGTGTGCATGTCCATTAAAAAAGTGCTTTATTGTTAAAGTTGACAGCTCTTTTTGTCTCTCTTTTAATGCAATCTACCGTTTGCAGGGCTGCTAACAGCATAATTTATAACCCAGAGAAATGTTTGTTCACGACTTTTTTTTTTTTTTTTTTTTTTTTTTTTTTTTTTCCACGCCATCTTTCTTTAAAGTAATTTTTTTTTCGTATTTTATCATAAAGACATTTAACCAACTGCCAGCTTAAACGCTCTAAAGCACACTGAACAGTCCTGCTAAATTTAGGTACTGCTTTATTCGTATCACCAATTACTTTGAAAAGTGATGTTTGATATTTATGATGAACGAATAACATTCAATGTGATTAGGCAACAATTAAAGTTAAAATTTAGTGGTGGATAGTCACATACTTGCCAACATACTAATTAATATTCCATAGTATTGTTAGCCCCGCCTTCTTTTTCCCACCAGTATCTTTTTAGAGTATTTTTCATCATATTTAATCGTAATTGCATTTGGAAAATATTACGCTAAAACTTTATTGGTGTTAAAAAAAGGGCGGGATTAAGAACACTACGGAATATTAATTAGGATGATGGCAAGTATGGATAGTCAATAAAAAAAAGTCCTTAAATTTGTCAACACGGACCAAAAGAGTGGGATTAAATAGGAAAGGAAAAGAGTTAAGGAGATTTACTCTAGAACTGAATGGTGTGGAGAAAGAGGCGAGTACTAACAATAATACGGGTTAAGTTGCCAGCTATGTGTTTGCATTTTAACTACTTTCGATTTGTGAACTATTTTAAGAAAATTTTTTAACTTTAAAAATCTTATATATTAAATTTTTATTATAACTTTTTAAATTTTGTAAATATAGTATCTTTTTTTAAACCTAATTTTTATACTTAACATTTTTTTTCCCTGTAGAAACTAATTGATGGAGTTATATACTTACATTTTAAAATTGATCTAATTTAAGTAGACCCTAAGACTGGTATTTGGGCGTAAAGTAATTACTACTACGTAATATTAAAATGAACAATCCAGTTCCAGATTTTGTGGAAGGGATTTTTGATAATTTTTCATGGTAAGTCAGGATAAAATGACAAAAAAATGACAAACTCCGAAAGTTTACACTTATGAACAAAATATTTTGAGATTTTTCTTCAAGAAATTAAACGTAGACAAATTAAGTAAGTTTTAAAAATATTTTATTAAGCACTGCATCGTACATTTTGACAATTATCAGTCGGAATGTTATAGTGATTAGAAATAATGTCTATTATTTATTTGCATGCGTCAAGTAAGATTTAGAAACGGCATACATATCAAAATACTTAGTTACCATGTTTACCGATTTAGGGAAAACTGAACGCTAAAACTCTTGATAAATTACATGAATTTCTAAAATAAACCCTTTGCCAGCCTTAACGTTCTAAAGCGATCTAAATAGTATTGCCAAAATTGGTTTCCCTTTTATTCAACTTGTCCCAATAATTTTGAGAAGTGATATGCGATCTATATAATTGATGAATAACTTTTGAAGTAATTAAGCGAATGTTACAGTTAAAATTTAGAAGTGAATATTTAATAAACATGAGTCTCTAAATTTCTTAACACTGAGCAGAGGAGTGGAATTAAATTGGACCAGCAAAGGGTTAAATATAGTAAAAGTAACATTGCGAAAATAGACATTGAGTGCTCTGGAAGAAATGCCTCTGAATAGAAAATTACAACTTTTTTTTTTTTTTTTTTTTTTTTTTTTTTTTTTTTCAATAATGGTTAAAAATGAACCCCAACGTATAATGTTGTCTTTAACTACTTATTCTACTTTAAAATTTCTGAAAAGATGATGTTATTTCCCTATTAACACTTTCACGACCGCTGATGTAGATTCATGTCATTTGAAAATCTGTAACTCCACCAGTGGGCGTTTCTTTCGCAGTTTGTATGTTATTTCTTTCTTGAAAATGTACAAAATATTCATATTTGTACAATCAATATAGTATGGATACAAATACTTTCATTAGAAATAGTTTAATTATAATGTATATACATTTATATTATAAATATAAATATAGAAATTCTTGTTCTGAAATATTGTAACTTGGGAAAATAACACCTAGAGGCGGACCTAGAGGCTGTCCAAAAAGACGAAAGCATGCGGTCGCGAAAGTGTTAGCACTTTCGCATATTAAAAGGTATTATACGAAAATAAGCATTCATTCCTCTGGAAGAAACGGTGGAAAATGACAACTAAGATTTTTTTTTTCCACTGATGGTTAAAGATTAACCCTCAACGTATAATTTTGTTACACTTGCCAACCTAACCCGGAAGGTAATTCTTTCCCGCCCTTTTTGTGCAACACTTAATTTTTAAAGTAAATCTCTTAAAATATGTTTGCGATTAAATAAGAATAAAAGTACTCTGGAAAATGACTGGTGTGAAAAAATTGGCGAAAGTGGTAGGATTAAAAATCTTCCGGTTTAGGTTGGAGAGTACATTTTGTCCTTAACTAATTGTTCTATTTTCCAATTTCCGAAAAGATATTTTTATTTCTAATAAAATGATCGGAAACTTCCGCAATTAATATTATACATATATTCACTTTTTATTATATTTTCGTGTAAATGTCTCTTTAATACTATGTACTTATGTACTAGTTTTGAAATGAAATATTTTTTGAGTGTAATACTTAACATCTACATAGCTGGCAGCCTGTGCGTTTCCTTACTACCAGAAATTTTTAACAGAATATTTCAGGGATGGAACACGGGCGCAGTATTCATACCGGAAACTGTTGAAGAAATTTATCTACCTATAATATCGTTGATTTAAGAGGTAGAAAATTTTCTTACATTGATAGTGGTATGAATTCTGCGCCCGTGTTCCATCCCTGATATTTTAATAATTTTTTTGCAGTTTTCTGCGATTAAAGAGGATGACTTTTTTTTTTAAATAAATAGTAGTGTAAAAAAAAAAAAAAAAAAATCGTACAAGTTGACATTTATGACTTTTATATCTGAGATTTGTGATTCCCCTTTTTTTTTTTTTTTTTTTTTTTTTTTTAAATAAATTTTTAATTTTTTTTTTTTTTTTTTCAGTTTTCTGCGAATAAAGAGGATGAAATTTTTTATAAAGAAATAGTGGTGTGAAAAAATCGTACAAGTTGACATCTATGATTTGCGATTCCCCCCCCCTTTTTTTTTAATAGTTTTTACACGACCACACCTAATTACAAGGTTTCTTTTATAAAAAAAGTAAAAAAAAAAAAACATCGTATAAGTACAGGCCTATATTACGTATTACAGCAAAAATTGTTATCTAAAATTAGTAATTCAAGGTCGCGTGCAGCCTGCTAAATATCAAAAAAGGAATTATGAAATTTATCTTTTCAAAATTTCAGTTATAACACTCATACCCTCCAAAATTTTAATTAATATTTCATAGTATTGTTAGCCCCGCCTTCTTTTTCACAGCAGTATATTTCTACAGTATTTATCTTCTTATTTAATCGCAATTGCATTTGGAGAATATTACTCTAATAATTTACAAAAATTTTCAATTTTTTCCTATTGACAGCCTTTTATCCTTTTTAAAAAAATAAATAATAAATTAATTAAGAATTTCTAGCATAATCATATGAGTAAACTGAAAATTTATGTTTAAACAATGTGAAAAACATCATTTACGAGGAGCCTGGTTCCGAAGCACCTGGGGTCATTACCCTGCATCTTCAGATGACAGAAGTAGAGAACAGATGGAAATTGGGTTCGTGATTAAAAGAAAAAATAAATAAATAAAAAAATAAATAAATATTATGAGGAAGGATTGGGGAGGCATGTAGAGGGTGTTAAATAAGCGGCGGTGAAGTTTTGATCTCATGAAAAGAAATACAATATAATGAAAAAGTTTAGGGATAATATTACAAACATCGTTTAAAGACAGATGTAGTGGATTTAAAAATATAAATATGTAGATTTTATTTTCGTTTCAATATAATATTCTGTTCGAAAACTAAATGTAAATAGGGTTAAATTCTTCGGATTAACGGCGCAATTATCACCACTGTTTTGGGATAGTAAACTTTTTAAAGTATTTCTACCATCGCATAAGTGAAAAAATATTTAAAAAATAAGAATGTTTACAAATATTGCAAATAAAATAATAATAACAATAATCATAAAAGTAAAAGGTAACAGATTTGAATATGTTACAATTCATCAGTATTCTACAGATTATATGTTCCTAAAAGTTATTTCATCATTTAAAATATCTGTCTACGTTCAGAACACTTTGCAAAAACACAGAATATGGTTTAATTATAAACATTTTTTGTTAAATAAGACTTAAAAATTTTGAAAACATATATAATTTTCACAAATATTCCTTAAAATAAAAAAAAGGTTAATTTGTATAGAAAGTAAGCAAAATTTTATATTTACGCCAGATGCTATAAATTCAATTTAACTGAAAATATTTTTAATTCCTTTTTCCTGCATATTAGCAGTAAAATCATAACTGCTAATTAATAACTGCCCTTACCTGTACAATGAACTAAAATGTTTGTGATATTCCTTAAATCCGCTGAAATGTATCTTATCTCACTGAAAAATACAGAATTTTTCTTTAACAAATTTCATTATTTTACATATAAGCTTGTATAATCATCAAATTTATACATAGGGTTTAACTTCTAGTTCAAAGCATAAAAAGAAATGAATGAAATACTGAAAAAAATTTTTATCAAATTATCTTCAAAGCTTTTGAAGTAATCAGATTTATCGTAGACACTAATCATTAAAAATATAGTTTTTCAGAAAATGCATTTAAAGATTTTGCTTTTAACAAACACTATATTCTATTCATTTTCTACATTTAAAATTTTCCACGTATGTCACCCCTTCATTAATTTTATAATTAAGTAATTTTGATTAACTTTATAATACCTACTTGCCAACCATCTCATTAATAACCGTACAATTGTTAACGCCCCCTGAAAAAACGCCCCTTTTCTCACACCATTACATTTTTAGAGTTATTCTCTCCAAATGTTGTTACGATTAAATAAGACTAAAATTAAGCTAAAAAATTTTTGGTGTGAAAAAAAAGGCGGGTACTAAAAATTGAACGGCTCATAATGAGATGGTTGGCAAGTATGATAGTAAATTATGTGTAATTAAGTAATTTTGATAAATAAATATGTAATTAATTAAGTACTTTTTTGAGGCATAATTAAGTAATTTTGATTTAAGTAACTTAATTGGCTATAACTGCGGTTCTAATTATCGTACAAACAAAAGTAAAGGTGTTTTGGAAACCTAAAAGTTTTCTCTATAGAACAGAACAATAAACAGAAATTTGAATTTTTCTTCAAAAAAGACAATTTTAACCTTAAAAAAATTCCAACATTTTCAAGTACAAGAACGTTTTGCCTAAATACTCCACTAGAAATGTTCGACTTAAATCGAATTTAAATAAATAAGTAAATAAATAAAATATGAATTTCTATTTAACTATTGAGGGTTTAAAATTTCAATCTCATTCTAGATTTTTGCATGCAAGGTAAATTGAAATAATGAATGCATTAGTCGATTTTTTTTTTCTTTTTTCTGATTCTTCCACCAGTCCCAATTATTTTTTACCTAATTAATCGTGCAAACTTATTACTAAAAATTTCGAAAGAAAAATATTGGTGGAAGAATCAAGGCAAGAAATTCGAGTGTCACACCCTGCATTATGTAAAATATTTGATTTCATTAATTACACCAAGTAACACTATTATCTTCTTTTACATCCTAAAATTCGTATTTGTTTGCTTCTGTGTTCGATTTTGTGGGACATTGAAATTTAAATTTTTGAGAATCCCAGCTTTAAGATATTAAATGATTGTTGCCAACATTTTCGAACTTTCCATTTGATTGAATTAATAAATACATTACTTTTTTTAGAAACTTTCAATATAATCATAGAAATTAGGTACAAATTACTACACTTTTTAATAGCAACATTAAAATAGGGGACTGTCATAAGCAACTGATTTGAACGGACTTACATTTTTCATGAGCCATCAACAAAGACAACTCTTATTTAAAGGAATAACCTTGAAATTCAACCAGTAAGCAAACGCGCAGCAATTTTTTATATATTAAATTTTGATTTTATTTTTTCTAGTTTAAATTATCATTTTAACTGCTAAAAACAATTAAAAGTATTATTATTATTATTATTATTATATTGTTATTATTTTGTTTTACTGTTTTTTGCTCCGATTTAAGCAATGAAATATATATATATATATATATTTTTTTAAATGTAGCAGTTTTGAGTCATTTATGCCAAATTATATTAATTAAGAGTATTTCGATAACTTCAGCAGCATATTTTTTTGACTAACAAGGAGAGGTCACGACATAGAAAATTCAGATCGGGACGAAATTCCGCAAGATTGTAGTATATTATGAGGGTAACAACATATTAAAAAAGTAGGACCCACTATCCACAAAATTTCGAGAAAAAAGCATTTAAAGTTTCAGTAATCTTTAAATACATGTTATTTCGCAAGCGAGCAAGCGCTCCAGTGGTGTTATCCTAAAGCGCGAGTCTGCTAGCCGGACGACTTGGGTTCGAGGCTACCTCGAGAATACTTTTTTTTCCCCTTTAACTTTTTATGTAATCTAAACTTTTTATTTGTTTTTACTTTATATAATTCAATTCAAAATTTGAAAATTTTAATAAAATATTATTTAATTTTTTTTTAATATAAAATAAATATTTTTTTTTCTATTTTTAAACTTTATAACTTAAAAATACAATAAATTTCTATAACTTAAAAAATAAATTTTAGTTTTATTTTAACTGTAAATTAAGGTATCTAAAGAAACTGATTTTGATTATTTATCGAAATATTTTATTTTATTTTATGTATGCTTGAAACAATACTAAATTTTGTTTTTAAATAAAAAAAAATAATGATAATACAGAGAAATTATTATTTTAATTGCATATATAATTACTATCCAAAATAAATAATTACTTTTCCAATCAATACAGTTTCTTGAAAAAACTACAGTATGCTTGCTGTTAAATTATTATAGGTAAAGAAATGTTATCTTTAAATGTAGATTTTAAATGTTAATGAATATCATTTCTTTTTCGATAACGACTTCCTTTTTTTTTTTTTTTTTATCCTTCCTTGCACAAAATAAAATTCCACCTGCCCTTTATTATTAACAAGCTAGAAGCGTTTACGTAATTTATACACATTCAAACAAAATCAGGAAGCTGAAACCAAGATTTAAGTAACACCTGCTAACTATTTTACACTTTGTTTACAGCTTGATTATTTTTTAACACGTTCGCTGCCGATCCCGCGCCAGCGCGGGATGTGACGTATTGCTTTACAGGTGAAAATTTACTTTAGGATGCGGCTTGGCGAAATTTGGAAAATCGCCCAGATGGCGCCATTTCGCATCGTGTTCCGAATAGCAACCTTACACCGGCGGCATACGAAAGCGAGTTTTCGGCGATCTAACCTAAAAAGAAAACGCGTCTTGAAAAAAAAAAAAAAAATCCGAATAATAATAATACATAGGACAAAAGGAAAATTTTCATAAAATAGAATTAAAAGAAAAAAAAATACGAAATAATTAGGAATTTATAACTAATCACAAATAAAAAAAAATAAAACTTAGATTATACAATCACACGAAATGTCCCTGAAAAGTGTGTTGCTTTAGAAATTGATGATAAGTGTTTAGATGATAGTTTTTTTAATTCCAATAATTTAACAGCTATAAGTACAGTCGGTAACAAAAGTGCCCGAACACTAGCAAAAATTCCTATGTAAAAAAAGTACACTTCATAAGGTTTTGTTAAATAATTCCTTATCGAATCATGTTTTTACACTGACTAAGAACAGGATTCGACAAGGATTTATTTAACAAAACCGTATGAAGTATACTTTTTTACTTAGGAATTTTAAATTTAAAAGCTTTCAAAAGTTGTATAAAGTAAATTATTTATCATTAATATTTTATTTATAGTCCTCATTCATTAGAAATGAAAAAATAAATTCGCAACTAGATAATTATAGCAAATTTTAACGATTCTCTATTATAATGGTACTCTGATCTGTTCACTATACCCCTATCTCAAAATGCAGGAAATTAGAAAGTATACAAAATTTTGTACTGTAGCAGCCAGTATTGGCATGAAATTCAAAAATATGCCTCTAAAATTCAGGACCGTGGTTGCCCAGACGGTAGAGCGCCGGGCTCGGAATTGGAAGATTGCGGGTTCGGTACTCGAGCCTGCCAAAAACCATTGTGTATACTAATGGTGGTTGGTGCTCATAAAATCTGTCGTGCCCGCAATGTTTTCCATGTTCCCATATTAATTATACCTCTGGGTGTCTACGAAGCGAGAGAGTCATCCCTTCCGTGGAGGATCAAAATTGTGATGGCATGTCCCTGGACCACTCTAGGGGTGAGACCCAGACCATCGCCAATTGTCCATTGCGCAGCACTAGTGTGACGTAAAACACAAGCAACAAACCAACCTCTTAAATTCAAAAGTACCTCTTAAATTCCAACTCTATTCAACCAGCCAAACAGTACTAACGCAAACATCACAAATATTCATATTTCAAAATAGATGGTTGGTTGGGTTTTACGTCACACTAGTGCTGCGCAATGGGTGATTGGCAATGGTCGGGGACTCACCCCTAGAAGTGGTCCGGAAACATGCGATCAAAAATTTGATCCTCCATGAAAGGGAATTTCAAAATAGAATACTTTCTCTCTAATAAAACACATATCATCAGTATGCAACCGAAATGACGGCGTCAGCGAGATATTTTATCTGCTCAGTACTAACGAAACTATTTGCTATGGAAATTTAACTTATTACTCCTTAATTTAACTTATTAACTTATTACTGAGTTTGCAGATGAATTTTTACACGTTTGACGTAATACAGCGTATTGACGTAACACATGACGCAAACAAGCAAAGGTAAACACAAAGCCTATAACATCTGGCGATGTAGCGCTCTTGTGCAACACGTCAAACATATTCGGCGGGTTAAAGGAAAAAAACGTCATTTCAAATTTTAGTCACGTGAAGCCGGCAGCGAACGTGTTAATTATTTAAATATTTGTCTGTTTTTCTTTATGTTTCTTATTTAGGGTTTTGTAAAACTAAACTTTATTTTTTAAGTTATAGAAATTTATTGTATTTTTAAGTTATAAATATTAAAAATAGAAAAAGTTATTTTATACTCAAGAAAATTAAATAATTTATTAAAATTTTCAGATTTTAAATTGAATTGTAAAATAAAGTAAAAACAAATAAAAAGTTTAGATTACGTAAACAGTTAAAGGAAAAAAAAAAAAAAAAAAAGTAGTCTCGACGTAGCCTCGAACCCAAGTCGTCCGGCTAGCAGACTCGCGCTTTAGGATCACAGGGATGGAACACGGGCGCAGAATTCATACCACTATCAATATAAGAAAATTTTCTACCTCTTGAATCAACGATATTATAGGTGGAGAAATTTCTTAAACAGATTCCGGTATGAATTCTGCGCCCGTGTTCCATCCCTGGGATCACACCACTGGGGCGCTTGCTCGCTTGCGAAATAACATGTATTTAAAGATTATTGAAACTTTAAATGCTTTTTTCTCGAAATTTTGTGGATAGTGGGTCCTACTGCTTGAATATGTTGTTATCCTCATAGTATACTACAATCCTGCGCAATTTCGTCCCGATTTGAATTTTCCATGTCGTGACATCTCCTTGTAAGAGTATAAATGCCTAAAAAGCAACATGCGTGTCCTCTGAACAAGCTTCAGATTTTTTTGATAGATACTTTTTGATCAGATACTCTTGCCTCTATAAACTATCAACAGATATGTCTGATCTAAAGGTATACTAGAAAGAAGACTCTGATTCATTATCAATTTAAATGAAGAAAGAACTGAAGAGCAAGCTGTTGGAATCCGTAAAAATTGAAAATACCTATAATGAAATATTATGATTAATTGGCGATAGAATTAATGAAGCACTCAATAAATTTGAACTTAAATGTAATGCTTCAAGCTTTAACATCATTGAAATTGTAAAATTAATTAACTTGAAAATAATCTGCTAAACATGGTAAATTAATACGATTCTTTCAGTCAAGATGGAAGAAATGAAATGTTTTCTTTCATATTGATCTAAATGCATGAAAATATAGAAAAGGCAAATGAAAAGCCTTATGCAGTGATGATTGACTTTTTAAAAACTAGCAAGGAGAGGTCACGACATGGAAAAATCCGATCGGGACGAAATTGTGCAGAATTGTAGTATACTATAAAGGTAATAGCATATCAAAGCAGTAGCGTGCGCTAACCACCCAATTTCGAGATAAAAACCTTTAAAGTTTCACTAATCTTTAAATACAAGTTATTTCGTGAACGAGTCAGAACGCAGACGACCTCAGTTCAATGTTATCGACGGGCTTCTTCTTCTTTTTTTTTTTTTTTATTTTATTTTTTTTTTTATTTAATCTAAACTTTTTATTTTATTTTTATTTATTTTAATATTTTACTCAAAATTAAAAAAAATTAATTAATATATATATATATATATATATATATATATATATATATATATATATATATTATAGAAAATAAATAATTTTTTTCTGTTTGTAATGATTATAATTTTAAAATATAATACATTTCTATAACTTAAAAAATAAACTCTGTTTTAATTATAAAATGAGATAAAAATAAGTTTTCAAAATTATTTTCTAAATATTTTATTTTATTTTAGGTATTTTTGAAACAATACTAAATTTCTATTTTTAAAGTATATAAAATAATATATATATATATATATATATATATATATATTACAGAGAAATAATCATTTTATTGCATATATAATTAGTGTCCAAACAAATTGAATAAATACTTCTTCAATCAATACAGCTTCTTGAAGAATTATAGTACAGAATTCCGATGCTATTAAATTACTACAGCCAATAAAATATTCCAAATATATGACATCTTTAAATGTAGATTTTAAGATGTTAATCATCATATATTCTTCTTCGGTATTGTCTTGTTTTTTATTCTTCTGTGTACGAAATAATATTTCAGTTGCTTTCTAATATTAACAAGCTAAAAGCTATTACGTAATTTATATATATTAAAACTCGGGAAGTTCAAACCAAGATTTAAGTAAACCGGATACCAATTTTACAATTCGGTTATTTAAACCTTTTTGTCTATTTTTGCTGCATTTTTAATTTGTTATTCAGTGTTTTGTTTGTATATTAATTTTATTTAATTTAATTTTATTTATTTACTTATATTGCAAATAAAGCTGCAGTTGAAAGATTGTAAGGAAGGATGATTGTAAAATTTAATCTTTTAAATAATTAAACCCACAATTTTAATAATTTAGTAATCAATAATTATTGAATTTTTGTGATTAAAAAAAAAAAAAAAAAAAAAAAAAAAAAAAAAGAAAAAGAAAAAAAATGTAGGTTATGTAGTTATATGTTTATATTTCAAATCTTTAGAATTTTCTATGACTTATCATAGCTGCCGAGTTTTTTTTAATTTATTCTGGAATGTTGTTAGCCCCGCCCTTTTTCACACCGTAATATGTGTAGAAAAAATTTCTTCTATATAAAGCTACGATTAAATATGGAGAAAATTACTCTAAAAAGATTACGGTGGGAAAAAAGGGCGGGGCTAATAACATTCCGGAATAAATTAAAAACTTGGCACCTATGACTTATATATATACACCAATAAAATAGCTTCATTTTAAATATGAAATAAAGTAAAGATAAAATATTATGTTTAGATAAATAATAATAATAATAATAATAATAAAATCCCTTTGTTTAATTGTTAAAACAAAGCTAAAATTTATTTTTTCAGTTACAGAAAATTATAAATGTTACAAATAGAAAAATTCTAAACCTATATATATATATATATATATACTAATTCAAGAAAATTAAATAATTATTACCTATAAAATTTTCAAAATCTGAATTTAATTATAAAAGAAAAAAATATATATTTAAGAAAGAAAAAGGGCCCTTAGGTAGCATCCAAACGAAGTTATCTGCGTGACAGCCCTTTGCTTTGCCAAGTCCGCCACTCACCGAATCACTGACTCCTTTGCAAAATAACTTGTATTTAAAGATTGGTGGCATTTTCAAAGCTTTTTTCTCGAAATTATGTGGCTAGTGCGCGCTACTGCTTTAATATGTTGTTATTTTCATAGTATTCTACAATTCTGGGCATTTTTATCCCGATCTCAATTTTCTGTCATGACCCTCATAAGTTTGGTTGCTTAACAATCCAGACGTATTTTGCAAATGTACAGTCAGCAAAAAAAAGAAGCCCTCACCCCCCACCTAATTTCGTCGCAAATCGTCATACAAACATACGTTTGGTGTCAATCGATTAGTAATAACGCCAAGTTTATGATGGTATAGTTAAAATTTTGTTAAGGGGTCGTCTATATATTAAAACAGGAATAAACTTCATTTTTTTTTTTTTTTCAATGTCAACCATACTTGCCAAACTCATTAATATTCAGTAGCATTGTTAGTCCCGCCTTCTTCTTTCACCAGTATATTTTTAGAGTATGTTTCTACTTATATAATTGTAATTTATTTGTAGAATATTACTCTAAAAATTTACTGGTGGGAGAAAAAGGGTGGAACTAACAAGACTACGGAATATTATTTAGATGTTGGCAAGTATGATGGCAACCCCTATTTTTGACGTCGCATATTCGAATTTCTGAGATCAAAGCGGTTTGAAAAGAGCCTGTTTATATACTTTAAATTAATGCTTGATAGAATTACCAGCGAAAATCTGTTAGAGGTAAGTCTATTTATTTAGAAAAAAATAAATTATGATTTACCATAGAATGGGCATTCTTCATGTGATTCATATTGGAAAGAGAGTACATACAAAAATATTAAATATGAAATAAAACAAAATAAGTCTACCGAAAGTATTATGCTTGCTTCTAAACTTATCTGAATAACTGCAGTTGACTCCCGTATAACGCGCTGCCATAAAAACGATCAGAAATTTTAGACTAGTACTCATACAGCGGGATAAACAGGTCCATATAATGCATAAGAAAAATTTAACATTTTCACAATGTTAATAAAGTTTTTGATACCTCTAATTCGTAAATGACTCATATTTTTCTCCTTAAATATAGTTTACAAATTAAAATTTTTTTAATAGTTTATTTTTAATAGATATGAAATACTTTATTCTATCACTTTATGCACTAGAATTTAAATAGCTTGAGTAATATGAACCCTACAATATTCAGTTACAAAAAAGAAGGAAGCAAGAAAAAATAATTATAGTGATAATGATAATAATAATAATAACAGCGGTAAAAAAACTAAAAAAAAAAAAGTTTAATATTAAAAAAAAAAAAAAAAGAATTCAGCTATTTTTTATGAGTATATTTTTATGTTATCCAGTAAGCCCCGCATGAAAGCGTTTTCATAAGTGATACATTTAATTTGAAGCGTACAAACCATCAACATACAATTTACTTGAATAAAGATAAAAATATTTAAACAAAAATCTGGGGGGAAGAACATTTAATTTCCAATAATAATAATAATAAAAAAAAAGAGATTCAAAAGCATTTTTATTTTACGTAATAAGTCACAACTCTGTACGTTTCACTAAAACATCTAATTATTTAACAAATTCATGGTTAAATAACTGAAATTTTGTCATCAACAATTGAAACAATAATTTGATTCGTTTATATGTGCTACTGTCCTACAAAGAGTCAAACAAAATAAAATTATTAAAAAAACAAACGTTTTTAAAGTAAAGTGTTGTTTCTGAAAATGCCAGACAGTGGGTTTTATTATTCTTATGGAATGCGATCAAAATTTCCCGAATGAATGTTTTAATTTTACAAAAAATAGGTTACTTTGTATGGTAAACATCGAAACCTTACTTAGAAAACAATAAAAAACGAAAGAATAAAATAAAATAAAACAAAATCTTTCAATATTGGACTGAACTTGCCTAAATTGATCTGATGATGTATGTCCCACATAACAAGATTTCCTATTGCCCAGAATGAATATTCCGCGTCGTACAGAAATCTCATGTACTTGAATTCTTTATTATGAAAAGTGTAAGATCAGTATTTATATCTTTAAAATTGCATACTTGCCAAAATCCTAATTAATATTCCGTAGTGTTGTTAGTCCCGCCCTCTCTTTCACACCAGTAAACTTTTAGAGTAATATTCCCCAACCGCAATTACGAATAAATAAAAATTCTCTAAAAAGTTCCTAGTGTAAAAAAGAAGGCGGGGCTAACAATACTACGGAATATTAATTAGTATGTTGGCAAGTATGAAATTGATAAAAGGTATTACTTTGTTTTAAATTCTTTTTCTATTTACAAATGCCAAATTAATTTTACGCGGTGATTAGAGTTAATCTAAAATAAATAATATTTTGTTTTGTTTCAGCAATAGATTATATAGATATATATATAGATATTTATATGTATATAACAACTTTCCACGATTTTATTCTGTGTTAAAAAAACATTTTATAAAAATTTATTATTTTATTATGTTACATCATTCACCAGCTACGAATACATATTGCGAGAAAATTTCTTATCCCGTATGAAGAGAAAAACAGTTGGCCTTCACACGCATTCTGTGGACAGACGATGCTAACTTTTCGTTAACTGTAAACGTGAATTCTAAATTAAGCATACCGTGGTCTCTTCATCTAATTTCGAAGCATAATCAGTCGGCTTTAGTCAGAGCCGAAGACTCAGTGCGAAACCTGACGACATTAAAAAGGGAAAGTCGTGCTCTGGTAGGCACAACACTGTCACTTTCGCTTTTCTTCTTAGTTTGCCTAGTGCTAGCGATTTTCGAGTGACAAGTACTGTTCCAAGGCTATTTATGGGTTTTTATTATGGAAATCCCATTCCAATAAAAAAGAAGGTTTTGCCATTTGAAATTTTGTCACTGTAACCGTAACTATTAGAGTTTAACTGTTGTTTTTTTACATGATTCTTGGGCGCATACCTCAAAATACCTTCCACCAAACTTTTATTCAGTTTCTGTAAACATTATGATAGCTACGGTCTCATATATCGGGATATATTTTTTTTTATAATCACCCTATATATTTAGAACACTATAATAACTCATGCAGATAATCAGAAAAACTCTCAAACACCACGTGCTACATCCAAAACGCATTTGTAGCATTATTTTTTACAGGGTGATAAAAAAAAAATCTGTGATTTTTTACTGGTCCTCTTATCCCATACCTGCCAACCATCTCATTAATAAGCGTAAAAAGAGTTAACGCCCCTTAAAAAATCGCCCCATTTTCCGACACAACTTTATTCTCTTCATATGTAATTCTCTTCATATGTTGTTACGATTAACTGAGAATAAAATTACCCTAATTTCTGGTAGATAACCCACAGGCAAGATGTGTCATTTCTCCACCAGAAATTTTATTTAATAGAGAAATCTACACTTTTTCAAAGGAAGATCTCGTACATATACAAATTTATTTATCAACTGAAATATCTGGTGCAAAACTGGATTATATAACCTACGGGGTAACTACCAGAAATTACAGTACTCTGAAAAATGCGTGGTGTGAAAAGAAAAGTCGGGTACTAACCTTTTTCCGCTTGATAATGAGAGGGTTGGCAGGTATGGATTTCTATTTAGGGCAAAAATTTTGCTGAAATATATGAAGTGTAAAATGTTCTTTCTAGAACTAAAGTTTTAAAATTATTCCTAAAGAATTTTTCTAGATATTTAACCCTTTGCGGCGCAAGACATTTTGAAACATTTAAATTATACTGCCACCGGAATTCATGAACTAAATTAAACTGAAAGAAATTTTTAATTTTCAGGTTTAAAAAAACGGTCTTTTCTGATATGTTATAAACACGAATTTTTGCTAAAAAATTTCCGGGATGAAATTTTTCAGCTGGATCTTAAATTTTGCGTCCTCGCAGCGAGGACAGCGCGCGTTAAGGGGTTAACAAATTGTCTAAATTTGAAAGTGTCCAAATACTTGCTGGTAGATAGTGTATCTAAAATAAAATTTTCATGGCTAATTTGATCAAAATAACCAAAAATAAATAAAATTAAATTAAAAATTAATAAAAATTAAAAATAAATGAGAATTAAAAATTGTTGCCGCCTTTGGAAAAGGCACAAATTTTATTATGTAGACGACTTGCTAAGCAAAATCTATATAAACCATTATAAACTAGACGTTATTAGTAATCAATCAGCGCTATCCACATATTGTTTCGATACTCTGCGCCAGTATCAGTCGGGGGGGGGGGGTATTTTTTATTTTTATATTATTTTACGTATTTATTTATTTCACCAAATAATTTTCGGTAGCATAAAACTAAAAAGTGAAATTAAAGCAAGTGAGTGGCTGAACCACTCTTAAAAAAAAAAAAAATAAATAAATAAATAAATAAAAAAATAATTTCTTCTTTTCATGGAACTTAATTTCGGGAGACATACAACTTTGGATACAAACTATGTTATAGTAAATTTTTTATTATCTTTCTTATCTTAAATATTGCTTGACCTTTTTTTTTTTTTTTTTTTAATTCACCAACTGCTCATTTCAAGTGAAATCACCCAAGGCCGTTGCCCTCATGTCACAGATATTAATGAAAATTTTTTTATTAAAAAGTACACAATGAAAAAGGCTTAATATATTTTTTTCAGAATTTTTTAGTCAAATTTAAGAATAAGAGGTCATTTCGAAATTCAACTAAATTTAACAAAATGGCTTCAATGAGCATGACGGTTTATGAGTTTCAAACCACAATAACACTTTTAATTATGGACCAATTTTGTTCATTTTGGTGTCATTAGAGAGATAAAAGTATAAACTATGAAATACAATTGTGAAAATGCTGAAAATATGCATACACGCATTTACAAAATTGTAATGAAAGCATTTTCTGGAGGAATTTTTTGGCAAACCTCAAAAGATTTTTGCAATAAAACCCCACATCTCACCACACTATTTTTTTTTTTTTTCACATAATATAAAATGATATACTTTCAATATATATATAAAAAAAAATCAAGATGGTGTTTTTTGCATTTTGTGATTGAAAAATTAACGAAGTAAAATACATAAATATTGCATTAAGTTCTGTTTAATGGCTAACTGATGTACGAATAATGAACCATGCAACATGCATTCTTAATATTTTAATGATTATTATTATTTTTTTAAATAATTTATGAATGGATAATATTATATCTGAGCCAAAAGTATATAAACGACTAGTGCTACACGTCATTGTAAAAATACATGCGTGGGAATTGGTGGTACTATAAAATGTTTAGCCACAAGAGCAAACTTGCAATGTCCATGTTACAATCACATATTAAGTCCAAAAGAAACGTTTACATTTGCCAAAAGTTATGTTCCAGTAAGATACACATTTTATATTAAAACTGAGGAAGTAACAAAGTTCACAAAGATGTTGGATAAACGATATGAAAATTGTTTTTAAAAATTCCTGGGACAAGAGTAAATCATTTTTTCCAACCACTGGATGAAAGAATACTGCTGTAAAGCATGTTTCATCATCTAATATATTTTTTCAAGTTTCTCTTGGACTTCAAATTAAAGAATTGATCAATATAAAAGGAGAAAAAATTGTTGTAGCTATCTATGGCAATAATTGGTGGCTTGGAGTAATACTGGAGATTATTGAAGAAAATTGAGATGCAAAGATGGAGTTTATGAACCCAAGTAGAACTTCCTCAGCTTATTCATGGCCTAATCATTCTATTTTAATGAATGTGTCTATCTCAAGTACAACCACTGGTCACTTATTACTTTCAACTCAGATATAATATTATCCATTCAGAAATTATTTTAAAATAATAATCTGTACTTTAATATGCAAACAAAAAAATTGTTGTACACTTTTAACATATTAACACGTTAAGCGCCATGTCAGCCATTCTAGATTCTAGACATTTTGTTATGTATCTCTAAGTACTGAAGAAATCACCTTGAAATTTTAGGAGTTGCAGAATATGTTATATTTCAAACATTTCAGTGAAAGTTTTCTCAGAAAGTAAAAGCAGGACCAATAAAAAATTTAAACGTTGAGCAACCTGTCAGCCATCGGTTGCTGACAGTGACAAATGTGATATATGTCGCGTCAACCATCGGTGACGGACATAAAATAGGATATAAAACTAAAAATATTGTATTTAATGATTGAAAATTTAATAAAAATTTGCTTAATTTTTATTTATTACAGGAGGAATCATGCACTATGGGATTTGAATGAATTTTAAGAATTTGTGTGGCGCTCAACGTGTTAAATATACGAATAGAGGGTTGAATGTGATATCATTTAAAAGGTATGATTACCCAGATTTGCAATTTACCCAGATTTCTAATTAAATATTTTTATCCTATAGGAAAATTTATAGGGGAATGCAGAATTTGAAATCACATGTTGGGTATAATTTAGCTTCGAACCCAAAAGGACGGACATTATCCATTGCTTTACCTTGCAAAAAAGTGCTCGAGTATGAACCACTGGACAATATTAGTAATTGTTAAAATGTTAAGAATGCATATTGTGTGGTTAAAAGATCATTTGTTGAGCATCAGTTAGCCATTAAACGGAACTTAATGAAATATTTATGTATTTTAATTTTTTAATCACAAAATACAAAAAACACCCTCTTGTTTTTTTTTTTTTTTTTTTATTGAAAAGTATGCCATTTTATATTATATGAAAAACAATTAGTGTGGTGTGATGTGGGGCTGTACTGCAAAAAATTCATGAAGTTTGCAAAAAAAATTCTTTCAAAAAATGCTTTAATTACAATTTATTAAATGCTTGTATGCATATTTTCAGGGTTTGCACAATTTTATTTCATAGTTTACACTTTTATCTTTATAATGACACCAAAATGAACAAAATTGGTCCATAAATAAAAGTGTTATGGTGTTTTGAAACTCATAAACCGTCATGCTCATTGACGCCATTTTGTTAAATTTAATTAAATTTCGAAAAGACCCCTAATTCTTAGTTTTGACTAAAAAATTCTGAAAAAAAAAAAAAAAAAAAAAAAACATTTTAAGCCTTTTTAATTACGTACTTTATAATAAAAAAACCCCATTAATATCTGTGACGTGAGGGCAATACCCTTGGGTGATTTCACTTGAAATGAGCCCAACACAAAATATTCAGCATTTTTCTGAAATCGAGTTGTTCCGTGTGAATTGATGAAAAATAATTTTCATGTAATTTGAGTAACTTGGCGTTGAAGCCGCTTGTTGTAAATGCACGTTAAATTATTTATATGCTATTTTAAATACAAAACGGCTGAAGTTCCAATTTATCTCGTTATCCAGATATTATATCATACATGCCAACCATCTCATTAATAATCGTAACATTGTTACGCTCCTTTAAAACACGCCCTTTTTTACACACCACGTTAATTTTAGAGTAAATTTCTTCAAATATAGTTACGATTAAATAAGAATAAAATTACTTTAAAAAAAGACTGGTGTGAAAAGAAAGTGTTAAGGACGGGTTATAGACCAGTTTTTTTTCCCCTGATTCTTCCACTAGAATATTTATATGATAATTTTTACTTAATTAATGGTGTAAACATACTATTGAAAATTCCGAATGAAAAAAATATTGGTTGAGGAATCAGGGAAAAAATGCCCCTCTTAAAGTACAGAAGTGCATTCAGTATTTAAAAGGTTAAAATGAATTTGCGTGATGGGTTTCTATACAATTATCAATTCTTATGACGTACCCTATGTCTCATAAAAAATTATACGTTGGGTTTTTAAACACCCAGTATGTTATATAAGTATGTATTGAGATTAAACATTTTGTAAAATGCACAACAAATATGTGGAAACCGCAGCCTGTGGTGTTTTGAAAATGATTCATCACTACACTGATATATATATATATATATAATGAACATGGAAATCAAAAACTTGTTGCTTTAGATTTAGGTCCAATAAAAAAAACTTTTAAATGAAAAATACAAAAATTTAAAAATTCAATTATGCACAAATTATTTGAAATTGTTCTGTTACAAATTCGTTTTCTTAGCTACAAGTTATTTAATTTATTCTTTATAATATTGTTTTATTTATTATATTGTTTAAATAAAAAGCAACCTTTTAAACACCAAATGAGTTTCGTGTTTAAATACGTTGTTTTATCAATTATTTTAAACATGATTGCAAATAAATAACGTATACATCTCTTACCATTTGTGCTCATCTGTTATACCATAGCCTTCTAAACTAGATGTCTTCCGCGTCCAGTTTAGATGGAAGAAGTGATATGTTATAAGAATATAATAAGAAGGTATACATGATATATATATATAATATCATCTAAGAAGTGATATATGATATATATATTAAATCTGAAAGTTGCTAAAGAGTTGGGGTGCACAGCATGTATAAAAGTTTAGTCCGACTGTAATAATAACAATTTTTATTCTTTAGCACAGTTTAATTTATTTCAAATACTTTTGTAATTGTATCTCTTTTTTTTATTTCTTTACAATTATATATATATATATATATATATATATATATATATATATATATACAGAGCTACCAACCTAATCCGGCAAATTGTTAGTACCGCCCATTTTTCTACACCACTTAATGTTTAAAGTAAATCTATTCAAATATATTTACAATGAATTAAGGAAACAAATACTCTAAAAATTAAGTGGCGTAGAAAAATGGGCGGTACTAACAGTTTGCCGGATTAGGTTGGCCGCTCTGTATATATATATATATATATATAAGAAGAAATTTAAAGGCCAAAAATTTTTTTATTTATTTAAAATTAAAATTTATCGCAGAATATTATGGCATGAACCCTGAACGTCAATGTAAGACGCCATTAGTTAAAAGTTTTTTTTTGTGTTTTAAAATAATTTATAAAAATTCTCTATCGATTACAATATTGTTTTACAAACTTCCTTTATACTGTGTTATCTGCATATGATTATAATAATTAATAAAAAAAAAATTCTGTGAAAAATGTCTGTAATTCCAAATAAATCATGTTGAAATCTTCAATTACCAATTATTTATTTATTTATTTATTTTAGATTCTATCGGTTAGAGAAATGCTGAGTGCCAACATCAGTGCTATTTATTTAGAGGCATGAAATAAACGAAAGACTTATTAAACTTCGTAATTAATTATTTTGTTTGAGATACATGCAAATACGTATGAATTAAAGTTTATTAATTTTAATTAAAAACTTTTTTTTTTTTTTTTACTGCTAGCACTCTGAAGATATTTGTATAGAATATAATATAAATAAGATCAAAGGAGAAAGTGACATATATTTTAATTGTATTCGGTACCTTTGAGTAATATCATTACTACGTTACTGTCCATAGGTCAATGATTTTGAGCTTACACATTAGAAAAATTCCTGTAATATTTTCACTTCGCAATATTTCTAACATCTGTGCAACACAGGCATTCTGATTTAATCGTGCTAAAGTAAATAGTTTTCACTCATTTATTTTACTTCTTTAAACTTATTTGTGTAACTAAACGGCACATGTAGCCAAGTCTAGGATTCTCACTTTACAGAATTATTTTCCCTGTTTTAGGGAATTTTCGATGACTGTTGGAAAAACAGCGGGAGACGAAGTACTGGGGGAAAAAATTTCTCCCTTCTGAGGAGATATTGGAAATATATTGTTTTGCTTGAAATGTAAACTTAGATTACATTGTGATAAACATTTAAATGCTAAATTGGAACCACGGAAGACAGGTTGAAAGCGTAGAATTTGGTTAGAGCGTAAAAATTTTTATAGAATGATTGCGAATTCGCTACTCGTGCCAAACAAAAACCGTCGCACAATATTCACAGCACTACTGCAAGAATAATAATATCACTTGAAAAACTAAATCATAGTTGACAACATTTACATCAGTTTATTGTGTTAACACGGCTTCTAAGACTAGCAGTGAGAACGAGTTCAAAGGCTTTGGAGGTGCCAAATTGACCACCAGGTTGGGATTTGGAGAACATTCAATTATTTCGACGATTTCTTATCGCTTATTTTCTCTCAATCAGATGACTATCACTCCTATTTTAACACTAGACACGTTGAGTCAGCCATTGCGCATAGGCTCCATGGTTTCAAGAAATGAGGTTGAAAAATAACCGACAAGAAAAATCTTAATTTTACAGGGATGGAACACGGGCGCAGAATTCATACCACTATCAATGTAAGAAAATTTTCTTCTTCTTAAATCAGCGATACTATAGGTAGAGAAATTTCTTAAATGGATTCCGGTATGAATTCTGCGCCCGTGTTCCATCCCTGATTTTATTTCGACTAGATTTGATTATCAGTTTCGGTACCATCAGCTCCACCCAAATCCAGTTTCGACTGGATTTAGGTGGAACAGTAGATGCTAATTGGAAAATAGATTTCCTGAAGTATTTTTTCAAATGAGCTAGGTGATACCAATAAAAACAAAAATCCCATACATTATATGGTTTTGTCTAAGGAATTTTTTATTCTGTTTTAGGTTCTTGGAATTCATTTAAATGCATATTTATCGACGGTATTAAATTAACTAGTGGAATATCAAACTTATAATGCTAATAATTTATATAATATCTCTCTATATTGAAAGCATGCCTGTCAGCATTCTAATTAATATTCCGTAGTATTGTTAGCCCTGACTTTTTTTTCACACCAGTTTTTTTTCAGAATAATCTCCTTGTAATGTACTTACAATTAAATAAGAAGAAAATTTCGCTCCAAAAATGTTGGTATAAAAAAGAAGGCAGTACTAACAATACTCCAGAGTATTAAGCGTTTGCTAGTCCTGACGCTCTAAAACGTTAAACAGTACTGGCAAATTTGAGGACTCTTTCAATCAACCACCTCCATAAATTTTGAGTAGTGATAATTGGTATACATAATGGGCGAATAACCTTCAAAATGATTAGCCAATCTATACAGTTAAAATTTGATGGCGGATATTGAATAAAAAAATTGCCCTGCATTTGGACTGAACAGAGGAGTGAAATTAAATAGGACTGGCAAAGAGTTAATCAGGATGTAGGTAGGTATGATTATAAATATATTCTATATGCAGTTTTGACTCCGTAAATCTCTCATAGAAAATTCACAATGTACAGTCGAGAAAAAAAAAAAAAAAAAAAAAAAAAAAACGCAACACCCGCTGTAATTTCGTTATTAATAGACGCAGAAACATCTAATAGACATAATTATACAGGAAATTAAATGCACTTTCTGAAAATGTTGTCAAATTTTGAATTAGGGGTCATCTACATATAGAAATGAGCACCAACTTTGATTTTTTTCAATAGCAACACCCAATTTTGACTTCATATTCGAATTTCTGAGAGTCTGGCAGTTCAGAAAAGTATACTGTTTGTATACTTTATCTTTAGTATTTATAGAGTTATAATCAAGAATGTGCTAGGGGGTTATCATTAAATGTAAAAAATAAAATTGAGATCCTATAAGAAATAGCAAAATTTTAATGTTACACCGGAAATCTTTCACGAAAAGAAGAATTATAAAAATTATTAAAAATACATAATCTATTTACAGTTTCTTAATTATCCCGAGTTCAGTTTTTTTTTATTTGTATATACTTCATTACTTTTTTAGAAAATTTTAGGTCTATTTAACCCTTTAACGCGCGGTGTCCTTGCTGCGAGGACGCAAAGTTTAAGATCCAGCTGCAAAAATTCATCCCGGAAACTTTTTAGCAAAAATTTGCGTTTATAACATATCAGGAAAGGCCGGTTTTTTTAACCTTAAAATTTAAAATTTCTTTTAGTTTAATTTAGTTCATGAATTCCGGTGGCAGTATAATTTAAATGATCTGAATTCTCTTGCGCCGCAAAGGGTTAAATACATTACACTTGCGATTGGTCCAGACGGTACTCTTTGAGAAAAGTGTAATATTTTTATAGTAAAAGTGTCTATTATGGCTGCACTGATCACCAATAAAGCTTAAATTTTCTTTCGCATGTGTAACATGACAAACGAAATGAAATAATAATAATATACATATATATATATATATACAACAACGCATAAACTAATTTTTTTCGGATAAATTATTGTAAGGGTTCATGAAGTAAATATTAAACAATTTTAATTGCACTTACCAGTTTTGGGTCAGTTGAACTCTTTGGAACTGTACGATTCTTTTTATAATTTCTATGAAAATATAATTTCTTAATTAACCCTTTCGCGACTGCTGACGGAGATTCACGTCATTTGAAAATCTGCAACTCTGTCAGTGGGCGTTTCTTTCGTAATTTGTGTGTTACATATTTCCTAAGTTCGTACCCAGTGTTCATATTTTTGAAATAAAAAATACTATGGATAGAAATATATTGCTTAGAAAGGATATAATTATAATGTACATCCATTTGTAATATAATTGGGAATAGAGAAAATTTGTTCTGAAATATTTTATTTTCTGAGAATAACGCCGGTAGGTGGATCTTACTGTCAATAAGACAAAACCCTGCGGTTGCAAAAAGTGTTAAAATATATTTATAAAAGTTAAAGTACATTTTTAAAAATATATAAAGTTAAAATATATAAATAAAATTTTAAAAACTAAAGTATCCTTAAAATAATAATCCTCCCCCCTAAAAAATAAATAAATAAAAATAAAGCAATATATGAAGCAAATGATTAATCTTTTAACTATGACGGTAGTTAAGAAACGATTTTACGAGTCTGTCTTGTAGTCCAATTTTATTCGTTATTTTTTAATTGACAATTGTACATTAACCCTTTCACGCGCGGTGGGATATATACGTCCCACCTAATTTCACTTTCCAACTGAAAGAATTCATCCCAGAAATTTTTTAGAAAAAAACTTACGTTTGTAACATATCAGAAAAGGCCGGCTTTTTTAACCTTAAAATTCAAAATTTCTTTTAATTTAATTTAGTTCACGAATTCCGGTGGCAGAGTAATTTAAAGGATCCGAATTGTCTTGCACGTGAAAGGGTTAAAACTATTTTTCTACTTAAAACAGTAAACCCCGCCTATTTAGGTAATTTTTTCTTCTAGTGTTCGTTTAAAAGATTCAAAATTTATCACCAGTAATCGATGATGTAAATTCCACTTGTGTTAATTTTTGTCAACATAAGATAAGGGGTTTAACACAAAATCATCACTCAATGTCACATTTACTTTTTTTTTTCCCGTATTGTTTTGTTTTGAAGAACGATGAAGGCGGGGTTTGTCATCTTTAGAAAACAGGAATTCTTGTTGCTAACACTAATGTCTAAAAATCATCATTTTCGTTTCATTTCTTTGCGTTTGACGTTGTTGTTATATAATTTGACCCGTACATAAAATATATAAATATTTTGTTTAATTTTCTTTCTTATTTTTTAACATTTGATTCGCTATCTCATGCAAAACTTTATAAGAGACGGCCCCCTAAACCACTCCAAAAGAAAGATTTATTTATGCCTCGAAAACTAATTACTGGAATGAGCTGCAAATTTGCACACCCGTATTTTTCAGCATTAGGATTCATTTTATGTAAAAATTAATATAGGTCATAATTCATAATTTTTATGAATATGAATTTATTAATATTTTTCAGAATTAAAAATATTTTTTAGAATCAAAAGTAATGAGGGATTATGTTTGGGTTTCTTCACTGTATCTCGTAAATATATATATATATCGATCAAGTTATTTTTTGTGAAGATATTAATAAAAGTTTAAATATGAATTTAACATTAGCACCTTCAAACTTTGAACGCTTATAACTGCGAAAAAATAAGTAAAATATACAACCAATATACTTTTTCGCGTTGTCGCGATCCCAGGAATTCAAATATAAAATAAAAATGGGGTATTGCCATTGAAAAAATCAAAGTTAGTGCGTGTTTTAAAATGTAGACGACCCCCAATTCAAATTTTCAGTTTATTTTCAGAAACTACTCTCAATTCCCCGTCGAATGATATCTGTTACATTTTCCTACAACGATTAGCAGCGAAGTTACGTTGAGTGTTGCGTTTTCCCCGACTGTACAACAATATGATATGTGTTAACTTCCAATTTTTGAAATGTTCCTAGAAAATTTCTATGTTTCCCAGATTTCTATAAAAAATAATACCATCATTGGAAAGAATATTTTCAATAACACTGTTTTAATCATATTTTGTATTCGTATATTTGTCTCCATTTCAAAAATAATTCCCAAAATTCATTGTACTATTACGTCATTTTTACGTAAACGTATCATTATACTTTAGTTTCTGTTTGACGTCTCACATCATAGTCTACTAAACTAGATGCCTTCCGCGTGCCTCGTTAACTTGTGCGCGCGCAGCCCTCACGGGACTGCGCTGCCGAAGGCAGTGGGGACCCGGTCCGAATTTTTACCCGATGAGAAATGATTTTTTAAATTTTCTTAATAACATTTTGACTTGAGAAGGAAAATGTGTGCGCAGCGCACGTATACCTCAACACGTGCGCGCGCACCGCGCATGGGTCTGCGCTGCCGAAGGCAGTGGGGACCCGGTGTGAGTTTTTACCCGATCAGAAACGATTTTTTTTAGGGAGCACGAAGGGTCAGGCAAGGAATACGCGCGCGGAGCGCGCACGTGACTGCGCTGCCGAAGGCAGTGGGGACCCGGGCCGACTTTTTACCCAATCAGAAATGATTTTTTTTTAACCTTTCTTTTCTTAACACTAAAAGTTACTGTTAGTGATTCATTAATTATAGTGATTGAGAGATTTTGAGAATTCAGTCATTATAGTAATTCATTTAAAAATACTGACCCGCTAGCGGGCGAAGCTCGCTATTAATAATAATAAGATCTGAACTTTTATTATTATTTTTTCTTTTTTAATTTGAGTAAATTATAGAGTCCAAAGAACGAACTAACGGAAACAATACATATAGGAATTACCATACAAGGATATTCAAAAAGGCTTATGAAACTTAAACCCTTCCCATTGCGCACTGCAAAATTTTCTTTAAATGCAAATAAATGCGAATCTTTCTAAAATTGTCACTTTCATGTGAACTTTGGAAATAATGTTGGTAAGGAGCAAATTAAAGTTAACATTTATTTACTTTTTTTCTTTCTTTTTTTTAACCCTCCGAGCGGTTCATACGTATTTTTCAGTATACTGAGCAACAGCTTTTCACTAAATACATTAATAATATAATTTTATATTCATAGCTTATTTAAAAAGCTACAAGAAGGTCACATATAATATTCATGTGGTTCATCTTGACATCCGTACTCACTTTTTAATTTTCAAACTGAAATAATTATTGTTTTGGAACATTTTAAAGATCATGCAGTGAGAACAACATTAAAATTCTGGCCTTTTAGAAGACGCTCAGTGAGTTAATAATTTTGAACCATTTTGAAATGAAACTATTAAGATACTCATGTGATTTTTTAACTGAAGCGCATTCTTCCAAACATGTTACTTCATATAAAGTTTTTTTTTTTTCTGATCTTTTTACTTGTTCAGAATAATACATAAATAAATAAATATTTTTTTTTTTTTTTTAGTAGTAGACAGAAAGTCTTAAATTTGATAGCTATGACAAGAGCAAGAGAGTGGGACTTTTTTTCTTTTATTCTTTTTAATACGTTTATGTAGACAACGCCACCTGGTACGGAATCTGCGACTTTTTTTTTTCAACTGTCACCAATAATTTTAAGATGTAATATATTATATATCAAATCAACGTTTCCTTGTGCCTTTTCGCGTTTTATGTATGTCAATTCCCACTTTTAAAAATGTCTGGTGGCTGTTGAATAAAAAAGTCGCACAATCTGTACCAGGTGACGCTGTCTACCACACGAACTGTTGCCAAGTTTCCAAGCCACGCGACGGGCATCTAGTTTAGGAGGCTATGGACAGATTAAAAAAAATATTTAAAGCAGATTTTCTGCATGTTAAACGTTAACAATTACTGTTACCCAAAAAATTGTAAAAAAATTGTATTTAATTATTATGATAATTTAATACGAAATTTAGTTCAATTTTTCGATGTTATAATATTTTATACGTTGTCAAAAAAAAAAAAGAATGTTTCAGACATAAATGTTTATGTTTAAGTAACCAGATGTTGTTACTGTATTTTTATATACACATTCATGCGCTATAAAAATAATTATATGATCTACAATTCTTCGTACTTAAAAAAAAAAAAAAAAAAAAAAAAATCTTGATGATTATGGGAGATTTTAATTTTAAAAATAAGGCCCATACGATTTTAACAATTTTTATTAAAAAAAAAAAAATATGTGGGCTTTAAATAAGCTTTTGAGAGAAGGGTTACTGATATTTAAATAACTATTAAATAAAAGATACATGTGGTGTAATTACGTTACCTCAAATTAGCATTGATAACCAGTCCAAAATATTTGAGGGATGCCAAATTGACCGATAGACTAGGATTTGGAAAGCAGAGCTCTTTAATCGCTTATTTTATCTGAATCGGATAACTACCCCCTTCTGTTTTAACAGTGAGCTAGTTAAACCAGTACTTCCAGGTGGTTTCCACGATCTGAGGAAATGCGATAAGCGATCATTCTTACTCCAACATAACTTGATTACGAAAAATCATCAAATCAGACAGATCAAGCTGATTTGCACCACGACTTTGAAAAAAAAAAAAAAAAAATTGTGTTGTACAACAATCTGCTCGTTTTTAGTTTCTGTGTTTAAAATTTTAGAAATAATTATTTTGGTATAAAGCGTATAAATTTGTACACAAAATATTTTTAGTTTGTTTGATTATTATTTAACACTTAAAGACCGAATCGAAAAATAAAGAAACATTAGAATATTAAAAGACCCTAACGACAATATGTTAGAACATTGATGACCAGAATCCAGAATTCTCATTTAGTAGATATAAAGTTCAGTTCCGCATTCAGACGTTCCTCTAAACCAGTACATTATTACATTAAAAAAGGATTTTGCAGTTAATGTTCGCGGCAGTTAATGCAGCTATTTCCGTTAATGTTCGCGGCGAATATACAAGCCAGAGAATTTTGCCGCTTCGAATGCTGAGAATATAATTCAATTAATTAATACTTTCGAGTATGGGAAATGCTTTCGTGTGTTTGTATAACTAATTATTAGTTTTTAAGCTTTTTGGCTACTTGTAAATTTCTTTAATTTTATATTTATATATTACGGCAACAATGTTTACTAATTAAAAAAATGTTTACTAATGTTTACTAATTAAATTTTCTGTTAAATTTTAGCCAAAAGTGGATATGATTGAAAATATATATGTGTTTATATCATAGTTTCCAACATTTTAATTTATTCCAGAACATTTTTAGCCCCGCATTTATTTACACAAGTTTGTTTATAGAATAATATTCTAAATTATAAAACTAAAATAACGTAAGAAAAAAAATCTCTTAAAAAATTTGTAGTAAAGGCGGGGTTAAAAATGCTCCGGAATAAATTAAAATGTTGGCAACTCTGTTATATAAATATATATATATATATATATACTTAAATAAAAAATAATAATTAGAAATGCAAACACAAACTTATATGGCTATATGTTTTTAACATAAATTAAATTCTATATTACAAGCTGTATTACTGAATCGTATAATATACATTAAAACTGACTATATATATATATATATATATATGAAATTAGAATTTTATTAATCTTAAACAATACTATTTATTCATTTATTTTTATTTTATTTTCCTTTAATTAATTAATTAATTAATTAATTCTTTCGGGAGACTGTATCATAATTAAATGCAAAATTCAAAACACAGTTTTAAGTAAACATAATTTTTTTGTGCATTTAAAACAAACTGTATATTTTTTTCTCAAGGAAAATAATGCTTTACATAATATTTATACATAAAGTGACTAACCTTGAAATGCTTTTTTGTATTGTTTATACGTATTGTTTGTACGATTTTCCAATAACATTATGTTTCATGCAATAAGTGATTTTTTTTTTTTTTTTTAATG
Organism: Salticus scenicus; assembly: GCA_963930645.1. NCBI lineage: Eukaryota > Metazoa > Arthropoda > Arachnida > Araneae > Salticidae > Salticus > Salticus scenicus. The sequence goes on from OZ005659.1 coordinate 188,472,455, forward strand.
GAAACTGTGCCGGTATGTCTGGAAATGAGCGGGCTTTAAAAATTTTCAGACGCTTGCTTAATCAGAATTTTTGGAATCCTATGAAAAGTTTCTTTTTCAACACTCAAACAAACAAACAAACAAACAAAGTTTAGAGTTTCGTAAGAACAGTTTGAATATCCTTTTTTCTTCCCCCTTCTTAATAAAACAATTCAAAGAAGTGATATCATCATATGTTACAAGTTCATAGATGCCAACATTTTAATTTATTCCAGAGTCATTTTAGCCCTGCTCTTACTTCGTACCACTTTATTAATAGAAGAAAAATCTCTAATACATAGCTTCGCTAAATTAAAATAAATAAATAAATAAATAAATAAATAAAGCTTAAAAAAATAAGTGGAATGAAATAAAGGCGGAGCCAGAAATTCTCTGGAATAAATTAAAATGTTGGCATCTATGCAGGTTTAGAATATCCAATTTCAATTTCCTGCCAGTATCTATTTCCGAGCTATATCGATAATAAATAACTTACGAGGGGACGCAGAGAGAAATCACTAAAGAAATCTAATTATTTGGATTTAGAGTTACTTCAATATATACAATTTTAGCAAAATGTCAACTCCAAGTGCTTTCTTGTACCATATATGGTAGAGAAAAGTTTGAAAAAAAAAATAAAGATAAAAAAAAGGGGGGGGGGGGTTATAGGGTCAGGTACCCCTTTGAGGGGAGCTAGTATTTAAAAAAAAAAAATTCTTTACTATAATTAAAAAAATAATCCTTTTTAAACCTGTGTTTAAAAAGGTGTGTTAAATAAGAGTTTCTTTCTATTACAGCCATTAAAATAATTCTACATTTTTTTAAATTGGTATTCTTTTTATAAGAACGCCAAAGCGAATTCTCTGTCTATGTATAAGCTTGCTTGCAAATTATCTCTGTAATCAGAATTTAATTAAAAATTAACAGCTATTACATAATTTATAGATATATGAAGTGGCAAACAAATTAGATTTTTAACATAAGTTTTATATTTATAAACAACATTACGCAAAAAATAAGCAATGATATTTTTTTTATGATAATTATAATAATTTATTTCAAAAGAATGGAGCCAATAAAATTGTTTTTCGTCATTCTAATTATAGGGTATTTTTTCATGTGAGAATTTTTTCTTTTTTAGTTAATGGGTTGCATGTAATCTTGTACCCTATACTATACTTATACTGTCATAAAAGTAGTTCTGATATTTTCAAGAAAAATTAAATATAAAATGTTGAACTATACCAACAGCTGTAATAGAATGACAAAACTTTTCTTAGCATTAAATTACAAGTTCACACCTAGAAATATTTATAATTTATTTCAAAGTTCTTTAGCACAGCATATTTTATTTATTTATTTATTTATTTTAGATACACCGGTATATTTTATGAGTATTTTTCTTTTTTAAAACGCTTTTATTAGTTCAACCTGCACGCATGTTTGTAACCACTCTGGGAGCAAACAAAAAATCTATATTGTGAAAAAAAAAAAAACTTTCCCTACGTGAACGCTGTGACTGTGAGGTAAAGCTTCGGGCTACGAACCTAAAGGTCTAACGTTCGAGCCCAGTCAGGGGAGAATTTTTAAAAATGGCTTTTGTTTGATTCTAAATTATTTTATAATCACCCTGTAATATGGGGTGTCACTCACACAAATTTTTCTTACCCTGCATTTTAAAGCTAGATATTTTGCGAAAGATATTTTGTGCTTTTTAGTTCACATTTCAATAAAAACGTATTCTTTAATTTTTTAAAAGTATAATTTTATTACTTAACGTTTTCGCGATCGCTGACATAGATTCACGTCACTTAGAATTCTGTAACTCCGCCAGTGAGCGTTTCGTTCTGAATTTGTATGTTATTTCTCAATTGTATGTTTATTTATGTCGGAAAGTTTGTTAAAAATAAGGCAAGGACCTGAAACAGTTGGCTAAAAATAATTAAAAAGTGAACTGTCACCGTGTTCTGAGCTATTCTGAAAGGTTCCAATGTCTTGCTAGTCGGGACGTTAGTTGAAATTCGATTGTAAGATTTGTACTGGACAAACCCACGCACAAGAAACGACGTTAATAAAAATATTGTAAAAATAATTTAATAGCGAGAAAGACCTGATATGTTTTTGCTTATCCAATTTTAAGTTTTTTATTTAATAATATATATATAGATAGATATATAGATAGATAGATAGATAGATAGATAGATATAGATAGATAGATAGATAGATATAAAGAAAAGAAAAAAAAAGAAAAAAAAAAAGAAAACTGTGTTATTTTATTTGATACGTTTCATGTGTCTTCTATCAAGAAAATTAAAAAATAATTGCATTAACAGAAAAGAAAAAATGTGATCTTCTTGCCCACTTTTGAATGAAATTAAACCCAATATTTTTTAAATATTAAATATTTTATTAAAAATGTTTACGATAAAGCGTTTTCACTTTATTAATAATTAAAAAAAAAAAAAAAAAATGCAATTTTGAACTTAATTTGAATGTAATAGCTGAATTTTTAGATGGAAATATATAATTTATCCTTTAATCGCAAGAATGTTGTTGGTGAGTATGTGCTGCCATCTAGCAGTAGTTTCGTTTTTTAAGTGCTGCTTCATTTGACACAGGAATTCAGAGAACTCGGATGGCTTTTACTGAAGGAGGCTATGGTTTAATAATATTCTGTTAATTAAAATGTCCAATATGAAATTGATTTCATAGACCTGCGGATACCTAGCAGGAAAATGTAATAGTTGCAACAAAACTTCTTAAGTTAACACTACGAAATCTGGTATTTTAATGCAGATTTGTGTATTGAATATATCTTTGATTTCGAAAAGGAAAAACGAAGCTTCCTTACAATTTTTAACTTATTATTTCTTTTTTAAAATAAATATTCTGGTGCAAAGCGTTTAAATATGATATTAGACACTATCTGCGCGTACATTAGGTTATTACTTAATACTTAAAGGCAGGAATCGGTAATCCCTCTCAACTTAAAAAATAAATAAATAAAATAAAAATAAAATAACACCGTTTTCATATGAAGGTTACGAAAAGTTCGTAATAATCCAGTAACTATTGATTACACGGCTCGGCAAGAAAATTGCCTCTGACACCATTACAGCACATTCTGATGTAAAATGACCTCTAGAATCCGAATTTGACGCCCATTTTGCCCTATCACCCGATGTTTTTTAGGAATGACCCCCTATTTTTATCATTTTTCGGTGATTTTATGGCTATAAAATTGATTTTTAGGAGGGGGGGGGGATTAATTTAACCGTTAAATATCTTCTGAGAGGTTAAAGAATTGGAAATTTGCGACAAGGCAAAAATTTCGAGGGGATTTGCCACTGAAATTATGCATTACACATCTTATATTATTTTTATCTGTTATTAATGTTATTTATAAATTTTATATTTTTTGTTTTTAGGTGTTACATTAATTATTTTTCATTTTTCAAATCAAATTTATAGTCGAACAGGGAAAACAGAAAAAAAGTGAGGGAGGGGTGTATCTAGAAAACTGTGGGTGACTGGTGAAAATGGGAGTCGTATTGGGATTCAGGAGGCCATTTTACATAAGAATCAGTAAGAATGGTATCAGATCTCGAAGTATTTCTTTCTTTCTTTCTTTTCCTTTTTTTTTTTTTTTTTTTAGAGCAGTGTTATTAGTTAAAGCTCTACTGGCGGGTCAAGTAAAAGTACGTTTATTTTATCAAAAATAGGCTACATTAACGCGTTCCTCTAAATCTATATTTTAGTTTAAAAAAGATTTTGCTCATTTATCTTAAACAATTTGTGTACTAGAGGTGTTTCTATATGCCTGCAAGCGTTTCTACTGCATAGATTGCCGAAATAGAGAAGACTCTATAAGCGTTTCTATCGGCGTAACAACTGCTTAGATTGCCTAAATAAAGAAGCATTTTATATGTATATCTATAGATGTTTCTACTACATAGATTGCTGGGGTAAGCAAAAAATCCACAATAATAATTAATAGTTTTATATGATATATTACAAATTGAGGAAAATAGGTAAGATGTTTTTAGATGATTAATTAAAATCAAATTTTATTCTTGCAATTCCCCCTTTCTTTCCTTTCTTTTACTTACTTTTCTTTGTATGTGTATTACTTATATATGCCATACTTATGATTTCTCCTGATTTCGACGGAAGATATCATTCAAGATATTTTTAACTGTTTTTTTTTTTTTTTTTTTTTTTTTTTTAATCGCAGGAAAATAATGAGTCATAGTTCCATTAGAAATTATCGGTAATAAATCTCACTTAAAATATCAAAATTTCGGTGAATATGATATATATATATAAATAAAAATTAGTTCACATGGTGTTATAAAAACGTTTATTGACATTTTTATTATTTTGGCAATTTTCATTATTAAAAAAATTATAGTTATTTATTTAATATCTTTTAGAAAAAAAAAAAAAAAAAAAGAAATAAGTTACTTATAGGAATGAAAATATGATTGTAAATTAACATTTGGAGGCGTGTGTCTTCGTTTATCCATAATGCATCCTTAACAAAAATTCTCTTTAGTTTTCTAAATTGATTAATTTATTATTATTATTATTTTCGAAAACTGCCTTTACAGAAAATTGACATAATATGAGTTAAAAAAAAATTTGTTTAAATTAAAATTACATAAAATTCTAATAATGTTTTTTTAACAACCATGTGGTACAGATAATTTGATTACGTGTTAATTTGTTAAGTTTCTCAAAAAAGAGAAATATAAAAAAAGAGGAAAACCTATTTTTTTTCTTCAATATTTTTTGCTAGTGTATTTATGTATAATTCTGTACGTTTGAATTAGAGCTGTCACAACTTTTTTTGTTAAACAGTGAAAGACAGACATTCAAACATTTCCTAGTGAATAAGAAATCGTGTTCAGGACATCTGAAATCATGTAAATTCATTGAAAGTTGGAGGTCAAAATTTTTTTGAATTCTAATTGTTTTTTTTATGAATAAAAGAGCGGGTAAAAATTAACAACAATTGTTTAAGCGTCTACAAAGTTGTCGTGTATTTAAATATAAACTTACTAACTTTCTTCTTTTATTTAATACGATGGTGTCCTAAACTTGACAGGAATTGTTACATGCAGCAAATTCTAAAATAAAAGGTTTGTATGATAATACCCAACCTTTACCTACGTCTTAGTGTACAAAAAATGTTTTGTCTGAAAATTTTGATTATTCTTTTTTATCTTAATTGGGAGTATGTTTCCTATTTTTTAAGACATAACTAAGGTAATATATATTATTTCAGTCGGTATATAGAAGTAAAACTGGAAATTTCGACTTTATAAATAATCGATCTTTATTTTCTATTTATATTTTGCTGTTTAAAAAATAAAGAAATAAAAAAGAAATCGTTAAACTTATGAAAATATTTTAATGCATGTAGAATGTTTACAATACAATGCGTAAAATCAATAAAATGTTAATTTGAAAACCAAAAATTCATAATTTTATCTGCTTATGAAATTTTAGTAATCTGTTCAAGGGAAAAAAAAGAGCTATTTTTAAATAAAATTTAAAAAAATTGAATATTTTTATCCTAATAATTGTGTAAGAAAATCATAATTATGCAGTAAATTATTACGCGTGTCTTTCGGAAATGTTAATTAATGTTAACTTTTTTTTTTCTTTAAATAAAATAATCATTTTACAGCACATATAAAATTACCAAGTGAAGCTCGACTAAATTCAGTTTTGCAAACTGTTTCATCTATGGTTAATCTGTTTTCAACTGTTTCATCAATAATAATTGTAACTGTACTATGAATCTGTTTGTATATATAATTCAAATGTTGCTGTATTCGTAACAAAAAAAATGGCTTTGCCCTGATGGTCAGGGCGAAAGGCCTTGACAATTTGTAATTTTAATTGATAATTTTTACCGGCATATTTTCCGTAAGACACGCCTTTTGGCGTTCCTTTAAAAGGTCACACGTATAGCTTTTAACTTACTACATTTTGGCTACCGAAAAATTTTAATAATTTGTTTTTTTTTACTTCATCATTAAATAAAATAAATCTTTTTGTTAAAATTTTCCTGTAGCCGAAAGGTGTGGCCTATAGTTAGTTACACGTTTTAGAGAAATAACATTTCATTTGCAGAGGAACACCTTAAGGCGTGGCTCGATTTTTTAATGTCCCCTCAGAAGGGATATACGAGCGATAAGGGTTAATTAAATGTTTCATTTTATACGCGTTGTAAAGTGATTTTTTTTTTTAATACAAAGTTTGTGTTTTTTCTACAATGACACGTGTGTTTATGACATCTCTATGTGAGATAACATTTTATATAATGTTAACTATTATTAAATGTTGAATTAAAATGTAGTATACGTAAATTATGGACCAAAAGGGGGAGTCAAGCAACAGGCAACCCTTTTGATAAATTCCGAACCGATATTTAGAAAATATTGTCAATCGTCCTTCTCTCTCAAATAAACTAGTCAGAACTTTCTCTTAAAGGAAATCTCAAATATAACAGACTAATCTTTTACTTTTCAAACTTACCTACTGGCCTAAAGTAGGAAACGAAAGTCTGCAAAATCAGCTTCTATCCTGAACAGTTCCTCTTTCATCTACTACCACGGTGCCCCCTGTCGCGAAGGGCAGAAGCCCGGCACCCCCTAAATGTAAGAACTATCCACGAACTCACAATCTCCTGAATCACCCACTAGTCTAAACATGGACCTTAAAGTCTGCAAAATCAACATCTTTCCAAAATATTCTACCCTTCATCTACAAGCATAGAGCATGTCGCTACTTGTTGCGTAGGATACTTGTTTCTGGCGGCCTTTATAATTTTTTTTTTTTTTTTTTTTTTTTTTGAGATTTTAAATAAACATTCCGGAGAAGGGGCCTAGCATCAAAAACTTCATTTTTGATATTATAATAAAAAAAACTTTAAAAGGTATTTAGCGTAATTAAATGTGTGAAACAATCTGTGTATTAATCTGTGTAGGTAAATATTCTGCACATACGTAAAAAAGTAAACAGATTATTAATATTTTCCTTTTTTCCGGTAAAACTTGTGCGTATATCTTCCATTTACGTTACAGCGAATATAAAAGAAACACAAGTTGTGATTTTATTTAAAAAAAAAAAAAAAAAATGGTTTGATAAATAAAAAAGGAAAAATATGGGAGATGGATTTAATTAAGGTAAAAATAATAATAGTTATCGTCTGCTTGATTGGAGTCGGAAGATCCTTTGCTGATCCATGCATAAAGAGTTGTATTTAAATTAAGTGCCAAGAATGTAAAATCATAATAGAGCAACTCCAGATTTAAATTAATACGATAAAAAAATATAGTCCCGAATTTAAGTATGCATTAAAAAAAAAGGGGGGGGGGAGTATTTTAGGTGCATAAAACAAAAGAGAACAGTTACAAATTTATAGGAGGATCATCGTTTTTCAAACGATTCATAACCTGGTATTGGTACCAAATGAATTTATAAAACACACACATACACATATGTAAATACACAGGGTTAGTCATCAATTTATAGAACGATAGAGGAAATAAAGAAAAATGCAGACAGCTGTTTCGAAAGCATTGAGCTTAGCGCCATTAGTGCATCTAATGGCTTTTTTAACACCATCTCTTTAGTGTGCCATAGGTTTTAGGTAATGCCTGTGTTTATTTATCTAATACCCAGTCTTCTTTAAACAACACTCTTTAGTGATAATTATTAAATTAAACGAAAATAGAAAATTCGTATAAATTAAATGTTGTTAAAAACGAAAATGATAATACAAATTGAAAATATTTCAATAAGCACCGGAAATTTACGATAGAATGCAATGAAATATTGAAAAAATAATAAAAATTATGTATTTCTTTTAAGAATTTTCAAAACGAATTGCAGATCTTCCAAAATTTCTAATTTATTCCACAGTATAGTTGAATCCTCCATTTTTTTCACATCATATATTTTGAAGATTAATTCTCTTCATTAAGTTATTAAGATTGTGTGAGAATAAAATTACTCTTCAAAGTAAATGATGTGAAGATAAATGAGGGAACTAACAATCTTCAAGGAAAATCATAAAAGATTGCATGTGTGCAAGTAACGAATCTGCTCAAAAAAAAAAAAAAAAAAAAGAAATTAAAAATATGAAGATTGTTTAATATAAAAAAATATGTAGCACACAGAAAATATTTTATGTGTTTTTCAACATTTTTTATAAATTTTACAGTTTACTTAAAAGGTAGGGTTAAATTGAAACGCCATACAAATCCCCAGTATTTACAATATATCTGGATTCTTTTCTATTATTTGAAGAATAATAAACAAACAATTTTCAAATGAATTATATACTATATATATAAGCAAATAAATATTCTATAAAATCTTACTTGTGGAATATTTCATAATTTTATAAAATATTGATTTAAATTTTGGGGTTGGAGTTGTCATATTTCATTAAGAAATTTATAACGAATCAATTATTTCCCTTTGTTTGACAATTTTTTAACGTGTCGAACCAAAAAAATAATTTCAATATTGTCTCCAATGTTATTTAACATTAAGCAATTATTCTTCATAGAAGTTTAAAATGTAATTGCAGGCTAATCTTTTTTGGAATGTTACTTTAAAAAAATATAAATAAATAAATAATAAAAATAGCAATCATTATTAATTGCTCGCAGTACATACCTTTGAATGTATAATACAAAGACTGCTGTATATTGAATTTGATATTCAAAATAACAACTGTTCAGAACCCAGTAATTGATGTGAAATAGAAAATAAAAGTAATAATAATAATAATAATAATAATAATAATAATAATAATTCTTTTCAAACTGTGAATGTTTGATTATCTTTTCAATCAATTATTTGAAAAGCAAATAGGGTAATTCTGTACTCGCATAATAAGACAAGCTCTAAAAATCATCATTAAATGTAGAATTTGTTTATAATGGATCATTGAAGATTTTTTTTTGTGCTGCAAGTATATTTAAAAAGGCTATTTTATAAACGTCTTAATAACATTAATTTTGAATTGTTAAACATGCTAAATATTCCGTATGGAAAATATATTAAGTAACAAAGTCATTTCTTTCTGGCAATATTTTCCTTCATTTAAGTGTTTGTAATGCCCCACAATTACAACATCTGAATATACTTACAATCATTTTAAGTATTTTATATTTACTTGTATTTCCAAAAAATGCATTTGTGATTCTGCTCTGAGACATTTAAGATTAAAACAATTTGTGATAAATTGAAATTTTATTTAAATAATGCACTCAGTTTTTATAATATGTATCAGAACTACTAAAATATATTTTATATTAAAAAAATAAAATAAAATAAAATAGAAAATAGAAAATTATTTATTTTCTTGGTTCATTAAAAAAATGATAATAATCTGTCTATTATTAGTTTTATGTTTTACATTTATGTAGTAATTACTAAAAATTATAAAAATGTTAATGTTAAAAAATTTTGTTTCGAAAAATCTGGAAAACATTCACCCCTGGCACCGGTAAATTTAGAACAAACATTTGCCGCTCATCATCCTATGTGGTTAATCCATACTTGCCAACATACTAATTAATATTCCGTAGTATTGTTAGCGTCGCCTTCTTTATCACACAAGTATCTTTTTAGAGCATTTTCCTTCCTATTTAATCCTAATTGCATTTGGAGAATATTACTAAAAAATATGTCTGGTGTGGAAAAAAGGGCGGGACTAACAACACTACGGAATATTAAGTAGGGTGCTGGGAGGTATGGGTTAAACGCTGGGAAGTCAAATTTGTTTGAAATTAGTACTAACTTTTTAGGAGAAGACTTCCCCCTGTCGTCTTAACCAATGAGAGGGCAGGTTTACATCGAATCATTAAACGTCTCAAGTTCCAATCTCCCCAAACTTTAACTTATCCCACTTAGTGTATTTTTAACGCTCTCTCTCTCACTTATTTTTTTCTCTTTTATATGATGAAAGTTGGTCAAAGTTAGTATCTTTCAAGGTTTTTAACCTTTTTTTTTTTTTTTTTTTTTTGTTGGCAACACTTGATTTTAGTTTCGAAATGAGACACATTTTTCGATTTTTTACTCGTGAAACATGAAGGTGTGTTTTAAAGGGTTGTTGATTGTTTACTTCTGAAAGTTCACAGGTGTGAATTTGATGTTTTTTTGTTGGCAACACTTCATTTTATTTTCGGAATGAGAACTAGTAAAAAAATATCTCTCTCATTAACCTATGCTGTCACTTAAACACATACTTGCCAACATACTAATTAATATTCCACAGTATTGTTGGCCCCGCCTACTTTTCCAAACCAATATCTGTTTAGAGTTTTTTACTTCTTATTTAGTCGTATTTGTATTTGGAGAATATTGTGAGACAAACAACACCACGGAATATTAATTAGGATGTTGGCAAGTATGCTTAACCCTATCGGAAGACAGTAGGGGTTACTTTGTTTTTTTCGCACTGGATGAACTTGATTTTAGTTTCGGAATGGGGACTTGTAATTTTATTTATTTATTTATTTATTTATATTTTATATCGTTAACTTATATCGTCATTTGAACATCTCGTAACGTGCTCAGACTTGTTACAACTTGTTTGTACTTGTTTGTGGCCTTTGACAAATGGCGTGAAAACTTTGACAAATTTGACTGTACAGGAGTGTTTTTTATAATTTATGTATGCATGCATTTTTTGCATTCTTTACATTTTCGCGATCGCTGACGTAGTTTCACGTCATTTGTAAATTTGTAACTTCACCAGTGGGCGTTTCTTTTACAATGTGTATGTTATTTATTTCTTAAAAATATGCACAATATTCATATTTGTACAATCAATATACTATAGATATAAATACTTTGATTAGAGAGAGTATGATTATAATGCATTTTCATTTATAATATAAATGTGAATTCAATAAATTTTGTTCTTAAAATAATTAACTTGGGAGAATAACGCCCTAAGACGAACCTTACTGTCATAATAGAAAAAAAAAACATGCGGTTGAGAAAGTGTTAACTGACTACATTTAAATATGTAACAGGTGTATTTTTTCGCTTCAAGCATTACATTTTCATTCATTTTAAGTTTTGCAGTATGTTTCCCCTTGATTTACAACAGTGTTCGTTTTATCCGAGTTTTCGATTATCCAAGGTACCCTCGGTTCACATGACTTCGGAAAAGCGATGCTCTACTGTATCTTATAAACTCAAAAGTAGCTTTGTCACTTTAAATATCTCGTCTTAGTGAGGGTCGGGATTCTAAAACCATCAAGCTCACCAAAAATTGTGACTCTATCTCCCATAGGATAGCCACGGCCGCGTTGAGTCAGTGATCAGTGAAATTCCTCTTATGTATATATATATATATATATATATACACATAGATAATAGCAAAATTGTTTATCTGAAAATTACGAATTCAAGGTTCTGTGTACCCTTTAAAATATTAAATAAAAATTATATATAATTTACCTTTTTAAAATTTCAATTATAATACTTGAAAAATTTATTTTATTAAGCTCATTCAATTCATAATTTTGGCTATCGAAATTTTCAGCCTTTTACTAATTGTACTCTTTTAATTCTTTTTTAAAAATAAATACACAAGTAGTTAAGAAATTTCAACATCATCTTATGAGCAAATTTAAAATTTATTTTTATATAATATAAAGAACATCATTTAAAGATGAATGCAGTGGATTTAAAATCATAAATAAGTATAGTTTATTTTGATATCAATATACAATCTGGTCGAAAACTAAATATACATATATTGTTAAAAGTTATATAAGAGAAAGCATATTTTAAAGAATGTTTACAAATATTGTATATAAAATAATAATAACAATAATGATAAAAGCAAAAGTTAGTGGCTTTGGATGTGTTATCATTTTTCAGTATTCTAAAGATTATATGTTCCTAAAAGTTATTCTATCATTTAAAAACTTCATAAAATTTTCAATTACAAGAATATGAATAAATCCATTCTAAATGATCAACTTAAATCTAATTAAAAATAAATAAATAATAAAAATATATATTTATATTTAAAGGTAGATGGTTTAAATTTGTAACCTCATTCTATATTGTTTGTATGCAAGATAAGTTGAAATAATGAATGTATCATGTAAAATAGTTAATTTCATTAATTATACCCAGTGATACTGTTATTTTCTTTTACATCATAAAACTTGGATTTTTTTGCTTCTGTGTTCGACTTTGTGAGACATTCAGCGGAAAATTTTTGACAGTGCCTGATTAAAGATATTAATTCCTTGTTGCCAAGATTTCCGCAGTTACCGCTTTATTAAAATACATTGTTTTCTTATACAAACTTCCAATTCTTCTAAAACAGTTCTAGTCTTCTAAAACAATTAGCATCCACTTTTCTTCGTTCGAAAGAGCCATCAACAAAGACAACTCTTACTTTTTAAAATAAGAAAAAATAAGCTCTACTGAACGAGTATGCGTCTGCAAAAGTTTTATACTTACTAAGTTTTGGTTTTAATTTTTCTGGTATTAAAAGATTTCAATTTATATATTTAAAAGTATAATTAATTCCACGTACTGATAAGCGTACTGGCTTTAAACCAATACTCCGTCCTCCTAGAAGGTTAGAAGTTAACATTAATAAGAAAGCACCACAGAACTGGTGTTTTAAAATATGACTTGCAAAACTTTGAATAAACACCATAAAATGCAATAATACCGCAACAATTGTTTCGGGTCGAAAGAGCACACGGCAACGTGTTGCCGCCTTGACTGCAGCATTCGTGCTTACTTTTTTCGCCTGGTGAAGGGTCGTGTGCTCTTTCGACAGGAAACAATCGTTGTGAGATTATTGTATTTTATGGTGTTTATTCAAAGTTTTAAATTAAAAATTAGTTTTTTTTTTTTTTTTTCCCGACGAAGCAATGAATTTTTATAGCAATTTTGAGTTATTTATGTCAAATTATACTTAATTAAGAGTATTTCGATAATTTCAACAATCCATTTTTTAACTAAGAGTAAAATGCTTAAAAAGGAGCCTGTGGCGGATGCTCTGGGTATGCTAGGCATACGAAAAGTTATTTAGACTATAAAATAAATTGTTCAAAAAATAAAAATAAATAAAAATATTAATCAGTTGTTCGCATATTTTCATTATCCATCATTCGAATTTCAAAAACTGTACTGAATGAAATGATCTATTCTGCTGCTACATGAAGTAATTCTGCAATCGCTAGTTCATGTTCGTTGATCGCCATCTACAGCGTTTATATCATGCTACTACTGTGAAACATAACAACCTGAGTAAGGGAAGATTTTTAAGGGTCTATCCCTTACAGTAATGTTCTCTTAAGCGTCCCAGTCATGCTCTCCACAGACAAACTGTCTTTGAAATTTGCGGATAGTTAAATGGTTAGGGAATTTCTTATTAGCTTCGGTAGACATTGTTGCATAGTGAGAAGAATGGTTTCTGACTTATGAATCTGATACTTTCAGCTATCGATTTTTACTTAACCCTTTCAGGGGCACTAAGTAAAAATGATTGAATTTCCTTTTAAATATATATATATCATAAAGTAAACATCCCCTAAAAGTCATATTTGATGAAGAAAAAAATTCAGCATGTGGGGATTTTTTTGTGGGTGGTGGCTAGGCGTTCTAGCCACTGTGTCTATCCACCTAAAAGATGCTTCTAAAAATCAAACTAAAATTAATGATCTAAGATAATATGTAAATCTGTTGTATTTAAAAGGTGCATTACAGTATATTTACACTACCAAATACTTTTGAATAAAAAATTATTTTTCATAAAAATATATAAAAGAAACTTCAAAAAATTTTCCCGCAACTTGTCCATTTAAAAAAGTCACAGGCACATCCTGCTTAAAGTTACTGTAGTTCTGCCATCTCTATTTCAATTTTAGAAGTACACATTATCTTTTCATGAAAGTGGATAAAAAAAGTAGCCACTGCACACTTAGAGAAAAATTTCTAAAGTAGGTGGATAGACCCTCTAGCCACCGCCCCTGAAAGGGTTAAAAGGTTCGTTCTGTAAAGAACCACAGAAGAAGATGAAGGGGGGAAAAAAAGAGGAATTTACAAAATTTTATCATTCCCATAACTTAAAATTTCATATTACCCATAAGATACCCCAATTAGCAAACCACTTCCCAGAGCCCAGAACACTCCTTTTGTTAAATACTTTATATATATATATATATATATATATATATATATTTAACAGAAAACATTTACACATGTTTGCAACTTTTTTTGTCGGTCGAATAACAAAAAAAATGTTTTAGGAAAATAGTGGTTTAAAAAAAAAGTAATTGAAGGTAAGAAAATTATACTTTGTGATGTTAATCTAAAAGAAAATTAAACAACGCATAAAAGAGCGTTTGCGCTCTTTCACAAAAGTTTGCGCTTCAAATCACAAAAATTTCGAAGTTAGTAAACGGACATTTCGAATCTTCTAAAATTCCATCATCATTTTTTCAGGGATGGAACACGGGCGCAGAATTCATACCGGAATCTGTTTAAGAAATTTCTCTACCTATAATAACGTTCATTTAAGTAGTTGACAATTTTCTTACATTGATAGTGGTATGAATTCTGCGCCCGTGTTCCATCCCTGTTTTTTGTAACAATTTAAAAAATATGAAAAAATTTAAGAACTACAAAAAGAAAACTAAAAAACTAAAACACCTGGAAACTGATTATGGTTATCTATAGGATTTTTTTTTTTTTTTTAATAGCTCAAAAATTTTGACTATGTTTTTTTTTTTTTTTTTTTTTTTTTTTTTAGCTTTCTTATTTTTGAGGTTATTTCACACCTTTTCACCACGCTTACTGAGCAAGATCGGTGTGGTTTAGCTTTCGTTCTTTCTTTTTCTTTTTCTTTCTTTCTTTCTTTCTTTCTTTTTTTTTCTGTTCTTTCACTTTTCATGTTTTAACATTATAATAATAATAGTAATAGTAATAATAATAATAATAATAATACGCACTGATAATGGAATTTTAGAAGTTCTGAAACGGCCATTTGCTGATTTTGAATTTCTCTAATTTGTGCTCTTTTTAACTTTGTTTAATTTTCTTTTATATTTAAATGCATGCGACTGCGCTCGGCTGTTCTTTCACACACACATACGCGCGCGAAAAGAAAAAAAAAAAAAAAAGAAAAAGTAGATTGGCAACTATGCATCTATTAAAAAAAAAAATAATGCAGTGCATTCGGTTCTTAACGAACTCAGATAATATTTGCTATCATTGGTACTTATGCAATTCTGAATCATAATAATGCACCTTATCTCCCTTATGTTTTACCGCTTTACTTGTAGAACAACCTTTATATATGAAATCAAAGTGGGTTTAACAAACGATACGTGAACCATAAGTTTTTCGTTAGATAGTTGCTATTACCAGTGATATTTAATTCTTCTTATCCCTCTGCATCATTTGTCTATACTCGTAAGAAAACATCGACTTTTCTATTTTTCTATTTTACGATTATGCGGATTTAAAGTGAAACTTAAGTTCTTATTAACATAAGATATGATGCTTGTATTTCAAGTCTTAAAATTTTAAATTGATTAGACTGGTTTAACAATAATATTTTACTACAAATAACGAGAATTTGTACGGAAAATTTACACAAAAATGCACGTTTATTCACACGCACACACACACACACACACACACACACAAAAAAAAAAAAAAAAAAAAAAAAAAAATAATAATAATAATAATAAATAAATAAAAAGGATAAAAAAAAATCTAAGGTAACGTTTTGTATGGAATTCATTACTTGCTAATTGTAATAATTTAGACTAACACATTAGTGTGATAACTATATTACAAAATAAAGATTTTGCTTGTTAAAAATTTAATCAGTAAATCTATTACATCTTCAGAGCTGCCAACCTAATCCGGCAAATTGTTAGTACCGCATTTTTTTCTACACCAGTCATTTCTTAGATTTTTTTTCTTCTTAATTCATCGCAAATATATTTGAAGAAAATTACTTTACAAATTTAGTGGTGTAGAAAAAGGGGCGGTTCTAACAATTTGCCGGATTAGGTTGGCAGGTCTGCATCTTCAACTGTATGCGTTAAAACATAAGGAATTTTACTTGCAGGGATGGAACACGGGCGCAGAATTCATACCACTATGAATGTAAGAAAATTTTCTACCTCTTAAATCAACGATATTATAGGTAGATAAATTTCTTCAACAGATTCCGGTATGAATACTGCGCCCGTGTTCCATCCCTGTACTTGTGAATAATGAAGCCTTTTCGGTTCGAAGTAGAGACCTGCAACCTGACCTGAACCTGTAAAACGAATTTTAAACCAACCCGAAACCTGACAAAAAATTCTTTTTCGACATGAAAACAGACCTGAAGTCGCAATAAAGAATTTTCACGATCCGCACTCGACATACTTTTGCCCGAACCCGAACCGAAGTCCGAAAACTAATTGAAGAATATTAATTCCTCTAAAAATCATGCAAAACTCTTTAAAACTATAATAGGTTAATTATTTTTTGTCACACAGTTGGTATATTATTTTACAATGAATTAAAAATTCAATTACTATTTGTATTAACACTTTCGCAACCGCATGTTTTTGTCCTTTTGACAGTAAGGTATTTGTGAGAATCGAAGAATTTTCATTCTGTTTATAATAACAAGAAAACAGTTATACATAGGTTTCTGCTGCCTGTATCTTCCAGAAGTAGTTTTACTTATTTATTTATTTTATTATACTACTGTAATATATTTAAACGACTAATTAAGTTAAATATTATCATATGAATTGATTGACACTCTGAGAAAAAAAAGAAAAAGGCATGTCTGTTTCAAAATTAAGACAGCGTTACTATGTTTATTTGTGCTCAATATGATTTTCTCTAATTTTTCTTGTACTTTCTTTACACCCTAAAGAAACAAGCTGTAGAAAAAGTGCAATTCTACTTTTATACCATTGAACATACTGGTATCATATGATCTGAACCATAAATGGCATTTTTAATTTAGAACAGAACCTGTACGAATGAGAACTGGGCGTAGTTTTGAACATATAAATAAATACTCTGGAGTAGCTTATTAAATATTATTCGATAATAAGAAAGTTTCTTTCATAGTTCTCAACATTTTAACACTTTAGCAACCGACGACGAAGATTCACGTCATTTGAAAATTTGAAACTCCACCAGTAGACGTCTCTTTTGCAATTTGTATGTAAGCTGTTTCCTAAAAATGTATACAATCTTCATGTTTGCATAATCAATATACTATGGATACAAATAATTTGATTAGAGAGAATACGATTATAATGTAAAAGTGCATGCTCAAAATTCTCTTGAAGGCAAATTTATAGCTTAAAAAAATCCTATATTAATCATACTTGCCAACATCTAATTAATATTCCGTAGTCTTATTAGTCCCACTCTTTTTCTCACGCCATTAAATTTTTAGAGTAATATTCTACAAATGCAGCTACGATTAAATAAGTAGAAAAATACGCTAAAAAGCTAATGGTGTGAAAAAAAAAAAAAAAAAAAAAAGAAAAAGAAAAAAAGCTGGGCTAACGATACTACGGAATATTAATGAGTAAGTTGGCAAGTATGTATTACGATTATAAATTACTGATTCGTGTGCATGTACTAGATTTGTAAAGGAAACCTTATCCTTTGACAGAGAAAAATATTACAAATAAATGGCCATAACTTATATACAATAATTTAAAAAAATAAAAATAATAGAATTAATAATTTTATAACTCGTAAATTTTAAAGGTTTTAAGAAAAGATTTATCTCTCAATTTCAGCCTTTAAAATATTTCTAGGATTTTTTTTTTATTTATTTATTTACTCTTATAAAAAAAGTAGAGCGAATTTTTTGCCAATGTATAATCCTGATCGCATAATATCTCAGTCATGATTTACCAAAATTTAATTAAGATTAGTTAGATTTTACGTGAAATATAAATACATGAAACGACGAGCAATTAGCACATAAGTTTTACTATTACAAGCATAATTACGCCGAACATAATGATATTATTATTTTAAATTAATCAGTAATTTAAAAAAAAAAAAATCACAAGAAGAAAGCTTTTTAGCAAAATTAATTTTCGTCATTTTAATTATTGGACATTTTTCCATATGCACTTTTTTTTTTTTTTTTTTTTGGTTCACATGCAGTATCATTTCCATGTAATCCTGTGCTGAAAGCTGACATTGAGAAAAAATTAGATCTCTTATTTTTTAGAAAAAAAAATATTAAAAATGTACAATTACTGGAACAGTACTGTAACAGGCAGATAGCTTTTTTCTTACACATATTAAAAATTACAAACTTCTAAAATAATTATTTTTAATCTTATTGCATAGATGTCAACATCTTAATTTATTCCGGAGTATTTTTAGCCCCACCTTTATTCTATAACACTTATTTTTTAAAAGTTATTATTATTTTTCTTTTTTCTCAAAGTTATATGCTCGAGAAAATATTTATATAAATAGAGTGGTGTGAAATAAAGGCGGGGTTAAAAATACTCCGGTTGGTTGGTTGGTTGTAGGATTTTAAGGCCGATTGACTCCTGATGTGTCCTAGGCCTAGAGGGGGAATGCCCTCCGTGGGGGTCTTTCTAAGGGGTCCTAGCCCGTATTTACGCGAGTTTTGGAGGAAACCACGGAAAACTCCGAACGGCTAGGTCGATGAGCGCGACCTGGGATCGAACCCGGCACCTCCCATCTACTAGCTTTGAGCGCAGAACCGCTCGGCCGCTGGTGGGCCTTAAAAATACTCCGGAATAAGTTAAAATGTTGGCATCTATGCCATTATGGTATTTTACTTATTTTATTTGGAGTTCAAGATGTTGAGGATTTTTCCTGTGTATATTTATCTAAAGCCATTTTTACTTCTAAGATTCATGTGTACATATAATTTCTCTTATTTATAGTTTGTTTTGTATTTAAAAAATCAATATTTTAATATATTCAAAAGATATTGAACATTAATTTATAATGGATATAAATTATGTTTTAAAATGCACTTATTGTAAAAATCACGCTGTGTGTGTACTTATTTTTTGCTATTAATGTATATTTGTAGATATTTAATAGATAAAATTACCTCTAAAATTTTTAATATTCAAAATTTATTTGACTACTTTTAAAAATGAATGTATTTTCATTCTTTGAAAAATAATATATTCTTCTAAAATCATAATGCAATACCAAATTCTACAAAATTTCAAATGAATATTCAATAAAATTTATAGTAGATTAAGCGCATTATAACGAAGAAAATAAAAGTTTTAATAATTCCACAAAGATTTTGAATATTCTATTATATTTCGATTTGTCAAGCACAGAGAGTAAAGCCAATTTCTAAAAATTGACAAAGATAAAATTGTTTATAAAATATTGTGTAGTTTCATTTTATTTATTACAGATGATAATAAAAGCAGAAAATTGGATGCAAATCTGCATGCTTTGCTGTCTGCACAAACAAATAATGATTTTATGCATTTTCTGTTCCTAATACACTTTAAAAGCACCAATGCGAAGGGGATTTAAGAACAGAATATTTTCCTTTATTGCAGTGCCAGAGGGTAAAAGAGCTGGGAATCGAAAAAGTATTTATGTTAAAAAAGAATTATTGCCAATCTATTCATAAAAGATTATTTCCTTATAATTTATTGTGATAAGCATTTTAAAAAGGTCACTAAGTATAATGCTTACAGACATGCATTTAATCTAATATTTTGATTTGTTTTCTTTGTTAAAGTTATGTAATTGAAATGGAGAAGGAAATAACATTTTTTTAAAAATAAATTTTTAAATGCGTAAGATCCTCAAATTTTAATTTAATTTAAATGAAAAATATCCTTCGGCGTAATTTTAAATTCTTTTTTAAATTCTTCCTTTAAATTCATCTGATCCAACTAATTAAATAATGTTTAATGCTAAAAATTGAATATAATTTTCACAGAAAACTGCAAGGTGTTATGTTTTGTTACTGATGTTATACAAATATTTTTCTACAGAAATTCTGTATAACAAATTTCTACGATTAAATAAATTAAAAAAAAAATCGATATAAAATACTGGTATAAATCAGTGCCAGAGTGCAACCAGAGAATCTATTGATTTTAAAGAAAAATAATGTAAATAATCTATATATATAGAAATACTAATCTATTTTCCTTTACTAAATTACTTCTTAAAATTTACAAACATTGAAGCTTCAACAAAGGCAAAAAATTTCAGTTATTAACCCTTTCAGGTTAAGGTAATTTTTTTCTCAATTAAAACATACTAGTGCATGTATTTACGAACAAGATTAAAAGTTAAGAAGTAGATGAAGTTTTCCTCTTCACTGTTAGAGAAAATTTTTGTTAAATATTTCTGGGCGGAACTTTACATTTAAGAATTAAAATTAATTATAGTATAATATATCGTATCGACCGTTAGAGGGTTTTAAACATGCAGATGGGTAATGCCGAATTGAAATCCGAAAATATTTTAATATAGTTTTTAAATAATAAAAGTAAAGACGCATCAATTAGTTAATTTGATTTCATCAATATCTTTATTGTAAATAATTATTTCGGTGATATCGCTCTCATTCATATGAATAGAACTCTTTTCATTAATATTTTGTCCAGCAGTTATTGCGCGATTTATGTACAACTTTATCTCAAGTAGTTAAGCTAAAATAAACTGTTGTGTGATACGGTATGTCCCATATAACGCGATTTCCTATTACGAGAGATGTAAACCCAGACGTTGTACAGGAGTTTATAGTTTATATTTAAATCCTCATGGATCTATGAAAATCTGTTCTATTGTCTGGTCGCGCAGGTGTGGGTCGTTGCGACTGAGGGGATGCACGAGCACAACTCTTCGTCTGTCTGTGCATATGTATTTAGTTTTTTTTTTTTTTTTTTTGGGGGGGGGGGGGGGGGGCATGTGTGCATGTCCATTAAAAAGTGCTTTATTGTTAAAGTTTTCAGCTCTTTTTGTCTCTCTTTTAATGCAATCTACCGTTTGCAGGGCTGCTGACAGCATAATTTATAACCCAGAGAAATGTTTGTTCACGCCTTTTTTTTTTTTTTTTTTCACGCCATCTTTCTTTAAAGTTTTTTTTTTTTTTTTTTTTCGTATTTTATCATAAAGACATTTAACCAACTGCCAGCTTAAACGCTCTAAAGCACACTGAACAGTCCTGCTAAATTTAGGTACTACTTTATTGGTATCACCAATTACTTTGAGAAGTGATGTTTGATATTTATGATGAACGAATAACATTCGATGTGATTAGGCAACAATTAAAGTTAAAATTTAGTAGTGGATAGTCACATACTTGCCAACATACTAATTAATATTCCATAGTATTGTTAGCTCCGCCTTCTTTTTCCCACCAGTATCTTTTTAGAGTATCTTTCATCATATTTAATCGTAATTGCATTTGGAAAATATTACGCTAAAACTTTATTGGTGTTAAAAGAAGGGCGGGATTAAGAACACTACGGAACATTAATTAGGATGTTGGCAAGTATGGATAGTCAATAAAAAAAAACGCCTTAAATTTGTCAACACTGACCAAAAGAGTGGGATTAAAGAGAACTGGAAAAGAGTTAAGGAGAATTACTCTAGAATTGAATGGTGTGGAGAAAGAGGCGAGTACTAACAATAATACGGGTTAAGATCCCAGCTATGTGTTTGCATTTTAACTACTTTCGATTTGTGAAATATTTTAAGAAAAATTTTTTAACTTAAAAATTCTTATATATTAATTTATTATTAAAACTTTTTAAATTTTGTAAATATAGTATTTTTTTTTATAAACCTAATTTTTATACTTAACATTTTTTTTTTTTCCTGTAGAAACTAATTGGTGGAGTTATATACTTACATTTTAAAATTGATCTAATTTAAGTAGACTCTAAGACTGGTATTTGGGCGTAAAGTAATTACTACTACGTAATATTAAAATGAACAATTTAGTTCCAGTTTTTGTGGAAGGGATTTTTGATAATTTTTCATGGTAAGTCAGGATAAAATGACAAAAGAATGACAAACTCAGAAAAGTTTATACTTATGAACAAAATATTTTGAGATTTTTCTTCAAGAAATTAAACGTAGACAAATTAAGTAAGTTTTAAAAATATTTTATCAAGCACTGCATCGTACACTTTGAAAATTATCAGTCGGAATGTTATAGTAATTAGGAATAAGGTCTATTATTTATTTGCAAGCGTCAAGTAAGATTTAGAAACGGTATACATATCAAAATAATTAGTTACCATGTTTACCGATTTAGGCAAAACTGAACGCTAAAGGCTCTCGATAAATTACATGAATTTTGAAAATTAACCCTTTGCCAGCCTTAACGTTCTAAAGCGATCTAAATAGTATTACCAAAATAGGGATCCCTTTTATTCAACTTGTCCGAATAATTTTGAGAAGTGATATGCGATCTATATAATTGATGAATAACTTTTGAAGTAATTAAGCGAACGTTACAGTTAAAATTTAGAAGTGAATATTTAATAAACATGAGTCTCTAAATTTCTTAACACTGACCAGAGGAGTGGAATTAAATTGGACCAGCAAAGGGTTAAATATAGTAAAAGTAACATTACGAAAGTAGACATCGAGTCCTCTGGAAGAAACGATAGAAAATTAAACTATTTATTTTATTTTTTTTCTCAATAATGGTTAAAAAAGGAACCCCAACGTATAATGTTGTCTTTAACTACTTATTTTACTTTCAAATTTCTGAAAAGATGATGTCATTTCTCTATTAACACTTTCTCGACGGCTGACGTAGATTCATGTCATTTGAAAAATTTTAACTCCACCATTGGGCGTTTCTTTCTCAATTTGTATGTTATTTATTTCTTGAAAATGTACAAAATATTCATATTTGTACAATCAATATAGTATGAATACAAATACTTTCATTAAAAATAGTTTAATTATAATAAATATACTACATTTATATTATAAATATGAATATAGAAAATTCTTGTTCTGAAATATTGTAACTTGGGAAAATAACACCTAGAGGCGGACCTAGAGCCTGTCCAAAAAGACGAAAGCATGCGGTCGCGAAAGTGTTAACACTTTCGCATATTAAAAGTGATTATACGAAAATAAACATTCATTCCTCTGGAAGAAACGGTGGAAAATGACAGCTATGATTTTTTTTTCCACTGATGGTTAAAGATTAGCCCTCAACGTATAATTTTGTCATACTTGCCAACCTAACCCGGAAGGTTATTATTTCCCGCCCTTTTTGTGCAACACCTAATTTTTAAAGTAAATCTCTTAAAATATGTTTGCGATTAAATAAGAATGAAAGTACTCTGGAAAATGACTGGTGTGAAAAAATTGGCGAAAGTGGTGGGATTAAAAATCTTCCGGTTTAGGTTGGAGAGTACATTTTGTCCTTAACTAATTGTTCTATTTTCCAATTTCTGAAAAGATATTTTTATTTCTAATAAAATGATCGGAAACTTCCGCAATTAATATTATACATATGTTCACTTTTTATTATATTTTCGTTTAAATGTCTCTTTAATATGTACTTATGTACTAGTTTTGAAATGAAATATTTTTTGAGTGTAATACTTAACATCTATATAGCTGCCAGCCTGTGCGTTTCTTTACTACCAGAAATTTTTAACAGAATTTTTTAATAATTTTTTTTTGGAGTTTTCTGCGATTAAAGAGGATGATTTTTTTTTTTTTTTTTTTAAGAAATAGTAAAAAAAAAAAATAAAACGTAAAAAAAAATCGTACAAGTTGACATTTATGACTTTTATATCTGAGATTTGCGATTGAAGTAGTGGTGTGAAAAAATCGTACAAGTTGACATCTATGACTTTTATATCTATGACTTGCGACCCCCCCCCTTTTTTTTATAGTTTTTACACGACCACACCTAATTACAAGGTTTCTTCCATAACTGTTATATATATATATATATATAAAAAAAAAAACACCGTATAAGTACAGTCTTATATTATGTATTACAGCAAAAATTGTTATCTAAAATTAGTAATTCAAGGCCGCGTGCAGCCTGCTAAATATTAAATAAGGAATTATGAAATTTATCTTTTCAAAATTTCAGTTATAACACTCATACCCTCCAAAATTTTAATTAATATTTCATAGTATTGTTAGCCCCGCCTTCTTTTTCACAGCAGTATATTTCTACATTATTTATCTTCTTATTTAATCGCAATTGCATTTGGAGAATATTACTCTAATAATTTACCAAAATTTTCAATGTTTTCCTAGTTGCAGCCTTTTATCCTTTTTTAAAAAATAAATAATTAATTAATTAAGAATTTCTAGCATAATCATATGAGTAAACTGAAAATTTATATTTAAATAATGTGAAGAACATCATTTACGAGGAGCCTGGTTCATCACCCTGCATCTCCAGATGACAGAAGTAGAGAACAGATGGAAATTGGGTTCGTGATTAAAAGAAAAAATAAATAAATAAATAAAAAATAAATATCATAAGGAAGGATTTGGGAGGCATGTAGAAGGTGTTAAATACGCGGCGGTGAAGTTTTGATCTCATGAAAAGAAATACAATATAATGAAAAAGTTTAGGGATAATATTACAAACATCGTTTAAAGACAGAAGTAGTGGATTTAAAAATATAAATATGTAGATTTTATTTTTGTTTCAGTATAATATTCTGTTCGAAAACTAAATGTAAATAGGGTTGAATTCTTCGGATTAACGGCGCAATTATCACCACTGTTTTGGGATAGTAAACTTTTTAAAGTATTTCTACCATCGCATAAGAGGAAAAATATTTTAAAAAATAATGTTTACAAATATTGCAAATAAAATAATAATGGCAATAATCATAAAATTAAAAGGTAACAGATTTGAATATGTTACAATTCATCGGTATTCCAGAGATTATATGTTCCTAAAAGTTATTCCATCCTTTAAAAATTTCCTAAAATTTTCAATTACAAGAATGTTTTGAGTAAATAATCCACTAAAAATGATCAACTTAAATCTTATTTAAATAAATAAGTAAATAAAAAAAATGAATTTATATTTAACTATAGAGGATTAAACATTTCAATCTCATTCTAGAGTTTTTGAATGCAAGATAAGTTGAAATAATGAATGCATTACAGGATGTCGACAGTCGATTTTTTTTTCCTAATTCTTCCACCAGTAGTTCCACCAGTAGTAGATTTTTCCATATTCAATTATTTTTTACCTAATTAATCGTGAAAACTTATTACTGAAAATTCCGAAAGAAAAATACTGGTGGAAGAATTAAGGAAAAAATTATGGAATATAAATATTTGATAGAAGACACACTTAAAAGAATTTCTAAGAGTCTGGCAGTGTGGAAAAGTATACTGTTTCTATACTTTAGTATTTATAGAGTTTTAATCAAAAATGTGTTAGGGGTTATCTGTAGAAAAATAAAATTAAGATCATTTAAGAAACTGATAAAATTTTAATGTTTTATTTCGGAAATCTTTCAGGAAAAAAAGAATTATAAAAATTAATAAAAATTTTGACCTTTTCCAGTTTCTTAATTATCCTGAATCAAGTTTCTTAGATATGTATATACTTCAGTACTTCTTAAAATAATTTTAGGTCTATTTAAATACATTACATTTGCGATTTGTCCAGATTGTACTCTTTGAAAAACGTGCAATAATTTTCAAGTAAAAGTGTCTGTTATGGCTGTAGTGATCACCAATAAAGCGTGAATTTTCTTTCGTAGGTGTAACATAAAATATGAAATGAAATAATATATATATATATATATATATACAACAACGCATAAACTAATTTTTTTAGGATAAATTATTGAAAGGATTTATGAAGAAAATATTAAACAAATTTAATTGCAATTACCAGTTTTGGGTCAGTTGAACTCTTTGGAACTGTACGATTCGTTTTATAATTTCTATGAAAATATAATTACTTAGTTAACCCTTTCGCGACTGCTGACGTAGATTCACGTCATTTGAAAATCTGTAACTCTCTTAGAGCACGTTTCTTTCGTAATTTGTGTGTTACTTATTTCTTAAGTGTGTACCCAGTGTTTATAATTTTGCAATAAAATATACTATGGATAGAAATATATTGATTAGAAAGAATATAATTATACTGTATATCCATTTGTAATTTAATTGTGAATACAGAAAATTTGTTCTGAAATACTTTATTTTGAGAGAAAAACGCTTTTAGGCGGATCTTACTGTCAAAATTACAAAATTCTGCCGTCGCAAAAACGGTTAAAATATATTTATAAAAGTAAAAGTATATTTAAAAAATATAAAAATATATAAAGTTAAAATATATTATTAACACGTTGACTGCCACGCGTGTTTACAACAAAATCCCCGTCAGGCCACCTTCGCCTGCTGTTACTCCGCCCCCAAACCTTTTTTGAGTTTCACTGAATTTTATTCAAAATCCGATTCCAAAGCAACCAAAAGAGTCTAGTGATCGCAATCACTTTCTGAATCTGCCAAATACATTCTAGTTTCATAATAAAACAATCGGGAAATTTGCACGTTGAACCATTTGGCCAGGGGCCTTTTTCGTGAAGACCTTCGCCTGCTGTTACTCCGCCCCCAAACCTTTTTTGAGTTTCACTGAATTTTTTTCAAAATCCGATTCCAAAGCAACCAAAAGAGTCTAGTGATCGCAATCACTTTCAGAATCTGCCAAATACATTCTAGTTTCATAATAAAAAATTCAACAGTATTATTATCTCCTGTCATATATTTATCTAAATATGTTCGGAAATCCTTTGGAAGGAGTCACCCGACGTGGCCTGATGAGAACTCTTGCTGTCACCCGAATACAGGTGACGTGGCCTGATGAGAACTTTTGCTGTCACCCGAATACGGGTGACACGGCAGTTAACGTGTTAAAATTTTAAAGACTAAATTATCCTTAAAATAATAATCCTCCCCAATACAAAATAAATAAATAAATAAATAAATAAAAATAAAGCAATATATGAAGCAAATGATTAAGCCTTTAACTTAAGAAACGATTTTATAAGCCTGTCTTGCATTCCAATTCCATTCGTTTTTTTTTTTTTTTTTTTTTTTTTTTAAATAATTGACAATTTTTACATTTATCAATTTTTCTATTTAAAATAGTAAACCCCGCCTATTTAGTATTTTTTTTTCTTCTAGTGTTCGTTTAAAAGATTAAAAATTTATCACCAGTAATCGATGAAGGAAATGCCACTTGTGCATATTTTTGTCAGCATAAAATAAGGGGTTTAACTCGAATACGCAATGTCACATTTACTTTACTTTTCTGTATTGTTTTGTTTTGAAGAATGATAAAGGCGGGGTTTGTCTTCTTTAGAAAACAGGAATTCTTGATGCTAACACTAATGTCTAAAAGTCATCATTTTTATTTTATTTCTTCGCGTTTGATGTTGTTGTTATATTATTTGACCCGTAAATAAAAAATAAACATATTTTGTTTTAATTTCCTTATTATTTTTTAAGATTTGATTCGTTATCTCATGCAAAACTTTATAAGAGACGGCCCCCTAAACCACTCCAAAAGAAAGATTTATTTATATCTCGAAAACTAATAACTGGAATGAGCTGCAAATTTGCACTCCCATATTTTTCAGCATTAGGATTCATTTTATGTAAAAATTAATATAGTTCATAATTCATAATTTTTATGAATATGAATTTATTAATATTTTTCAAAATTAAAAATATTTTTCAGAATCAAAAGTAATGATGGATTATGTTTCGGTTTCTTCACTGTATCTCGTAAAAAAAGAATTATATCTATCAAGTTTTTTTTTTTTTTGAAGCTATTAATAAAAGTTCGAAATATGAATTTAACATTAGCACTTTCAAACTTTGAACGCTTATAACTCTGTCAAAAAATAAGTAAAATATACAACCAATATACTTTTTCGCGTTGTCGCGATCCCCAAAATTCAAATATAAAATAAAAATGGGACATTAGCATTGAAAAAATTAAAGTTGGTGCTCGTTTTAATATGTAGACGATCCCCGATTCAAAATTTCGGTTCATTTTCTGAAACTACTCCCAATTCCCCGTCGAGTGATACATATTACATTTTTCTACATCTATTAGCAACGAAGTTACGTCGAGTGCTGCGTTTTTTCCCCCCCGACTGTGCAATCCGTATGACACGCCTCCGGTCTCACAATATTTAATGCAGACGAAAGTACCATGTTGCACTGCTGTACAAAATTTCACTCTAAACTGTGAAGTTGTTGCAGACTGCCTTCATAATACATATTGCTTACCTACTTAAGGCGGATAATGCGAGCTATTCGTTTCATGGCTTAAATATTTTTGAATAAATATTCCGGTATAGAGTATTTTTAAATATGTCTGGGAAAAAAAAAAAAAAATCTTTATTATTTGGTTATTAGTTACAGATAGACAACTACAATTCTTCCTTACAAAAAAAAAAAAAAAAAAAAAAAAAAATCCATTTTTACGCATTTTTATAAACCGTAACATTAGTTTATATAACGATTTTACTCATTTCTGTTTTTCTTAAGTATTCGATTCGAATTTGCGCACCTTTGCATTCAGTGCTTCGATTACACAGGATATAATTGAATTGATTTTGTACGTGTATCAAAAAGTATTGTTACGAATTTGTTCTTTTTATGTAATTTTATCGTAAAGTGGCTCAGTTAGGTTATAAAATATTAATTTTCTGCTTTAATTTGCATATCTGCCAATAATCTCATTATGAAGCGTAACATTTTTAAGTACCCGCTTTTTTAACACTTTCCTACAAGGTTGAAAATAGTTTATGAGTTCGGTTTGTCCAGAGCCTAATTAAGGGGAAAGCTCGCTCTTCACACATTATTTATACTTACACCGTTATTTTTCAACAAATACTTTCCTCCTATAATAAACAGAAAATTTTCATTAAAAATTATTTTAAAAGAATTCTGGTGTCTAATAACGGTAAGAAAATTAGATTGTTTTACACCGTTCATTTTTTATAAAAAATATTTTCTCGTCAAAGCGTGGAATTTCTATGACATGAAGTAAAAAATAACTGTAAAAATATTCCGGTAAGCGCGAGCTTCCCCTTAATCAGGCCCTGGGGTTGTCTGTCTGTCCGCGCACCAACTCCCGTAAATATTTTTGGAATTCCTTGAAACCGATGTACTATGTTAGTTAGTATGTTATTCAAGTTCACTTTCAAATGTTCCCTATCGAAAGTGGAGTGAACACTTTCATTGGTTTGTGTACAGGGACACCCGAAAATTTTCTAAATCGTTGTGTCCTATAAGAGGTATTTCTATAAACTATATTTTAATAACATTACTTTACACAAATCTTAATAAAATTGTCATATGTTATTCAAGTCCACTATTGAATGTTCCCCATTGTAAATGGAGTATATACCATCACTGGTTTGTATACAGGGACACCCGAAAGTTTTTCTAAGCATTGCGTTCTATGAGACATATTTCTATAAATCAAATTTGAACAACTTTACTTTACATAAATCTTAATAAAATTAAAATGTATTATTCATATGCACAAAAGATGCTTTCCATAGAATACAGTATGGTTATAATGATGTTTACAGGGCCGCACAAAAATATTCAGTTACATTAATGGATACTAACAGAAAAATTTTTGGATTGAATTTTTTAATATATTAGTCTTTTTTATCGTTTTCTAAATGTTTTTAACACTTTCCAATAAGGTTGTAATTTGTATATGACATCAATTTTCCTGTCTGTCTGTCCGTCTATCTGTCAATCCGTGCTCTAAATCACATATAATATTCATGAAATTTTTTCTAACTGATATATGATATTCAAGTTCACTATCGGTTATACCATATTGAAATGGAGTGATTATCTCAACTGGCGTGTGTACAGAGATACCCAAACATATTCTAAAGTATTGTGTTCTATGAGGGGTATATTTATGAACTAAATTGTAATTCCTTTATTTTACAAAAATTTCAATGAAATTGAAATATTTTGTTCAAGTTCATTATTGGATATTTGCTGTAGAAAAAGGAGTAAATACCACCACTGATTTGTGAACAGGGACACCAAAAGTATTCCAAAGCATTCGTCCTATGAGAGGTATTTCCATAAAACAAATTTTAATAACTTTACTTCCAACAAATCTTTATAAAATTTGAAATATGTTATTCATATGCACAAAAAATGGCTTTCTACAGAATGAAGTATGATTAGCATTAGATTTACAGGGCCATACAAAAATATTCGGTTATATTGAAGATATTTATTGCAAATTTGCTAAATTGCATTTTCGCTTACATTAAGCGATATAATAATTTTTAACATTTTTTTAAGTGGGAATATGATTTCAATTTAAGTATCTATTTATCCGACTGTCCTTTTGCCCGCTCCAGTGTCCGTAAATATATTCAGAAATTTCAGAAAATCACATATATTTATCAAATTCGCTAAAAAATGTTACCTAATTTAAATGCATTAATATGCCCTGTGCAATTTATTTGAGTACATGGACACCCAAAAAATGCAAATGCATTGCATTTTAGAATAGACATTTTTATAAATTACATTAAAAAAAATTTCTATTGTAAAAAACATAAAGAAATTGATATTGATTTTTAATATTCTCCAAGACTGTTTTGTATAGAATATGATTTTGTTATCTTTCAGATTTACAGAGCTACACTAAAATATTCAGATACATTATGAACTGCAATAAGAGCTACGTTTTCTTTATTGGTTTGCAATTTTAGCACTTTCTAACAATGATTAAGAAAGATTAAGAATTCAGTTAGTCTATCTGTATGCATTTCAGAACTATTGCCTGTCCGTTCTGTAATTACGTAGGCGAAGAGTATTGAAAATTATACAATACAAAAATTAAATACATTTGGAAAGTGTTCAGAATCAATGCGAACCGCATAATTTTGCTTTCTTTCAATTTTTTTTTTTTTTTATTTAGTAATTTTATTCTTATTTCATCGTAACAACATTTTGAAAGAATTCCTGATTATTATTATCTTGGAAAGAATTTGGAAAATGGGGCGTTAACAATTTTGCGCCTTTTAATGGGATAATTTACAGCATACTTGCAAACATATTAATTAATATTCCGTAGTATTATTAGCTCCGCCTTCATTTTCAAACCGGTACCTTTTTAGAATATTTTTCCTTTTATTTCATCGTAATTGCATTTAAAGAATATCACTCTAAAAATTTATTGGTGGGAGGAAAAGGGCGGTGCTAACAAGACTACGGAATTTCAATTAGGATGTTGGCAAGTATGGTTTGCAAGTATGTTATATGGTTATAAAACAGCCGATTTTTCTTTAAAAACCTTTATCAGAAAAGATAATGGTCTTGATGACTTTTGCAAGCGACTTTGGCGAGAAAATCCTTATTATCCATGTATTGATTATCTAAGCTCTTAATCGAATGTTTCGCAAAATAGGAGAACATTCAAGAAATATACCAGTCTACTTAAAAGGATTGTATTCCGGCCGCTGAGTTAGTTGAAGCCAAGTGAATTGTATGGAATAGTTTATACTGTGATATTTATTTTCTGAGCTATTCTTTAAAGTGTGTTTTCTGGTAAAATTGAAATAGACGCATGTTTGACAAACCTGTAATCTTCTGGCATATTTTGTAAATAAACTTCTACACCTCTGCAAAACATGTCATTCATTCAATGCACGATTCCCGAATACGAATCAGTATTTTAAATGTTTATATAAATTTTTTTATAATAAATGCACAATGAAATCGCCCTGAGAACAAGTTTATGACGTAAATCGATAGCCACAGTTTATGATTCGTTAAAATACTAATACTGACTAAATGAATTTAGATTTTTATATTTTAAATTGAAATCTTGTTAATCGTTAAAAATTCAATTTTACTTTGAAAATTCGTTTATTTTTAGGGATAATCTAGCGGCAGCTTAAGTATTTTTTAGTTGTTGAACATTTATATTTCTTTCATTTCTATTTCTATTGAAAAGGTATCGAGCTGTTTTGATTTTTGTCTATCACTGATTTTTAACATAAGATCAACTTATAAATTAAAAATTAATTTTATTATTAAAAAATAGTGATGGACGTAGTCTTGAAAAGGGGATAAGTGTTGAGACGCCTGTAATGAGGGCTTACTTATAATACAAAATAATAATAATAATAATGTAAAAAAAGTCCAAATAAAAAATAACACTTTTTTATTCTCTAATGCAGTTTAAATTTTTTTTAATACAATTATAAATTTATTTACTTTTCATTTTATGTTTATTTGTTTATGTTAAGATATTTCGAGCCTGTGTTTTCATTATTTGTTGTGAACGGTTGCCGTGTGCAACACCGTTTGCAAAGTATAATTGCTTAGGTGTGGACTGTTTAAATTTTATTATTAATTGTACTAGAAGTATAAGAATAGAATTTTTTAATATTATAACAGTTAAAGGGATTGAGTCCTTGATGAGTTTGTCAGAGGGCTTCGTTACACATATATCCGCTCTAGATGAGAGGTAAGATTGTCGTGAGTTTTTTTAGGTGCTCACAAACTGGGTTTACAGTTTCAGTCAAAAGAACAGGCAATGATATTTTAGAATTAATAATATAACTCATATGCAGGAGCAAAATATTAGAATTGCAATATTGCATCACCGTTTGAGTCTAGGCTTGTAAGAGCCAACACTTTTTTAAAAATAAAGTGTAATTCAAAATAGTGACTGTTGAGAACTATTTATAAAGAAAATTGTATCAGGGATGGAACACGGGCGCAGAATTCATACCGGAATCCGTTTAAGAAATTTCTTTACCTATAATATCGTTGATTTAAGAGGTAGAAAATTTTCTTACATTCATAGTGGTATGAATTCTGCGCCCGTGTTCCATCCCTGTTGTATCTAAACATTTTTCAAAAATTAGTTTAATTTTTGTGTCTACACGATGCAATATAATTCCTTATATCTTAAAAACTACGAAGTCATAGAGTTAAGAGAACTGCAACGAAAAGTCCGAGACGTGATATCGCCACATATGCTACAAAAGTGAAAATCTTTATATATTAGTTTGTAGTCTTATTGAAGATACTCCAGAAGCATTTATGGATTTTATATTGATGACTGCCCTAAAAGCAGTTTCAGCCTCATCCGAAAATCCATGAAGCTCTTCTCTGTTCAATAAGAAAGTATTTGGGATTGGAGATACTACAAATAATAAAGCAGACGTCCAGGACACTGGCTGAAGTGACGAAAGATATTTGTAGACGCAAAAAATTCTAGGGTATCTAATTGCAGAAGAGACATGGATAATGAGTCCTTAAGTAGTTTTGACGACAATACCTATACGAAATGTTTACCAATTTTAGACGCGAATCACCCTATCCTCGCCGTTTCTCTAATCGCCAACAATTGCAGTCGCAGTTACCTGTAAACAGGGATCCCAGCGTTCCTGTATTTTGGAGATCATTTTATTATACTCTCACCATAATGTTAAAAAAAAAAAAAAAAAAAAAAAAAAAAAAACTTTTTCACGAAGGTTTCCATGACATACACACACACAAAAAAAAAGGCGTCAAAAGCTAGAAGAAAATTGATTTTTTGAAAATTGTGGTGAGAATATAATCAAATTTTCTTAAAAACATAGGAATGCTGGGACCCATGCGTATCTGGTCACTCTTTAGGCCAGACTAACGAAGAAAATTAAATCAGGTAACGTCTGTAATTTCGCCTTTAATGTTA
This sequence comes from Salticus scenicus, assembly GCA_963930645.1. NCBI lineage: Eukaryota > Metazoa > Arthropoda > Arachnida > Araneae > Salticidae > Salticus > Salticus scenicus. The sequence goes on from OZ005659.1 coordinate 188,506,281, forward strand.
CCCACGGACAGTTATCTAAGCCTGCATTCATATGATCCAGGCGACAGTTTACTACTACGTAACTATAATTGACGACTTAGACCTTTTTGGCTACTGGAAAATTTTAATAAATTTTATATTTTACTTTATCAGTGAAAACCATTACAGTTCTCTCATTAAAATGAATATTTCTATTAAATTTTTCTGGCTGGCAAAACTTATTAATTTGGCAACTATTAGGTTGATTCATAAATAATTTCCGATGCAGTTAAAACAGAATACACACCAATAAAATTATACAACGAATATAGTAATGTATGTTAGGTATCATTTCTTGCCGAAGAATAAACCCTTCCCACATTTAACATGTTATGTCTTTGTAGGTGGAATCTCAAATAACTTCCTTTGTTTTTAGTACGGTTTTATTTTACTTTCATTTAGTTACAAAATTATATCAATTTATAATGTATTCACCATAATTATGTATGACGTTCTCCCATCTTCTTGGCACCTACTATATTCCTTCCTTGTAAAATGTGATTGGTTTCGATTGTAAGCAATTTTTGACAGCCTGTCTGACTTGTTCTTCCGATTTGAATGTTTTTCCTTTCAAAAAGCTTTGTAAGGAACATAAAGCGCGAAAATATATCGCAGAAAGGTCCGGGGAGTAAGGTGGGTGCGGTAAAATAGACCATCCGAGCTCTAGAATTTTTCTTGAGTCTCCCTTGCTGTATGAGGTCTTGCATTATCATGCAAAAGAATGACGTTTTTGCTATTGGCGAATGTAGGACGTTTTTCATGAAGTTTTTCTTTCACTCTTTGCAGTGGCTGAACATGTGCAGTAATTGCTAAATTTGACTTTAATAACTCGTGATGGATTAGTCCTCGACAATCCCACCATACACAAACTAAAATCTTTTTTCCATGGATGTCAGCCCAGCAAAATCACAGATGACGGCCAACACGAGGCCAAGTGCTGGTTGCCAACAGCAGCTGCAGCTGGCCCGTCGGTGGCAAAAGTTACGGTGCCGCAGGGAATATGTTACGCCGGCCGTCAGTAGGCCATATTCAATCGATCCTCTGTTGGCAGCCTGCAGTAAGTTAAAAATAAGTTAGTGGGCCAGTGAATGGATCGCTGCTGGCAGCTAGCAGTATGATGAAAATAGGTAATGGGCCACTGTTGGTAACCGACATTAGGTTGGAAATTGTTAGTGGGCCAGTGTTGGACTACCTGGTGGCAAACATAATTTTTCTATGTTATTGCTGGGTGCCTGCAGTGAGCCAGCTGTGGCAAACATAAAAATTTATATTACTGACGGCAGTCTTCATTGGTCCTTTATATTTTCCCATTAAAGGCCCGCTTCACTTACCGTCGCCGGAAGCCGAAGCCAATGTTATTCTATGGGAAGTTTTCTTTGCAAATAACTTATTAACTAATACATATTTTTAAATTCTGTTTTCATATTCTGAAAATTCCTGTTAAATTGACGGACCTTTTTAAAATTATTATTATTATTATTATTATTATTATTATTATTATTATTATTTTTTTTTTTTTTTTTGAAGCTGCAAAATATGAATTTTCAATATATATAATTTTTCGATGTGCGATACCGGAAGATGATTTTGCAGTTTTATACAGATGACGTTATTTGAACTTAATGCGAATATTAAGCATTTGACCTGTGCCAATTTATTTTCATTAGGTTTGGAAAGCAGATTCTGAAAAGGGTAAAAGAAGAAGGGAATACAATTTCAGCAGAAAGAAAAAAAAATATATATATCGTTCGGTTGAGTAAAGAGATAAGGGAATTAGGGAGAAAAAGAAGAGTGCTTTTGTCTTTGTAATTGTAAATATTTGAGAGTTTTATCCGCCAATTACCTATTTAAAAAATATTTTTAGAATTCATAAAACTCATATATGTTATACAGGTTTTCGAGATTTACTATAGGACGCTTGTCATAAAAAGTTGTACAGGTAACACAAATGGTTTCAGTATAAAAATTCCTAAAATAATTTGGATACATTACAGTTTAAGAGAAACTTCTTATCAGCGCACAAAAAAATCTTTATACAACGCTAAAATACAGATCAACATAAATTTTATAGATGCAATAAGAAATGGTTCCGATCAAAAATGATAAAATAAATATTTCTGGTTCATTTAACAGTGATGCACAAAAATATTCTTATACGTTACGGGAAATTGGGGGGAAACTATTTCAGTTTCGTAAAAGTGAAATTATTTTTCTACTTGCATTTAAAAAATAATAATTAATAAATAAACTAAATTAAACAGTGTGTTATGGCTACCACTTTTTTTTTTCTCTTTTCCTATAATAGTTTATAGAAATTACATATTAAAATTATTATTTATGAAAATTATTTTCTATGATGGAGATAGACGATTTTCATTTAAAAGAAGTACAATATACTAAATTTCGAAAGAAAATCCATTTTATAGTAATATATATATATATATATATATATATGTTTGTGTGTGTGTGTGTGTGTGTGTGTGTATGTATACATGAAGAAATTTTTCGACATTCAGTTTTCGATGTATTTGCATGTTTTGAGATTCCTGAACACGATTTGACCATTTTTAGAAAGTTTCACTCTGTAAGTGTCTATAAAAAAAATTGTGGACGCTGTATCTCACGAACCAATGGACGAAATTTAACCAAATTTGTTATTTAACCAAACTTGATTAAAATCGTTCCCGATTACATTTGTGGATCATTCACTCAACACATGGCTCTATATTTTTACTTCTTCGTAATTTTCAATATGACAGGAAGAAATATATAGGAAAAAATTTATAGGAAGAATATTTCAATATATAGGAAGAAATTTTACATAAATGATTTCAAATAAATGATAATTATTTTTTTTTTTTTTATTTTTTATTATGAATTAAAAAATAAATATTTAAAGAACTAACAACAAACCATGAAAATTTTTTTGTATAAGTTGAAGAATCACTCGCCCTTCCCCATGAGGGGATAAATTTTCAATGCTGGTATTTTTCAAAAGAAACTCATCAATAACTTTCAAGTAAATGACTGAAATAAATTTGTGGTAAATTAAAACAAAGTTATAAATTATTTAAAAAAAAAAAAAAAAAAAAAAAAAAAAGAAGATGTAGAAGAAAGCATTTTTTCAGAAGTTGGCACAAAATTGATTTTTATTATTATTATTATTATTATTATTATTGAGAAACACTGTTCTAAAATGAAAATCGTTTGCATGCATTCAGGAAAATGATTTTAACAAATTATTTGCACTACGCGAATTTGCATAATAAAAAATATAGAAGAAAGTTTTGTGGTGCCACATGATACTGGTTTTTGTCAAAAATTAAAAAATCAATAAATTTGCTTTAAAATATCACAGATGTATAATATAATCGTTCGTTTAAAGATACTGGCGAATTCTTTCCAAGAATACCCATAATGGGAATTTACTCTATCTGGGTATATTTCTCCCTCAGGGGTGAAGGAAGCGATGCTTGTACATTAAAAAAAAAAAAAAAAAAAAAAAAAAAAAAAACGCGGAAGAAGTAAACTTTTTAGGCTACTATCACTTTCATAAATTATTAAGACACAAAGGAGACTGACAAACAATTTTCAAATTATTTTCATCAGAACAACCCAAAACGTGTAAAATCTATCGAAAACCGGATGTCGAAAAATTCTTTAAAATTATAATAGGTTAATTATTTTTTGTCACACAGTTGGTATATTATTTTACAATGAATTAAAAATTCAATTACTATTTGTATTAACACTTTCGCAACCGCATGTTTTTGTCCTTTTGGCAGTAAGGTATTTGTGAGAATCGAAGAATTTTCATTCTGTTTATAATAACAAGAAAACAGTTATACATAGGTTTCTGCTGCCTGTATCTTCCAGAAGCAGTTTTACTTATTTATTTATTTTATTATACTACTGTAATATATTTAAACGACTAATTAAGTTAAATATTATCATATGAATTGATTGACACTCTGAGAAAAAAAAGAAAAAGGCATGTCTGTTTCAAAATTAAGACAGCGTTACTATGTTTATTTGTGCTCAATATGATTTTCTCTAATTTTTCTTGTACTTTCTTTACACCCTAAAGAAACAAGCTGTAGAAAAACTGCAATTCTACTTTTATACCATTGAACATACTGGTATCATATGATCTGAACCATAAATGGCATTTTTAATTTAGAACAGAACCTGTATGAATGAGAACTGGGCGTAGTTTTGAACATATAAATAAATACTCTGGAGTAGCTTATTAAATATTATTCGATAATAAGAAAGTTTCTTTCATAGTTCTCAACATTTTAACACTTTAGCAACCGACGACGAAGATTCACGTTATTTGAAAATTTGAAACTCCACCAGTAGACGTCTCTTTTGCAATTTGTATGTAAGCTGTTTCCTAAAAATGTATACAATCTTCATGTTTGCATAATCAATATACTATGGATACAAATAATTTGATTAGAGAGAATACGATTATAATGTAAAAGTGCATGCTCAAAATTCTCTGGAAGGCAAATTTATAGCTTAAAAAATCCTATATTAATCATACTTGCCAACATCTAATTAATATTCAGTAGTCTTATTAGTCCCACTCTTTTTCTCACGCCATTAAATTTTTAGAGTAATATTCTACAAATGCAGCTACGATTAAATAAGTAGAAAAATACGCTAAAAAGCTAATGGTGTGAAAAAAAAAAAAAAAACCTGGGCTAACGATACTACGGAATATTAATGAGTAAGTTGGCAAGTATGTATTACGATTATAAATTACTGATTCGTGTGCATGTACTAGATTTGTAAAGGAAACCTTATCCTTTGACAGAGAAAAATATTACAAATAAATGGCCATAACTTATATACAATAATTTAAAAAAATAAAAATAATAGAATTAATAATTTTATAACTCGTAAATTTTAAAGGTTTTAAGAAAAGATTTATCTCTCAATTTCAGCCTTTAAAATATTTCTAGGATTTTTTTTTATTTATTTATTTACTCTTATAAAAAAAGTAGAGCGAATTTTTTGCCAATGTATAATCCTGATCGCATAATATCTCAGTCATGATTTACCAAAATTTAATTAAGATTAGTTAGATTTTACGTGAAATATAAATACATGAAACGACGAGCAATTAGCACATAAGTTTTACTATTACAAGCATAATTACGCCGAACATAATGATATATTATTTTAAATTAATCAGTAATTTAAAAAAAAAAAAAAATCACAAGAAGAAAGCTTTTTAGCAAAATTAATTTTCGTAATTTTAATTATTGGACATTTTTCCATATGCACTTTTTTTTTTTTTTTTGGTTCACATGCAGTATCATTTCCATGTAATCCTGTGCTGAAAGCTGACATTGAGAAAAAATTAGATCTCTTATTTTTTAGAAAAAATATATAATTAAAAATGTACAATTACTGGAACAGTACTGTAACAGGCAGATAGCTTTTTTCTTACACATATTAAAAATTACAAACTTCTAAAATAATTATTTTTAATCTTATTGCATAGATGTCAACATCTTAATTTATTCCGGAGTATTTTTAGCCCCACCTTTATTCTATAACACTTATTTTTTAAAAGTTATTATTATTTTTCTTTTTTCTCAAAGTTATATGCTCGAGAAAATATTTATATAAATAGAGTGGTGTGAAATAAAGGCGGGGTTAAAAATACTCCGGTTGGTTGGTTGGTTGTAGGATTTTAAGGCCGATTGACTCCTGATGTGTCCTAGGCCTAGAGGGGGAATGCCCTCCGTGGGGGTCTTTCTAAGGGGTCCTAGCCCGTATTTACGCGAGTTTTGGAGGAAACCACGGAAAACTCCGAACGGCTAGGTCGATGAGCGCGACCTGGGATCGAACCCGGCACCTCCCATCTACTAGCTTTGAGCGCAGAACCGCTCGGCCGCTGGTGGGCCTTAAAAATACTCCGGAATAAGTTAAAATGTTGGCATCTATGCCATTATGGTATTTTACTTATTTTATTTGGAGTTCAAGATGTTGAGGATTTTTCCTGTGTATATTTATCTAAAGCCATTTTTACTTCTACGATTCATGTGTACATATAATTTCTCTTATTTATAGTTTGTTTTGTATTTAAAAAATCAATATTTTAATATATTCAAAAGATATTGAACATTAATTTATAATGGATATAAATTATGTTTTAAAATGCACTTATTGTAAAAATCACACTGTGTGTGTTCTTAATTTTTGCTATTAATGTGTATTTGTAAATATTTAATAGATAAAATTACCTCTAAAATTTTTAATATTCAAAATTTATTTCTCTACTTTTAAAAATTAATGTATTTTCATTCTTTGAAAAATAATATATTCTTCTAAAATCATAATGCAATACAAAATTCTATAAAATTTCAAACGAATATTCAATAAAATTTATAGTAGATTAAGCGCATTATAACGAAGAAAATAAAAGTTTTAATAATTCCACAAAGATTTTGAATATTCTATTATATTTCAATTTGTCAGCACAGAGAGTAAAGCCAATTTCTAAAAATTGACAAAGATAAAATTGTTTATAAAATATTGTGTAGCTTCATTTTATTTATTACAGATGATAATAAAAGCAGAAAATTGGATGCAAATCTGCATGCTTTGCTGTCTGCACAAACAAATAATGATATTATGCATTTTCTGTTTCTAATACACTTTAAAAGCAGCAATGCGAAGGGAATTTAAGAACAGAAAATTTTCCTTTATTGCAGTGCCAGAGGGTAAAAGAGCTGGGAATCGAAAAAGTATTTATGTTAAAAAAGAATTATTGCCAATCTATTCATAAAAGATTATTTCCTTATAATTTATTGTGATAAGCATTTTAAAAAGGTCACTAAGTATAATGCTTACAGACATGCATTTAATCTAATATTTTGATTTGTTTTCCTTTGTTAAAGTTTTGTAAATCTAATTGAGAAGGAAATAACATTTTTTTTTTTTTTTAATAAATTTTTAAATGCGTAAGATCCTTAAATTTTAAATTAATTTAAATGAAAAATATCCTACGGCGTAATTTTAAATTCTTTTTTCAATTCTTTCTTTAAATTCATCTGATTCAACTAATTAAATAATGTTTAATGCTAAAAATTGAATATAATTTTCACAGAAAACTGCAAGGTGGTATGCTTTGTTATTGATGTTATACAAATATTTTTTTTTACAGAAATTCAGTATAACAAATTTCTACGATTAAATAAAAAAAAAAAAAAAAAAAAACGATATAAAATACTGGTATGAAATCAGTGCCAGAGTGCAACCGGTGAATCTATTGATTTTAAAGAAAAATAATGTAAATAATCTATATATATAGAATTACTAATCGATTTTTCTTTTCTAAATTACTTCTTAATATTTACAAATATTGAAGCTTCAACAAAGGCAAAAAATTTCAGTTATTAACTATTTCAGGGTAAGGTAATTTTTTTCTCAATTAAAACATACTACTGCATGTATTTACGAACAAGTTTAAAAGTTAAGAAATAGGTGAAGTTTTTCCTCTTCACTGTTAGAGAAAATTTTTGTTAAATATTTCTGGACGGAACTTTACATTTAAGAATTAAAATTAATTATAGTATAATATATCGCATCGACCGTTAGAGGGTTTTAAACATGCAGATGGGTAATGCCGAATTGAAATCCGAAAATATTTTAATGTAGTTTTTAAATAATAAAAGTAAAGACGCATCAATTAGTTAATTTGATTTCATCAATATCTTTATTGTAAATAATTATTTCGGTGATATCAATCTCATTCATATGAATAGAACTCTTTTCACTAATATTTTGTCCAGCAGTTATTGCGCGATTTATGTACAACTTTATCTCAAGTAGTTAAGCTAAAATAAACTGGTGTGTGATACGGTATGTCCCATATAACGCGATTTCCTAATACGAGAGATGTAAACCCAGACGTTGTACAGGAGTTTATTGTTTATATTTAAACCCTCATGGATCTATGAAAATCTGTTCTATTGTCTGATCGCGAAGGTGTGGGTCGTTGTAACTGAGGGGATGCACGAGCACAACTCTTCGTCCGTCTGTGCATATGTATTTATTTTTTATTTTATTTTATTTTATTTTATTTTTTGGCATGTGTGCATGTCCATTAAAAAGTGCTTTATTGTTAAAGTTAACAGCTCTTTTTGTCTCTCTTTTAATGCAATCTACCGTTTGCAGGGCTGCTAACAGCATAATTTATATCCCAGAGAAATGTTTGTTCACGACTTTTTTTTTTTTTTTTTTTCTTTCCACGCCATCTTTCTTTAAAGTACTTTTTTTTCGTATTTTATCATAAAGACATTTAACCAACTGCCAGCTTAAACGCTCTAAAGCACACTGAACAGTCCTGCTAAATTTAGGTACTACTTTATTCGTATCACCAATTACTTTGAGAAGTGATGTTTGATATTTATGATGAACGAATAACATTCGATGTGATTAGGCAACAATTAAAGTTAAAATTTAGCGGTGGATAGTCTATAGTCAATAAAAAAAACGCCTTAAATTTGTCAACACTGACCAAAAGAGTCGGATTAAATAGAACTAGAAAAGAGTTAAGGAGAATTACTCTAGAATTGAATGGTGTGTAGAAAGAGGCGAGTACTAACAATAATACGGGTTAAGTCCACAGCTATGTGTTTGCATTTTAACTACTTTCGATTTGTGAAATATTTTAAGAAAAATTTTTTAACTTAAAAAAATCTCATATATTAATTTATTATTAAAACTTTTTTAATTTTGTAAATATAGTATTTTTTTTTTTTTAAACCTAATTTTTATACTTAACATTTTTTTTCCCCTGTAGAAACTAATTGGTGGAGTTATATACTTACATTTTAAAATTGATCTAATTTACGTAGACCCTATGACTGGTATTTGGGCGTAAAGTAATTACTACTACGTAATATTAAAATGAACAATCCAGTTCCAGTTTTTGTGGAAGGGATTTTTGATAATTTTTCATGGTAAGTCAGGATAAAATGACAAAAGAATGACAAACTCAGAAAAGTTTATACTTATGAACAAAATATTTTGAGATTTTTCTTCAAGAAATTAAACGTAGACAAATTAAGTAAGTTTTAAAAATATTTTATTAAGCACTGCATCGTACATTTTGACAATTATCAGTCGGAATGTTATAGTGATTAGAAATAACGTCTATTATTTATTTGCATGCGTCAAGTAAGATTTAGAAACGGCATACATATCAAAATACTTAGTTACCATGTTTACCGATTTAGGGAAAACTGAAAGCTAAAACTCTTGATAAATTACATGAATTTCTAAAATAAACCCTTTGCCAGCCTTAACGTTCTAAAGCGATCTAAATAGTATTGCCAAAATTGGGATCCCTTTTATTCAACTTGTCCCAATAATTTTGAGAAGTGATATGCGATCTATATAATTGATGAATAACTTTTGAAGTAATTAAGCGAATGTTACAGTTAAAATTTAGAAGTGAATATTTAATAAACATGAGTCTCTAAAATTCTTAACACTGACCAGAGGAGTGGAATTAAATTGGACCAGCAAAGGGTTAAATATAGTAAAAGTAACATTGCGAAAATAGACATTGAATGCTCTGGAAGAAAGGCCTCTGGATAGAAAATTACAACTATTTTTTTTTTCTTCAATAATGGTTAAAAATGAACCCCAACGTATAATGTTGTCTTTAACTACTTATTCTACTTTAAAATTTCTGAAAAGATGATGTTATTTCCCTATTAACACTTTCACGACCGCTGATGTAGATTCATGTCATTTGAAAATCTGTAACTCCACTAGTGGGCGTTTCTTTCGCAGTTTGTATGTTATTTCTTTCTTGAAAATGTACAAAATATTCATATTTGTACAATCAATATAGTATGGATACAAATACTTTCATTAGAAATAGTTTAATTATAATGTATATACATTTATATTATGAATATGAATATAGAAATTCTTGTTCTGAAATATTGTAACTTGGGAAAATAACACCTAGAGGCGGACCTAGAGGCTGTCCAAAAAGACGAAAGCATGCGGTCGCGAAAGTGTTAACACTTTCGCATATTAAAAGTGATTATACGAAAATAAGCATTCATTCCTCAGGAAGAAACGGTGGAAAATGACAACTAAGATTTTTTTTTTCCACTGATGGTTAAAGATTAACCCTCAACGTATAATTTTGTTATACTTGCCAACCTAACCCGGAAGGTTATTATTTCCCGCCCTTTTTGTGCAACACTTAATTTTTAAAGTAAATCTCTTAAAATATGTTTGCGATTAAATAAGAATAAAAGTACTCTGGAAAATGACTGGTGTGAAAAAATTGGCGAAAGTGGTGGGATTAAAAATCTTCCGGTTTAGGTTGGAGAGTACATTTTGTCCTTAACTAATTGTTCTATTTTCCAATTTCCGAAAAGATATTTTTATTTCTAATAAAATGATCGGAAACTTCCGCAATTAATATTATACATATATTCACTTTTTATTATATTTTCGTGTAAATGTCTCTTTAATATGTACTTATGTACTAGTTTTGAAATGAAATATTTTTTGAGTGTAATACTTAACATCTACATAGCTGGCAGCCTGTGCGTTTCTTTACTACCAGAAATTTTTAACAGAATTTTTTAATAATTTTTTTGCAGTTTTCTGCGATTAAAGAGGATGACTTTTTTTTTTAAATAAATAGTAGCGTAAAAAAAAAAAAATCGCACAAGTTGACATTTATGACTTTTATATCTGAGATTTGCGATTCACATTTTTTTTTTTTTTTTTTTTTTTTTTTTAATAAATTTTTAATTATTTTTTTTTTACAGTTTTCTGCGAATAAAGAGGATGAAATTTTTTATAAAGAAATAGTGGTGTGAAAAAATCGTACAAGTTGACATCTATGACTTGCGATTCCCCCCCCTCTTTTTTTTTTTAATAGTTTTTACACGACCACACCTAATTACAAGGTTTCTTCCATAACTGTTTTATAAAAAAAGTAAAAAAAAAAACATCGTATAAGTACAGGCCTATATTACGTATTACAGCAAAAATTGTTATCTAAAATTAGTAATTCAAGGTCGCGTGCAGCCTGCTAAATATCAAAAAAGGAATTATGAAATTTATCTTTTCAAAATTTCAGTTATAACACTCATACCCTCCAAAATTTTAATTAATATTTTATAGTATTGTTAGCCCCGCCTTCGTTTTCACAGCAGTCAATTTCTACAGTATTTATCTTCTTATTTAATCGCAATTGCATTTGGAGAATAGTACTCTAACAATTTACAAAAATTTTTCAATTTTTTCCTAGTGACAGCCTTTTATCTTTTTTAAAAAAATAAATAATAAATTAATTAAGAATTTCTAGCATAATCATATGAGTAAACTGAAAATTTATATTTAAACAATGTGAAAAACATCATTTACGAGGAGCCTGGTTCCGAAGCACCTGGGGTCATCACCCTGCATCTTCAGATGACAGAAGTAGAGAACAGATGGAAATTGGGTTCGTGATTAAAAGTAAAAAAAATAAATAAATAAAAAATAAATATTATAAGGAAGGATTGGGGAGGCATGTAGAGGGTGTTAAATAAGCGGCGGTGAACTTTTGATCTCATGAAAAGAAATACAATATAATGAAAAAGTTTAGGGATAATATTACAAACATCGTTTAAAGACAGAAGTAGTGGATTTAAAAATATAAATATGTAGATTTTATTTTCGTTTCAATAGAATATTCTGTTCGAAAACTAAATGTAAATAGGGTTAAATTCTTCGGATTAACGGCGCAATTATCATCACTGTTTTGGGATAGTAAACTTTTTAAAGTATTTCTACCATCGCATAAGTGAAAAAATATTTAAAAAATAATAATGTTTACAAATATTGCAAATAAAATAATAATAACAATAATCATAAAAGTAAAAGGTAACAGATTTGAATATGTTACAATTCATCAGTATTCTACAGATTATATGTTCCTAAAAGTTATTCCATCATTTAAAATATCTGTCTACGTTCAGAACACTTTGCAAAAACACAGAATATGGTTTAAATATAACATTTTTCGTTAAATAAGACTTAAAATTTTGAAAACATATATAATTTTCACAAATATTCCTTAAAATAAAAAAAAAAAGGTTAATTTGTATAGAAATTAAGCAAAATTTTATATTTACGCCAGATGCTATAAATTCAATTTAACTGAAAATATTTTTAATTCCTTTTTACTGCATATTAGCAGTAAAATCATAACTGCTAATTAATAACTGCCCTTACCTGTGCAATGAACTAAAATTTTTGTGATATTCCTTAAATTCACTGAAATGTATCATATCTCACTGAAAAATACAGAATTTTTCTTTAACAAATTTCATTATTTTACATATAAGCTTGTATAATCATCAAATTTATACATAGGGTTTAACTTTTAGTTCAAAGCATAAAAAGAAAGGAATGAAATACTGAAAATTTTTTTTATCAAATTATCTTCAAAGCTTTTGAAGTAATCAGATTTGTCGTAGACACTAATCATTAAAAATATAGTTTTTCAGAAAATGCATTTAAAGATTTTGCTTTTAACAAACACTATATTCTATTTATTTTCTACATTTAAAATTTTCCACGTATGTCACCCCTTCATTAATTTTATAATTAAGTAATTTTGATTAACTTTATAATACCTACTTGCCAACCATCTCATTAATAACCGTACAATTGTTAACGCCCCCTGAAAAAACGCCCCTTTTCTCACACCATTATATTTTTACTTCCATTACCCTACTACCGTAGGTAATGGAAGTATTGTATTCGGTCTGAAAATTCGATATCGGGTTTTCACCTGATTTACGCGTTTTAAGGTCCCCTGAGTCCAAAAAAGTGGTTTTTGGCAATTGGTCAGTGTGTATGTATGTGTGTGTGTGTGTGTGTGTGTGTGTGCCCCGGAACCCGCAACTGCGGACCTGTGTGCCTATACACACCTTCCAACTGCGGACTTACCGCCAATTGCGGACGTCCGCAATTTGAACTGAGCTCATTTTCGACATCCTTGGACCTAATTTATGCTAAAAAATTTATTTTTATAGTATTTTGATAATGTCCGCTATTTGCCGGATATAAGGGGTGTTGTGTATTCTGTGCTGTGTATTCTGTCAAAGCAAGTGTGTATAGGTACTTTCAGAGGTCCGCATTTTGTCTTCAGTATGTGTACTATCTGTAGGTCCGCGGTTGTGCTATTTAAATGTACATGATGTGTATGTCTGCGGTTGTGCTATTTAAATATGCATGGTGTGTATGTCCACGGTTGTGTTATTTAAATAAGCATACAGATTTCTGTCTTCTTTAATATATATTTTTTTATTTACTAGGGGAAAAAATGTTACTGTTATTCTTAAAATATATCATTTATTTATTTATTTATTTGTCATTTGCCTCCTGCTGGCTTTTGAAATTTTACAATAAAAATTAAATTTTTATTGTTTTTATCCAAATATATCTAGTTTGTTTCATTAGATATTTTCATTCTGTTGCCCACTCTTGCATCTTGTTGAAAAAGTCTGAAATGACGTTTATGATTATAAGATTTAAATTAAAATTTTACATTTATTATTATTTTTTTTTTTTAAATCAGATATAATATAGCAAACTGCGACTAAAATGAGACGGCAAACTTGTTTTTTTTTTTTTTTTTTTTTTTTTTCTTAATTAATCAGTATCAAATTTTCTCTGCGAGTGATTTTGCGTTTAATTGTGTAAAAAGCGTCATATATTTGCAGTTTTATCAAAAAACACTATCGAAATTTTAAACATTGTAATTTATTACTGCTTAGTGTAAATATTCAGGCATAATTGATAGATTGATTTAAATACGTGAGATAATATGCATGGAATGATGCATATTATCTCACGCAATTAACATTTCGAAGTTATTTTATTAATATTTAAAAATAATTAGAGAAAATCAATTATTAAATTGAGTAAGTTGTTCGTTAAACTGGAAAATCATAAAATAAAAAGAAATATGGTTTCATGATAAATTTCATTTAGTATTTTGCACAACTTTTTCACCGGAATTATCAAATAAAGCGCATAAGGACCAATGTTTTAGATTTAGAAGTATTTATATCTTCAGTTCTGAATTCAAAGCCATTAATTATTTAAGGTTTTTTTTTTTTAATCCTTTAGATTATAATTAATGTTATCATTTATATATTTTTTTGTTGCGCTATTTGTTATTTCATTTATATGTTTTTAATTTTTATATTTTTATTTATTTTTATTTTATTCTTGCATATTAGAATAAGAAATTTACTTTACCGTTTTAAGTAAGAAATTACAGAAATTAAATTTTAATGAATTCGAAGTAGTGCAGATAAAATCGTACGTCACACACCTACAAGTGCGGATACCCTATGTACATGTTAAAATTCGAGCGTTTGTCACAAACGTGAAAATACGAACGTTCATCACACACTTGAAAATGAGGACGTCCGTCACACACATGAAAGTGCGGACGTCCATCACACACCTGAAAGTGCGGACGTCCATCACACACCTGAAAGTGCGGACGTCCGTCACACACCTGAAAGTGCGGACGTCCGTCACACACCTGAAATTGCGGACGTCCCTTACACACCTGAAATTGCAGACGTCCCTTACACACCTGAAATTGCAGACGTCCCTTACACACCTGAAATTGCGGACGTCCATTACACACCTGAAATTGCGGACGTCCATTACACACCTGAAATTGCGGACGTCCATTACACACCTGAAATTGCGGACGTTCGTACCTTACACACCGGAAAGTGCGTACATATGGCGCACATCTTAAAATACGGACTTGCAGCACAGGATTTGGCCGTATTTGTGAAACGTCGAGTTGCAAAAATCATTATTATTATTATTATTATTATTATTATTATTATTATTATTATTATTATTTTAGATTTAAAAATATATAAATAATTAGATGTGTCACTCACACGACTTTCTTTTACCCTGCATTTCAATACTATAAAGATGAATTTCTGCAATTATTTCTTTTTAACTGATGTTAATAACAGGTGTACATACAAATCAATCTCTAAAAATTAGACTTTCGTCTTCAGAGAACCTCAAAACGTGATATTATACAAAAAAAAAAAAACAGAGGTGAAAATAGAGCTTTTAAAAATATTTTTCTTACAGTATAGGTATGAAAAATTGATTTTCCTTCCTGAGCAATGCTCGTCGGCATAGTAAAATGCAGCAAATTAATACGCTTTTATTAATAACTTGACTGGATGTATGTAACTATTAATGTATGTAATGGAATCTTGAAATTCAATTTTCAGCCACCTCCGGTCGTCCGATTGACCTAAAGTTTTGCACACGACTTCATAATCAGTGGCAATCATGAAAAACGATAGTTTTTTGAGTGACGCAAGCGGAGGGACAAACGGGACGCTGCGAACTCATATATACGGCTAGTTTGACATCAAACAGATTTGTAAAAGCCGACACTTAATATCTCAGCAAATATGCCATATTTTGTTCTGATCTTTTCAAAATAATAATAATTCTGCTTTTGCCAGAATTTCCTCAAATTCTTTCTTTCTTTTTTTTTTCTTTTTTTTTTTTTTTTTTTTGAAAGAAAAAGAAAAGAAAATTAATAATAATCAGTTTCGAAACGGACAGTATCGAAAAAGTTTTTTTTAATAATTTTGAATTAGGAAATAAAATTCGAGCGTGCAAAATGAAAAAATAAAATAAACAAAACAAGATAATTAAATTTGAGTTTATTTTTTATTTATTTATTTATTTATTTATGTATTTTTTAAGAAGGTTCTATTAAACAGGCAAAATAAATATTAAGTCTTTTCTGAAATATCTGTAAAATTTTTAGCATTTTGAAGAACGTGAAATCATGGGAAAATGCAAGCTAAGAAAACGCAATTTAAAGATTTCAAACCTGTAAAAAATATATCAAAAACCATAAGAATTGTTACCTGAACGTATATTTCATTGAACAAATTTAACATAGTTCAATTTATAAATATTAAATGGAAATATAAACTTTTATAAGAAACCTTCAATGGTGTCAAATAAAAGGTGCCAAATCCCCTTTACTATGGTCTCATCTTATGACATTTAAAATAAAAAGACCATTTAATTTGAAGCACATATCTATTTTTTTATTCTTACCAAAAATCATGTTAGATGGCCTACAAATAATTCAATAATTTAATTTTTTTGAAAAAAAAAAAAAAATCTGCTTCCAAAAACTAATTAATTAAAAGAACTTTTTTAACTATATTTTTGTGCAGTAAAAGTAGGATAAAATTCGATTCTTGCCTGAAAGTATTCAAAGAAAATACATCTCAAGTAATAAACTGCTTATTGAGAATAATTTCAATTAATAACAATTAATTGAAAAGAACTTCATTTTTAAGCTAAAATTAATGCACAGGAGAGCTGTATAATTATTAATGCACATGTACCAACCTAGGCTGATTTATCTACAATCAATATTTTAAGAAATTTGGTGCTACTTTTACTCATTTAATGGTACTTACTAATAAAAGGCATAGGAAATTCCATGATATCTGAAAACTGTAATAAAATAAATAAATAAATAAAATCTAAAATATTATATTTTATCAATGTGTTATAAGAATTTATTAATTCAATGGAATATAAGTAATGGCAGGATAAATGTTTACCGCCAAGAAAAGTAATTCAAACTTAATAATTCAAAAAGCTGCAGATTACACTGCGTTTTTAAAACATATAAGTTCTTTTTTTTTTTTTTTTTTTTTTTTGAAATAATTAAAATAAAATTGAGAAAAATCGTGCTAAAGAAATGGAACAGCTTCAGCTCTTTGCTAAATTTGAAATTTCGGACCGAAGTAGCTCGGACGTTTCTCGCCAAGATGTTTCCTTATGCAATTGCAATAGCCATTTTAATTCATCGCTAAAATGATAACAAAATTTAAAAGCCACCAAAGGGCTCTTATGCTCCAGCTGTACTAAAGAAAATTTCAGAAATGAATAGAGTAACAGGTGCTAGAGACTGAAACTCAGTTACTGCATGTCTTTATATGGAAGAACAGATTAAAACAAGTCCTATTGTACTGAATAAATTAAATTCTGTTTCATGTAGGATTTTATATCTATTACTTAAAAAATAAAAGTAGGCTAAATAATTTTTTTTTTCCTGAAATGTCTTTCATTTATTTTATTTTATTTTATTTTATTTTGCTAAATACAGCTATGGTACCGCTGAAAGACGAATGTTGCCATTAATTTTAAGTTAGGTATCTACCTAACCACGGTAGATTATGCAGTCATGTATTTGGGTCGCATCCCTTTGCTGCTGGCCAAGCTTTACGTGGCGATCAGTTGTGTAAAGTCACAGAATGGTCCTCGTATAGAAGAAATTGATTGCTCAAAACTATCAGGAAATATTGGTGTAATGATGACTCATTAAATGAAATGGCTAGATTAGATTGCGAAGACATGAAAGAAAGAATTTTGAACTAGATTCATTTTATAATTAAATTGTAAAGTTCAGTTTTGCTTTACTACTAAAACTGTTTATACTTTAATAAAATGAAAAGACTTAAGTGTCATTAATTATAGGCTTATTTTTGTTTAAGACAAATAAGTTCAGTTTTGCTTTACTACTAAAACTGTTTATACTTTAATAAAATGAAAAGACTTAAGTGTCATTAATTATAGGCTTATTTTTGTTTAAGACAAAAAAGAAATAAATGATATTTTAATAAAATGCAAAAACTTAAGTGCCATTAGTTATAGATTAAATTTTTCTTTAAGACAAAAAAAAAAAAAAAAAAAAAAAAAAAACTAAGGAACACACTTTTATTGAAATGTGAACTAAAAACCGCAAAATAATTTATAAATTTAAAGTCTTTATTGAATAGCGGTAAGATATCCCACAAGTCGATGTAACCTAATCTTTGAACTGAGCTTCGAATAAGAGTAAAATATTCCTAAAAATTCGGATAAATATAACTAAATTTAATGGGGGGGGGGGGAGCATTGGGTACTCAACTTCAGTCGTCGTGAATTTTTTATGGCTAGCTATTTATAAAGACAGGGTAATTATGAGAAAGTAAATATAGAGCAGCTTACGATTTTTTTCCATTAAAATAAGTTATATTTATCTGTATTTTTATCAATATCTTATTCTTATTCGGAGCTTAGTTCAAAAATTGCGTTACACCGAGTTGTGCGATATCTCACAGCTATCCAATAAAAGCTTTTAATTTATAAATTATCTGTGCTTTTTAGTTCACATTTCAATAAAAGTATGCTCCTTAGTTTTTTTTTTTTTTTTTTTTTTTTTTTTTTAAGTACTAGGGGGCTCTGTCCCCTGCTCGCTCCGCTCACCAGCCCCGGAGGGAGGCTTCGCCTCCCCCCCGACTCACTTTACATATTAACACATGCAAAGCTCTGCCCGCCTATTCGCTTCTTTCTTTCACTGAAAAGGAATATTAATAGTGCATATTACAAGACAAAAGCAGAAAAATATCATGGAAACCCTCACATTCAATGTCAAATTTAAATATATAATATTTATATATGTATTTTTAATAGAAAGAAATTCAAAATATGTAGACCATTTTACATTACACCTTTAGTATATGACCCTTTTTATTTCTTTTTCACAACCTTATATCCGGATCGCGGTACCCCAGTCGTAGAGAGTCGAGCTCATAATTGGAAGATTGCGGGTTCGGTTCTCGACACGGCCAAAGACCGTCGTGTACACTAATGGTGGCTGGTGCACGTTAAAATATGTCGTGGCCGCAATATCCTCCAAGTTCCCATCAAAATTATACCTCTGGGGGCCACCGAAGCGGGGCAGCCATCCCCCTCGTGTAGGACCAAAGCTGTAATGGCATGTCTCTGAAACATCCGTAGGGGTGCGTCCCAGACCGCCGCCACTTATCCATAGCGCATTAATGGTGCGACGTCAAACACAACCTACCTAATTATCTACCTACCTACAATCAAGGATCATATTTTAATTTTTAAGTGTAAGAAAATTAATTTTCTAAAAGTAGAGAAAAAAAGTTGATATTTATATTTATTTTCTTTCTTCTTTACATCCATGGCTTACGGCCGCGGTACCCTAGTCGGTAAAGCGCCGAGCACGTAATTGGAATCATAAGATTGCCTATTTGATACTCGAGCCGGTCAAAGACCGTTGTGTACATCAGTGGTGGCTGGTGCACATAAAATATGTCGTGGCCGCAAAATCCTTCATGTTCCCATCCACACTATACCTCTGGGGATCACCAAAGCGGGAGGGGGGGGGGATCGCCAGTGGATCAAAATATTGATGGCATGTCTCCGGAACATCTCTTGGGGTGCGACCCAGACCGTCGCCAATTACCCATAGCGCAGTACTGGTGCGACTTTAAATCCAACCTAACTACCTACCTACGTACAACCATGATCATATTTAATTTTTCCATGTAAAGTGACTTCATAACAGAAGAACAATGTCACTGGGAGAAACTTTTTTCAAAATGGCAAATAGAGTACCTTCATGAACTTGTCGTTTTTAGTTAATAACTTCTTTAATTAAAATGATAGAAATTTCTAAGCAGCTGAACTGACTTCCTTGGAGTATTCGGAACACATTGATACCTCTCATGACGCGAAGGACCCTGCCCTCCGATAGAAGATGCTGTTGCAGACAATAAAAAAAAAAAAAAAAAAAAAAAAAAAATGACGCCAGTGACAGTAACTTTTTTTTAATATATACAGATATTTTTATTAAGTATAATTTTTATGTTTAAATTGGATAGATGTTGTCGCATAATGATATTGTGGCAAAAATAGCTGAAAATTGTCATCGCTGGTCGAAGGACACGAAGCAATAAAAAATTACAGTTTTTTTTTTTTTTTTTTCAAGTTTATTTAAGAATCATTAAAAAAAAAAAAAAAAAACGCTGTTATGCAAGTTTGATGTGCATTACTTCTGTGAAATTACGATTTTATATTTTCGATCTAAATCTATCAAATGTAAAATTAAAATCTGCGAATAAATTTCAAATAAAATGGATTTACATTTGTTTCTAGGCTGCATAATTCGCCTAAATGTTACGATTTGCAGCAAATCACTTACAATTTTGCATAATAAGAATTAGTATATTACAGACTCTAAAGAGTTTATAAATACGTAAAGAAAACAGGTCCGATCCGAATTTTATACAGGACTCGAGTACTTAATTAAATTTCTTTAAAAAAAATTTTTGTTTGTATAATTTTAATACAATGTAATCTTAATTTTTGATTCAAGTATAGAAAAACAGTACAAAATAAATAAATAAAACATTTGCTTCAAAATATAAAGTTTATAGTTTTTTAGCAACGTTCACTATGTTCATTTCAATAAAAATTCAAACCATTGTACATGTCCCCCCCCCCCCCTTATTTTAAATCATATTTCGAAATTTTTATTATTTTATTTTCAAAATTATTATTATATGAATTTCAAATTAAATGATGAAAAAAGGCATTTCACAGGTGGACTTTCTAATGATTCCTATTTCCTATTCATGGATGTTTCAGAGAAAATCACGGCAACCTAGAATGGCTTAGCCAATGAGCTTATAAAGCAAAACATTTCGGTCACTGATGGGAGTATATATTTTTTATAAATTGATGTTAAACATTTTCAGTATTCTTTGTCGTCTTAATAGATTTTTCCATAAAATGTGACAATACGACCAAATTCTGAACTAGTAGTTATCTGAGAAAGAGATTTTAAGTTTTTGAAATATCATGCGTAATCAGATGTTTTAAAAGCAATTAATTTTGTATAACTTGACTGCATAGTCACTCTACTATAGCAGACATGCCAAGATACTACTAACGAAAAATCAGTTTCATACCACAATAAAGAAAAAGTAAAACGTATCCTATTAAATTGCAGATAATTATTACAAAAAAATACATTAAAAAATTCAGGTATTAAGATTACGGACAATCCATAATCACTTGGCATCTCTGATATAGTGTCACTTTTCTGCATTGTTACATATTTTCCGGCCATTTTTACATTTTATTTTATTGAATCTCCAATGAAGTTTTTCTAATCACTTTCATTCACTTCTTAAATTTATAATACCTTATGAAAGATTAAAAAAGAAATATATCTTGTTAAATAAACGAATTTTAGTCTTTTTGTATAAGCTGACAGATACATGGGTGTACAAAATAAAAGGAACAATCTGTTTTCCCATTATCTTTTACACATAATTTTCAAACAAATAAACATAGGCACATAAAAATTGGATGGCATATTTGTTATCATATCATTAATCGAATTTTATATAAAGTAAAAAGTAAGTAAAACTTAAGTAAAATTTGTCAAGTAAAATTTTTTAAAAAGAAAGGAAAACGTAATGAAACATGACCATAAGGATGCATTACAGACAAGTGAAGACGCACATGCATCTATGTGTTAGATTAAAACCGGATGTTTCTTTTTGTATTCAATTTTCTGTTTCTTTTCTTATTTTTTCCTCTTTCTCTTTTTGCATGTGAATAACTTTTTAAAAAATATTCATACAAACATGAAAATTTTAAAAGATGTTCATTATAAAATTATTTTTCAACATCTTTGTTATTCTGATGATTCTCATAGTTTACAAATTAGTAATTATATATTTTCAAAACACCCGTTATAAAAGTAAAAGTGAATTGAAAACAGAAAGAAAAGTCGGGATTAAGTTTAACATTTGCAGGCATGGGTGTCTTCTTCTATCTGCATTTCATCTTTAACACAATTTTTCTTATACTTTTTTTCCCCCCAAAAATTGTTGAATTTTTCCATTTTTTCCAAAGCTTACATTTGAGAAAAATGAATGATTATTATTTTAAAAAGAGTTGCTTATGCTAAAGTTATATAAAATTCGATTAATGATACGATAACGAACATGGCATCAAAATTTTATGTTCATATCTTTATTTCTTTAAAAATTATGCACGAAAGAAGAATCATCATTATGAATTTGTTGAGGACTACCCCCCCCCCCCCCTCTTAGTATATTATAAACTACATTGTACATCGCATGTTTTTAGTAATTTTTTTCTCTTTCCTTTAAATATTTGCCCCACCTTGTTTAGTTATATTGCACTTTGTTGTTTTGTTACCTACTTAGTGTTTTCAAACAGGTTGCCAAATGGTCAAAACGCTAGGGGTCAATGAGGTGAAAGTCCCTGAGTTTGACGAGTGATGAGATTCAGAGATAAGAGAAAATTTTAGATAAAGATAAAACAGAGGATTCTGATTAAAAATTTTAAAACAAGACATATGCATATGTACGTTTGTGTGTATATTTTTTACAGAAGAATTAGTTTCATAAAAAAGTACGAAATTATTATTACATAAATTGGCCATTTCTATTAGAAGGGGGAAAAATATTGTTTCAAAAGTAATCTTTATCGATTGCTTCTTTATATTTTTGTCTTTGTCTGTCTCTAACTTTTATTAAAAAGAGATAGAGAGAACTAGAATGAAATATTAACAATTGGGTGTGTGTGGGTAGAAAATAATCTGTCGGAAAATTACTCTATTACTTGACGTTTCGAGATTTTTCAACGCACAAATATTTTATATTTTTACGCATGATAAATGCTGAGGTATCAGTACTTCCTTTCTAAAAATAAACAAGAACAACAGCGAAAAAACATGCGGCGCATAGATTACAAAATATGATTACAAACACTTTGCAAGTTTTGGAGAAAAATCATTAAAAAACCCGTAAGGCTGTAAAAATAAGTGCTACCTGGGTTTGAACATGGCACTTTCCATTTATCACATTTTTAGTAGATCATCTCGGCCACTAGTGGGTCTGGATGATAATGTAAAGGAAATGAAAGGTTAAAAAATTTGTTTTATTTGATTTTTATTCGTCGATTAAATTCAGTAGTGTTAATGCACCAGTGAATTAGCTAGTACTACTAACTTTACTTGATTTTAGTTGAAGTTTAAATTTCTTAAAAGGTAATTCGTTGTTTTTGACGACTTGTAATTTTGCTCTAATGTTAATGCTTGGTTTCGTTTTTCGTTCTGAAGAAAAATGCATGTGTCAATAGGTGGATTAATGCTAATTCTTTTCACAAATCTACCTTTGCGTGAGACACCCTCCATGCATATCTATTTAAAAGTCTTCCGGCGGATTTCGGAAAAAACTATGGAAAAACTCTAATGGTTAAGCAAACAAGCTGGCCCATGCTTAGGCAGGTGCGAAAGGTGCAGTTGCACTAGGCCGCAAAATATAAGCAGATGCAAATATATATATTTATTCTTTTTTCCTAGAATATTACATTATATTACTTTTTTTTTTTTTTTTTTTTTTTAAATTAGGCTTTTAGAATTAAAAAAAAACACTATTTAGAAATGCGATCTAAAAACATTCCTTTTTAACACTTTTCAATAGTGTTTACCGAAAATAGATGTTTATTCAAGTTTACTTTGGCATATTCTCTAATGAAAATGACATAAGTAGAGGAAACGTTATTGTGTACAAGAACTCACAAAAGAGTTTTCAATCATTTCATTATGGTCTAACAGAGGACATTTTTTTTTAAAGTATATATTAATAACTTTATACTATGTACAACATAAAGAAATTGACATAAGTTATTCATATTTATAAAATGACCCACTTTTTATTATTATTATTATTATTATTATTATTATTATTTTAAGAATACGACAAAGTAAGTACTTATGATTGTTTAGAGTCTCCAAAAATCGTTCAATTACGCTATGGGATTGAATTTAGGTAAAAATGGCAGCAAAAAAATGGCACCGGAAAATATGGCAACGGAAAGGATGGCAACCGGAAAATATGGCAATGGAAAAAATGGCAACGGAAATAATGGCAACGCTAAAAATTATAATAATCATTATTAATGAATAGAGTTGAAATTATTTTCAAAATTACGATTTTAAAATAACTTAATCTTAACAGATAGAATTTTTTAAATGATAACTGTTATCTATCTCATATATTTTTGGTTTAAGTATGTAAAAAGTATCATTTTGCACGAAAATAACCTATATTGCAGATTATCTTATTATTACTGTTACTATTTTTATAGTAAATTTTTGTGGAAGGCCGACAAAAAGTCAAATTTTTATTAAATTTGTTTACAGAAAACATTCTAAGGTCTTTAGCTATTAATTTTCAGTCCAGTGAAAGCAGATGTGAAAACGTATTTCAAAATTTATCCGAATTTTAGAAATGAAATATTACAACATGCCGTTTATCAGATTGGATGCGAAGAATTCTTTATTATTTTCTCTTATTATATGTTGTAGAAAAAGTTTTATTTTTGTCTCCAGTTTTCGAGATTGAGTTTTTGCTAAACTTTCGCGATTTAAGTTCCTTGAATCAAGATATCAGTTTTTTAGCTGTTATTTTGCACGTATTTACCTGTATGTTTGTAATCCAAACTCATTATTCTAAATATTTTTCATGTGGGAAGGTTACTTAAAATTTGTTATTGTGATCGAACATATTCACTTTATGAAATGGGCTCACCCCTCCCAGCCAATACACACCCACTTTTTTTTTTTTTTTTTTTACTTTTTCTTATCAATGTATTTCAGAGAAATGATTGTTTCGTCTCAAATTTTTGAAATTCAGTTTTTGCTACACTTGAGTTTTTGCTAGTTTTAAGGTTCCCTAATAAAAAAAAAAAAAGTTTTTTTTTAAGCTGTTGGTTTGTGTGTGTACGCCTGTATTTGTTATCATCATATTTATAGAAAGTCCAAATTCTAGGAAAAGAATAAGTTGTTCGTGCTCAGGGACTTTCAAGAGAATTCAGATACATTACGTTTATCAGCGACATTTCTGATAGGTACCATTTAATATCTTTAGATAGCATAAAACAGAATAAACTGAATGTACATTTTTATTTTGAATGCGTAAAAGAACGTTTCGTATAAAATGCGAATGAAATCATTTATTAATCGTTTCCACATAACTGCACAAAGCAATTCGGATGCATTACCCCTGTACAAAAATTTTCCTCAAAATTCGTTTCAAGTAAAACTATGTATTTTTCATACTGTACTAAATTTAAGTATACTATATAGTTTTTGTAAGAGACGAAAAAAAAAAAAAAAAAAAATAATAATAATAATGCTGGAAAAAATAATCCAGGAAAAAAGCTCCCTCAGAAAAAAAACACCCCGGAAAAAACACATTTTTTTTTTTTTTTTTTTTTTTTTTTTTTATTATTTCTAAATTAGAATTTCGTGGCCTATTGGAGTTGTGCTATGTTCAAAATTTGTCACTTGATATAGCTACTCTAATGCAGACTTGGTGACCCTTGCCAACGTATATTATATGAAAAGTGCCGAGCTGATTATCAGCCAGGGTAGCTCAGTGGTTTAGAACATCCGCGAGTTAAGCGGAAGGCCCGGGTTCGATTCCAAGACTCTGGTGTTTTTCACGTATAGTGGTAAAAATCAGCCTTTCACTCCAATTATAAAAAGTGAGATTTAAGAGTTGATGTTTGAAATTTCTAAAGTACTAAAATATGGTTTATAGAAATACCTTTCTCAGAACACAATGTTCTAGAAAACTTTCGGGTGTCCGTCTACATAAACCGGCAGAGGTATTCACTCCATTTTCATTAGGGAACATCCGGTTGTGAACTATAATAATATATATCAGTTTCAAAAAATTCCATAAGCATTTAAGGGAGGAGGACAGACAGACAGTCACCATGGACAGACAGACGGGCAGACGAACAGACAGACACATACACAAATTGAAATTATGTTCACATTTAAAAATTGTTAGAAAGTACTAAAAATACTTAATATAAACGAAAGTGCAATTCCAGCAAATTTTTATTAATATTTCTTAAAGGAACTGAATATTTTTGTGTGTCCCTGTAAGTTTAATACAAATATACAGAAAGCATTCTTTTGTGCATATGAATAACATATTTCAATTTCATTAAGCTTTGTGCAAAGTAAAGTTATTAAAATTTGGTTTACAGAAATACCTTTCATAGAATGCAATGCTTTGGAATACTTTCGGTGTCCCTGTATAGAAACCATTGCTGGTATTTATTCCATTTTACATTAGAAACATCGGATAGTGAACTTAAATAGCATATTTCAATTTCATTAAGATTTGTGTGCAGAAAAGGTATTAAAAGGTGATTTATCGAAATACCTCCCATAGAGCATGCGCGCCGACTATGTGGGTGCTGTGGGTGCCGCGCCAACTGCATGGGTGATTTGGGTGCTGAAGCATCAAGAGATTTTGCCGTGGGTGCGAAGCCCCCACAACAAAATTTCTCATGAGAGGATGGTTTTATATCACTTTTTATTGATTGCAATGAAATTTGATATAATTATTTACTGACTGTTACAAAACACGATGTTTATATATAACTAAGGGAGAAAACGGGGAAGAACATGATATAAAAACCATCTTTTTCATTGCAAACTCCTCTCTCAATAGATACATTTAATTTTTTACTATACTAGTTATTTTAGTACTAATAGATAACTTTACTAACTTTTGAGATATCGAAAAAAAAAAAAAAAGGAGTTGGATGGTTGGGTTTTACGTCACGCTAGTGCTGCGCAGACGGGCAATTGGCGACGGTCTAGGACACACCCCTAGAGGTGGTCGGGAGACATGCCATCACAATTTTGATCCTCCACGAAAGGGGAAAAAAAAGTATATAAAAATCTTCTTTTCCTCTACCTACCTCCGGAAAATTTAGCCTTTGCTGTATTTTCGACCTACTAATTAATAGGTAACAACCGAAAAAGTTTAATTGCAATTAGTGAAAAAGTTATATATAATTATTTTTTCTTTTCTATCGGATCTCTCCCCTCCTGTTAGTATATGTTATGTAAAAAATAATAATTATATTTAAAAAAAAATAATCCTAGTAAAATAATTTGGATTTAAAATGAAAAGATAAGAAGCAATATAAGTTTGCATTGAAAAATTATTTTTAGTTTAAAAAAATTTTTCTTTGGATGTTGGTGTTTGGGATGATTGAATATGCTTGAGTCCAGGCCTGGTTGGGATGCCCACCGTGAGCGTTATTCGGAGGCAACCTAGCTCTCATCTATGCCAGTTCAGGAAAAAACCACGGAGAACGCTGAACAGCTATGATGATGGTTGCGACCTGATTCGAGCCTGGCACCTCCCGTCTACTTTTTTTCTTTTTGATTAGGAAAACAATAGTTTTATAATGAATTAGGATATGCTGTGATAATTAAAGGAAAATATAATTTTCTTTTCTTATAAATGTATTACCTATCAACATTTTTATTCACTTTATTAAGAATATGTTGTTTTCCAGCTAGACGAAATTACAACATAAATTATATATATATATATATATATATTTTTTTTTTTTTTTTTTTTTCCAACTAAAATCAGAAGCGGAAAAAAATAATAATAATAAACAAATAAATAGTTTTCGGTTAAACGTAAATCTAAGGGAATATCTTTAAAAATCTAAGTTAGAAAATAAGTAAATAATTTATAAAGGAATAAATTATATTTGGAAGTTCTTATTTCATAATGAAATGAGAGGAATATTTCTAAGTGCGTTCAAGTGGATGAAATAATTCATTCATTTGTTATGAATATTATAAAATAACACAAAAATACTTTGAAGATCATGATGCACATAGTTACTGAAATATGAATATATATATTGAAATTTTTAATAAATGTAAAAATATAGTTTTTTCCTCCCACTAGTGTATTTTTAAGATATGGAAAAATATGCGGAACAGGTAATAAAACTTTTAAAACATGTAAAAAAAAAAAAAAAAAATCGAAAACGAAGAGACTGGGGAGACAAGCAGTCTAGAAATAATTGAGTAAAAAACAGGTATTGTGTCCACTTGTAGTCAAATGATAAGAACAGCTTTACAAATCGTTCGGTCAAAGAGGTTAAATCTTCTAACCCTTTTGTCGTTTGGTAAACGTCCCATGAAGAAACAGCTTTCAACAATTAGCGGAATTCTCTTAAAGAACTTCCATCTGCAGCCACTTGAAGGATTAGTTGGAATGAAATAAGAAAAAGAGCACGAAAATAAAAGATTTATTACTTTTTTGAATCCAGACGGAAATCATTCAAGTAAACTTGAATGAAAATGCATCACCTCACTTTTATTTTGTTTATTTTCAAAATGTAATAACTTTTATAATTTGCCTCAACAATCGATTATGGCCTTCTTGTGGTGTCGTCCTCTTGCTTGCTTTTCCTAAAGTCGGGGGGGGGGGGGGGGGATACTTAACGCCTTTTGTTCCCTCTGTAACGTCATGTCAACAGAAATGTGCCAGAAATTTCTCACCGACAAACATAATTTTTCGCTAAAGAAATTAATTTTTTGTTTGCTTTAATGTGTCATATTTGTGTTTGATTTGATGTGTCATATAAATATATACACATCAGTGCTAGGAAAAATCTAGTTTTAAAAGAAAAAGAAAGTACTCATCATTTTTCAGTATCCTGGAAAAAAAGGCATTTTTATAAAAATATATTTTCTTGAATTGTTAATTGTGAAACACAAATTTTAAAGAATGTTGCAAACGCTTTAGTGAATTAGGGATGCAAATGAAAAAAAAAAAAGAGAGAAAATTTTTTTTTTATACTTTTTTTTTTAAAACCAATTTTAACCATCAACAAAATTTAGTACAACTGTTACTTAATAAGGGAAAAAATATAATGGGGGTTAAATGTTTCTGAAGAAAACGAAAGAGAGAGAGAGAGGGAAAAAAAAGTTGCTTATATATATATATATATATATATATACACCGTGACCAATAAGTTCTCATATAACTTATGAAGCACGTTAAAAAGTTGCGCATATGTGTTACTGTAGTCCCAATTATTTTGCAGGCAGTTTAGTGTAAGGTATAAAGCTATTGCAAGTGCAAATGTTGCACTAGTTATGATTTTACTTTACCGAGGTAGAATGAAGAAATTGAGAGAAATTACGATAAATAAATTGATCAAAGGAGAGCAGCCGAGTGACATTTTCAGAGACTTGAAAGCCTTGGTGGTGAAGAGAGATTTCATTTACAGAACTACCAAAAGGTATAATGAGATGTCCTCTGTCGATGATAGAAAAAGTTCTGGCGACCGAGGTCCGTTCGGACAAAAGAGGCTGTGGAAAGCGTCAAAGAAAGGATACGACGAAGCGAACAAAGATCCGCTAGGAAACTAGCACGAGAGCTCAAAATATCGAGGTGATCAATGTTAAATATTCTGAAAAAGTATCTTGAATGCAAGGCTTATAGAAAAAGTAAAATTCATGGAGTTTCGGAGTCTGATAAGATGAAAAGGAAGCAAAGACTGGAAGAAATTCTTGCTTGGCACGCTGGGGATGAATTTTTCTTTTCAGACGAGAAACTATTCATTTTACAGCAGTCTCAACCCCCAAAATGACAGAGTATGGTCATTTTCTATTGATAACATCCCTGAGAGCCAGCATTACGTTCCGCGTTACAAAAATGCTTCGTCTCTGATGGTTTGGGCCGCTTATTCCAAAAGACGAAAACTCCCGTTAGTTTTCATTGATAAGGGGACAAAAATCAATGCCCAATATTATAAAACTGGGTTTTTGGAAAACGTTTTTCTCCCAAATGTCTAAAGTATGTGTGGGGCAGAATATTTCTGCTTCCAACAAGATGGTGCCCCTTCTCATACCACACGTGTGGTTCAGAAGTGCTGCAGTCAAAATTTAGCTGACATTTTGCCAAAGAACGAATGGCCCCCAACTCCCCCGATCTGAACCCACTTGATTATTTTCTGTGGTCATATATGCTCACACAACTGAATAACTATAAAATCACCTATTTGAGCAAATTCAAAAATATAATTGAAAAGATATGGAAGGAAATGTCAACGGAAGCTGTGCGTGCCCGCATGTGATGGATTTGAAAAGAAACTTAGGCTCGGTAATATACTAAAACGCGGAATTATTCCAAAGCATTTAATGTAAAGATACTCAATGATTGGTACTTTAAATTGATGCAAAAAGTTTCTGTATGATTTATTTTGCGTTATTGTCATAAAAATTTGAAAGTGTATGAGAACTTATTGGTCATGGTGTATATATATATACATATACTATTATTATTATTATTATTTTGTTTAATGGAGTCTAATTAAATTTTGTATAATTATCATTCACTACTTTAAGATAATAAATGAATAAATAAATAAATAAATACTGTTGATGTAGATTACCTGGAGGGATCTAGAGCAGCATAAAAAAAATAATATTAATATTTTTCATATTTTCCCCCTTTTCTTATGACACAATTTAATTTTATCTTTGCTCTCTATAATTATTTATCAATATATCACAGTATTCATTTTCATTTAAAATTAAATTTTCTGGAAATTCGGAACAGATGGCTTTACTAAAAATGAATTACTTCAGAAGCAATCTTCATTTGAAAATACAGAAGATTGGAAAGTATAGTTCAAGTTGCTATTCATAATATTATGTTTATTATACATTATTTAATTATATTCTTAAAATTGTTTTACAGATAAAATTTAAAGATAACTTTTATGCTGTCAAATAAATGTTTTTCTACAAAACCTTTAATGAATTTTTTTCTAAAAGTTTTGTTTATGTAAACACTAGGGGGTTATGGTGCAGCTGAACAAGTTTTATGAATATAAATTAAAGCTTTTGGATTTCCTTCCAACATTTTAAAGAACTCTTCTTTTTCTTAAAATTATATTTAAAATAAAAATACTTTAACTACAATTATGAGATGGTTTTCTTGTATGGTTGAAAATAAATTTTAAATGTTTTTTGATATAAATGTGGATCCCGGAAAAAAGGGCACCGGAAAAAAAGGGCACGGAAAAAAAAGGCACCCGAAAAAAGGGCACGGAAAAAAAAGGCACCGGAAAAAAGGGCACCCGGAAAAAAGGGCACCCGGTAAAAAGGGCACCGGTAAAAAGGGCACCGGAAAAAAGGGCACCCGGTAAAAAGGGCACTTTTCCAATTCGCAAATCGCAAAATAATAAATATTAAATAATGACTTTTAAAAATGACTTTCAAATTACATTTTTAGAAACTTCGATTGATTTGGTACAACATTCCTTTAGTATATACCTGGAGGAAGAGGGGGGGGGACTAGGAGCAGATCGAAAGAAAACAATTGTTTTTATATAAATTCTTACCGATTTTAATGAAACTTTGTATAATCACGTACAATTTGTGAAACAATTACAGTAAGTGCCAGGCAAACTTGGTGGGGGGAGGGTTAAAGAGGAGGGAGGGGGGGGCAGAGGAAATTAAAATTATCTTTTATATAATCATTTTACCGATTTAATGATATATTCTATAATTATCACTTTTTATGAAGATCATAATGAGTGCATTATATACTGGGGGGGGGGGGGGAGAGGGAAGAATATTGAAATAAAATACATTCTTCTTTAAATTATCCTTTTATCGATTTAAAAAACCGTATAATCACGTACAATTTGTGAAAAACAAATTACAGTAAGTGTCAGACATACTGGGGGGGGGGGGGCAGACGAAAATAAAATTATTTTTTATAACACCATTTTACCGACTTTAATGATATATTCTATAACTAGCACTTACTTTTTATGAAGATCACAATGAGTGAATTATACATCTGTGGGGGGGGGGGCAAGTGGGGCGCAGATAGAAGTAATATATGTTATTCTTTAAACTACCGTATAATCGATTAAAAAAAAAGCTTCGTATATATACAACTTTCTGTTTATGAAAAATTACAGTGAGTTTACACATATCTGGACGATTTGCTGGGGGGGGGGGGGGGGGCAGAGTGAAGAAAATGTTTGTTTTTATATCACCATGCTATCTATTTATATGAAACCTTGTACGACTATCACTTTCATTTTATTAAAATTGCAGTGAAAGTTACCTATAGTTGGTATGGGGGGGGGGGGTAAATGAAAAATGAAATAATCTTTTTAAACAACAGTTATTATCGTTTGTTTTATTGTTTTATTTACATTTTGTGTAAATATCAGTTAGTATTAATGAAAAATTACAGGGGGGGGGGTGCGCAAAAATTCAATGTATGGTTTAAATCTGTAAAAATGTTACTAAAAAATTAAATTTCTTCTTTTAATATGTTTCTTTTGTCCACCCCACCCCCACCCCCCACACATAGAAATAAAAAACTTACGCTCTCGTTGATGCTTATCAATTTTTCAAAAATGAGTACTCATTTAACGGTTATGAATTTTCTGACTGCGAAAACAGAATTTAAAAATATTCATTAGGTAATGTGTAATTGTAGCAACAAATTTTCCCATAGAATAACATGGGCGAAGGCTGCCGGCGAGATTGGTTACGTCGCACTTGCGACCGGGACAGATGCGACCGGGGTTAAAATCGTAGCATTTGCGACCGAATTCTTAAATCTATGCACACCTGTTCATCGGAGGGTAGCTTTTCCGACCGCTATAATTAAAGGCATGGCAATCGCTGTGCGACTTCTGCGAATGTAGGTAAAATATCTTTTCTCCATGTGAAATGTCAGTATATTTTATACGAAAATAAATTTAAAAATAAATTTGAGGCACTGAAATTTATTATATTATTTAAATAATATAATTTTAATTCTTTGTTCTATAATCCTAACAAAAGATACCTTTTTATATTACAAAGTATTTTGAAATTGTTTTTCTGTTAAAAGCTCAAACAGTAATATTAAATACTCTGATCTAAATTCACTATTTAAAAAATATTTTTGATAATTAAATAAGTTTTTAATTATAATATATTATTAATTTTTTTTCTATAATTACTGATTAAAATAACTTTTTATATTAAAAATAATTTGGTGATGGTAGTTTAAGTATTAACCCCGACTGAGAACATGAGGGTCGACAACCATGACCTGGGATCGAACCCGACACTTCCTGTCTACCAACGTGGACAGCAGAACTGCTGGGCTTATTGATTATAAAAGTCCAAATAAATGTATTCAGCGATTTCATCTAACTTAATTATAAAAAATTACATTTTTAATAAATAAATTAGTTTTTTAATTGAATATTTTATTAAATAATTTTTAACTAGCCTTTTTTTTTTTTTTTTTCAATAATTATTCATAGAAGATAAAATCTATTGATATTAAAAGTGTTTTAAAATAAATTTTTCTATTAAAAGCAGAAACAGTTGTATTGAGCAATCTCAGCTATATTAATTATTAAAATTTATATTTTTTATAATTAATTTAGTCTTATATTAGATGGTTTAAATATAATAATTTTAATGAGATCCTTAACTAGCTTTTTTTCATAATAATTATTCACAGAAAATAAAATCTTTTAATATTAAAACTGTTTTAAAATATTTTTTTTTTCTAATGAAAGAATAAACAATTGTATTACGGAATCGCAAAAAATTTAATTATTAAAATTTATATTTTTCTTAATTCATTTAGTCCTTAGATAATTAATTTACTCTTTCTTTGAAAGTTTTTTTTAAATAAAACAATTTTAATTAGATCCTTATTTCTATAATCAGTTATAGAAAAAAATATTTTTATGTTTAAGAGCATTTTGAATTAGATGTTTCATTTTAAAACTCGAACAGTAGTATTACATAGCTGCCAAGTTTTAAAATTTATTCCGGAATGTTGTTAGTCCCGCCACTTTTTCACACCGTAATATTTTTAGAGTGATTTTCTTAATATTTAATCGTAATTATATATCGAAGAAATTTTTTCTACAAAGATTACAGTGTGAAAAAAAGTACGGGGCTAATAACATTCTGGAATTAATTAAAAAACTTGGCAGATATGTATTAAGCAATTTCAATTAATTTAATTATTAAAATTTTAAATTTTTTTTTGAATGTATTATTAAATGATTTTTTAATTATTATATATATATATATATATATATATAAAGTTTTTAATTAAAAATATTTTGGTGGTTGTGGTTTAAGCGTTAAAACCTATTGACGATATACATGTCCTAAGCCTGGATGAAATGCCTTTAATGAAAGTTATTTCTAATGATCCCTGGTCTGTATAAACTCGAGTTTCAGAGAAAACCATGGAAAATTGCAAACGTCTACGTTGAAATGTGGGACCTTGGATCGAACACGACAAAAGAAGCCAATCAGATCCCACTAGTGGCTGAGCGGATCTGCGCTCAAAGCTGGTAGACGTGAGGTGCTGGGTTCCATCCCAGGTAACTCTCGTCGACCTAGCCGTCCGGAATTTTCCATGGTTTTCCCAGAAACTTGCGTAAATACGGGCTAGGAACCCTTAGAAAGACCTCCACGGAAGGCACCCCCTTTCAAGCCTAGGACCCTAGAGTACTCAATCGGCCTTATTCCCAAACACTAACACCAATCTATCAACTTGGAGAGCAGAGCCGCTCGACTACTGAAATAGGCCTTTTAATTAAAAATACGAAAAATATTATAAAGTAATTTGAACTAATTTAACTATAAAAAAATATATTTTTAATAAATAAATTTTTATTTTTTAATTAGAATATTTTATTGAATTATTTTTTTTAACTAGCTTTTATTATTATTATTATTATTATTATTATTATTATTATTATTTTCGTTCATAGAAAAGATTATATTTTAATATTAAAAGTATTTTAATAAAGATTTTTCTATTACAAGCCGAAACAATAATACTAAACAATCTCAACTAATTTTATTTAATTATATATATATAATATACATACACATACATATATGTATATATATATACATACATATATGTATATATATATATATTAGTTAAATTAATTTTCTAGATTTTTTATTTTTATTTATTTATTTATTTTAATCATTAATTATTTACAGGCAAAAAAGAAAAAAAAATACAATATTATATAGTATTTAATTTATAGTATTCAGAAATATTTTTTTCAATTAAAAGCTCAAATAGTTCTATTAAACAAATTAATTTTATTATTAAACATTTTGATTTTTAATAAATGCAATAATTTTTAATTATATTTTTATATTACATAATTCCTTAGATATTTTTTTCTATAATTTCCCAAATAAAAAAATATGTTTACATTAAAAGTATTTAGAAATAGATTTTTCAATTAAAAGCTCAAATAGTTCTATTAAACAAATATTAACATTTTGATTTTTAATATGTGCAATCATTTTTAATTATATTTTTATATTAAATAATTCTTTAATTATTATTATTATTTATAATCTCCCATAGAATTTTTTTTAATTATTATTAAAAGTTTATAATAATAAATATTATAATATAAAGTATTTTAATACAGATTTTTCAATTAAAAGCATCCATATACATTGATTCATTTATATAATAAACAATAACAATGGCTAAATCTTAGCAGAAATCTAAAACTTGTTAAAAATAATAGAGAAATGCAAGTACATGTAACCAAGCCTGTAATGTTAAGCAATGGTGCTTTATCCCACTTTTTGCCCACATTCTAAAGCACGTGCGGAATCATCTGTCAATGTTCATCGCAGTGACGTCACGTGCGCCTGCTGTATTCTACATAAATGTAGGTGCAATATTCAAACACGACTTGAGTGGGAGGTAACCCCCCTCCTCCAAACATACACACAACTATAAGGAGTTATTTGTCAAATAAAATTGTTTCTTAACCTGGTTTGAATTCTTTTTAACGTAGTTTTATATACAACTAATACTTGTTGTCTGATCCCTTGTTTTGTAGTCTGTTTTTATAAAATTGAATTACAAGATAAGAGAAAGCTCTGTGAATGCCACACCAGATTGTTAAAATAGGCAAAAGAACTAAAATACTAGCGCATACTAGCACCCCCTCCCACCTCAAGCCACGCACCTGAATTACATTACAATAATTGTATATTGTAAAAAAGAAAAAAAAAACCTCTTTTCTAAATTTATTGACTTTTGTACGCGTTTGGTTTTTTTATTTAGTAATTAAATCTAGTTTTGTTAACTCTTTTTAACGAATTTAATCAGTGAAGCCCCCCCCCCCCTCCTTACACATGAACACATCTCCTGTGTTGCCTGAATTACATTACAATAATTGTATATTGTAAAAAAAAAAAACTCTTTTTTAAATTTATTGACTTTTGTACGCGTTTGGGTTTTTTATTTAGTAACTAAATTCAGTTTTAAATCTTTTTAACGAATTTAATCAGTGAAGCTCCCCCCCCCCTCTCCCCGTCCTCCTTACACATGAACACATCTCCTGTGTTGCCTGAATTTCATTACAATAATTGTATATTGTAAAAAAGAAAAAAAAACCTCTTTTTTAAATTTATTGACTTTTATACGCGTTTGGGTTTTTTATTTAGTAATTAAATTCTGTTTTGTTAACTCTTTTTAACGAATTTAATCAGTGAAGCACCCCCCCCCCCCTCCCTCCTTACACATGAACACATCTCCTGTGTTGCACCTGCTTTCGGATACATCCGGTCGCAACTGCTACCCTCAAACCAAAGCGGTCGCAACTGCTACGATTTTAACCCCGGTCGCATCTGTCCCGGTCGCAAGTGCTACACCACCGGCGAGGGTTATTAGGTATTGTCCCCTCTTAACCTTTTCCCAAAATGTCAGAAAAGTTTTCCATTTTCTACACAGTAAAAAATCTGTCTTATTTCTTTGACTAATAGCTGCTGGGTACTTAATTCTTTGTTGAAATAGGTGTGTAGAAATGCAATGGACATCACAAGCCCAGCCGCTTGCATCTTTAGAAGAAAGGTCGTTAGAGAAAACTATTCATGTCTTTCTCTAAATTCGTTATCATCAGTAAACACTTCGAAATACCTTCACTGAACCCCTGTTAAATGCCCAGAGGGAAGGTTATGCCCAATGACAATTAAAAAAGAGTGTCTATCTTTACTACGTTTACGTTTTGCACTGAGAAATAATTCTAAAACTGACATCTAGATTCTAAATTATGGCTCTAGTAAAAATAGCTTCATGTCATCCTTATAAATTCTAGTGTCCTTTGAAAGCAAGTTCTAGAAACCCCTATTAGAATTCTAGAGTGTTTGCTAAATTATCGAAGAATCAAATTTATTTAAAAACTACTGAAATAAATGGGAATACAAGAGGCTCGTTTTAGCATCTATAATATCGGTTTCAGAAATTAGCTCTGAAAAACGCTCAATTTTTGTCCAAAATAATTGCTTTTTTAATCAAAATATAAAAATATTTCATATATTTAATACCATTTGAAACCATTTAGTACATTGAAACCATTTAATCGCAGCTAAATATTAAAATATTTAGCTGCGATTAAATGGTTTCTTTTTCTTTTATCTTTTTCCTTCTTTTCTTTTTTCCTTTCCTTTTTCTTTCTTTCTTTCTTTCTTTTTTTATTTTAGCTAGCTGTGAAATAGTTCCTCTTTTCAGCCGTGAAACACAGTAATATACTAATAGCAACAAATGGATCAAACAAAATAAGTCAAACGTAAGTGATATGATCATGCAGTTAGGAAAGGGAGGATATCACTAATTATTGCAATCAAACATAAAAGCAAGAACTTTGTTCATTTTTGATAAAGTGATGTGATTCAGAAATTAACTCTGAAAAACGTCAATTTTTGTTAGTTACATTAAAATAATTGCTTATTTAACCCAAATATAAAAAGATTTCACACATTTTAATATTTAGCTGAGATTAAACGCATTTTCTTTCTTTCTTTTCTCTTTTTTTTTTATTTATTTATTATTATTATTATTTTTTTTTTTTTAGCTGTAAAATAGTTCCGCATTTCAGCTGTGAACCACAGTTATATAATAATCCCAGCGCGGGGTCCAGGACAAAATCCCCTCCGGTCAAAATCCACCCCGGACAAATTCCACCCCGGACAAATTCCACTATGGACAAAATCAACTGCGGACAAAATCCACCCGGACGAAATCCCTTCAGGACAAAAGCCTATTTCGGTAAAATTATTTAAGAAAGAGGAATTGAATTTTAAATAATTTATGCACCCTACTAATCAAGCTCATGGATTGGGAAATTAATTGAGAAAGTAGTGAAAATTTACATCTGATTTCCACATGATATATATATATATATATATATATATTTTAGAAATGTTTTCTATAATATAAATTATTATTATTATTATTATTTATGCTGTGCCCCATCCCTTCACATTTTACTAAATAATGGATGAAAATATAAGAAGCTATTACTTTCTCAATGTCGATATTTTATATCACTCGACGTCCCAGAATCTAATAATATATTTAGCTTTACTGATAACAATAAATTTTTTTAATGAAATCATTCTTTGCTTACAACCCCCCTCCCCCTTACACATACACACGCACAGGGTATGCAGATACCTATAAAAACATAATTACCAGTGTAGTGTATTGCATCTTTCTTAAAGTTTTATTAAAATATTTCAAATAGAATAAAAGCATCAAATACGCATTTTTTTTTTTTTTTTTTTTAGAAAGTTTTGTGAGTGTGTGACAAAAATTTGTGGCGACTATAACTCAGGAACTACAGCACATAATTCCCTATCAATTTAAATGTAGTTGTATCTATCAAAGTTTGGAGCAAATCCCTCAACAGGTCAAGGAAAGTGCCTTCCGCGAGGTCTTTCTAAGTGGTTTAACTAGTATTTATGTAATTTTCGGAGAAAACTACAGAAAACTCCAAACGGAAAAGCCGACGAGCGCGACCTGGAATCGAGCATAGAACCGCACGTCAACCAGCTTTGAGAGAAAACCCTCTCAGAACTGTTGGAGCTAATATATTTTTTAATTAAATTTAAATAAATAGAAAAGGTGAAAGAGAAAACTTTCATTCAATAAATCCTTAATTTTAAAAATTTAAATCTCAGTTGTTATTAATTTTATTTGTGACGGACTAGACTTTAAATTGCATTCTTGTCCAATTTTAATTACTTAATATTTATTTACCTTTATGGATTTTGGTGTGCTAGTGTATCTGAATGTCTTTCTTATAAATAATACAGAATTTTTAATTTAAGAAAAATAATTCACACTTAATAAGGTAATAATATAGCGTGAAAGACATGACAAATAACAGACACGATTTAAGTTATTCATTTTTATCACTCAATTGCTCTCAATTGAGTCATATCACTCAATTGATCATCATATCACTCAATTAAAACACATTTGAAGTTCAGAAATATTAATCTATATAAACAAGACTCTCACCTGATCTTTTTTAAGTTTTAAATTTTTAATAAATATAACGTGATAGATCTGACATATGTAAAATTTTAGAATTACCGTTTGCGTACTGAATTTTAAAACTAAATTTTCTTTTTTTTTAATTAATAATGTACAAAATAATAATAATAATAATAATAATAATGTTGAATGTGATACATTATTTGATAGTTTAATACGTTTTATATTTAGAAATTTTAAAAATAATTGAATTAGTTGTAAAGTGAAAAGTGGTCTTCTTGTTCACTCTCGACAGAATTAAACCCAATATGAAAATAAGTAACATACTGATTGACAAAGAATAATCTACTTCCTCGCTGCCCTTTCCTCCTACTAAAGAAATATATGTAACACTTACTGATACTTTAAAAAAATTGCAACCCAGCCGTAAGTGACATTTTTATACCATGTTCAGATAGAAATACATTTCATTTTGTTACCCCATGAGGATAAATTCCTATAACTCTAAAGTTTTTTTTTTTTTTTCTTTTAGGACAGAGGACCACTCAATCTGCGGATTTTTACGATACCAGTTTTACAACAGTTGGACAATTATCGAAATCGAAAATTTATCGGAAATAGAATTGAATAATTTGAAAGCGATGTTATAACTTGGAAAAAGAAAAAAAAAAAAAATTCCATCCTAAACTAAATCCTGCTTTTGCCAGAATTTCATCAAAATCATTTTTTTTTTTTTTTTTTTTTTTTTTTTTTTTTCCAGAGAAAAAGAAAAGAAAATGAATAATAATCAGTATTGATACAAACACTATCGAAAAAGTTTAATGGATCTAGGTTAATGCTATACAGTTTGTACTGTGGATTTTCTGTTGACGGCTATTATTGAAGCTGTGTTGTGTTTATATTAAACATATCTTCGTGGTGTAAGTGTTAGGGCCGATTGACAACATGAGGGTCCTACGCGTGGGGGGAAATATCTTTCCGGGGGGGAAGGGGTTTACATACTAAGAAGCCCCAGACTGTATTCACGCGGGTTTCGGAGAAAACCATAGAAAACTCCGAACGGCTAGATCAACGAGCGCGACCTGGGATCAAACCCGGAACTTTTAGTCTTCCAGCTTTGATAGCAGAACCGCTTGAACTGAAATATTTAAAAGTCTAAATTGATTAAAAGTTGAAAATTAAAAGTGCAAACTATAATAATTAAGCAATCTCAACAAAATTAGTTATTAAAAAGTATGTTTTAAATAAATAAATTTGTTTTCTTTAATTAGAATATTTTATTAAATATTTTTTAAACAGCTTTTCTTTATCTCTATATATTAAAAAAATGTTACTGTCTCTGGCGTCAAATTTTTTTTTGTCAGCGACAGTATCTTCTAGCGGAGGCAGGGTCCTTCGCGTAATGAGAGGTATCAATGTGTTCCGAATACTCCAAGTAAGACATTTCAGATGCTTAGAAATTTCTATCATTTTAATTAAAGAAGTTATTAACTAAAAACGACAAGTTTATAAAGGTACTCAGTTTGCCATTTTTAAGAAAGTTTCTCAGAGTGACGTTGTTCTTCTCTCATGAAGTCATTTTACACGGGGTTGCACGTAGGTAGATAGGTTCGATTTAACGTCGCACCAGTACTGCGCTATGGGTAATTGGCGACTGTCTTTGACGCACCCCTAGAGATGTTCCGGTCACATGCCATCAAAATTTTGATCCTTCCCGCAAGAATCCCCCCCCCCCCGCTTTGGGGATCCCCAGAGGTATAGTGCGGGTGGGAACATGGAGGACTTTGCGGCCACGACAGATTTTATGTGCACCAGCCACGATTTGTGTACACGACGGTCTTTGGCCGGCTCAAGTATCGAATCGGCAGTCTTCCAATTACGTGCTCGGCGCTTTACAGACTAGGGTACCGCGGCCCGAAACCATGGATGTAAAAAAGAAAGAATATAAATATCAACTTTTTTTCTCTACTTTTAGAAAATTAATTTTCTTACACGGGAAAATTAAAATATGATCCATGGTTGTAGGTAGTAAGTAATTAGGTAGGTTGTGTTTGACGTCGCACCATTACTGCGCTATGGATAATTGCGACGGTCTGGGACGCACCCCTACGGTTGTTCCGGAGACATGTCACGACACCACAATTTTGGTCCAACACGATGGGGATGGTCCCCCGCTTCGGTGACCCCCAGAGGTATAATTTTGATGGGAACATGGAGAATATTGCAGCCACGACATATTTTACGTGCACTGGCCACCATTAGTGTACACGACGGTCTTTGGCCGGCTCGAGAATCGAACACGCAATCTTCTAATTACGAAGGGGTACCGCGGTCCGGATGTAAGGTTGTAAAAAATAAATAAAAAAGGGTCATATACTAAAGTTGTAATGCAAAATGGTCTAGATATTATGAATTTCTTTCTATTAAAAATATATATAAACA
Source organism: Salticus scenicus (assembly GCA_963930645.1). Taxonomy (NCBI): domain Eukaryota; kingdom Metazoa; phylum Arthropoda; class Arachnida; order Araneae; family Salticidae; genus Salticus; species Salticus scenicus. The sequence continues at coordinate 188,547,941 of OZ005659.1, forward strand.
TTAAATATTTCAATTTGATATTGATATGAGGATTTCCATAATAATTTTCTGCTTTTGTCTTGTAATATGCACTATTAATATTCCTTTTCAGTGAAAGAAAACAGCGAAGGGAATAGGTGGGCAGAGCTTTGCATGTGTTTATGAGTAAAGTGAGTCGGGGGTTGGTGAGCGGAGCGTGCAGGGGGCAGAGTCCCCTAGTATATAAAAAATAATAATAATTAATAATCTTCTAATATTAAAAGTATTTTAAAACAAATATTTCTCTTAAAAACCGAAACAATAGTAAGTAGGGTAAGTAGGATAATTAATACGGTAGAATACGGTAGGATAATTAATACGGTAGGGTAAGTAGGATAAGGTAAGTAGGATTTAAGTAGGGTAAGCGGAAAAGAAGGCACCCGGAAGAAAAGTCACCGAAATGAATTTCGGTCGTCTTCATAAATGAAATACAGCTTTTTAATAACTTTTAGTGGTACAGTAGAACTTGGACAATTCGAAGTTGAAGGAACCAGAGAAAAATTCGAAATATCCAAAAATTCGAATTACATATACTATTTTGTCAAAAAAAAAGAGGTATATTAAAAATTTGAACTTTATGATCAAAGATTTAACACATAAACTTTATTTCTAAGAAAACTGCTACTCCCCCCCTCCCCCCATTAAATCAATATTTTTTACGAGCTTAATTATTCAACACTTTTTAAAAAATAGTCATATATATATATTTTTTTTTCTTCTTTAAGTACAATCTTCGTGTCATAGCATATGGCTTTATACAAAATGTACTTTAGCTGAGAAAAATCTCGGGAACAAATTTTAGAGAAATATTTTAAAGGTAATCGTATGAAAATTTTGAATAATTCAAAATAGAATTAGAATTATCCACGATTTTTCAACATTATTTTAACATAAAATTCAAGGGACGAAGTAAAATGTTCGAATTATCCAGAATTTCAAATTAAACAAGTTCCTTTGCTTAACATGCTATCGTCACACAAATTCGTTCACAAATATTACGGGGTCTATATTAACGTATCCTAAAGTTATAGGTCACTTCGTTCAGTTAACAATACAGGGTGATCCCAAATATTATTGATTTTGGTTAATTTGTTACCAGCCCCCTAAATCTTGTCTTAAACCAATCGTCGCTGAAAAACATGAGGAGGACATACTTCATCTGTCCAACGACATAGTGATCTCTTTTTCGGTTGTTTCTTACCCCTTGTTTATTTTATTTTATATATTTATATATTTATTTATTTATTTTTATTTTCTATTTTTTGTATTTTTATTTGTTATTTTTTAAAGCAAAAATCTTAGGAGATATCCTTTATTTTATTTTATTTTATTTTATTAATTTTATTAATTTTTTAACATAAGAGATTTAAAAAATCAGTTTTTAAAATTGAATTTCAGGTATTGATGTTTTTACATTTTAAAGTAAGACATTTCATTAAGATATAAAGGGACATAAAGATACGACATTTTGCTAACCCCCCCCCCCCCCCTTTTTTTTTTCTTTTTGAAGTGGGGATGTTCCCTTGAATGTTTTTAATATATTTTTGAACATAATTTGTAAATATGTTGCAAAAACTTTTGATTTCAAGTGTATTTTAAGCTTTTCAAACATGTGGGGCTTTTGTCCGGAATGGATTTTGCCCGCATGAGACTTTGTACGGAGTGCATCTTGTCCGGGATGGATATTGTCCGGAGGGGACTTTGTCCGAGGGAATTTTGTCCGCGTCCCGCTAAAGCGGAACAATGATAGCAAAATAATAATATTGCAATAATAACAAAAAATGGTGAGCAAGCTAAAACTAGTGGATTTGCAGATCAGGAGCCTCAACATCCTATTTGTATCAGACATTATTCAATAGGTCATTTTTATTTATTCCTTATTATATAATAGTATATATTGATTCGATCGACTTGTTACCATAATCAGATACATTCCTGAGGGGGGCTGGCGCCCCCCCTCAACCCCCCGCTGTATCTCTCTTTGTATACCTATTTGTATATCATATAAAGCGTTACGGAATTGTAAATAATTGCATTTATTTTTTGTATAAATTCTTTCACAGACGTTTAGTAAAGTTGATAAAATGCTAATTTTGTGCATTTCTAGTCGTTTTAGCATTAAAATAGCCTAATTTTCCCTTAAAAACACTTAAAAAAAGCTCCAATAAGGGAAGAAATGGATTTGGCGCCAAATTTGGCGACTGTTTCCCTCCTTGGCGATTTTTTGGCGACCTTGGCGAGAAAATCCTTATAAGGGATATACCAAATATGAAAGCTCTAATCTCATTGGCTGATGAGATACGAGAATTTTCCAGAACAGACTGTGTTCGATAGAAAAGTATAAAAGGAGCATTTTTTCGCCAAGGCGGTCAGTCTCAGATCTGTGTCAGTTTCGGCAAATGCTTGCTTTACTTTGAGCCTCTTTGGATGAGATTTGCTTTATGTGTTATAACTAAACAGTTTGTGCTGTTGTTTTTCTGTTAACGGCTGTTGTTTAAGCTGTGTTTACTGGTTGAATTGAAGCTGATGCTTGGTTTATAGACCTGTATTGTTCTGGAACTTTCTGTGAATAAATCACTGAATTTTTGCAAGTTTCGCCTTTCATTCTCGGATAACTTACGAACCTCCAAGAACGCAAAAATATGTATTCTTAATAAACAACGGTCTTGTAGTATTTCCCTGAAATTCATAAATACCAAATTTCATAACTACCAAATTTCATACAAAAAAAATTACATAGCATATCGGAAATATTTCGCGTGACCTTTAAACTAATTTCCAATTCTATGCCCACAATTTTCAACAGGGAAACAAGCTTTTAAAATTCTAATAAAATTTCATTATATTTGATGGGGCATAACTGTGATAAAATAAACTTTTAAGAAATACCGACTATAGACCGTAATAGTGCGGAATTCTTTTATGTATCCCGGAAAAGTAGCCACAGTTATTATAAACGCCAATATTAAGAATAAACCTAATTAATTATAATTAATTATTTTTTTAACTAATTTGATAGAAAAACTTTGGCGTGTCCCTGTACACGAATTACAAATGGAATACACACCTAAAACTATACAGCTAATTCCGTTGGGTTCATGAATATGTGTACCAAATAGCAAGTCAATAGCGTGAATTTTGTGGCCGCCATCGCGTGACAGACAGACAAGACACAGACAGAGCCCAAAACCGTTTTAAGTCTCAACAGAGGGCCTCCACTGACGTTTCGGCAATGATTTACCGGCCATTCACGAATATTTTACAATTTCAATTTTAAGATTATAAAACACCTATCTAAACTTAATTCATTTTGAATTACTGAAATGCATATAGAATAATAAAATTCAACAGTGGTGCAATTCTTTTTTATGTGTAACTGATTGGTAAACTTATTTTTATTTTATTTTATTTTACTTTATATTTATTTTGCTTTTGTATTTATTTATTTTCTTTCTTTCTTTCTTTCTTATTATTTCTTAATAATTTGCAACGAGAGCATAAGTATTAGTTCCCCATCATATTACGGGGAAATCATATTCGTGAAAACATATTCGACTTCGGTTTTTGACGTTTTTAAAAGTTTTGAAGTATAAGGAAATTAAATAAAATTTCAAAATCGTTATTGTATTCGTCGGTAGCTTTGTCAATTTGTTAGTTATACTGTATAGAAAATATCTCAAACACGAATAGTCGTAAAATATGGTCAGACCAGTTTTAAAATATCTCTAACAATACCTTCAAGAACTTCTTCCCCACCCCACCCAACATTTGATTTTAATTTTGAAAATTTCATCACATGTTCAAAAGTTGTAATTTTTCAAATTATAATATTTCGAAGTTAAAGTTATTTATTTTCACGAAAATTAAACTTATTTTTTTCTTTTCTTTTCTTTTCTTTTTTTTTTTTTAACATGCGTAGTAAAATGGCCAGCCAAATAAAAGGACAGGTACATATACGGCACTGTACGCTTTTTCAGTTTCGAAAGGGTAATTATGTACAGTCGGCAAAAAAAAAAAAAAAAAAAAAAAATATTGACGCACACATCCATATTTTTCTCATTTTTATTTATCCAAATTAATATACGATTGATGAAATAGTCGAAACATTTTTTTAAGTTATTTCTAGCGATGAAGACGATAGCGAGAAATTAATTTACTCATCTTTGGAAGGGGAATTAATATAAATAATGTTGAAACTCTCAGGAAATATTTTATGTCGTTCGACGTACGAGGAAATATTTTTTGAATTAAATTCGATAAATTATGATTTGCATCATACTCAGCATGGCCAACATCCCTTTCTCAAACGTTAAAATCTTTAAGAATAATATAATTAACTGTTGTTTATGCATATTCAATCAAGAGAATAATATATTAATTTAATGAAGATAGGTTTTAATGAATAAATGACAATCAACGGAGTTTAAATTCGAATTAAAGTTATATTTTTTTTCCGATTTTCTATATTTTTAATATCTATGTGTGTATAAAATAGCAATTTATCAGTGAAAAATTACTATTTTTATTTTATCTTTTTAAGTTATTTAAAATTTTATTTGAAAAGTATTTTTAGCGAACAGATGAAAAGAAAACCATGCAATGTATTAGATTTTTTATATCTCTCTTTATTATGTAATAGTGTGTTTAAAAAAAAAAAAAAAAAAAAAAAAATAGTAGGTTTGTACAATTTTTATTTATTTATTTATTCATTTAATTGATTTATTTGTTTCTTTACGAAAGCTCCCTTGAAAAATGCATAAACGATGCTTCATTGTATATAATATTGTATACTTTTTTTTTTTTTTTCGAGTGCGTACATGTAAAGTATTTTGTCATTTACAGTATACATCGTTTCTCAAGATAATATTGTTTCTCCTCCCGCCTCAACCCCTCGGGTTGCTACAGATGTTTGTCGGACAAATCAAAGAGTGGCCAAGGTCAAATTCCAAACTTATTGATAAACCCCCTTCGAAAAATTATCTTTTTCTGTGCACACACAACGAAAACGAAGAGAAGGGAAAATATCCTGAAATCTGAAGGGAAAAAAAAAAAATGTAATTTCAAAAGCAATTTCACCCCCCCTTTTTTTATACATGTTTTCGTTTAATTTAATTTAAAATTGTCTACATCAGTAAAATGAATAATAATAATGATAATAAGCAAGGGGGAAAAAAAGCGAGAAATACTCGAAAGATTTGATTAATTAACTTAGTAACCTAAAGACTATAATATAAAAAACTCTATCGTTTGGTTTAAAAGAAAATTTGAGACTATTTACAAGTTGAGTAATTTTAAATATTTCAACAATTGTATTGAGTAAGATTTTATAATATTTAAAAACACCCATTAAAATTATTTTCAGTTTGATACTATACTTTAACTATTATATTAAAATCTTCGTACTTAAAAAAAATAAAAAAATAAATAAATAATACAGTGATATTAATTTAAACTTGTGTTACGTATCAACTACATTTATAACCACCATTTTAAAGCTGAAATCATTATTTACATTCATAAATTTTAACATGTCGTATATTAATAATAAAGTTGTTTTATACTTCATTTCAAATAAGTTTTCAGAATGAAATATACATATATTCATTTATTCATATGATATTTTTATTTCTTCCTTTGAAATGTTTGAAACAGTTTCCAGATATAATAATAATAACATATCATTATAAATAAGTGATAAATACCAGGAAGGAAGACTGAATTCATGAATAAATAATTACATATGGAAATGAAGCATTATACAACAAAAGATACTGGAAAAATTGACACAAAAATTAATAATGAAAAATAATATTGTATTATTCAAAAACTGCTCTGTCTTTATTAAAGGCAATTACAGCAACAAGGTAATAAAAACTGAGTTGTTTCTGAGACAGCAATATATGAGATCATGTAAAATCACTACCACTTCATCAAAAACTCAAAGATTACGACAGTGAATTTAAAGACATTTAAGATGGGGCGAAAAAAAAAAAAAAAAACCCAACATCATCTTTTTTTATTTTCATTTACTGAAGTAAAAATAATTTAATAGTATTATGCGCGATACAATATTAATGTAAGAGACTACATTGAACTTTAACATTGCGATAAAAGCAACAAACATTTAGACTGATAATCAATAAATATAATTAAGCAGAGAAAAACATAAAATTTTCTACTATAGAACTATAGAAGTAGTTACTGTACAACAACCATTTTCAATTGGATATGTCCAATATTTAGAAATGAGTTGGATAATTTTAAAGATATCAATAATTCCATTAGGTAATATATCACATCATTTAATAATACTAATTAATACTAATATTAAATAATATTTATATTCACAATGTCTTTCAGTTTCTTTTTTGGTTTTTTCCACTTCATAAGTTTGTTTATAAGTTGTTTTTTCCACATATTGTTTGCAATTATTTTTAAGTCTTTTAGGTGACCTCGGGCATTGCATATTGTAAAGTTTTAGCAGTTTGCATACAGCATGACAGAAAGATCACCTAATTTGCATACAACATTCATTCAATGCACTTGAAAAAGTGGTGAATTTGTATGCTTGAATTTCAGGTTGCTTATTTTTTCTTTTCGTCAACTTCCTTTATTTTTTATAGTTCTTCATGTGATACTTGGTTTCATATTATGCAATGTTTGAAAGGGTTTTCAATATGTATATATATATTTAATTAGAAAAATTAGCAAAAACTGTTTTAAGCTATATTTTTCAGTTATATTTTTTCATAATTGTATCACTGTATTGAAAGTGTTTTCTTAATATTTGAAACGTGTATAATGATTTATTGTGCAAATTTATAAAATTGCTTATTGCAGGAAAATATTTTAAAACAAAGGAATGTGTCAAGAATGTTTTCATTCAATATCATTTATAATTCTCAGTGTGCTAAATAAAACGATAATCATAAAAATTCTCTAAAAGAAAGCGAGAAAAAATAATAATAATCATTATTTAATTAAAAGTTTTGGACGGGTTAAACAAATCTGAACTTTTAAACGGCTTTGATACGCCTATAAAACATTAATGAGTTTGGCAGAGACGAGAACAATTGTAAATAATGATGGAAAATGACAGAAAATGAAAATTATTTAATTATTTAAGGGAAAGTAATTTTTACATAGTTTTTAATAACATTTCTTTCCCATAAATATAGTGTAAAATAAAAAGATTCCTTTCTCAGAGTTCACTACCTGTTTCCGATTTTTAAAAAAACTTTTCAAAATAATGAAAAAGTATAGTATCTGTTTTAAATATCTGGGTTTAAGAGAGCATAGGAAAAAAAAAAAAAGAGGGGGGGGGGGACTTTTTATGACTTATTACTGATTTTAAAGAAACTTTGCATATTATAATAATTATTAACTGACAGAAAACACAGTAGAATTATAGTATACTTGGGGAGTAGGGTAGGAGGGAGGGAGCTGCTATAAGTGTTTTTTTTTTTTCTTTTTAAATTTCAATCAAATTTTGTATAATTTTTACATAGTAATTTACAAAATACATTGGTATAATTAAATTTATATGGAAGGGTCTTGGGGAAGAGCAAGTAGGAAATTGATTCTTTTTTTTTTTAAACTTTATTTTGCGATTTCTATCAAACTCTGTACCTGGAATTATTACTTACTAATTCAGAAATAAAAAGTGCACTATCGGCTAAATATATTTAGGAGAGATAGGGCTGGAGGGGCGGAAAAGAAAAGAATGATTTTTATTTTATATTAAGTTTTACTAATTTTAACGAAATAAGAAAAATCGCTTCAAAGTGAGGTTTAAGAGGTGAAGCTGACAAGGAATATAAAAAATATGTTTTGCAATTTTTTTCCCCCTGCCTAAATGAAACATTGTGTAGAAAGAAAAAAAGAAAGAGATTGTTAGATATATAAGAAAGAATTGGAGGGGGGGGGGTGCTTTATATATTTGTTTGACTGATTTCTATATAGTTTTATATAATTATCATCAAGCTATGTGAAAAAACACTCTAAATATAAAAGAGGATCAGAAGAAAGTGATATAAAAACAATATCTTTCTTTTCCACCACCTCCCTGGCAGCACCAATGGCCGAGGAGTTCTGCACTAAAATCTGGTAAATGAAAAATGCAGGATTTAATCTCAGCTCACATTCATCGACCTAGCCATTAGGAGTTTTCCATGGCTTTCTCTGAAACTCGCGTAAATATGCTTAGAACACCTTAGAAAGACCCTTGAAGGGCTTTCCCTCTATAGGTCCAGTGGACGGAATTTAATCAAACTTTATATATTATTGGACCTAGACATAAATCAAAGCTGATTACATTTGGGGATAAATTGCACAAAAGGTGACGCTGCCATATTTTTTACTTTTTTAATTTAATATAGCTGTATAAGACAAAATTCTGCATAAACGTACATAAATAAGGAAATTTGTTTCTAACTTTTAATTATGAAAATTTAAAAAATATATAAATATTTATGATAGCAATATTCAACCAGGAAAAGTTTTTGCATGTGCACGGGCATCATTCTCCCCCCCCCCCCCCTACTCCTATCTCCATTCAGGGAAACCCTTGGAGTGTGTAAATTTTAAATATGGGTATCATTCAAAAGAACTCGTGAATACCTTTAAAAACGACGATTAAATTATAGATCTGGAATAATAAAATAAAATTTATCGAAGTTTTTCATTTTTAAGAATATATATATATTATATATCTTGTGGAAAATTGACTTTTTTCGACAATTAATGTTATACTTCTCTGGGAGGAAAATAGTCAACATTCATCATGAAAAATATTTTTATAAATAATTTGTAGTGAGTGAAACGGTATAGAAAACTGTAGAAGAAAGATTTGTGGTGAACACCTCATACTAGTTTTAATGATGAAATTATGGTCACGTCATCTCAAAATCTATAATTCCGTTGGCAACCTGGAAGTAGAAAATTTTTACGAATCCAATACTTTCTACTTTGAAAACAAAACAAAGCAAAACAAAAATATTATTAGATTATTTTCTTTTATGGTAAATGTTAATAAATTTAATACTACTTAGTGTAATCTATACAAAAGAAAATTAATATTTATTGTTTTAAAATGTAATAATTTTCTAAAAGTTTGCTGTGTTTATGGAATATATGCTAAAATCCCTTCCCCCTCCAATTAATAAAAAAATAAGTTAAAATAAGTGAACAAATATTTGGAGGGCAGGGCAAGGAGGGATATACAAAGCAGTAAGAAAGTAGAAAATATCATTATTATTATTTTTTTTTATTTGAAGGGGTGGAAAGGGGTGGATGTTGTGTTCAAAAGTTCGAAAATTGGTCTAACATGGATTTTTCTCTACTAATATATATACGAAAAGACATATATACAAAAATGATATTTATTTTATATTTATAGGAAGTTTCTGATGTTCAAGGATACCATTTTTTCCGTTTATTATTTTTTTCTGGGACCCCCCCACGCATAACACTCATTGTGATTTTCATTATATAACACTCATTGCGATTATATATAACACTCATTGTGATTTTCATAAAAAGGTAAGATATAAATATAATGAGGTTATGTTAAAAAAATATAATTCAATTTTCCCTTGCCACCCCTCAGCCCCCAAGTGTGTGCGACGCTGTAATTTTTTCATAAATAGTAAGTAACTGTTATATAAAGTTTCATTAAAATCTGTAAGAAGATGATTTAAAAACAATTATTTTCTTTTAATCTGCCCCTATTCTCTCTCCTCCCCCCCCCCACCCCCCAGGTATATACTAGGAATGGTGTACCAATTTAATTGAAATTTCTAAATATGTAATGTGAAAGTTCTTTAAATTCATTATTTGATATTTATTGTTCTTGCGATTTGCAAAATGCAAAAGTGCCTTTTTCCTTTTGCACTTTCTTTCTTTCGTGCATTTTTTTCCGGGATCCGCTTTTTTTTTTTTACCTCATAACGTTCCAAGGTTCATCTCTGTAAAGTAACCTTAGATTTGCTTTAGTCCAAAGGACTCGATATCTCGAATTGGTATTCTAACATTTACTACTCTGTTAAACTTCATTTCTAAGAAATTGTCTAATTGCATACAGGCGTTTCCCGTACTTTATATTCCTATAGCGTGTTGTCAGGATAATAAGGTGAGTTTAGAGCAAAAGAAGAAACACCTGTTAGGCAGGCTGCACACCAAAGAGGCAAGCGACAGCGGCATACGCGACATGTCTCTGGAATCGCGGATGCGACGCAAGCAACTTGTCTTTTGACCCTTTTCCATCCGCACACCGAAGCGACAAACACTTCGAGCTGCATAGTGGTGAGCGACCACCTCCCGTCTTAGAATCGTAGAATAACAAGTTCGAAATTTATTATAATTTCAAGTAAAAAAAAAAAAAAAAAAATGATATATATATATATTTTTTTTTTTTTTAATAAAAGAATAATTTAGAAGAAAATAATTATTAAATTTAAAAATAGATTTTTTTTTGTTAAGTTATTCAAATATATTAAACCTAAAAATTAAACACTCTTTTAATTTTTTATTGTTATTTAAGGGAAAGTAATTTTTATATCTTTGTGGGGGGAGAGATTAATGTTTTATTTAAATTTATAATTAACATCATTTGATAAACACGTCTAATAGAAAACACTGATCGCTTGCTTTAATTGTGTTATTATTGATGTGTAAAAATAAATAGTCTATTAAATTATTAAAATATTTTATTTCAACTAAAAAAAAAAAAAAATATTATTAAATAAATGAATAATTTAAGAGAAAAAATTTTTGTATCGCACTTTTTATTTATCCTTTGTTGTTTTGTTTAATTCATATTAATTCAAATAAATGAATAAAATAAAAGTTTAATTTTTCTTATTTAAAAAATGTTTATTTTTTTAAATAAAAATAAAAGCATAATTTACGAGAAAATAATTATTTAATTTAAAAACAAATTTTTCGTTGTTAAATCATTAAAGAATTTTAACTTAAAAAAATTATCATTTTACTTTATCATTTAAATAAATAAATAATTTAAGGGAAAATAATTTTAACATTTTATTTATTTTTGTTAAATCATTTATTTTGTTAATGTTTAAATTCAAATTTAAATTTAATATTTGACATCGTGTTTCTAGCAGAAAACAGTGCTCGTTTGCTTTAAGTTATTATTGACAAGTAAAATATATATTCTATTAAATTATTATTATTTTTTTGTAACTAAAAAAAGTGTTTTTACTTACTTACTTATTTATTTATTTTTTATAATTTAAATAAATGAATAATTTAAGAGAAATAATTTTTACATCGCACTTTTTATTTATTTTTTATTGTTATATATAAATTTAAATTAACAGTTTCCAAATTAAAACATTGCTTTTAAATTTGAACAATTATCAAGAAAAAATTGTAAACCGATATAAAAACTCAATAATTTCCATGAGGTTTTCAATCTTCAACGTTAAACAATATTGCAAAGAGAAATTTTGACAATATATATATATGTATACATATTATATATATATATATATATATATAAAACCATTAATCATATATATACGTATTATACATATTAATAATTTTTCTAAAGTTAGTAAAAGCCGAGCAACAAAAGATTTCAGACCCCTGAAACCACATAAACCAATAAGAATAAAAATTCATTAAATTAAAATTACCAGTGAAGACTTGTCGTAAATTATTGAAATAAATAATTTTGATTTTTGAATGAATAAATTTTATTTATGGATTTTTTTATTTAATTTATCTTCAAACTTACCTTAATATTATTCCTAGATAGTTAGTTGCTAATTAAATTAAATTATATATTATTAACCAGGTACTAAATTTCTATATTTTAACATGATCTTCTTCCTTTGAAATGAATAATTTCTCTTCTCTTTTCCTTTCTTTCAGTAGAGTATATATTTATATAAATTATTTTCAAGCCTTTTAGGTGACCTCGGGCATTGCATGCTGTAAATTTTTAGCAGTTTGCATACAGCATGACTGAAAGATTAACTAATTTGCACACAACATTCATTCAATGCTCTTGAAAAGTAATGAATTTGAATGTTTCAATATCAAGTTACTTATATTTTTCTTTTCGTCAACTTTATTCATTTTTTATAGTTCTTCATGTGATACTTGGTTTCATAATATTTCCCTCCCATAAAAAAAAAAAAAAGAGAAAAAGAAAAACCCTAGTTAAATTTAATAATTATTTTTCTTACATTATTCATCGATATAAAAAAAAAAAAAAAAAAAAAAAAGAAAGAAGAAAGAAAGAAACAAAAGAAAAAAGTTCTCGTCGGGAAATTTTTAACATTTATTTATTATTATTATTATTTTTTTAAACATGAATAACTTTTCTGTCTTTTCCTTTATAATGTTTTTTTTAATAGAATATATGTCTTTAAATTTAATAATTATCTTTTTCTTAAATTATTTATCTATTTAGAAATATAAATAAAATTAAAAATTGCATGTAGGGTGCGCCGCTAATTATTTTTAGGAAAGAAGCGAAGCATACACCTGGGCTATTTCTCAGGTTGTTTTCTGTATTAATGTATATGAATGATATGCTTTATATACTTAGCACCGATGTCATATGCAATCGAACTTAATATATATATATATATATATATATATATATATATATATATATATATATATATATATATATATATATATATATATATATATATATATGTGTGTGTGTGTGTGCATAGTCGCCGACTTTTGGTTTTCACTACGTGGGGAGAGATTTATTTCTTACACCCAACTAAAAGCGGGAGGGGGGGGGGGGGAGGTAATATACTCCAAAAAAATTATTAAATATAATATCACATTATTAAAAGGATACTTGGCGCTGGATTATTAAAACCAGTAAAAACTATAACGTCAGAAACGCCAAAGAAAAATATTTTTCTTTGGCAATAACCTTTATTTATTTCATATGTATATTATAAAGTGTTATTAATAAACACAGTAATTTTTACAGAAAAAAAAAAAAAAAAAAAAAAAAAAAACAGGAATTACATAAATAAAAATTTAGAAATTTATTATTATTATTGTTATTATTTTATTTAAGAATTTTTATTTATTTATTTATTTTTTCTACAGTTTTCTATATTTTGTCACTAAATTTTTTTTGCAGCCATAAGAATATGTGTTATAACTTAATGGGTGGAAACACAATTTAAAGATTTACTATACTTATGACGATCAAATAAATTTAAAATTTAAAATATTTTCTCAGTTATATTGGAAATGTCAAAGCACACTTTTAGCAAAAAACTGAAAAATCGATATCTTCACTAAATTTTGCTTTTGAAAGGTCCAGGGATAATTGCATACTAGTGCAGTAAAATGCATTGAAATGCTGTTCAAAAATGTAAAGAATAAAATCTTGGGATCACCATGAAATTTCAAGAAGTCGTATTAATCGTAACTGTACAAGACCATTTATCAGACGAAAATTTATAGAAACCAGGCAGGATAAAAGCAGAAGCGCATTACATTTAGAACGTGCGTTAAGTCCATTCAAAGAGGGGGAAAAATAAATAAATAAAAATCCAGAAAATACTTACGTGTTTACTGATAAGTAGATGAATAATTCAACTTTTTAAAAAATGCACCATAAAAAGGTGAAAAGCCGTAGTTATTTTGGATAACAATAGTTTTAGATAAAAATTGTTATTTTGGATCTAAATAATTTAGTATTATCTTTCGCCAGGTGAAAAGTTAGGCACAAGCAAAGCTTGTTCCTACTTTAATATTTTAAGAACGTTGAATAAGGATCAAGTCTAACTATTTCTATTCGAAACAATCATTGTTTGGTTTTGGAATTTATGATGTTTTCGTACAAACTTTTCTTCATTATTTTAAAGTAATGTTATTTCTAAAATTTACACTTTCGAATCTATTTAAAAATTAAAAATCTTATTTAGAAAAATGTTAAATTCTTTTAGAATATTGACAGATATGCTTTTATTTAAACACATTTATAGTCACCCAGTATTTTACTACTGACTCTTTTTTTACTATCACGGGTCTATTTTTTCATATCTGCAATTATGCAACGAAGATCATGTGTATTTTTTTTTTTTTTATTATTATATTTTTATCATAAAGTTTTAATGAAGAATGAAGTTATAAAAGTTATAAAATTAACAATTTATGATTTCAACAAAAAGAAAAAAATTACTTTTTTTTTTTTTTTTAAGAATAAGAAGCTTTAAGAATTTTTTTTTCCTTATGACATATTTAATATTAAAACAGGGAAATAAAAATAAAAATAATAATTAAATAATTAATTAAAAATCTTAGCAATTTACAGATTACAGTGCTAATGAGTAACTTTTATCCAGAGTTTCACACAAAATAAATTAATTATAAAAAATAAGATTATTTTTTCATTTTTATAAAATTGTATAAATTCTTCGATCAAATGCCAGATTTATTTTAACCTTAAGTTTAAGATAGCCTTTTATGCAAAATAATACAATAGTTGTAATAATATCTGCAAATAATATATATATTAGAATTAGACCGAAAATTTGGTTAGCATTTGGTAGACAATAAGGAATATTTGGTTCGGATTGATATTTTAATATTCAGAAACTGAATGCTAAGAATAAAAATAAATTTTAAATAAATTAAAACATTGAAATGTTTTGATTAATAAACTGGTGGACAAAATTAAAGCAACAACCTGTTTTCTCGTTTTTAATTTTGCACATAATTTTTAAAAGAAATAAACATATGAACATAAAATTTGGATGACCTGTTCGTTATCATATTATTAACTGAATTTTATGTAAGTTAAGCATAAGAATAATTTTTTAAGCTAATAAATATTCATTTTTCACTCAAAAGTAAGCTTCGGAAAAAATGAAAAATTTCAATAATTTTTGGAAAGAACACTTAATGAAATAATTATAAGATAAAAAAAAAAAAAAATATAAACCATGTTTTTAAATTTTCTGTTAAATCATATAAACGCTACTGAAGGCAGCCGGACCCCCAGCAATTGGATAAAAGTATTAAAAAAATTCCTTGCTATCGTCTTTTGAGCTATCATTAAAGTTTCAAATGGCTATCTAGCCGGGAAGTTAATTAAAAGTTGATTGCAAGCTTTGTACTGGAAACGCTGCCGAAAGCAGCAGGGTCCCGAAGCAATTGGATAAAAATATTTTTTAAAAGCATTGTCACCGTATTCTGAACTATTCCGAAAGTTTCAAATGCCTAGCTACTCGGGAAGTTAGTTAAATAAATTTTCTGTTGAATCATATGAACGCTGCCGAAATCAGTAGGGACCTGAAACAGTTGACTAAAGTATTAAAAAAAAATGTATTGCCACCGTGTTCTGAGGTATCCTGAAAGTTTCAAATATCTAGCTAGTCGGGAAGTTAGTGAAAAATCGATTGCAAGCTTCGTACTGTCAACGCTGCCGAAGGCAGCTGGAACCCGAAACAGTTGGCTAAAGGTATTAAAAAAAGCATTTTCACCGTGTTCTGAACTATTCTGAAAGTTTCAAATGTCTAGCTAGTCGGGAACTTAGTTAAATAAATTTTCTGTCGAATAATATAAGCGCTGCCGAAGGCAGTAGGACCTGAAATAGTTGACTAAAATTAATAGAAAAATGTATTGTCACCGTGTTATGAGCTGTCCTAAAAGTTCCAAATGTCCAGATAGTCGGAAAGTTAGTGAAAAATCGATTGCAAGCTTAGTACCGATAACGCTGCCGAAGGCAGCAGGAACCCGAAACAGTTGGCTAAAGGTATTTTAAAAATGCATTTTCCCCGTGTTCTGAACTATTCTGAAAATTTCAAATGTCTAGTTAGTCGGGAACTTAGTTAAATAAATTTTCTGTCGAATAATATAAGCGCTGCCGAAGGCAGTAGGATCTGAAATAGTTGACTAAAATTAATAGAAAAATGTATTGTCACCGTGTTATGAGCTGTCCTAAAAGTTCCAAATGTCCAGATAGTCGGAAAGTTAGTGAAAAATCGATTGCAAGCTTAGTACTGATAACGCTGCCGAAGGCAGCAGGAACCCGAAACAGTTGGCTAAAGGTATTTTAAAAATGCATTTTCCCCGTGTTCTGAACTATTCTGAAAATTTCAAATGTCTAGCTAGTCCGGAAGTTAGTTAAATAAATGTTCTGTCGAATAATATAAGCGCTGCCGAAGGCAGCGGGACCTGAAATAGTTGACTAAAATTATTAGAAAAATGTATTGTCACCGTGTTGTGAGCTGTTCTGAAAGTTTCAAATGTCTAGCTAGTCGGAAAGTTAGTAAAAAATCGATTGCAAGCTTTGTACTGTTAACGCTGCCGAAGGCAGCAGGAACCCTAAAACAGTTGGCTAAAGGTATTAAGAAAATGCATTTTTACTGTGTTCTGAACTATTCTGAAAGTTTCAAATGTCTAGCTAGTCGGGAAGTTAGTTAAATAAATTTTCTGTCGAATCATATAAGTGCTGCCGAAGGCAGCGGGACTTGAAATAGTTGACTAAAATTATTAGAAAAATGTATTGTCACCGTGTTGTGAGCTGTCCTGAAAGTTTCAAATGTCTAGCTAGTCGGAAAGTTTGTGAAAAATCGATTGCAAGCTTTGTACTGATAACGCTGCCGAAGGCAGCAGGAACCCGAAACAGTTGGCTAAAGGTATTAAGAAAATGCATTTTCACCGTATTCTGAACTATTCTGAAAGTTTCAAATGTCTAGCTAGTCGGGAAGTTAGTTAAATAAATTTTCTGTCGAATCATATAAGCGCTGCCGAAGGCAGTGGGACCTGAAATAGTTAACTAAAATTATTAGAAAAATGTATTGTCTCCGTGTTGTGAGCTGTCCTGAAAATTTCAAATACCTAGCTAGACGGGAAGTTAGTTAAAAATCGATTGCAAGATTTGTCCCTAAGAAACAAACAAACAAACAAACAAACATACAAACAAACAAACATACAAACAAGAATCGAAGTTAATAAAAACATGGTAAAATGGTCACGAGGATGCCTTACGGATAGGTGAAGATGCACATGCATGCATATGTTAGATTGCAACCAAATCTTTCTACCTGTATTCACTTCTCTGTTTCATATTTCTTCTTCTTCTTTTTTTTTTTCATGTGAATAACTTTTTTAAAAATATGCATGCAAACATTAAAACTGGATAGGATATTTATTATAAAATTATTTATCGACATCATTATTATTCTAGTGCTGAGTATAGTTAAGAAATTCGTAATTACATATATTTTTAAAAGTCTAATATAAAAGTTAATGCAGAAAGAAAAATCGAGATTTAGTTTAACATTTCAAGGCATGTGCGTCTTTCCCTATCTCTAATGCATCCTTAACACCACTTTTTAATTAAGTGTTCTTTCCTAAAATTATTGAAATTTTTAATTTTTTTCAAAACTTACTTTTGAGAGAAGAATGAATATTTATTAGCTTAAAAGTTATTCTTATGCTTAAGTTACATAAAATTCGATTAATAATATGATAACGAACAGGCCATCCAAATTTTATGTTCATATGTTTATTTGTTTAAAAATTATGTGCAAAAGAAGATAACGAGAAAACAGGTAGTTGCTTTAATTTTGTCCATCTGTGTAGATTAAAATTGGAGAAGAAAATGTTTATTTATCAATATTGTGGATTGTGGTGTTTAATAAGAAAAGCTACACCCGCTTCCCTGGTCAGTATTTTTAAATGAATCACTATAATTAATGAATTTTCAAAGTTGCATTATCTTTTATCATGTGAAAAAAAAAATTCTCATTGGTAAAAATGTCACACCGGGTCCCTACTGCTTTCGGCAGCGCAGGCCATTGTGATTTGAGCGCGTGTATTTATGTTTGCCACTCTTAATGAATATATATATTATCGTAAGGGAAAATCATAAATATAAAACACAAAAAAATTCTTCTCTCATCGGTGGAATAACCGGCCTGCGGCAGCGTATACAGGCGCGCATGGCGCGCGTGTTCCTTCGCCTACCTTTCCCACGCCTCCAAATTATTTACACTTTCAAAAACATCCGCAATCGTTTTCTCGGGCTTTTAAACCTAATAGTACTAATTTCCAACATTCTATCTAAATTTCTTTATTTTTGCCCTTGCCGCCCCTCGTAATAATTTTACATTTTGAAAATATCTGCAATCGATTTATCGGGCCTTTTAATAGTACTATTTTTCAACGCTCTAACTGTTATTTCTATATTTTTGTCCCTTCGCTCCCCCTTCTCGTCTACCCTCATAATTTTCCCTTATCCTAACCTACGGTTCTGGCATTTGGGGGGTGGGGGGAGGCAAACTCACCAAAGCAGCGTCAAATAACCTTAACTCAATACAGAGAATGTTTCTGGTTCAAATATCTAGAGGTTACAAAACAATCCCTACTGACGTCCTCACAATTATCATTGGTATTCCTCATGCTCACCTCCAATTAAAATACAACTTTAACAAAACTAACATCTTGCAATTAAATAACTCCATTCTCACAGACACTCTCTTCCCTAATACTAATGTCCAGCAGCTTACACAAGCAGCTGGCAAATACACCCAGCACAGGACGCTGCTTCCCTATTCATAATTTGTTCAAAAAACAGCTTCTCCCCGTCTGCTCAACTTGCGATTTACACTGATGACTCCAAATCCGAAAATGGAGTGGCAGCTGCGCTCTGCGTAATAAACAATATCAAAGTTCTCCATCAGTGAGCGGGCAGGCTCTCAGACCACAATTCGGTTTTTCAGTTTCAGAGTGAGCTCTTTGCCATCCTGAAGGCAGTTGAATGGTCGGAAGAAAAATCTGTAGACTACAATCAAATCTCAATCTTCAGTGACAACTTCTCGAGCCTACAGGCCATAACTCGCCACAAGAACAGACACCCACAAGTACTTGAAATTAAAATAAAGCTCTCAAAATTAAAAACTAAAATCTCCCTGGCACACGTTTCTGCCCGTAAGGGGTCGTCGGAAATGAACTAGCAGACACTCTTGCAAAATCAGCAACAGAATCTAGTGACATATCCTATTAACTCCCAGCTCTCCATCGTTACTTAAAATATTACCTAAATCATAAACTAAATCATAAACTAAATCATAAACTAATTAATGACTGGCAGGATCTCTGGAGCGTGTCTCCGAAAGGGAGATACACTCACGAGCTAATACCAAACGTCTCACTCAATATTTGACCTCTCACCGGAAATATCCGCCTTTCTGTCAGGTCATGGCCCCTTCCCCAAATACCGTCATAGATTTCATTGCCGACGATCACTCTTGTGCTCATGCGGCGAGGAGGGGACTGCACAACACTACTACTTTCACTGTCAACTTACAACACTTTACCATTTAAGGAACCCTAGCCCTAGACCAGCAACTTGTCTGGACAATATAATAACTAGACAGCCCCTACGGCTCAAATTAAAGCGTATCTATACCTTCCTTCAGGGTTTATCAAACTCAACAAACTAAATTTTTTCTCTATCTTTCCTCAATTTTCCTCCTTTCCTGCATGGCAAAAACTGGTCATACCTGATGCTGCAGCATTCCACAGAAATGTTCCCGTGAAGCAATTATCCAGCGCATACTGTTGTAATTTACCAACACTTGTCAATGGCCAGTGCTAGACGAAAAATTTTCAACCAGCCAACCACTATACACCTCTACCCAAATGTAAAATTTATAAATCTTCTTAGTATTGAAATATACAAAAAATCCATCTCAAAGTATATTGTTTCATTACAATTTGCATCCATCTACCACCCGTGCGCAGACTTTTAACATTGTACATAGATTGTGTGAACTTTGTATATATACTGTGTAAACTTTGTCTATAACTTGTTTGAACTTTGTAAATGGACTACCAGTCACCATCTTTTCTCATCATTGGGTACAGTCCATGTAATCTCTTTTAACAAACCTTTTCAAGCGAGAGAGCAAGGCTCCCGTCCTCTTCCTCATTTTCACGTAACTTCGTTGTCGCCCTCTGTCACGTGAGAGCTCTGCTTTGGCGACCTTTGTTATTATTATTATTATTATTATTATTTTGTTTATGCAATAAACAACGGAGGAACATTAACCTTTAGAGCCGGGCTCTTTTAAATATCCACAGAGCCCCTCTCTAAAGGTTGAAAACGCTCAAAACTGCTGCATAGTGGTGAGCGGCACCTTCGTCTTAGAATCTTAGAATATTTTTTCCCTTTTGAAAATATCTGCATTCGATTTATAGATCCTAAAAACCTACACGTACCAATTTTGAACGATCTAACTTTATTTCTATTGTTTTGCCCTCCCCCCCCCCTTCCCAGCTCTCTTAAAAATTTTGCAAATTCGAAAATATCCACAATTGATTTGTAGATATCAAAAACCTCCATGTACCAATTTTGAACGATCTAACTCTATTTTTTTTTTTTTTACTCCACACCTTTTCTCGCCCCTCGTGATAATTTTACACTTTTGAAAATATCCTCACTCAACTTAGACCTCTAAAACCTATCTGTACCAATTTTGAGCAGTCTAACTGTATTCCTATTTTTTTGTGCCACCCTCCTGCCACACCTGGAACGAGTTTCTAAAATTTAAGAAACTGGTTTTCAGATACTTGTGTAAGCTGTATTTTACAGCGAAAATTTCATATATATCTTTTTTTTTTTTTTTTTTTTTTTTTTTTTTTTTGCGATATAAAGGATTATTTTAAATCATATTTTGTCCTCTCCCCACTTTAGCGTCTAAATTTCTAACATTCCAGAAATTGGTTTTTAGGTATTTGTATTAGCTATATCTTAGAGCAAAAAATTCACGTATATTTGTCTTTTTGTTTGAAATAAATAGGATTACGTGAAATCGAAATTACGTTCAAGAAATTGTTTTTTAGATATTTCTGTCAGCTATATTTTAAAACAAAAATTTTATAGATATCTGTTTTTTTTTTTTTTTTTTTGAGGTAGAAGAACTTTATGAAATCATGTTTTGCCCTTCCTCCCTTCATTGGGAGGCGAAATTTGTAAAATCGCTTCTTAATACCAACATAATAGAAGGAATATTGTCACAAAATTTCATGCTCCTAGGTCAGGGGTTTGGGCTAGAGACTATGAATCACTCACTCACTCACGTACTCACTCAGGACAAACGATTTTATATATATTATCACCATCATCAGCAATTTTATCCTTTATCAATCCACTGTAGGATGAAGGTCTGTGGTAGGTTTGGCTAGTTTGGTTGAGTGGGTTGTTAAACTTAATTAAGAAAAGAAGAATCACTGCATTTCAGTTATGTTTTAATTTTTGATCCTATATGTTCCGTACTGCAAATTTATTTGAATTGAAATATATTAAAACAATTTTACTATTAATTATTAACACTACTGTGTAATATTTATGGATTTAAAAACTATTTCAGTTTTGAACATTGGTTACAAATTTAATTGATACATAAAATAAGTTTAAATTAACAGAACGGTAATTGATTTTTTTTTTTTTTTTTTTTTTTAATGCAAGGTGTGTTTAAGATAATATTTATTGCATCAAATTAAAATTGAAGTGTCTTTAAATAATATGAAATGTTCCTAACATATTAGCTTAGAAATTTTTATTCATCAACCTTGAAAATTCTTTTCAGATAAATTGGAGTGGAAGGCTGATTTTTATATCAACTATGTGAAAAATACCAGAGCCGGGAATCGATCCTGGGCCCTCCGCTTAACGCGCGGATGCTATATCACTGAGCTATCCTGCCTGGGGCAGAGCATCTGCGCGTTAAGCGGAGGGTCAGGGTTCGACTCCCGGCTCTGGTATTTTTCAGATAGTTGGTATAAAAATCAGCCTTCCATTCCAATTTATCTGAAATAAGTTTTCAAGGTCGATGAATAAATATTTCTAAATAAAAATTTCGTGGTTTATTGGAGTTGTGCCACGATTAATATTGTCACTTGAAATAGCTGCGTTTGCAGGCTCGGTGATCTTCTCAACGAATATTATGTGAGAAATGCAGAGTTGGTTATCAGCCAGGGTAGCTCAGTGGTAAAGCATTCGGGCGTTTAGCCCGTTCAGTTCCCGGCTCTGGTATTTTTTATATAGTTAGTATAAAAATCAGCCTTCCACTTCAATTTATCTTCAACTTAAAACATTTTAAATTAATTTCAAGTTATAATCCATAAACATTCCACTATTTATTGCTGGAACAGTTACTGGAACAGTTATACTATAACATACAAAACTCGCTTCTTATTTGTGAAAATAAATAAACATAAAGTGTCTTTTAAAAATTATTAAATTTACAAATACAGTAATTCTACTGTTTACAAATGCACAATATTACTTTTATTATATATTAAATATTAATATTTTTGCTCTTAAGAACAATATTTAACTGTATTTGCTTCTTTGTTTTTCTATATCACATGATTGAGCAGACGACATTGGGAAGAGCCCAGTGTTGATATCTTTAAAATTATTCGGCCCTACCAGTTGCCGTGCAGCCATATAAGTACACTATATAACTTTGGCTCGATTTGATTCATTATTTTGGATGATACCGGGATGGAAAATTTCCCATTATATATATATTTGGTATAAGAAATGAACACATATATTTAACCCCTTACCTGCCGACGAAAAATTGCAATGTTAGCTTCCCAGTGTCACCATTTTTCGCACAGGTGCGTGTAGTTATCTGTTTATTGTTCCCCAAACATTCACTTTCCGATTCCTCCCACAGTCCGCGGTAGAGCACCGGCCTCGTAATTGGAAGTTTGCGGGTTCGGTATTCGAGCCGGCCAAAGACCGTCGTGTACACTAAAGGTGGCTGGTGCACGTAAAATCTGTCGTGGCCGCAATGTCTTCCACGTTCCCATCAAAATTTATACCTCAGGGGGGTCACCGAAGCGGGAGAGCCATCCCTTCCGTGGAGGATCAAAATTGTGATGGCATGTCTCTGGACCACCTCTAGGGGTGTGTCCCAGACCGTCGCCAATTGCCCATCTGCGCAGCGCTAGTGCGACGTAAAACCCAACCATTCATCCATCTGATTCCTCCTACTCTTCACCTTCTCTGAAATAAGTAAACCCTTCGAAAACAATGTCATGCTCATTTAATTGCATTCCAAAAAAGTGAGACTAGTTTCACTGGTAGCAGTGTAACACAGAGGATCGTATTTCTGCAAGACGTATATATACGACCGAATAGTTAAGGGGTTAATATAAGAACTGAAAACTATGTGAAATAAGAGCAATATCTAAACAAATGAAACTAAAATTATGAAGAAACAGAGTCCACCACATCTTAAGACAGGTGGAGCGGGTTAAACATGTTTTACTAAAACCAAACTTTGCTCCAAACTTTTGAAAATAAAAGCTAATATGGTATATATATATATATATATATATATATATATTAATTGGTGAAATATATATATATATATATAATTGTTGATACATATAAACGAACATTGTATGAATTAAATCATATAAATATATATTTTGATTTAAAATAACTATTGGTACCCTTTGACTTGTATAAGGCTACAGTTCCATACGTCGTTGTTTGTTGATTAATCCAAGTCTTCTTTCCTGATGCTTGATCATTGTAATGGTAAATTATATATATATATATATAAAGAGATAGATAGATAGATAGATAGATAGATATAGCATACTGGATTTCTATGATTGATATAATCTTAATTTTGTATAGTGAATATAATTTAAATTCATTGGCCAACATCCATTGTATGAACAATTTTTTTTTTTTTTTTTTTCCTATGGCAATTCAAATCCAATATATTTCTTAATTTAAATGAATTTATAGATTATGGATATAAATATGCTTAATGGAATTGAAGAGAATATTTCGTAAATCATAACCCACTCGTATTTGTATTATATGAGACTATTTAAATAATTTTAATAACAAAATTGTTAAAGCTTATTACTATATATGATTGCTTATTACTGTAACATGATTTTGACCTAGATTAATATATTGTCTGAAAAATTAAACTTGCTTGCTAAATAATTTTAATTTTACCAAATTTATTAAATTTTTATATGTATTAATTTTTAATTTTTTGCAGTAATTATTATCTACATTTTAACTTTTTTTTCTATGTTATCATATGATCTTGCAATGGATTTTGGGAAAGATGGGCCCCATCAAACGGGTTTAATCCGCTCCACCCGTCTTAAGCTGTGGTGCTCTCTGCCCCTTCTTCTAGTTGTTATTATTATGTTCTGTTGTACATTTTTCAAATTTGCTATATATTATCTCATATCTCATATTGTATTCTTAAGAAATGTTGCATTATATGTATATTTCAGTTGCATGTGCTAAGTCTGCATTCTCCGGGATATGCGGAAAGTCCGCATTTTCAGGAGTGCTTCGGACGTCCGCATTCTCAGGTGTGTTCCGGAGGTCCGCACTTTCAGGTGTGTTTCGGACGTCCGCACTTTCAGGTGTGTTTCGGACGTCCGCACTTTCAGGTGTGTTTGGGAGGTCCGCACTTTCAGGTGTGTTTGGGAGGTCCGCACTTTCAGGTGTGTTTGGGAGGTCCGCACTTTCAGGTGTGTTTCGGACGTCCGCACTTTCAGGTGTGTTTCGGACGTCCGCACTTTCAGGTGTGTTTCGGACGTCCGCACTTTCAGGTGTGTTTCGGACGTCCGCACTTTCAGGTGTGTTTTGGACGTCCGCACTTTCAGGTGTGTTTCGGAGGTCCGCATTTGCAGGTATATGACGTACGTGTTGACGTATGTCTGCATTTTCAGGTACATATCATCACATATCCGCATTTTCATGTTTTATGATGTGTCTGCATTTTCAGGTGTAAGTAACATGTCCCATTTACCGCTGTTTGCCAGACGTTGTAATTTCCAGAGGTATGTCATATTTCATATTTCACGTGTGCATCATATGTCTATATTTAAAAAAATAAAATAAAAAGTCATGATTTATAAATACAGTTCAAGAGATAAATTTGATCTTTGTTTTGTGGTCAATACGGGCAGGAATAATAATTAGAATTTAGTTACCTCAAATGAGATTTGGACCAGTATCATGTAAATACTTATTCCAAGAACTATTCCAATGCTTATGAAATAATTCATCTAAAAGAAGCTTAACCTAGCTAGAATATTTGTACCATAAAATATAAATTAAAGTAATAATAAATATCGCTTAAGTTTTTTTTTTTTTTTCTATCTTTTAATAATTTGAAAATGGAATAAAACATAAAATAAAATGCACGATAGTATGAAGGGACATGAGGTCCATTGCGCCTAGGGAAGTATAATAATTTGCTACTGAAACAAACAAAAAGTAGACTGTTGTGAAGATCATTAAACTTTCCTCTAAATCATACTTTATATCAGAACTATTTACTATTGAACTTGCACAAAAGTTTAATCATAGCTTCTAACTATAAATATTTTACATATGGAATTCGGTTAAATTTTAATCAACAGATGCTGAGATACAATCATACGTAAAATCATTAATGGTGAGTAATAGCAGCACCATCTGTCGGCCGATATGCACCCAAATTGAATCAGCATACTGTTTCGTAACGGCCCACTCATATAGCAAGTTTTGTGCAATTATATACAATAGAATTTCTGATATAGCTTTCGAGTCCACGTAGAAAAATGCAGCATGTCAGTGCCGAAGAAAATGGCAGCATAGCAACGCCACCTATCAGCCAATATGCACCCAAATTGAAACAGCATAATTTTCCATAAAGTTTCTCTCACATATCACGTTTTTATTAATTACACACAATAGAACCTGAAATGTAGCTTTCCCTTAAATGGGAGAAATCGCATTATGGCAGCGCCAAAAAATTAAGCGATTTGCACGAAAAGTTAAAAGACACTAATTTATACTATATATAAATTTATTTGAAATTCTGCCTGAGATATAGTTTGCAAAAAATTTCTATCACACACACATATATAGATAAACAGATTTACTAAATCTTTCCAATAAGGTTTTGGACTTCTTAAAACGTAATAATCCATCGAAAACCGGTAGCTCAAAATTTTTACGAATACAACATTTTCTTGTATTAAAATATAGTAGAAAATTACAAAAAATGAAAAAAAAAAGAAAAAAAAGAAATCAAAACTATCGCAAAAGTGTGATGTCCTCAATTTCCGGCATATATGCTTGTGTATATGAGGTCCGCATTTACCTTGCAAAAATAGGCATTCGAAATTTTTTAAATTTTGAAAAAATGAAGGTAACATACGTTTAACTGGTGATTTTTAAAAGAAAATATGAAATTTCATAACGATAGATAATTAATTTAAGCATGTCCGCAATTTGGCGGTTTACACACACCGTCCGCATTTTACCTCTAAGGGGAACATGTGTGTGTGTGTGTGTGTATGTATGTGGAGAATCTTCGGGCTATTATAGCTCAGAAACTAATAAAGATAGAGCTACGAAACTTTAGAATTGAAATACGTCTGGTGTACAGATGAAATTTCCAAATTTTGGTGAAAATTGAAAAATCGGAAGTGGGACATCGGAAACCGGAAGTGGGACCGTAAGTCCGTATCTCAAAAACGGCTCTAACGATTTTCTTCAAACTTGCTATATAAACACTTTATTAGATGTCCTTTCGAATGATATAGTTGGTTAGTTCAGGAAAATTGATAGGCGTCCTGTATAAATAGCTCAATTTCAGTCCTCGCAAAGGCGTTCCTTTAAAAACGGTTGTATGGATTTTTTTCAAACTCGCCATTTTAACTCACTTTTAAATATGCTTTTGTATGTAATTATTGTTTTCCTGTCAATAATTGAGTTTAACCGGAAGTAGGACATCGGAAACCGGAAGTGGGACCGTAAGTCCGTATCTCAAAAACGGCTCTAACGATTTTCTTCAAATTTTCTATATAAACACTCTATTAGATGTCCTTTCGAATGATATAGTTGGTTAGTTCAGAAAAATTGATAGGCGTCCTGTATAAATAGCTCAATTTCAGGTCTTGCAAGCGCGTTCCTTTGAAAACGGCTGTACGGATTTTTTTTTCAAACTCGCCCTATTAAATCACTTTTAAATATCCTTTTGTATGTAATTATTGTTTTTCGGTCGATAATTGATTTTTTGTAAAAGTTGGTATCCCAAAAACGGCTCTAACGATTTTCTCTTTAGGTTACTTTTATGCTTTCTGATCACATTATCTTTCAAAAATGCATATAATTCGTGTAATAGTGGGTAATGGAAGTCGTGTGGTTGTTTCACACCAGATTTTTAGAGTTATTCTCTCCAAATGTTGTTACGATTAAATAAGACTAAAATTAAGCTAAAAAATTTTTGGTGTGAAAAAAAAGGCGGGTACTAAAAATTGAACGGCTCATAATGAGATGGTTGGCAAGTATGATAGTAAATTATGTGTAATTAAGTAATTTTGATAAATAAATAAGTAATTAATTAAGTACTTTTGTGAGGCATAATTAAGTAATTTTGATTTAAGTAACTTAATTGGCTATAACTGCGGTTCTAATTATCGTACAAACAAAAGTAAAGGTGTTTTGGAAACCTAAAAGATTTCTCTATAGAACAGAACAATAAACAGAAATTTGAATTTTTCTTCAAAAAAGACAATTTTAACCTTAAAAAAATTCCAACATTTTCAAGTACAAGAACGTTTTGCCTAAATACTCCACTAGAAATGATAGACTTAAATCGAATTTAAATAAATAAAGAAATAAATAAAATATGAATTTCTATTTAACTATAGAGGGTTTAAAATTTCAATCTCATTCTAGATTTTTGCATACAAGGTAAGTTGAAATAATGAATGCATTAGTCGATTTTTTTTTTTTCTTTTTTCTGATTCTTCCACCAGTCCCAATTATTTTTTTACCTAATTAATCGTGCAAACTTATTACTAAAAATTTCGAAAGAAAAATATTGGTGGAAGAATCAAGGCAAGAAATTCGAGTGTCACACCCTGCATTATGTAAAATATTTGATTTCATTAATTACACCAAGTAACACTATTATCTTCTTTTACATCCTAAAATTCGTATTTGTTTGCTTCTGTGTTCGATTTTGTGGGACATTCAAATTTAAATTTTTGAGAATCCCAGCTTTAAGATATTAAATGATTGTTGCCAACATTTTCGAACTTTCCATTTGATTGAATTAATAAATACATTACTTTTTTTAGAAACTTTCAATACAATCATAGAAATTAGGTACAGTCACCCAAAAAAAAAAACGCCACCCCCCCACCTAATTTCGCCGTAAATTATCGTAGAAACATGCGCCTGGTACCGATCAGTTTGTAATAACGTCTAGTTTATAATGTTATAGTTAGATTTTACTTAGGGGGTCGTCTACATATTAAAACTGACATCAACTTCATTTTTTTCAATGGTAACCCCCCTTTTTTATAATATTTTTGAATTCTTTGGATCAAATCATCACGGAAAATGGTATAGTTTATATATTTCGCTCATTTTTTCATAGAGTTATAAGCTGTCAAAATTTGGGGATGCTAATGTTAAATGAATGTGACAAACAGTAAATCATATCTTCCGAAATAATTATGATATTTAAATTCTGTTTTTTTTATTCGTTAGAATGAAGTGACCCAAACATATTCCATGCAAATATTTGCTAAAAAAACATTTTTTGAATTATGAAAATTTTTAATAAATTCATATTTGAAAAAATTGTGAATTATGACCTATGTTAATTTTTACACGAATAGAACGGGCATCATCAAAAACATGGGTTTCCAAATTTACAGCTCGTTCCTAACATTATTTTTTGAGTTACAGTGATACTTCATTTTTTACTGCTGTTAGGGGGGCGTCACTTGTTATAATTTGTATCATCTGTGAGTCAATATTTCTATACATTTTGACGAAAAACTATTTTAATTTACCTTTATGTTATTATAATTGTTTTCTAAGGAACATTTCGATGTTTATTATACAAATTGGCTTATTTTTTATAAAATTATCGCAATGCAGGCAAGAGATTGGGAAAGAATTCCAAAAGAAATGTAGCCCCGCCTCTATATTGCGGAAACAGTATTAAGAAACCTAGTTTGCGTACTCGTATATGACACTATATGTGACGCTGGTATGCATAAATGTCAATGGCATTTACTACATTGAATGCTGAAGACAAAATTTAAATGATTTAATTGGAAGTATGTAAAATAATTTTGTTTTATAATGTAAAGTTTTAGAAAAATTCAGTAAAGGCGTGGCTCTTGTTGCAGAAGGGAGTTTACTCGATTCTGAAATGTTAAGTCTTTGTTCTTAAATATTACATAACTTTTTCTAGCTTCTCACAGCTAAAATTCTATTTTATCCCTTTTGTCTTTTGTTTTTAACTTGAATATTCTAGGATTCGTGCACCTCAATTAAGTATCATGACAGTAAAAAAAACGCGGTAAGACGAGGAATATTATTTGAAAGAGCAATACGCAGTGAACAATACTTTTGTTTTTTCCTTTTTTAAAATTAATATAATTGATTTTTATTAATTTTTACCAGAATTTTTAAAACAAATTTTCTGTTTTAATCTTTTGAAACTTTCGCATTTGCTTACTTTACCGTTTATGCTATTTAAATTTTATCGCATGACGTAACATAATAAAATATAAAACTTCTATTAAATGTTTTTTTTTAATACTGAATAATAAAGTGGTATTTTTTTTTTCTTTAAGTTTTAAAACCTATTATTGAAACAAAGTGCAATATTATTTATTTTCTATTATTCTAATCACGGCGTAAAACTGTCGTCAAATTTATTACGGAAAAAGAATTTAAAACAAAGTAATATGTCTTATTACTTTTAAAGATATAGATTTTATACATTTATAATTAAGAATTCAAGTACAGTAGACGATTGCAGAACGGGGAATATTCGTTCTAGGCAATAGGAAACCGTTTTTTCCATATCCATGCTTATTTTCATATGAATATACACAATAATATGAATATACACTCTTTCTAGTGAAAAAATTTGTTTCATACTATTTTGTTTATATAAATATGAATATAAGGAATATTCTTAAGAAATATCGTAACACACAAATTGTGAAAGAAACGCCCACTGGAGGAGTTACAGATTTCCAAATGACGTGAAACTACATCAGCAGTCGCGAAAATATTAAATATCCTTTCTCAGATTTTAGTTTAAATCTTGTTATGTATATTTTTGTATATTATCTATTGTTGGTTTGTACGCCTATAATTAAATGTAAAACTTTATAGTAACGCTTTCATGCGAGACTTACTGTATAAAATAAAAATATACCCAACAAGAAGTAGATAATAATTGTTAGTTAGTAGATTTTAATTGTTTTTATATATTTTTTTTTGTTTTTTAAATGTATTTTAACTTAAATTTTTGTCTCTTAAATAAAACAGTTTTTGCTTTTAAGAAGTAGATAATTCTTTTTCTTAAATATTAAACACCTTTTTTTTTAACTGCTATTAATATTATTATCATTATTACTACTGTTCTTTTGCCTTGGTATTTAGATTTTTGTAATTCAATATTGTAGGGTTCATATCATTCAAGCTATTATTTTTCTTCGTACGAAGTGATGTATTTAACTTTCAATAATAATGTTTAATAAATTGAAACCAATAAAAATCTTTTAATTCATAAGCTAATAAAGAAAGTTCTGCGAATTTGAATCGTTTTTTATTTTATAATAAACATTCCTGAACTTTTTTTCCGGTGTGAAATTTTATAAATAATGAATATTGGGTAGTTGATCACGATTTATTTTTTCTAAATGTATAGACGGTCCCCTAACACATTTTCACGTGTAACTCTGTTTAAAATTGATTTTAAAGTCTATAAATAGGTAAGTTTTCCGAACTGCCTTGATCTCAGAAATCTGAATATGAGGTCAAAAATAGGGGTCGTCATTGAAAAAAATGAAGTTTATACGTGTTTTAATATGTAGATGACCCCTTAAGCAAAATATATTTACACCATTAAAAACTAGACGTTATTACAGATCGATAGGTACCAGCCGCATGTTTCTACGATAATTTACGGCGAAATTGGTTGGGGGGGTGGCGTTTTTTTTTTGGGTGACTGTACAAATTACTACACTTTTTAATAGCAACATTAAAATAGGGGACTGTCATAAGCAACTGATTTGAACGGACTTACATTTTTCATGAGCCATCAACAAAGACAACTCTTATTTAAAGCAATAAACTTGAAATGAAAAACTTGAAAGCAAAAGCGCAGCAATTTTTATATATTAAATTTTGATTTTATTTTTTCTGGTTTAAATTATCATTTTAACTGCTAAAAACAATTAAAAGTATTATTATTATTATTATTATTATATTGTTATTATATTGTTTGACTGTTTTTTGCTCCGATTTAAGCAATGAAATATATATATATATATTAATGTAGCAGTTTTGAGTCATTTATGCCAAATTATATTAATTAAGAGTATTTCGATAACTTCAGCAGCATATTTTTTTGACTAACAAGGAGAGGTCACGACATAGAAAATTCAGATCGGGACGAAATTCCGCAAGATTGTAGTATATTATGAGGGTAACAACATATTAAAAAAGTAGGACCCACTATCCACACAATTTCGAGAAAAAAACATTTAAAGTTTCAGTAATCTTTAAATACAAGTTATTTCGCAAGCGAGCAAGCGCTCCAGTGGTGTTATCCTAAAGCGCGAGTCTGCTAGCCGGACGACTTGGGTTCGAAGCTACCTCGAGAATACTTTTTTTTCCCCTTTAACTTTTTATGTAATCTAAACTTTTTATTTGTTTTTACTTTATATAATTCAATTCAAAATTTGAAAATTTTAATAAAATATTATTTAATTTTTTTAATATAAAATAAATAATTTTTTCTATTTTTAATCTTTATAACTTAAAAATACAATAAATTTCTATAACTTAAAAAATAAATTTTAGTTTTATTTTAACTGTAAATTAAGGTAAAACTAAAGAAACTGATTTTGATTATTTATCGAAATATTTTATTTTATTTCATGTATGCTTGAAACAATACTAAATTTTGTTTTTTAAATTAAAAAAATAAATAATAATAATACAGAGAAATTATTATTTTAATTGCATATATAATTACTATCCAAATTAAATAATTACTTTTCCAATCAATACAGTTTCTTTAAAAACTACAGTATGCTGTTAAATTATTATAGGTAAAGAAATGTTATCTTTAAATGTAGATTTTAAATGTTAATGAACATCATTTCTTTTTCGATAACGACTTCCTTTTTTTTTTTTTTTTTTTTTTTTTTTTTTATCCTTCCTTGCACAAAATAAAATTCCACCTGCCCTTTATTATTAACAAGCTAGAAGCGTTTACGTAATTTATACACATTCAAACAAAATCAGGAAGCTCAAACCAAGATTTAAGTAACACCTGCTAACTATTTTACACTTTGTTTACAGCTTGATTATTTTTTAACACGTTCGCTGCCGATCCCGCGCCAGCGCGGGATGTGACGTATTAATTTACAGGTGAAAATTTACTTTAGGATGCCGCTTGGCGAAATTTGGAAAATCGCCAAGACGGCGCCATTTCGCATCGTGTTCCGAATAGCAACCTTACACCGGCGGCATACGAAAGCGAGTTTTCGGCGATCTAACCTAAAAAGAAAACGCGTCTTGAAAAAAAAAAAAAACGAATAATAATAATAATACATAGGACAAAAGGAAAAAATTCATAAAATAGAATTAAAAGAAAAAAAAAATACGAAATAATTAGGAATTTATAACTAATCACAAATAAAAAAAATAAAACTTAGATTATACAATCACACGAAATGTCCCTGAAAAGTGTGTTGCTTTAGAAATTGATGATAAGTGTTTAGATGATAGTTTTTTTAATTCCAATAATTTAACAGCTATAAGTACAGTCGGTAACAAAAGTGCCCGAACACTAGCAAAAATTCCTATGTAAAAAAAGTACACTTCATAAGGTTTTGTTAAATAATTCCTTATCGAATCATGTTTTTACACTGACTAAGAACAGGATTCGACAAGGATTTATTTAACAAAACTGTATGAAGTATACTTTTTTACTTAGGAATTTTAAATTTAAAATCTTTCAAAAGTTGTATAAAGTAAATTATTTATCATTAATATTTTATTTATAGTCCTCATTCATTAGAAATGAAAAAATAAATTCGCAACTGGATAATTATAGCAAATTTTAACGATTCTCTATTATAATGGTACTCTGATCTGTTCACTATACCCCTATCTCAAAATGCATGAAATTAGAAAGTATACAAAATTTTGTACTGTAGCAACCAGTATTGGCATGAAATTCAAAAATATACCTCTAAAATTCAGGACCGTGGTTGCCCAGACGGTAGAGCGCCGGGCTCGGAATTGGAAGATTGCGGGTTCGGTAATCGAGCCTGCCAAAAACCATTGTGTATACTAATGGTGGTTGGTGCTCATAAAATCTGTCGTGCCCGCAATGTTTTCCATGTTCCCATATTAATTATACCTCTGGGTGTCTACGAAGCGAGAGAGTCATCCCTTCCGTGGAGGATCAAAATTGTGGTGGCATGTCCCTGGACCACTCTAGGGGTGAGACCCAGACCATCGCCAATTGTCCATTGCGCAGCACTAGTGTGACGTAAAACACAAGCAACAAACCAACCTCTTAAATTCAAAAGTACCTCTTAAATTCAAACTCTATTCAACCAGCCAAATAGTACTAACGCAAACATCACAAATATTCATATTTCAAAATAGATGTTTGGTTGGGTTTTACGTCACACTAGTGCTGCGCAATGGGCGATTGGCAACGGTCGGGGACTCACCCCTTGAAGT
Organism: Salticus scenicus; assembly: GCA_963930645.1. Lineage (NCBI taxonomy): Eukaryota > Metazoa > Arthropoda > Arachnida > Araneae > Salticidae > Salticus > Salticus scenicus. Next base: position 188,581,773 of record OZ005659.1, read on the forward strand.
GGTCCGGAAACATGCGATCAAAAATTTGATCCTCCATGAAAGGGTATTTCAAAATAGAATACTTTCTCTCTAATAAAACACATATCATCAGTATGCAACCGAAGTGACGGCGTCAGCGAGATATTTTATCTGCTCAGTACAAACGAAACTATTTGCTATGGAAATTTAACTTATTACTCCTTAATTTAAATTATTAACTTATTACTGAGTTTGCAGATGAATTTTTACACGTTTGACGTAATACAGCGTATTGACGTAACACATGACGCAAACAAGCAAAGGTAAACACAAAGCCTATAACATCTGGCGATGTAGCGCTCTTGTGCAACACGTCAAACATATTCGGCGGGTTAAAGGAAAAAAAACGTCATTTCAAATTTTAGTCACGTGAAGCCGGCAGCGAACGTGTTAATTATTTAAATATTTGTCTGTTTTTCTTTATGTTTCTTATTTAGGGTTTTGTAAAACTAAACTTTATTTTTTAAGTTATAGAAATTTATTGTATTTTTAAGGTATGAATATTAAAAACAGAAAAAGTTATTTTATACTCAAGAAAATTAAATAATTTATTAAAATTTTCAGATTTTAAATTGAATTGTAAAATAAAGTAAAAACAAATAAAAAGTTTAGATTACGTAATAAGTTAAAGGAAAAAAAAAAAAAAAAAAGTAGTCTCGAGGTAGCCTCGAACCCAAGCCGTCCGGCTAGCAGACTCGCGCTTTAGGATCACACCACTGGGGCGCTTGCTCGCTTGCGAAATAACTTGTATTTAAAGATTGTTGAAACTTTAAATGCTTTTTTCTCGAAATTTTGTGGATAGTGGGTCCTACTGCTTTAATATGTTGTTACCCTCATAGTATACTACAATCCTGCGCAATTTCGTCCAGATTTGAATTTTCCATGTCGTGACCTCTCCTTGTAAGAGTATAAATGCCTAAAAAGCAACATGCGTGTCCTCTGAACAAGCTTCAGATTTTTTTACGCCTAACTCTTGCCTCTATAAACTATCAACAGATATGTCTGATCCAGGGCCTGATTAAGGGGGAAGCTCGCTCTTCACACATTATTTATACTTACACCGTTATTTTTTAACAAATACTTTCCTCCTATAATAAAGAGAAAATTTTCATTTAAAATTATTTTAAAAGAATTCTGGTGTCTAATAACGGTGAGTAAATTGGATAGTTTTACACCGTTCATTTTTTATAAAAAATATTTCTTTGTCAAAGCGTGGAATTTCTATGACATGAAGTAAAAAATAATTGTAAAAATATTCCTGTATGAGCGAGCTTCCCCCTTAATCAGGCCCTGGTCTGATCTAAAGGTATACTAGAAAGAGGACTCTGATTGATTATCAATTTAAATGAAGAAAGAACTGAAGAGCAAGCTGTTGGATTCCGTAAAAATTGAAAATACTTATAATGAAGTATTATGATTAATTGGCGATAGAATTAATGAAGCACTCAATAAATTTGAACTTAAATGTAATACTTCAAGCTTTAACATCATTGAAACTGTAAAATTAATTAACTTGAAAATAATCTGCTAAACATGTTAAATTAATACGATTCTTTCAATCAAGATGGAAGAAATGAAATGTTTGAAATGTTCATATTGATCTAAATGCATGAAATTATAGAAAAGCCAAATGAAAAGCCTTATGCAGTGATGACTGACTTTTTAAAAACTTGCAAGGAGAGGTCACGACATGGAAAAATCCGATCGGGACGAAATTGTGCAGAATTGTAGTATACTATAAAGGTAATAGCATATCAAACCAGTAGCGTGCGCTAACCACTCAATTTCGAGATAAAAACCTTTAAAGTTTCACTAATCTTTAAATACAAGTTATTTCGTGAACGAGTCAGAACTTGATAGAACAAGAGGCTGTCACGCAGACGACTTCAGTTCGATGTTATCGACGGGCTTCTTTTTTTTTTTTTTTTTTTTTTTTTTTTATCTAAACTTTTCATTTTATTTTTATTTATTTTAATGTTTTACTCAAAATTAAAAAAATTAATTAATATATATATATATATATATATTATAGAAAATAAATAATTTTTTTCTGTTTGTAATGATTATAATTTTAAAATATAATACATTTCTATAACTTAAAAAATAAACTTTGTTTTAATTATAAAATGAGATAAAAATAAGTTTTCAAAATTATTTTCTAAATATTTTATTTTATTTTAGGTATTTTTGAAACAATACTAAATTTCTATTTTTAAAGTATATAAAATAATATATATATATATATATATATTACAGAGAAATAATCATTTTATTGCATATATAATTAGTGTCCACACAAATTGAATAAATACTTCTTCAATCAATACAGTTTCTTGAAGAATTATAGTACAGAATTCCGATGCTATTAAATTACTACAGACAATAAAATATTCCAAATATATGACATCTTTAAATGTAGATTTTAAGATGTTAATCATCATATATTCTTCTTCGGTATTGTCTTGTTTTTTATCCTTCTGTGTACGAAATAAAATTTCAGTTGCTTTCTAATATTAACAAGCTAAAAGCTATTACGTAATTTATATATATTAAAACAAACTCGGGAAGTTCAAACCAAGATTTAAGTAAACCGACTACCAATTTTTACAATTCGGTTATTTAAACCTTTTTGTCTATTTTTGCTGCATTTTTAATTTGTTATTCAGTGTTTTGTTTGTATATTAATTTTATTTATTTTTATTTTATTTATTTATTTATTTACTTATATTGCAAATAAAGCTGCAGTTGAAAGATTGTAAGGAAGGATGATTGTAAAATTTAATCTTTTAAATAATTAAACCCACAATTTTAATAATTTAGTAATCAATAATTATTGAATTTTTGTGATAAAAAAAAAAAAAATGTAGGCTATGTAGTTATATGTTTATATTTCAAATCTTTAGAATTTTCTATAACTTATCATAGAAAATGTTGAAATAATAACACATCCTTTCGTGAGTTTAACAAAAAGCACGATTGCAGCAAATTAATTTTGCTGCACTCGTGCCCAATTTGTTTCGCCTGATGAAGGGTCTTCGTGTTAGTTCAACCGGAAACAATTGCTGCATTTTTTAATTAATTAATTATTTATTTATTTTTAGTTTATGATGTTTTTTACAATGCTCTTTTTATAACAATTTTTGTTTCAATATTCTATAATTTTCACATGTAAAGTTACATTTATTTATATCAAATAGCGTAACAAAGTTAAGCATATTGAAATTTGAACACTTAAAAAAGAAAAAAAAAACATAATTTCCTTTATTCCAAAAAATGTTATATGGAGAAACATTTGCACTGAAAGCAACAAATTAAAATTTTATGATAAGGAAAATGGATCAACTGAATATTTCCTATATGCTGCACTAGAAATCCTGAATTTACAACCATAGTATATGAATCAAATACTTGTAAGTAGTATTTAAAAATGAATATGTACAAAATCAAATTAAATATTGGATGCATAGAAAAAACTGGCTGCTACTTCATCAGAAAAAAGAGAGGAAAAAAAAGAAAGAAAGAAAAAGAAAAAAAGCACTAATAAAATTAAAGGTATCACCAATAAAATAAATATACTAGCTATAACTAAATCACTGCTGGCCTATTAACGACCCTCTTCACTTACCGTCTCCGGAAGTCCAAGGCAATGTTATTCTATGGGAAATTTTCTTTACAAATAACTTAATAACTAATACATATTTTTAAATTCTGTTTTCACATTCAGAAAATTCCCAACTGTTAAATTGATGGAACTTTTTTGAAAATGTATTTTTTAAATTTTTAATATTTTATTTTGAATTTGCAAAATGAAAAATTTCACATATTGAAAAATCGTATTTTGCAGCTTCAAAATAAAATATAAAAAAATAATTTAAAAAAAAAAGTCCGTCAATTTAACAGTTGGGAATTTTCAGAATATGAAAACAGAATTTAAAAATATGTATTAGTTAATAAGTTATTTGCAAAGAAAATTTCCCATAGAATAACATTGGCTTCGGCTTCCGTCGACGGTGAGTGAAGCGGGCCTTTAATGGGAAAATATAAAGGACCAATGAAGACTGCCGGCAGTAATATAATTTTTTATGTTTGCCACAGCTGGCCCACTGCATGCTGCCAGCAATAACATAGAAAAGTTATGTTTGCCACCAGGTAGTCCAACACTGGCCCACTAACAATTTCCAACCTAATGTCGGTTACCGAGAGTGGCCCATTACCTATTTTCATCATACTGCTAGCTGCCAGCAGCGATCCATTCACTGGCCCACTAACTTATTTTTAACTTACTGCAGGCTGCCAACAATGGATCGATTGAATATGGCCTACTGACGGCCGGCGTAACATATTCCCTGCGGCACCGTAAGTTTTGCCACCGAAGGCCCAGCTGCAGCTACTGTTGGCAACCAGCACTTGGCCTCGTGTTGGCCGTCATCTGTGGTTTTGCTGGGATGTATGCATGCATTTTTTGCATTCTTTACACTTTCGCGATCGCTGACGTAGTTTCACGTCATTTGCAAATTTGTAACTTCACCGGTGGGCGTTTCTTTTACAATGTGTATGTTATTTATTTCTTAAAAATATGCACAATATTCATATTTGTACAATCAATATACTATAGATATAAATACTTTGATTAGAGAGAGTATGATTATAATGCATTTTCATTTATAATATAAATGTGAATTCAATAAATTTTGTTCTTAAAATAATTAACTTGGGAGAATAACGCCCTAAGACGAAGCTTACTGTCATAATAGAAAAAAAAACATGCGGTCGAGAAAGTGTTAACTGACTACATTTAAATATGTAACAGGTGTATTTTTTCGCTTCAAGCATTACATTTTCATTCATTTTAAGTTTTGCCGTATGCTTCCCCTTGATTTACAACAGTGTTCGTTTTATCCGAGTTTTCGATTATCCAAGGTACCCTCGGTTCACATGACTTCGGAAAAGCGATGCTCTACTGTATCTTCTAAACTCAAAAGTAGCTTTGCTACTTTAAATATCTCATCTTAGTGAGGGTCGGGGTCCTAAAACCATCCAGCTCACCAAAAATTGTAACTCTATCTCCCATGGGATAGCCACGGCCGCGTTGAGTCAGTGATCAGTGAAATTCCTCTTATGTATATATATATATATATATATACATACATAGATAATAGCAAAATTGTTTATCTGAAAATTACGAAAAAATATTAAATAAAAACTATATATAATTTACCTTTTTAAATTTTCAATTATAACACTTGAAAAATTTATTTTATTCGATTATAAGCTCATTCAATTCATAATTTTGGCTATTGAAATTTTCAGCCTTTTACTAATTGTACCCTTTTAATTCTTTTTTAAAAATAAAAACACAGGTAGTTAAGAAATTTCAACATCATCTTATGAGCAAATTTAAAATTTATTTTTATATAATATAAAGAACATCTTTTAAAGATGAATGCAGTGGATTTAACCCGTTAGTAGTCGCTATAGACAGCGCCACCTATTACAGTTTGCGTACTTTTTATTTAACTCGCACCAATAATTTTAAAAAGTGATGTGATCAACATCTCTACGATTTTACTCGCGTTTTATGTGTATCATATGCCACTTCTAAAAATTTTTGGTGGCTATTGAATAAAAAAATCTGGCAAAACTGAAGGATGGGCGGCAAATCGACCAACTAGCGACTACTAATGGGTAAAAATCATAAATAAGTATAGTTTATTTTGATACCAATATACAATCTGGTCGAAAACTAAATATACATATATTGTTAAAAGTTATATAAGAGAAAGCATATTTTAAAGAATGTTTACAAATATTGTATATAAAATAATAATAACAATAATGATAAAAGCAAAAGTTAGTGGCTTTGGATGTGTTATAATTTTTCAGTATTCTAAAGATTATATGTTCCTAAAAGTTATTCTATCATTTAAAAACTTCATAAAATTTTCAATTACAAGAATATGACTAAATCCATTTTAAATGATCAACTTAAATCTAATTAAAAATAAATAAATAATAAATATATATATTTATATTTAAAGGTAGATGGTTTAAATTTGTAACCTCATTCTATATTGTTTGTATGAAAGATAAGTTGAAATAATGAATGTATCATGTAAAATAGTTGATTTCATTAATTATACCCAGTGATACTGTTATTTTCTTTTACATCATAAAACTTGGATTTTTTTGCTTCTGTGTTCGACTTTGTGAGGCATTCAGCGGAAAATTTTTGACAGTCCCTGATTAAAGATATTAATTCCTTGTTGCCAAGATTTCCGCAATTACCACTTTATTAAAATACATTGTTTTCTTATACAAACTTCCAATTCAAATACAGAAATTAGATTTAACTAATTAATTGACGGCCTTACTTTATGTAAATCTTCTAAAACAATTAACATCTACTTTTCTTCGTTCGAAAGAGCCATCAACAAAGACAACTCTTACTTTTTAAAATAAGAAAAAATGAACTCTGTTGGATAAGCATGCGTCTGCAAAAGTTTTATACTTACTAAGTTTTGCTTTTAATTTTTCTGGTATTAAAAGATTTCAATTTATACATTTATAAGTATAATTAATTCCATGTACTGATAAGCGTACTGGCTTTAAACCAATACTCCGTCCTCCTAGAAGGTTAGAAGTTAACATTAATAAGAAAGCGCCACAGAACTGGTGTTTTAAAATATTACTTGCAAAACTTTGAATAAACACCATAAAATGCAATAATATCGCAACAATTGTTTCGGGTCGAAAGAGCACACGGCAACGTGTTGCCGCCTTGACTGCAGCATTCGTGCTTACTTTTTTCGCCTGGTGAAGGGTCGTGTGCTCTTTCGACACGAAACAATCGTTGTGAGATTACTGTATTTTATGGTGTTTATTCAAAGTTATAAATTAAAAATTAGTTTTTTTTTTCTTTTGTTCCGACGAAGCAATGAATTTTTATAGCAATTTTGAGTTATTTATGTCAAATTATACTTAATTGCCGAAACGTCAGTGGAGGCCCTCTGTTGAGACTCAAAACGGTTTTGGGCTGTGTCTGTCTGTCTGTTTGTCGCGCGATAGCGGCCGCAAAAATAGAGCTATTGACTTGAAATTTGGGTACACGTGTTCATGAGCCCCACGAAATCAGCTGTATAGTTTTTGGTATGTACTCCATTTGTAGTTTGTATACAGGGACACGCCAAAGTTTTTTTATCATTACGGCCTATGGGAGGAATTTGTATGTATCGCGATAGCGGCCACAAAAATCACACTATTGACGTGCAATTTGGTACACGTGTTCATGTGCCACACGAAATCAGCTGTATAGTTTTGGGTGTGTATTCCATTTGTAATTCGTGTACAGGGACACGGCAAAGTTTTTCTTATCATTACGGCCTATGGGAGGAATTTTTATGTACCGCGATAGCAGCCACAAAAATCTCGCTCTCGACTTGCATTTTGGTACACATGTTCATAAGCCCAACGGAATCAGCTGTATAGGTTTAGGTGTGTATTCCATTTGTAGTTCGTGTACAGGGACACGCCAAAGATTTTCTATCATTACGGCCTATGGGAAGTATCTGTATGTACTGCGATAGCCGCCGCAAAAATCAAGCTATTGACTTCAATTTTTGCCGAAACGTCAGTGGAGGCCCTCTGTTGAGACTCAAAAGGATTTTGGGTTCCGTCGGTCCGTCCGTCTGTCTGTCGTGGGATAGCAGCCGTAAAAACCACGCTATTGACTTGAAACTTTGTACATGATCCCCACGATGATCCCCACGAAAATAGCTGTATAGTTTTGGGTGTGCATTCCATTTGTAGTTCGTGTACAGGGACACGCCAAAGTTTTTTTTATCATTACAGCCTATGGGAAGAATTTGTATGTACCGCGATAGCAGCCCCAAAAATAACGCTATAGACTTGCAATTTGGTACACATATTCACGAGCCCAACGGAATTAGCTGTATAGTGTTAGGTGTGTATTCCCTTTGTTGCTCGTGTACAGGCACACGCCAAAATTCTTCTTATCCTTACGGCCTATGGGAAGAATTTGTATGTACAAAATAGCGGCCGCAAAAATCCTTCGATTGACTTGCAAATTGGCGCACACATTCCAGCTTTCCATATAAGTAGCTGTATAATTTTCATTGCTATATTTTTTATAAACTGTGTACAGGGACACGCCAAAATTCTTAACATTACGGCGTATGTTGTGAATTTCGTTTAAACGCATTTTAATATCATTACTTTGCAATGAAGAAAATGAAACTAGAGTACGTGAGTAAGATGCTTAAACTTATGTTGCTTGAAGAAAATATGTGCTCTTAAGCTTTCTAATTAATGTACAGGACCTTACAAAAGTGTTCTGACAATGTCACTTAGTCATCCAAACGATGTTAAATTTAGAACAATTATTAATTTTAAACGTAAAATAAGCTGAATAGTTTTTACTGGTGTATACAATGTTTATGGTTCGTTTACAAAGACACACGAAAGAATTTCGTAACATTAGAGCCTATGGACAAATTTTTAATTTAAGCGCGCACTTTAATGCGTTTATGCTGAATTGAACTTAATAAAGTTAACATACATTATAAAATGCTTAAAATCATGTTTACTCTAAAAAACGGTTATGTATAGACTAAATAATTTATGAGACCACACAAAATAATTCCGAGTATGTACTGTAATCATCCAAATGATGTCAAATTAGTTTGAAAGATTAATGAGTTATAATTAATTAGATTTATTCTTATTATAGGCGTTTATAATGACTGTGGCTACTTTTCCGGGATACATAAAGGAATTTCGTACTTTTAGGGTGTATAGTCGGTATTTCTTAAAAGTGTATTTTAACATGGTTACACCCCATCAAATATAATGAAATTTTATTAGAATTTTAAAAGCCTGTTTTCATGTTGAAAATTGTGGGCATAGAATTGATAATTAGTTTAAAGGTTACGCAAAATATTTCCGATATGCTATGTCATTTTTTTTTTTTTTTTTTTTTTTTTTGTGTGTGTGTGTGTGAAATTTAGTATTTATGAATTTCCGGGAAATATTACAAGACCGTCGTTTAATAAGAATGCATATTGTTGCGTACTTGGGGGTTTGTAAGTTGTCCGAGAATGAAAGGCGAAACTTGCAAAAATTCAGTGATTTATTCACAGAAAGTTCCAGAAGAATACAGGTCTATAAACCAAGTATCAGCTTCAATTCAACCAGTAAACATAGTTTAAACAACAGCCGTTAACAGCAAAACAACAGTACAAACTGTTTAGCAACACATAAAGCAAATCTCATTCAAAGAGGCTCAAAGCAAAGCAAGCATTTGACGAAACCGACACAGATCTGAGATTGGAAGCCTTGGCTAAAAAAATGCTACTTTTATACTATTCTATCGAACACAGACTGTTCTGGAAAATTATCGTATCTCATCAGCCAATGAGATTAGAGCTTCCATATTTGGTATATCCCTAATAAGGACTTTCTCGCCAAGGTCGCCAAAAAAATCGCCAAGGAGGGAAACAGTCGCCAAATCCATTTCTTCCCTTATTGGAGCTTTTCAATTCGTTTTTAAATGAAAATTAGGCTGTTTTAACGCTAGAACGACTAGAAATGCACAAAATTAGCATTTTATCGACTTACTAAGCCTCTTTGAAAAAATTTATACAAAAATAAATGCAATTATTTACAATTCCGTAACACTTTATATGATATACAAATAGGTATAGAAAGAGAGATGCAGCGGGGGGCAGCCCCCCTCAGGAATGTATCTGATTATGGTAATAAGTCGATCGAATCAATATATACTATTATATAATAAGAAATAAATAAAAATGACCTATTGAAAAATGTCTGATGCAAATAGGACGTTGAGGCTCCTGATCTGCAGATCCACTAGTTAAGAGTATTTCGATAATTTCAACAATCCATTTTTTAACTAAGAGTAAAATGCTTAAAATGGAGCCTGTGGCGGATGCTCTGGGTATGATAGGCATACGAAAAGTTATTTAGACTTCAAAATAAATTGTTCAAAAAATAAAAATAAATAAAAATATTAATCAGTTGTTCGCATATTTTCATTATCCATCATTCGAATTTCAAAAACTGTACTGAATGAAATGATCTATTCTGCTGCTACATGAAGTAATTCTGCAATCGCTAGTTCATGTTCGTTGATCGCCATCTACAGCGTTTATATCATGCTACTACTGTGAAACATAACAACCTGAGAAAGGGAAGATTTATAAGGGTCTATCCCTTACAGTAATGTTCACTTAAGCGTCCCAGTCATGCTGTCCACAGACAACCTGTCTTTGAAATTTGGGGATAGTTAAATTGTTAGGGAATTTCTTATTAGCTTCGGTAGACATTGTTGCATAGTGAGAAGAATGGTTTCTGACTTATGAATCTCATACTTTCAGCTATCGATTTTTACTTAAAAGGTTTATTCTGTAAAGAATCATAGAAGAAGACGAAGGGAGAAAAAAAAGGATGATATATATACAGTGCTGCCAACCTAATCCGGCAAATTGTTAGTACCGCCCCTTTTTCTACACCATTTAATTTTTAGAGTATTTTTCTACTTAATTCATCATAGATATATTTGAAGAGAATTACTCTAAAAATTAAGTGGTGTAGAAAAAGGGGCGTTTTTCAATAGGCGTTAACAATTTGCCGGATTAGGTTGGCAGCTCTGTATATATATATATATATATATATATTTAACAGAAAACATTTACACATGTTTGCAACATTTTTTGTCGGTCGAATAACAAAAAAAAACTGTTTTAGGAAAATAGTGGTTTAAAAAAAAAGTAATTGAAGGTAAGAAAATTATACTTTGTGATATTTATCTAAAAGAAAATTAAACAACGCATAAAAGAGCGCAAATCACAAAAATTTAGAAGTTAGTAAACGGACATTTCGAATCTTCTAAAATTCCATCATCATTTTTTGTAACAATTTAAAAAATATTAAAATATGAAAAAATTTAAGAACTACAAAAAGGAAACTAAAACACCTGGAAACTAATTATGGTTATCTATAGGATTTTTTTTTTTTTAATAGCTCAAAAATTTTGACTATGCTTTTTTTTTTTTTTTTTTTTTTTTTTAGCTTTCTTATTTTTGAGGTTATTTCACACCTTTCCACCACGCTTACTGAGCAAGATCGGTGTATGTTTAGCTTTCGTTCTTTCTTTTCCTTTCTTTCTTTCTTTCTTTTTTTTTTTTTTTTTTTTTTTTTTTTGTTCTTTCACTTTTTCATGTTTTAACATTATAAAAATAAAAATAATGATAGTAATAATATTATAATAAGCACTGATAATGGAATTTTAGAAGTTCTGAAACGGCCATTTGATGATTTTGAATTTCTCTAATTTGTGCTCTTTTTAACTTTGTTTAATTTTCTTTTATATTTAAATGCACGTGACTGCGCTCGACTGTTCGTTCACACACACACACACAAGCACGCAAAAAAAAAAAAAAAAAAGTAGATTGGCAACTATGCATCTATTTAAAAAAAATAATGCAATGCATTCGGTTCTTAAGGAACTCAGATAATATTTGCTATCATTGGTACTTATGCAATTCTGAATCATAATAATGCACCTTATCTCCCTTAAGTTTTACCGCTTTACTTGTAGGACAACCTTTATATATGAAATCAAAGTGGGTTTAACAAACGATACGTTCACTATACGGTTTTCGTTAGATAGTTGCTATTACCAGTGATATTTAATTCTTCTTATTCCTCTGCATCATTTGTCTATACTCGTAAGAAAACATCGACTTTTCTATTTTTCGGTTTTACGATTATGCGGATTTAAAGTGAAACTTAAGTTCTTATTAACATAAGATATGCTGCTAGTATTTCAAGTCTTAAAATTTTAAATTGATTAGACTGATTTAACAATAATTTTTTACTACAAATAACGAGAATTTGTACGAAAAATATTTACAAAAATGCACATTTATTCACACGCACACACACACACACAAAAAAAATAATAATAATAAATAAATAAAAAGGATAAAGTAAAATCTAAGGTAACGTTTTGTATGGAATTCATTACTTGCTAATTGTAATAATTTAGACTAACACATTAGTGTGATAACTATATTACAAAATAAAGAATTTCCTTGTTGACAGTTTAATCAGCAAATCCATTACATCTTCAGAGCTGCCAACCTAATCCGGCAAATTGTTAGTACCGCCTTTTTTCCTACACCAGTCATTTCTTAGATTTTTTTCTTCTTAATTCATCGCAAATATATTTGAAGGAAATTACTTTACAAATTTAGTGGTGTAGAAAAAGGGGCGGTTCTAACAATTTGCCAGATTAGGTTGGCAGGTCTGCATCTTCAACTGTATGCGTTAAAACATAAGGAATTTAACTTGTGAATAATGAAGCCTTTTCGGTTCGAAGCAACCTCACCTGAACCTGTAAAACGAATTTTAAAGCAACCCGAAACCAGACAAAAAAATCTTCTTCGACATGAAAACAGACCTGAAGTCGCAATAAAGAATTTTCACTATCCGCACTCGACTTACTTTTGCCCGAACCCGAACCGAAGTCCGAAAACTAAATGAAGAATTATAATTCCTCTAAAAATCATGCAAAATTCTTTAAAATTATAATAGAGTAATTCTTTTTTGTCACGCAATTAGTATATTATTGTTAAGTGAATTAAAAATGTAATTACTATTTGTATTAACACTTTCGCGACCGCATGTTTTTGTCTTTTCGACTTTAAGGTATTTGTGAGAATCGAAGAATTTTCATTCTGTTCATAATAACAAGAAAACAGTTAGAGATAGGTTTCTGCTGCCTGTATCTTCCAGAAGCAGTTTTACTTATTTATTTATTTTATTATACTACTGTAATATATTTAAACAAACTAATAAAGTTAAATATTATCATATGAATTGATTGACATGCTGAGAAAAAAAAGGAAAAGTCATGTCTGTTTCAAAATTAAGACAGCGTTACTATGTTTATTTTTGCTCAATATGATTTCCTCTAATTTTTCTTGTACTTCCTTTACACCCTAACGAAACAAGTTATAGAAAATGTACAATTCTACTTTTATATCATTAAAGATACTCGTATCATATGATCTGAACCATAAATGACATTTTTAATTTAGAACAGAACCTGTACGAATGAGTACTTAGCGTAGTTTTGATCACATACATAGTCTGGTGTACTTATTAAATATTATTCGATAACAAGAAAGTTTCTTTTGTAGTTCTCAACATTTTAACACTTTTGCGACCGATGACGAAGATTCACGTCATTTGAAAATTTGAAACTTCACCAGTAGGCGTTTCTTTTCCAATTTGTATGTAATTTGTTTCCTAAAAATATATAAAATCTTCATGTTTGCACAATCAATATACTATGGATACAAATTCTTTGATTAGAGAGAATATGATTATAATGCCTATCCATTTGTAATATAAATGGGAATACAGAAAATTTTGTTCTGAAAAATTGTAACTTACGAGGATAACGGCATACTTGCCAACATTCTAGTTAATATTCTGTAGCATCGTTAGCACTGCCTTCTTTTTCACACCAGTATATATATATATATTTTTTTTTTTAGAGTTTTTTTTTTTTTTTTTTTTTTTTTTTTTTTTTGTCTTATTTAATCGTAATTGCAATGGGAGACTTTTACTCTACAAATTCACTTTTGTGAAAAAAAAGGCGGGACTAGCAACACTACGGAATATTAATGAGGACGTTGGGAAGTATGTAACGCCCACTGGTGGACCTTATTCTCAAAAAGAGAAAAAAACATGCGGTGGCAAAAGTGTTAATTTATTGAGAAGCACTTTTAGCTCCGCATTTTTTCGTACCATTTTTTTAATTGAGAAATTTTTTTATTATGTAACTACGATAAAATAAGTGAAATTACACTTGAAGTAAAATTTTTATTAAATAAAGGCGGGGCTAAAAATGCTCCGAAATATATTTAAATGTTGGCAACTCTGTTTTTATGTAAGATTGTGAATTACAGATACACAGCCAAAGTATAGAGGATTCCTCTTTAGTAGAAAAATAAGTCCTCTTTTTATGCATTTTTCTAAATCATTGCGTCTTTTTAAAAGAAGATTTTGCTTAATTGCGTTTCCCTTACATACCCGCTTCACCAGACCCTGATTAAGGGGGAAGCACACATTATCTCCGCTCACACCGGAATATTTTTACAATTATTTTTTACTTCATCTCATAGAAGATCTACGCTTTGACGAGGAAGTATTTTTTATAAAAAATGAACGGTGTAAAACAATCCAATTTACACACCGTTATTAGACACCAGAATTCTTCAAAAGTAATTTTTAATGAGAATTTTCTGTTTATTATAGGAGGAAAGTATTTTTTAAAAAATAACGGTGTAAGTATAAATAATGTGTGCTTCCCCCTTAGTCAGGCTCTGCGCATCACTCACAGTCGCCGGAAGCCGAAACTAATGTTATTCTATGGGAAATTTTCTTTACAAATAACTGATTAACTAATACATATTTTGAAATTCCGTTTTTACATTCTGAAAATTCCCAGCTGTTCAATTGACTGACCTTTTTTAAAAAATATATATTTTCTTATATTTTATGATATTTTATGTTGAAGCTTCAAAATACGAAATTGCAATACGTAAAAATTTTCATTTTGCAATTTCAAAATAAAATATTAAAAATTAAAAAAAATAAATAAATAAATAAATAAATAAAAAAGGTTCGTTAATTTAACAGTTGGGAATTTTCTGAATGTGAAAACAGAATTTAAAAATGTGTATTAGTTAATAGGTTATTTGTAAAAAAAAAAAATTCCCATAGAATAACATTCTCTCGGGCAAGGCGACGGTAAGTGAAGAAGGCCATTTAACGTTTGCCTTTAAAGCGCCTGAATTGATTTAAGCATTTTCGCTTATTTAAATAAATAAAAAAAGATAACAATAATATATATAAGTTGAAGCTCAAAATTCCTCTGAATGCAAGTTCATAACATACAAAAAAGTTAACTAAATTTAAACATACTTGCCAACATCTAATTAATATTCCGTAGTCTTGTTAGTCCCACCCTTTTTCTCACGCCAGTAAATTTTTAGAATAATATTCTACAAATGCAATTACGATGAAATAACTAGAAAAATACTCTAGAGGATACTGGTGTGAAAAAAAAAAATAAGGCTGGGCTAACAATACTACGGAATATTAATGAGTATGTTGGAAAGTAAGCATTAACGATTATAAATCACTGATTCGTTTGCATGTACTAGATTTGTCTAACTAAATTTAAAGGGTCAGGTTCCTTTGACAGAGAAAAATATTAAAAATAAATGGCCATATCTTACTTACTATAATTAAAAGAAAAAAAAAAAAATCATAATTTTATAACTCGTAAATTTTAAAGGTTTGAAGAATAAATTTATGTGTTTAATTTCAGCTTTAAAATATTTCTAGGATATTTTCTTCTTTCCTTTTATAAAAAAAGCAGAGCGAATTTTTTTCCGATGTATAATTCTCATCACATAATTTCTCCGGCATGGTTTACCAATATTTAATGAAGGTTAGCAGATTTTACGTGAAATATAAATATATGAAAGGACGAGCAATTAGCACATAAATTTTGCAATTACAAGCATAATTACGCCGAACATAATGATATATTATTTTAAATAAATCACCGTAATTTCGGGTAGATATATCGCCGGTTATATAATTCAGTTTTGCACCAGAAATTTCAATTGATAAATAAATTTATAATTGTACGAGCTCTTCCTTGAAAAAAGTATAGATTTTTCTATTAAATAAAATATCTGGTGGTGAAATGACACATCTTTACCTGCGGGTTATCTACCAGAAATTACGATAATAATAATAAAAATAAAAAAAAAAATCTCAAGAAGAAAGCTTTCCAGCAAAATTAATTTTCGTCATTTTAATTATTGGACATTTTTACATGTGCACTTTTTTTTTTTTTTGTCCACATGCAGAATCATTTCAATGTAATCCTGTGCGCATAGCTGACATTGAGAAAAAATTAGATCTCGTATTTTTTAGAAAAAACATATAATTAAAAATGTACAATTACTGGAACAGTGCAATAACAGGTAGATAGCTTTTTTCTTACACATATTAAAAATTACAAACTTCTAAAATAATTATTTTCCATCTTATTGCATAGATGTCAACATCTTAATTTATTCCGGAGTATTTTTAGCCCCACCTTTTTCTATAACACTTATTTTTTTAAAGTTATTATTATTTTTCTTTTTTATCAAAGTTATATGCTCGAGAAAATATTTATATAAATAGAGTGGTGTGAAATAAAGGCGGAGTTACAAATACTCAGGAATAAGTTAAAATGTTGGCATCCATGCCATTATGGTATTTTACTTAATTTTTTTGGAGTTCAAGACGTTGGTGATTTTTCCTGTGTATATTTATCCAGAGCCATATTATTTCTAAGGTTCACGTGTATATGTAATTTCTCTTATTTATAGTTCGTTTTGTATTTAAAAAATCAATATTTTAATATATTCAAAAGATATTGAACATTAATTTATAATGGATATAAATTATGTTTTAAAATGTACTTATAGTAAAAATCACACTGTGTGTGTTCTTAATTTTTGCTATTAATGTATATTTGTAGATATTTAATAGATAAAATTACCTCTAAAATTTTTAATATTCAAAATTTATTTCACTACTTTTGAAAATGAATGTATTTTCATTCTTTGAAAAATAATATTTTCTTCTAAAATCATAATGCAATATAAAATTTTATAAAATTTCAAATGAATATTCAATAAAATTTATAGTAGATTAAGCGCATTATAACGAAGAAAATAAAAGTTTTAATAATTCCACAAAGATTTTGAATATTCTATTATATTTCGATTTGTCAAGCACAGATAGTAAAGCCAATTTCTAAAAATTGACAAAGATAAAATTGTTTATAAAGTATTGTGTAGTTTCATTTTATTTATTACAGATGATAATAAAAGCAGAAAATTGGATGCAAATCTGCATGTTTTGCTGTCTGCACAAACAAATAATGATTTTATGCATTTTCTGTTTCTAATACACTTGCAAAGCAACAATAGGAAAGGGATTTAAGAACAGACAATTTTCCTTTATTGCAGTGCCAGAGGGTAAAAGAGCTTGAAATCGAAAAAGTATTTATGTTAAACAAGAATTATTGCCGATGTATTCATAAAATATTATTTCGTTATAATTTATTGTGATAAGCATTTTAAAAAGGTCACTAAGTATGATGCTTACAGACATGCATTTAATCTAATATTTTGATTTGTTTTCCTTTGTTAAAGTTAAGTAAATCAAATGGAGAAGGAAATAACATTTTTTTTTTTTTTTTTTTTTTTAATAAATTTTTAAATGCGTAAGATCCTCAAATTTTAAATTAATTTAAATGAAAAATATCCTACGGCGTAATTTTTAATTCTCTTTTTAATTCTTCCTTTAAATTCATCTGATTCAACTAATTGAATAATGTTTAATGCTAAAAATTGAATATAATTTTCACAGAAAACTGCAAGGTGTTATGTTTTGTTACTGATGTTATACAAATATTTTTCTACAGAAATTCTGTATAACAAATTTCTACGATTAAAAAAAAAAAAAAAAAAAAAAAAAAAATTGATATAAAATACTGGTATAAATCAGTGCCAGAGTGCAACCGGTGAATCTATTGATTTTAAAGAAAAATAATGTAAATAATCTATATATATAGAATTACTAATCGATTTTTCTTTTCTAAAATACTTCTTAAAATTTACAAACATTGAAGCTTCAACAAAGGCAAAGAATTTCTGTTATTAACCATTTCAGGGTAAGGTAATTTTTTTCTCAATTAAGACATACTACTGCATGTATTTACGAACAAGTTTAAAAGTTAAGAAGTAGGTGAAGTTTTTCCTCTTCACTGTTAGAGAAAATTTTTGTTAAATATTTCTGGACGGAACTTTACATTTAAGAATTAAAATTAATTATAGTATAATATATAGCATCGACCGTTAGAGGGTTTTAAACATGCAGATGGGTAATGCCGAATTGAAATCCGAAAATATTTTAATATAGTTTTTAAATAATAAAAGTAAAGACGCATTAATTAGTTAATTTGATTCCATAATAGCTTTATTGTAAAACTTTATTTCGGTGATTTCGCTCTCATTCATATGAATAGAACTCTTTTCACTAATATTTTGTCCAGCAGTTATTGCGCGATTTACAACTTTATCTCAAGTAGTTAAGCTAAAATAAACTGGTGTGTGATACGGTATGTCCCATATAACGCGATTTCCTATTACGAGAGATGTAAACCCAGACGTTGTACAGGAGTTTATTGTTTATATTTAAACCCTCACGGATCTATGAAAACCTGTTCTATTGTCTGGTCGTGCAGGCGCGGGACGTTGCGACAGATGAGATGCACGAGCACAACTATTCGTCTGTCTGTGCATATGTATTTAGTTTTTTTTTTTTTTTTTTTTTTTTTTTTTTGGCATGTGTGCATGTCCATTAAAAAAGTGCTTTATTGTTAAAATTGACAGCTCTTTTTTTCTCTCTTTTAATGCAATCTACCGTTTGCAGGGCTGCTAACAGCATAATTTATAACCCAGAGAAATGTTTGTTCACGACTTTTTTTTTTTTTTTTTTTTTCCACGCCATCTTTCTTTAAAGTAATTTTTTTTTCGTATTTTATCATAAAGACATTTAACCAACTGCCAGCTTAAACGCTCTAAAGCACACTGAACAGTCCTGCTAAATTTAGGTACTGCTTTATTCGTATCACCAATTACTTTGAAAAGTGATGTTTGATATTTATGATGAACGAATAACATTCAATGTGATTAGGCAACAATTAAAGTTAAAATTTAGTGGTGGATAGTCACATACTTGCCAACATACTAATTAATATTCCATAGTATTGTTAGCCCCGCCTTCTTTTTCCCACCAGTATCTTTTTAGAGTATTTTTCATCATATTTAATCGTAATTGCATTTGGAAAATATTACGCTAAAACTTTATTGGTGTTAAAAAAAGGGCGGGATTAAGAACACTACGGAATATTAATTAGGATGATGGCAAGTATGGATAGTCAATAAAAAAAAGTCCTTAAATTTGTCAACACGGACCAAAAGAGTGGGATTAAATAGGAAAGGAAAAGAGTTAAGGAGATTTACTCTAGAACTGAATGGTGTGGAGAAAGAGGCGAGTACTAACAATAATACGGGTTAAGTTGCCAGCTATGTGTTTGCATTTTAACTACTTTCGATTTGTGAACTATTTTAAGAAAATTTTTTAACTTTAAAAATCTTATATATTAAATTATTATTATAACTTTTTAAATTTTGTAAATATAGTATCTTTTTTTAAACCTAATTTTTATACTTAACATTTTTTTTCCCTGTAGAAACTAATTGATGGAGTTATATACTTACATTTTAAAATTGATCTAATTTAAGTAGACCCTAAGACTGGTATTTGGGCGTAAAGTAATTACTACTACGTAATATTAAAATGAACAATCCAGTTCCAGTTTTTGTGGAAGGGATTTTTGATAATTTTTCATGGTAAGTCAGGATAAAATGACAAAAAAATGACAAACTCCGAAAGTTTATACTTATGAACAAAATATTTTGAGATTTTTCTTCAAGAAATTAAACGTAGACAAATTAAGTAAGTTTTAAAAATATTTTATTAAGCACTGCATCGTACATTTTGACAATTATCAGTCGGAATGTTATAGTGATTAGAAATAACGTCTATTATTTATTTGCATGCGTCAAGTAAGATTTAGAAACGGCATACATATCAAAATACTTAGTTACCATGTTTACCGATTTAGGGAAAACTGAACGCTAAAACTCTTGATAAATTACATGAATTTCTAAAATAAACCCTTTGCCAGCCTTAACGTTCTAAAGCGATCTAAATAGTATTGTCAAAATTGGTGTCCCTTTTATTCAACTTGTCCCAATAATTTTGAGAAGTGATATGCGATCTATGTAATTGATGAATAACTTTTGAAGTAATTAAGCGAATGTTACAGTTAAAATTTAGAAGTGAATATTTAATAAACATGAGTCTCTAAATTTCTTAACACTGACCTGAGGAGTGGAATTAAATTGGACCAGCAAAGGGTTAAATATAGTAAAAGTAACATTGCGAAAATAGACATTGAGTGCTCTGGAAGAAAGGCCTCTGGATAGAAAATTACAACTATTTTTTTTTTTTTTTTTTTTTTTCAATAATGGTTAAAAATGAACCCCAACGTATAATGTTGTCTTTAACTACTTATTCTACTTTAAAATTTCTGAAAAGATGATGTTATTTCCCTATTAACACTTTCACGACCGCTGATGTAGATTCATGTCATTTGAAAATCTGTAACTCCACCAGTGGGCGTTTCTTTCGCAGTTTGTATGTTATTTCTTTCTTGAAAATGTACAAAATATTCATATTTGTACAATCAATATAGTATGGATACAAATATTTTCATTAGAAATAGTTTAATTATAATGTATATACATTTATATTATAAATATGAATATAGAAATTCTTGTTCTGAAATATTGTAACTTGGGAAAATAACACCTAGAGGCGGACCTAGAGGCTGTCCAAAAAGACGAAAGCATGCGGTCGCGAAAGTGTTAACACTTTCGCATATTAAAAGGTATTATACGAAAATAAGCATTCATTCCTCTGGAAGAAACGGTGGAAAATGACAACTAAGATTTTTTTTTTCCACTGATGGTTAAAGATTAACCCTCAACGTATAATTTTGTTATACTTGCCAACCTAACCCGGAAGGTTATTCTTTCCCGCCCTTTTTGTGCAACACTTAATTTTTAAAGTAAATCTCTTAAAATATGTTTGCGATTAAATAAGAATAAAAGTACTCTGGAAAATGTCTGGTGTGAAAAAATTGGCGAAAGTGGTAGGATTAAAAATCTTCCGGTTTAGGTTGGAGAGTACATTTTGTCCTTAACTAATTGTTCTATTTTCCAATTTCCGAAAAGATATTTTTATTTCTAATAAAATGATCGGAAACTTCCGCAATTAATATTATACATATATTCACTTTTTATTATATTTTCGTGTAAATGTCTCTTTAATACTAGGTACTTATGTACTAGTTTTGAAATGAAATATTTTTTGAGTGTAATACTTAACATCTACATAGCTGGCAGCCTGTGCGTTTCCTTACTACAGAAATTTTTAACAGAATATTTTAATAATTTTTTTGCAGTTTTCTGCGATTAAAGAGGATGACTTTTTTTTTTAAATAAATAGTAGTGTAAAAAAAAAAAAAATCGTACAAGTTGACATTTATGACTTTTATATCTGAGATTTGTGATTCACATTTTTTTTTTTTTTTTTTTTTTTTTTTTTTTTTTAAATAAATTTTTAATTTTTTTTTTTTTTTTTTTTTTTACAGTTTTCTGCGAATAAAGAGGATGAAATTTTTTATAAAGAAATAGTGGTGTGAAAAAATCGTACAAGTTGACATCTATGACTTGCGATTCCCCCCCCCCTTTTTTTTAATAGTTTTTACACGACCACACCTAATTACAAGGTTTCTTTTATAAAAAAAAGTAAAAAAAAAAACATCGTATAAGTACAGGCCTATATTACGTATTACAGCAAAAATTGTTATCTAAAATTAGTAATTCAAGGTCGCGTGCAGCCTGCTAAATATCAAAAAAGGAATTATGAAATTTATCTTTTCAAAATTTCAGTTATAACACTCATACCCTCCAAAATTTTAATTAATATTTCATAGTATTGTTAGCCCCGCCTTCTTTTTCACAGCAGTATATTTCTACAGTATTTATCTTCTTATTTAATCGCAATTGCATTTGGAGAATATTACTCTAATAATTTACAAAAATTTTCAATTTTTTCCTAGTGACAGCCTTTTATCCTTTTTAAAAAAATAAATAATAAATTAATTAAGAATTTCTAGCATAATCATATGAGTAAACTGAAAATTTATGTTTAAACAATGTGAAAAACATCATTTACGAGGAGCCTGGTTCCGAAGCACCTGGGGTCATTACCCTGCATCTTCAGATGACAGAAGTAGAGAACAGATGGAAATTGGGTTCGTGATTAAAAGAAAAAAAAATAAATAAAAAATAAATAAATATTATGAGGAAGGATTGGGGAGGCATGTAGAGGGTGTTAAATAAGCGGCGGTGAAGTTTTGATCTCATGAAAAGAAATACAATATAATGAAAAAGTTTAGGGATAATATTACAAACATCGTTTAAAGACAGATGTAGTGGATTTAAAAATATAAATATGTAGATTTTATTTTCGTTTCAATATAATATTCTGTTCGAAAACTAAATGTAAATAGGGTTAAATTCTTCGGATTAACGGCGCAATTATCACCACTGTTTTGGGATAGTAAACTTTTTAAAGTATTTCTACCATCGCATAAGTGAAAAAATATTTAAAAAATAATAATGTTTACAAATATTGCAAATAAAATAATAATAACAATAATCATAAAAGTAAAAGGTAACAGATTTGAATATGTTACAATTCATCAGTATTCTACAGATTATATGTTCCTAAAAGTTATTTCATCATTTAAAATATCTGTCTACGTTCAGAACACTTTGCAAAAACACAGAATATGGTTTAAATATAAACATTTTTTGTTAAATAAGACTTAAAAATTTTGAAAACATATATAATTTTCACAAATATTCCTTAAAATAAAAAAAAGGTTAATTTGTATAGAAATTAAGCAAAATTTTATATTTACGCCAGATGCTATAAATTCAATTTAACTGAAAATATTTTTAATTCCTTTTTCCTGCATATTAGCAGTAAAATCACAACTGCTAATTAATAACTGCCCTTACCTGTGCAATGAACTAAAATGTTTGTGATATTCCTTAAATCCGCTGAAATGTATCATATCTCACTGAAAAATACAGAATTTTTCTTTAACAAATTTCATTATTTTACATATAAGCTTGTATAATCATCAAATTTATACATAGGGTTTAACTTCTAGTTCAAAGCATAAAAAGAAATGAATGAAATACTGAAAAAAAAATTTTATCAAATTACCTTCAAAGCTTTTGATGTAATCAGATTTATCGTAGACACTAATCATTAAAAATATAGTTTTTCAGAAAATGCATTTAAAGATTTTGCTTTTAACAAACACTATATTCTATTCATTTTCTACATTTAAAATTTTCCACGTATGTCACCCCTTCATTAATTTTATAATTAAGTAATTTTGATTAACTTTATAATACCTACTTGCCAACCATCTCATTAATAACCGTACAATTGTTAACGCCCCCTGAAAAAACGCCCCTTTTCTCACACCATTACATTTTTAGAGTTATTCTCTCCAAATGTTGTTACGATTAAATAAGACTAAAATTAAGCTAAAAAATTTTTGGTGTGAAAAAAAAGGCGGGTACTAAAAATTGAACGGCTCATAATGATATGGTTGGCAAGTATGATAGTAAATTATGTGTAATTAAGTAATTTTGATAAATAAATAAGTAATTAATTAAGTACTTTTTTGAGGCATAATTAAGTAATTTTGATTTAAGTAACTTAATTGGATATAACTGAGGTTCTAATTATCGTACAAACAAAAGTAAAGGTGTTTTGGAAACCTAAAAGATTTCTCTATAGAACAGAACAATAAACAGAAATTTGAATTTTTCTTCAAAAAAGACAATTTTAACCTTAAAAAAATTCCAACATTTTCAAGTACAAGAACGTTTTGCCTAAATACTCCACTAGAAATGTTCGACTTAAATCGAATTTAAATAAATAAGTAAATAAATAAAATATGAATTTCTATTTAACTATAGAGGGTTTAAAATTTCAATCTCATTCTAGATTTTTGCATGCAAGGTAAGTTGAAATAATGAATGCATTAGTCGATTTTTTTTTTCTTTTTTCTGATTCTTCCACCAGTCCCAATTATTTTTTACCTAATTATTCGTGCAAACTTATTACTAAAAATTTCGAAAGAAAAATATTGGTGGAAGAATCAAGGCAAGAAATTCGAGTGTCACACCCTGCATTATGTAAAATATTTGATTTCATTAATTACACCAAGTAACACTATTATCTTCTTTTACATCCTAAAATTCGTATTTGTTTGCTTCTGTGTTCGATTTTGTGGGACATTCAAATTTAAATTTTTGAGAATCCCAGCTTTAAGATATTAAATGATTGTTGCCAACATTTTCGAACTTTCCATTTGATTGAATTAATAAATACATTACTTTTTTTAGAAACTTTCAATATAATCATAGAAATTAGGTACAAATTACTACACTTTTTAATAGCAACATTAAAATAGGGGACTGTCATAAGCAACTGATTTGAACGGACTTACATTTTTCATGAGCCATCAACAAAGACAACTCTTATTTAAAGGAATAACCTTGAAATTCAACCAGTAAGCAAACGCGCAGCAATTTTTTATATATTAAATTTTGATTTTATTTTTTCTAGTTTAAATTATCATTTTAACTGCTAAAAAAAATTAAAAGTATTATTATTATTATTATTATTATATTGTTATTATTTTGTTTGACTGTTTTTTGCTCCGATTTAAGCAATGAAATATATATATATATATATATATATTTTAAATGTAGCAGTTTTGTGTCATTTATGCCAAATTAATATTAATTAAGAGTATTTCGATAACTTCAGCAGCATATTTTTTTGACTAACAAGGAGAGGTCACGACATAGAAAATTCAGATCGGGACGAAATTCCGCAAGATTGTAGTATATTATGAGGGTAACAACATATTAAAAAAGTAGGACCCACTATCCACAAAATTTCGAGAAAAAAGCATTTAAAGTTTCAGTAATCTTTAAATACAAGTTATTTCGCAAGCGAGCAAGCGCTCCAGTGGTGTTATCCTAAAGCGCGAGTCTGCTAGCCGGACGACTTGGGTTCGAGGCTACCTCGAGAATACTTTTTTTTTCCCCTTTAACTTTTTATGTAATCTAAACTTTTTATTTGTTTTTACTTTATATAATTCAATTCAAAATTTGAAAATTTTAATAAAATATTATTTAATTTTTTTTTAATATAAAATAAATATTTTTTTCTATTTTTAATCTTTATAACTTAAAAATACAATAAATTTCTATAACTTAAAAAATAAATTTTAGTTTTATTTTAACTGTAAATTAAGGTATCTAAAGAAACTGATTTTGATTATTTATCGAAATATTTTATTTTATTTTATGTATGCTTGAAACAATACTAAATTTTGTTTTTAAATTAAAAAAAATAATAATAATACAGAAAATTATTATTTTAATTGCATATATAATTACTATCCAAATTAAATAATTACTTTTCCAATCAATACAGTTTCTTGAAAAAACTACAGTATGCTGTTAAATTATTATAGGTAAAGAAATGTTATCTTTAAATGTAGATTTTAAATGTTAATGAACATCATTTCTTTTTCGATAACGACTTCCTTTTTTTTTTTTTTATCCTTCCTTGCACAAAATAAAATTCCACCTGCCCTTTATTATTAACAAGCTAGAAGCGTTTACGTAATTTATACACATTCAAACAAAATCAGGAAGCTGAAACCAAGATTTAAGTAACACCTGCTAACTATTTTACACTTTGTTTACAGCTTGATTATTTTTTAACACGTTCGCTGCCGATCCCGCGCCAGCGCGGGATGTGACGTATTGCTTTACAGGTGAAAATTTACTTTAGGATGCGGCTTGGCGAAATTTGGAAAATCGCCAAGATGGCGCCATTTCGCATCGTGTTCCGAATAGCAACCTTACACCGGCGGCATACGAAAGCGAGTTTTCGGCGATCTAACCTAAAAAGAAAACGCGTCTTGAAAAAAAAAAAAAAAAAAAAAAAAAAATCCGAATAATAATAATACATAGGACAAAAGGAAAATTTTCATAAAATAGAATTAAAAGAAAAAAAAATACGAAATAATTAGGAATTTATAACTAATCACAAATAAAAAAAAAATAAAACTTAGATTATACAATCACACGAAATGTCCCTGAAAAGTGTGTTGCTTTAGAAATTGATGATAAGTGTTTAGATGATAGTTTTTTTAATTCCAATAATTTAACAGCTATAAGTA
The DNA here is from genome assembly GCA_963930645.1 of Salticus scenicus. Taxonomy (NCBI): domain Eukaryota; kingdom Metazoa; phylum Arthropoda; class Arachnida; order Araneae; family Salticidae; genus Salticus; species Salticus scenicus. Next base: position 188,607,958 of record OZ005659.1, read on the forward strand.
CAGTCGGTAACAAGAGTGCCCGAACACTAGCAAAAATTCCTATGTAAAAAAAGTACACTTCATAAGGTTTTGTTAAATAATTCCTTATCGAATCATGTTTTTACACTGACTAAGAACAGGATTCGACAAGGATTTATTTAACAAAACCGTATGAAGTATACTTTTTTACTTAGGAATTTTAAATTTAAAAGCTTTCAAAAGTTGTATAAAGTAAATTATTTATCATTAATATTTTATTTATAGTCCTCATTCATTAGAAATGAAAAAATAAATTCGCAACTAGATAATTATAGCAAATTTTAACGATTCTCTATTATAATGGTACTCTGATCTGTTCACTATACCCCTATCTCAAAATGCATGAAATTAGAAAGTATACAAAATTTTGTACTGTAGCAACCAGTATTGGCATGAAATTCAAAAATATGCCTCTAAAATTCAGGACCGTGGTTGCCCAGACGGTAGAGCGCCGGACTCGGAATTGGAAGATTGCGGGTTCGGTACTCGAGCCTGCCAAAAACCATTGTGTATACTAATGGTGGTTGGTGCTCATAAAATCTGTCGTGCCCGCAATGTTTTCCATGTTCCCATATTAATTATACCTCTGGGTGTCTACGAAGCGAGAGAGTCATCCCTTCCGTGGAGGATCAAAATTGTGATGGCATGTCCCTGGACCACTCTAGGGGTGAGACCCAGACCATCGCCAATTGTCCATTGCGCAGCACTAGTGTGACGTAAAACACAAGCAACAAACCAACCTCTTAAATTCAAAAGTACCTCTTAAATTCCAACTCTATTCAACCAGCCAAACAGTACTAACGCAAACATCACAAATATTCATATTTCAAAATAGATGGTTGGTTGGGTTTTACGTCACACTAGTGCTGCGCAATGGGCGATTGGCAGTGGTCGGGGACTCACCCCTAGAAGTGGTCCGGAAACATGCGATCAAAAATTTGATCCTCCATGAAAGGGAATTTCAAAATAGAATACTTTCTCTCTAATAAAACACATATCATCAGTATGCACCCGAAGTGACGGCGTCAGCGAGATATTTTATCTGCTCAGTACTAACGAAACTATTTGCTATGGAAATTTAACTTATTACTCCTTAACTTATTACTCCTTAATTTAACTTATTAACTTATTACTGAGTTTGCAGATGAATTTTTACACGTTTGACGTAATACAGCGTATTGACGTAACACATGACGCAAACAAGCAAAGGTAAACACAAAGCCTATAACATCTGGCGATGTAGCGCTCTTGTGCAACACGTCAAACATATTCGGCGGGTTAAAGGAAAAAAACGTCATTTCAAATTTTAGTCACGTGAAGCCGGCAGCGAACGTGTTAATTATTTAAATAGTTGTCTGTTTTTCTTTATGTTTCTTATTTAGGGTTTTGTAAAACTAAACTTTATTTTTTAAGTTATAGAAATTTATTGTATTTTTAAGTTATAAATATTAAAAATAGAAAAAGTTATTTTATACTCAAGAAAATTAAATAATTTATTAAAATTTTCAGATTTTAAATTGAATTGTAAAATAAAGTAAAAACAAATAAAAAGTTTAGATTACGTAAAAAGTTAAAGGAAAAAAAAAAGTAGTCTCGAGGTAGCCTCGAACCCAAGTCGTCCGGCTAGCAGACTCGCGCTTTAGGATCACACCACTGGGGCGCTTGCTCGCTTGCGAAATAACATGTATTTAAAGATTATTGAAACTTTAAATGCTTTTTTCTCGAAATTTTGTGGATAGTGGGTCCTACTGCTTGAATATGTTGTTATCCTCATAGTATACTACAATCCTGCGCAATTTCGTCCCGATTTGAATTTTCCATGTCGTGACCTCTCCTTGTAAGAGTATAAATGCCTAAAGAGCAACATGCGTGTCCTCTGAACAAGCTTCAGATTTTTTTGATAGATACTTTTTGATCAGATACTCTTGCCTCTATAAACTATCAACAGATATGTCTGATCTAAAGGTATACTAGAAAGAAGACTCTGATTCATTATCAATTTAAATGAAGAAAGAACTGAAGAGCAAGCTGTTGGAATCCGTAAAAATTGAAAATACCTATAATGAAGTATTATGATAAATTGGCGATAGAATTAATGAAGCACTCAATAAATTTGAACTTAAATGTAATACTTCAAGCTTTAATATCACTGAAACTGTAAAATTAATTAACTTGAAAATAATCTGCTAAATATGGTAAATTAATACGATTCTTTCAGTCAAGATGGAAGAAATGAAATGTTTTCTTTCATATTGATCTAAATGCATGAAAATATAGAAAAGGCAAATGAAAAGCCTTATGCAGTGATGATTGACTTTTTAAAAACTAGGAAGGAGAGGTCATGGAAAAATCCGATCGGGACGAAATTGTGCAGAATTGTAGTATACTATAAAGGTAATAATAGCATATCAAAGCAGTAGCGTGCGCTAGCCACCCTATTTCGAGATAAAAACCTTTAAAGTTTCACTAATCTTTAAATACAAGTTATTTCGTGAACGAGTCAGAACTTGATAGAACAAGAGGCTGTCACGCAGACGACCTCATTTCGATGTTACCGACGGGCTTCTTCTTCTTCTTCTTTTTTTTTTTTATTTAATCTAAACTTTTTATTTTATTTTTATTTATTTTAATATTTTACTCAAAATTAAAAAAAAAAAATTAATATAAATATATATATATATTTATAGAAAATAAATAATTTTTTTCTGTTTGTAATGATTATAATTTTAAAATATAATACATTTCTATAACTTAAAAAATAAACTTTGTTTTAATTATAAAATGAGATAAAAATAAGTTTTCAAAATTATTTTCTAAATATTTTATTTTATTTTAGGTATTTTTGAAACAATACTAAATTTCTATTTTTAAAGTATATAAAATAATATATATATATATATATATATTACAGAGAAATAATCATTTTATTGCATATATAATTAGTGTCCACACAAATTGAATAAATACTTCTTCAATCAATACAGTTTCTTGAAGAATTATAGTACAGAATTCCGATGCTATTAAATTACTACAGGCAATAAAATATTCCAAATATATGACATCTTTAAATGTAGATTTTAAGATGTTAATCATCATATATTCTTCTTCGGTATTGTCTTGTTTTTTATCCTTCTGTGTACGAAATAAAATTTCAGTTGCTTTCTAATATTAACAAGCTAAAAGCTATTACGTAATTTATATATATTAAAACAAACTCGGGAAGTTCAAACCAAGATTTAAGTAAACCGGCTACCAATTTTACAATTCGGTTATTTAAACTTTTTTGTCTATTTTTGCTGCATTTTTAATATGTTATTTAGTGTTTTGTTTGTATATCAATTTTATTTATTTTTACTTTATTTATTTATTTATTTACTTATATTGCAAATAAAGCTGCAGTTGAAAGATTGTAAGGAAGGATGATTGTAAAATTTAATCTTTTAAATAATTAAACCCACAATTTTAATAATTTAGTAATCAATAATTATTGAATTTTTGTGATAAAAAAAAATGTAGGTTATGTAGTTATATGTTTATATTTCAAATCTTTAGAATTTTCTATGAGTTATCATAGCTGCCAAGTTTTTTTTAATTTATTCTGCAATGTTGTTAGCCCCGCCCTTTTTCACACCGTAATATGTGTAGGAAAAATTTCTTCTATATAAAGCTACGATTAAATATGGAGAAAATTACTCTAAAAAGATTACGGTGGGAAAAAAGGACGGGGCTAATAACATTCCGGAATAAATTAAAAACTTGGCACCTATGACTTATATATATACACCAATAAAATAGCTTCATTTTAAATATGAAATAAAGTAAAGATAAAATATTATGTTTAGATAAATAATAATAATAATAATAATAATAATAATAAAATCCCTTTGTTTTATTGTTAAAACAAAGCTAAAATTTATTTTTTCAGTTATAGAAAATTATAAATGTTACAAATAGAAAAATTCTAAACCTGTATATATATATATATATATATATATATATACTAATTCAAGAAAATTAAATAATTATTACCTATAAAATTTTCAAAATCTGAATTTAATTATAAAAGAAAATAAAAATAAAAGAAAAAAAAAATTAGATTTTTTTAAAAAAAAGGGCCCTTAGGTAGCATCCAACCGAAGTTATCTGCGTGACAGCCCTTTGCTTTGCCAAGTCCGCCACTCACCGAATCACTGACTCCTTTGCAAAATAACTTGTATTTAAAGATTGGTGGCACTTTTAAAGCTTTTTTCTCGAAATTATGTGGCTAGTGCGCGCTACCGCTTTAATATATTATTATTTTCATAGTATAATACAATTCTGGGCATTTTCATCCCGATCTCAATTTTCTGTCATGACCCTCATAAGTTTGGTTGCTTAACAATCCAGACGTATTTTGCAAATGTACAGTCAGCAAAAAAAAGAAGCCCTCACCTCCCACCTAATTTCGTCGCAAATCGTCATACAAACATACGTTTGGTGTCAATCGATTAGTAATAACGCCAAGTTTATGATGGTACAGTTAAAATTTTGTTAAGGGGTCGTCTATATATTAAAACAAGAATAACTTCATTTTTTTTTTTTTTCAATGTCAATCATACGTGCCAAACTCATTAATATTTAGTAGCATTGTTAGTCCCGCCTTCTTCTTTCACCAGTATCTTTTTAGACTATGTTTCTACTTATATAATTGTAATATATTTGTAGAATATTACTCTAAAAATTTACTGGTGGGAGAAAAAGGGTGGAACTAACAAGACTACGGAATATTATTTAGATGTTGGGAAGTATGATGGAAACCCCTATTTTTGACGTCGCATATTCGAATTTCTGAGATCAAAGCGGTTTGGAAAGAGCCTGTTTATATACTTTAAATTAATGCTTGATAGAATTACCTGCGAAAATCTGTTAGAGGTAAGTCTATTTATTTAGAAAAAAATAAATAATGATTTACCATAGAGTGGACATTCTTCATTGTGATTCATATTGGAAAGAGAGTACATACAGAAATATTAAATATGAAATAAAACAAAATAAGTCTGCCGAAAGTATTATGCTTGCCTCTAAACTTATCTGAATAACTGCAGTTGACTCCCGTATAACGCGCTGCCATAAAAACGATCAGAAATTTTAGACTAGTACTCATACAGCGGGATAAACAGGTCCATATAACGCATAAGAAAATTTTAACATTTTCACAATGTTAATAAAGTTTTCGGTACCTCTAATTCGTAAATGACTCATATTTTTCTCCTTAAATATAGTTTACAAATTAAAAATTTTTTAATAGTTTATTTTTAATAGATATGAAATAGTTTATTCTGTCACTTTATGCACTAGAATTTAAATAGCTTGAGTAATATGAACCCTACAATATTCAGTTACAAAAAAGAAGGAAGCAAGAAAAAATAATTATAGTGATAATGATAATAATAATAATGACAGCGGTAAAAAAAAAAAAAAAAAAAAAAAAACTATAAAAAAAAAGTTTAATATTTAATAAAAAAGAATTCAGCTCTTTTCGTTGAGTATATTTTTATGTTATCCAGTAAGCCCCGCATGAAAGCTTTTTTCATGAGTGATACATTTAATTTGAGGCGTACAAACCATCAACATACAATTTACTTAAATAAAGATAAAAAGATTTAAACAAAAATCTAGGGAAGAACATTTAATTTGCAATAATAATAATAATACAATTGAAAAATATATATATATTCAAAAGCATTTTTATTTCAGTGCCAGAGTGCAACCGGTGAATCTATTGATTTTAAAGAAAAATAATGTAAATACTCTAAATAGTAATCAATTTTTCTTTTCTAAATGACTTCTTAAAATTTACAAATATTGAAGCTTCAACAGAGGCAAAAAGTTTCAGTTATTAACCCTTTCAGGATAAGGTATATTTTTTCTCAATTAAAATATACTACTGCATGTATTTACGAAAATTTTTAAAAGTTAAGAAGTAGGTTACGTTTTTCCTCTTCACTGTTAGAGAAAATTTTTGTTAAACATTTCTGGACGGAACTTTACATTTAAGAATTAAAATTAATTATAATATAATAAATCGCATCGACCGTTAGAGGGTTTTAAACATGCAGATGGGTAATGCCGAATTGAAATCCGAGTCATGCTTTTGTCCTAGTGATTGAACTTTTTCTGCAGATTTTACGTCCATTTTTTCAAACTCACTTGAATATGAACTAGGAGAGAAAACCTGAAAAAGGTAAATTTGAATGCCACTATTTTTATAAAGTAAAAATTAGGCTTAAAAGATCTTTGATATTCGTTAATATTTATTTAAAAATTGAGGTGTCTAAATTTGCCTTGGCTGGATATTCTGCCTCATGCCTAAGATCCTAGCGCATATATATATATATATATATATATATATATATATTTGGCCTTCATTCTAACGCCACACCACGCCACACAATATACATTTAGCATTTTAAAAGACACATAACAATTAAGTTTCAGGCATTGCAGCCGGAATGTTATACTCGACGTGTGGAATTCGCTTACTTGTACTTCTAGAAATGTTATGACAATCCGATGTTTCCAACTAGTACTCATCTTACGATGTAGCTTGTCCATGTTTGGAATTACGACAAACCACGAATTATCCACCCACGAGTTATCCAACATTAATTCTATGTGAATGTATAGTCATGTATTATTAATGATTGCTTAATAGGTTTACATATTTTACCACCCTATAGTATGGCCGAAAATATCACATTTTTTCTGGAGGAGGAATTGTTTGAAATATACAGCATTGTACGTACATAGCCTCCTAAACTAGATGCCTTCCGCATGGCTCGGAAACTTGGCAACAGTTCTAGCGGTAGACCCTCATTGCCAGATGTGGCCCTTTTCTTATAATATAGTCACCACTAATTTTGAGAATTGACATTTGATACACATAATAGACTATCAATCTTCGATGTGATTAACCAAACGTTACAAATAAAATTATTGGTGACTATTGAATGAAAAAAAGAAAAAAAAAAAAAAAAAGCCAAATCTAGTAACCCTGCGGTAGACAGCACCACCTAGTACAGATTGCGCGACATTTTTATTCAACAACCACCAAAAATTTTTAAGAGTGGGATTTGATGTAGATAAAATGCGAATAGAATCGAAGAAACGTCCATTATATATGTCATATATCACTTCATAAAATTACTGGTGACAGTTGAATAAAAAAAGTCACTCAATCTGTACTAGATGGCTCAGTCCACCGCTTGAACTGTTGCCAAGTTTCCGAGCCACGCGGAAGGAATCCAGTTTAGGAGGCTATCGTACGTATGTAAGTTGGTGTGCAATGTGGTTCTAGCACGATAGAGCTTATTTTCATTTTTCCGGTTCTTTGTGTGTGTATTTAAAGAATACTTTTCCATTTCGCGCGATCGGCCATGGTGGACAAGTTTCGTGGCCACCCCGATCGGTAGATTTATCTCCACTTCATTTATATTTCTGGGGAATCTTGAAAACAAAGGTCTACGAGAGAATCACTGATTCTAACATCAATCTCGTCGCAAGAATCTATGACGCAGCTACAAGCGTTCGCAAATTCCGGGTATTTTTATCAGATTTGATAGTCTATATATGTTGCAATGCATGCATGCGTAACTGTCAATTGAAACTACATTGGGTATTTGTATATTATACTAGTATAAAGTATCGCCATAGTTGCCTACTTAGCACCTTTTGGCAACTAGAAAAATTTAATAGACAAATTCATTTTATTTAATCACTGAAACTGTAACAGTTTTAACCCTTTCAGTCGCAGTGTTACCGCTGATGGAGCACCTAATTTTAATTCTCTAGTGCAAAAACTCATCCCGGACATTTTTTAGGAAAAATTTACATTTATAACATAGCAGAAAAGGCCATTTTCAACGTAAAAATTTAAAATTTCTTCTATTTTAATTATGTTCGTAAATTACGGCGGCAGTATAATTTAAATAACAAAGGGTTAAAATACTCCGGAATAAATTGAAATGTTGGGATCTATGCAACTTTTGCTAGTTTTTGTTGTCGATAATGTTTACTTATAAAGTGATAAATTTATTAAATTAAATATTATTTGAACTTAATAAGGTTTATTTACAGATGTTTCAAACCGAAAATTTCTCGAAAAGGAACAATGCTAATTTTTTATTTTTTAAATATTTATGATCAGCTATGTGTCTAAAAGCCATTTTTAAAATTAGTTTAGTAATTTTTAAAATAAATTAAGTAGTGAACGTTAAAGGGTTAACTGATAATGTAAAAAAAAAAAAAAAAAAAAAAAAAATCCGGTAGGCAAATTATGGAATGTTGGTAACTATAAGTATCGTTAAATAAAGCGATTCACACACCCAATCCCCATCTTCATCCCATTATTGACTTATTTATGCATCATCGTGGATTCTCTAGTTTATGAAGATAGAGTTTCTAAACATACATTTCTACGTAATTTTGTCTTTTTTTAATTCTTCCAAAATTTGTATGTCAAAATTTTTAATCTCTCTCTGTCTACCTCTCTCTCACTCTATTTTTTTTTTTATTTTTTATTTATTTTTTTTATTTTTAAATATTAATATGCAAAAAATTTTAGCTAAAAATACAATATACAAAAGCTACGCACATGTGTGCTTTTTTTTTCTTTTTAATGTTAACACTTTCGCGACCGCTGACGTAGATTCACATCATTCGAAAATCTCTAACTCCACCAGAGGGCGTTTGTTTTGCAATTTGTATGTCATCTATTTCTTCAAAATATACCCAATATTAATATTTGTACTATCAATATACTATGGATAAAAATGCTTTGATTAGAAAGAGTGTAATTACAATATATATATCCAATAGTAATGTGAAAATGCAGAATTTTGTTCTGAAATATTGTAACTGAAGAGAATAACGCCCACAGGTGAGCCTTACTGTGCAAAAGACGAAAACGTGCGGTTGAGAAAGTGTTAACACTTTCGCGACCGCATGATTTTGTCGTTTTGACAGTAATGTCCGCCTGTGAGCGTTAATCACTCCAGTTACAATATTCCAGAACTAAATTTTCTATATTCAAATTCACATTACAAATAGATATACGATATATTTGCAGTTTTTCTAATCAAAATATTTGTATCCATAGCATATTGATTGTAAAAATATGAATATTATGTATATTCTTAAGAAATAAATGGCATATAAATTGCAAAAGAAACGCTTACTGGCGCAGTTAGAAATTATCAAATGACGTGGATCTAGGTCTTCGGTCACGAAAGTGTTAAAGAGTTATAGACCTGCTTTTGTTCCCCTGATTCTTCCACCAGAATATTTATTTGATAATTTTTACTTAATTAATGGTGTAAACATACTATTGAGAATTCCGAAAGAAAAAAATGTTGGTGGAAGAATTAGGGAAAAAAAGGCCCTCTAAAAGTACAGAAGTGCATTCAGTTTTTAAAAGGTTAAAATGAATTTGCGTGATGGGTTTCTATACAATTATCAATTCTTATAATGTACCCTATGTCCCATAAAAATTTATATATATATATATGAGTTTGTTCAACTAGTGCATGCTCTTCATAAACTTCCACTAAAATTCGATGACTTTCGGCAGCGCTTTTCTTCATGTTAACCCCTTAACGCGCGGTGTCCTCGCCACGAGGACGCAAAATTTAAGATCCAGCTGCAAAAATACATCCCGGAAATATTTTAGCAAAAATTCACGTTTATAACATATCAGAAAAGGCCGGTTTTTTAAACCTTAAAATTTAAAATTTCTTTTAGTTTAATTTAGTTCATGAATTCCGGTGGCAGTATAATTTAAATGTTTCAAATTGTCTTGCGCCGCAAAGGGTTAAGGTAATGAAGTAGAACGCCTCGCAAAAACCCTTTATCCGGCACAAAGTTAGACATATTCGATGAAGATAAAAATTTTGTTATTTACGCTTCAACCAAATGACATATACTAATAACAATGCTCAATGATAGTAGGTTTACGGGGAATACTAATCACGCCATCTATTGGAAAATGCCACTTGTCACGCCATCTGTTAGAAAACCCTACGAACTAATTCAAACACCCAATATATAGATAACTTTTTGTTTCTTCCTCTTTTTATAGTTCAAATATTTTAAAGACTGTGCTTAGTCTACATAAATAAAGCTTCTCCATTTTGAAAAAGACTTATTAAAGTTTTTGAATTATATTGGAACTTCATACATAAAACCACTAAGTCAAATTATAAGAAAAATAAATTTACAGTTGTCATGGTCTCCGCCATTTTTGAGAATACTCACAAATATAATAAAATATGCCTTTTTTACCACCACTAATTTTATTCAGAAATATTTCTGGATATATTTATAGTCATCGGATACTGTTGGATGGAAGCACCTGCGACAAAAGCCACGCATCTTCCTCTTCCTGAGGATGGAACAAACGAGGCGTGAGTCATAAAACAATCACCGCAACGGAGAGAGGGGGGGGGGGCAGAGAAAGAACACCAAAACATAAATACCTAAACCTGGAATTCATTAAATAGGAAGCACAAAAAACATAAAATAAGGAAGGTTAAGGACATTACAAAATATAATAGAAAGTTTAATGATAGTAAGAATATTTTTGTATTTTCTAGGAGCATCATTTTTTTTTCTTCTTTTTTGCCATTTTATTTTATTTTATTTTATTTTATTTTTTACAGAAAATGACATACTTAACATAAACAAACGCAGGGCAACACAGGATATAATCACCGGGGAAAAGTCAGTGCCCGATAGCGATAGAAAAGAGAAAAAAAAAATATGTAACATTGAGTAAAACTGCAAAAAGGTTAAAGGTGGGAGTTCAGAACGAGGCCCCCTTTGGGTCTGCGTCTGTTCATAGGATCGTTATGGTCATACGCTGCTAGTGTGTTTAAAGTTGGGTTATCTATTGATTCTAGAGCCAAATGAAATTGTATATTTAAGTACTGAATGAAATTATTGAGAGTTGGAGTAGGGATCTCCTTATAAATGTGAAAGTTTTGAACATACCATGGCATGTCAAGAATTTGCCGAATTGTTGCGTTTTGTGCCCTAATGAGTAACTTGATATGGGATTTTGCAGCATATGACCATACGATGCATGCATAATTGAGAATTGGTCGTAAGTAGGGCGTATACAAGAGGATCTTATTTTTAGTGTTTAAATTACTATTCCGAGCAATTAGGGACATTAATTTCGATTTAGCTGCTTGAAATTCCTTACGCGTAGTGGTAATGTGTTGTTTGAAAGTGAGTACTTGGTCTAGAGCAACTCCAAGGTATTTACAGTGGTTTGACCAAGGTAGGGGGTAACACCGAGGTTAAGTTTATACTTTTCTCTAGTTGCAGGTGTCATGTCATTTCTTCCACGTAAGAATAGAATAGCTTCAGTTTTGCCAATATTGAGAGTGTTTTTATAGTAATGTGTCATGATTACAGAGACTAGTGATTATTGCATAAAAATAGTGGTAGTAATAAATAAAATAAATTAATAATAATAACAATCATTCTAGAGTGTGTCCCGAAAAAAGGGTGGAGAGTACGACCCCTGAAATTACATTGAAGACATACATTATATAAAATTCTATAAGAAAATTTACTTATTCAGACCACAATTTAAATAATATATATATATATATATATATATATATATATATATTTGTGTAAAAAGTAAATACACCGAAAAAATATAACGAGTTTCTCCTCATACTAAAGGAGGATCGTCCAGCTATTAATAATAAAGTGTAGTTTAAATATATTTTTTCTTCATAAACTGTCTGTATACTGTTGACATAGTAAATAAGTAGACGAAGTGAATCAGAATTATTGTTCAAAAGTTTAAACGCAAGTCAAGAAAATAATAACAAGGAAAAATTATATAGATCTATATGGTAGCATACGCAACCCAGACGCACAAGAGCCTTTTGGGAAAGCCAGCTAGGATTGAGCAACGACAAGCGTTATTATTAGAACCTTTTTATATGAAATTAACTTTGTCATCCTGTCTTCGTGTCACGCTAATAAACATAGCGCCTCTATTTTAAAGTAAATATATGCGGTACCATTTATCGCTCCTTGGCTTAGTTTGTTATAGCTTCAAATTAATAACTCGGTGGTTGAGAGTTCGATCCCAGAAGGTCCGGTGTTATAAGTGTTGCAGTTAATTAGTAGAAGATGTGCCAATTAATAAAAGAAAAATTTTCGTCGACTACGCAGTATCCTTTTTTAAAGAAGTTTTATTTTTTAGGTGCTAAAAACACAGAATACTTTAGATATTAAAAAAGCACAAAATATAACGGTTTAAGTAAAAATTACATAGAAAAATATATTTTTAGAAGCTTTTTATTGAAATTGGATTTTGTCATCGTGTCACACTAAAAAACAAAACGCCTCCACTTTAACGTAAATGTTAGCACCTTCCTTCGTCGCTTGTTAGCTCAATATAGTAGAGCGTCATGTTGATAACTCGATGGTTGTAAGTTCGATCCTCGAAGGTCGATGTGTAATTTTATTACAGATAATTATTAGGAAAGATGTTAAAATAAACATCCTTTGTTGCCTACATACAGTCCTAAAAAATCGGGTATTATTATTATTATTATTATTTTAAGAAGCTTTTTTACTTAAGTAAAACGCACAAAATAAAAATGTAATTAAAGAAGAAGAAAAAAACAAGTTGGAAGTTTTTATTGTACAATACTAAAAAGCGTTAAAAAAATATTACAAAGACATGCTATAATATATAAATAAAAGCTTCAACAAAATGAAAATTGTTCAAAGAAAAATATAAATATTTAAAAATTTATATAACTATTTCACTCATCAAGTGTTGGAAAATTTTTAATATTAAAAATGCTTTATTACAATATTATTTTTGTATAAATATTTGTTTTAAACTTTTAGCATTTTCTATGATTTTTCTTTACCGCTCTTTGATTTCTCGTTAGAGCATGTCGTGGGTTTGATTCTCCAAGGGCCGATGTGATAATTTTTTTTTTGCAGATAATTAATATAAAAGGTGTAAAATGATAAAAGAATATCTTTCAAATTTTCTGATTTTTTTTTTTTTTTTTTAGAAGCTTTTTTTGTAACTAAAAAGCAGAAAATAAAAATTTAATTAAAAAATAAAAATTCACAGTAGAAGCTTTTTACTGTGGAGCCCTGAAAATTATGAAACAAAATTTTATTCTTGCAAAGACATGCAGTAAATAAATGAAAGTTTCAACACTTAGAAAATTTTAGACGAAAATATAGATATTTTACTTTTGCCAGATATGAAAATTTTTAAATATTTTGAATATTTAAAAAAATTTCATCTCAGGCAAAAATTAAATATCTAGATATTTTCCTCTAAAATTTTCTGAGTGTTGAAACATTCATTTATTTAAAGTATGTCTTTTCAAGAATACATTATTATTTTATACTTTTCAGGACTCCACAATAAAAAGATTCTACTGTTAAAAATGTTTTTATACTTAATTTATTTATTTTTTTTAAGATTATGAGCTAGGATGAATCACATACACGGAAAAAAATATGACTGATATATACCTCGTTTACAGGTCAGCTAGTTACGGTGTAACATATACTAGGGAAATGGAACAAATCAGCTTTCCAGTGATACTGCATGAAGATACTTAGCACCTACCAAGAGTAGCCAAAACCTATAGTTGCCAAGTTTATTCAAGTTTTAGTAAAAATAAAAATATTCACTTCACTATTTAACATGTATTTACTATCGGGAATATCAACAAATACGTTTAATCGACGCGGTCTTACTAACACTTGTTGTACAGAATCACCACTTGAATTGTTCAAAGTTTCATTTTGATTCTTATCGTTATTCTAAAATCAGATCTTTCTTCAGATCATTTTAAATTGAAAATATATGGAGGGACAGTCATCCAACTTTCTTATAAATTCCATAAACAGAGTCAATTTTCACAAAATGTATTTATAACACTTTGTGTATTTATATGTAACTTTTTATTTATATCTTCTAAATTCAAAAGTAGCTTTGTCACTTTAAATGTCTGGTCTGTATTCCAAAATTATCAGACTGTTTACTAAAATGAAAATATTTTTTAAAAATCTGTTAAACATTTAACTGGCTTTGGGAAGTATACTTAAAACTAATGTCAACATTTTTTGAATGGGAAGGCGCTCTAAGCTGCTTCACTAAACGCCTGCTGTTTTTACTGAGCTGGGATACTTTGGAGGGAAAAAAAAAAAAAAAAAAAAAAAAAAAAAGTCACATTCTGTGGCGATTCCTTTTTTTCTAAAATACCTTTTTTAATCCAAGGTATGTAATTTTACCACATACTTGCCAACCATCTCATTATGAAGCGTACAATTTTTAGTACGCGCCTTTCTTTCCACACCAATAATTTTTTAGAGTGATTTTAGTCTTATTTAATCGTAACAACATTTGGAGAGAATAACTCTAAAAATATAGTGGTGTGAGAAAAGGAGTGTTTTTTCATGGAGCGTTAACAATTGTACGGTTATTAATGAGATGGTTGGCAAGTATGTTACCACAAAAATTTTTGCTTAAAAGTCGTGAACATATAACTTACCATGCCTTTCTTACACCTGCCAACCATCTTATTATGAAGCGTAAAATTTTTAGTACCCGCCCTTTTTTTTGCACACCAGTAATTTTTTAGAATAATTTTATTCTTATATAATCGTAGCAACATTTAGAAAGAACTAATCTAAAAATAAAGTGGTTTGGAATAAGGGGCGTTGACAATTTTACGTTTCTTAATAAGATGGTTGGCAGGTATGCTTTCTCATTTAAAAGGAATGAATAAGGTTTTAAATATACTTCTCATGACTTTATGAAGGATTAAAATTTAAAGTATTTTATCTAATAAGCTAAACGTTTTTTCTTTCTTTCTTTTTTTTTTTTTTTTTTTTTTTTTTTTATATATATATATAAATCAGCCTTAATTTGAAAAATATTTTGATATACCCTCACCAGAATGAAAGACGCTTTAAAGTATTAAGTCGATTTCCCCAATATATGTATTGTTATTAATTAATCGAACTACTCATTCTTCAAATCTTTCTTCATTTCAGTTGACAATGCATTAAAGTCACGTTTCCAGTTTGCCCTTGGTTCAGAAATATCTGTTGATTGTTTATGGAGCCGAGAGTTACGCGTAGCAATATCTACAACTTGTTAACAGGACACAGAGGATTGCTTTTTCGTCACTTTTTCTCTCAGTTAAAAAATCTATTTCCAAAATTATCGAAATACTCTCTGTATTTTTTGGCATGAATTACTCAAAATTGCGACAAAATTTTTAAACTACTTCATTGCTTATATCGGAACAAAAAAGAAAAAACTTCTAACCAACTTTCGAAGCATTGGTTTAAAGCCAGAAAGCTTAACAGTACGTGACATTTATAATACTTTTAATTATTAATAGCAATTAAAATCATTTAAACCAGAAAAATTAAAAGCAAAATTTAATATATATAGGATTCATGTGCGTTGATGGTGTACTACATAATTCGAATTTTTGTGTTTTCATGTCGAGGGAAATTTTCCTTGTATAGGGAATCTTTCCCTTTTTAGAGAAATTTTAGGGTCTTGGAGGGAAATGAAATATGATATGATGTTTTTAGATTGAAAGTCTAATTCATCGGTTCTAATTTGTTTAAGAATAAGATCTGAATATGTCTTCCAAATGCATAAAGGGAAATCTTCTTGTTGGATAACATAAAAAAGGCAGCGGTCTTCGCGGAAAAGATTAATTTCGTATCCAGCAGGAGTAAAAGCTACGCATATTAACCTAATCTCGAAGAATGTGCAACTGTTTGCTAATTTAGTTTTGCGAATTTAATATTCAACTAAATTCGCTATTTTGTTTCAAAATGGTGGACACTTAGAAAATTTTAACTCATATAAAAAAACGTATTTATGAACTAATTGTAGGGTGTCGACAGCCGAAATTTTTTCACCAGTACATTTATACGATATTTGTTTACTTAATTAATCGTACAAACTTACTATTAAACTTACTATCAAACTTACATGCCGAAAGAAAAATATTAGTAGAAGAAACAAGGAAAATTTTCGAATCCTGAATTAGCATGAAATTTAATTATTACATAGCTCCTATTAAGATCTCAATTATGTTTATTAGTCAACTTGATCTGCGATCTCGTTTCAAAATGCTGGTCACTTGGTAAAAAAAAAAAAAAAAAAAAAAAAAGAAATGAACTTAATGACTAACCACGAAGATTTTGTTTCAAGATTTAAATCAAAAATTATTTTTACAAATTTAGTGAGCATATGTAGAAACGTAATCAGTAAATGACTTAAAAATAAAGTTTCTGAACTTTGCAAGCGTATAACATTAAATTTCATGGTTTCTGAATTTATTATGAAAGGTCTAGAAATTATGGTATCCGAAGCAATCATCTTGCCCCTCAAAAACAATTTATGTTCATCTCGATGCAACTAATTTACTTTATTGAGAGTAAAATTTTAGGAACTCTGCATGGCTTAATATCGAAAAGTCTTCAGTGGAAAGTGAAAAATCCGTTAAGAAATCATATTTCGCGTTTTTAAGTTAAGCATTAAGGCAGATTAAAAATAGAAGAAGGTGTATTCTGTAAAATTGTTTCTTTAAGTCTTCAAATGCTTTTTTTATCGTAATATACAAATACCTTTAATAAGAAAGTATATTTTACCTTTATGTCAAGATGTCGACATCACATCATTGGTTCATGAGTGGAGAGAAATAGCCACAGATGAGAGTATAGAGCAAATCGACGATATTCACAAATTTTAGAAAGGCATTTCTAGCATTGTAGATACAAATGACCGAAAAAAATATGCTAATCTTCTAAAATTAGAATATTTCTTTGCGTTATCATTTTCTAATGCTGTGACTTAAACAATGTTCAGTGCCTTGTGAAAATACAATAATATATATATATATATATATATATAGGAATATACTTCACTCTCGAATTATATCCGATATAAATGCTCAAAAAAGAAATGAAACCGACGCGTATGTCCCTAGTAGATATACTGAATAGGAAATCAAATAAACTTAATTACGAAGCTTCACATACAGGTGTAGAACAAGAGAAACGAGAGATACACAAGGTATTAAATATTTGAATAACAATAATACATAAAGACAGTAATTCAATTCTTCGAAACTGAAAAAGAGTTCAAAGAACTAACGTTGGACATCGTACATAATATATTCGAGGGGACGCTGAAAAGTTCCTGGCTTTACCCACTTCAAGTTAAAAAAAAAGAATAAATTTGATGGCAAATGAAAGCTAGATGACTAGATTCTTACAACATTTCTATTTGTGCCGAAGTGTTTGAACAAAGGAACGAGTTGAAACATCTAAAGCCACTTCGGCACATTTTAAAGTTTCACAGGACTTTCTGCTTAGTTTAGTGACGGAAGATGAAACGTGGCTCCACAATTTATGATCTTGAAATAAAAGAACAATTAAAAGAATGGTGCCAGAGGGGTTCCTCCGCCCGAAGAAGTTCCGCACCCAGAAATCGTCCAAAAAAGTCATGGCGTCTGTTTTCTGGGACAAAGATGGGATTCTTCTAGTGGATTTCTTACCTCAAGGCCACAGTATAACTGGAGAGTATTATGCTAACCTTCTAGACCAATAAAAAGAAACAATCAAGAAGGAACGCCAGAGGATGTTGACTAAGGATAGAATTCTGTTTTTGCCTGACAATGCACCTGTGAACATTTCAAGCTATATTAAATACCTTGGGTTTCCAATTGGTCCCCCATCCTCTTTATTCACATAGCCTAGCCCCTTCTGTTTCCTGATTTGAAAAAAAAAAAAAAAAAAAAAAAAAACACTTAAAGGACCAACGTTTTGAGGACACGATGCTCCTGAGCATTGGTTTCAAGATCAACCAAATACATTTTAATGGTCTACAAATATTAGAACAACGCTATAAAAATGGTATCTGTCTCCAGAGAGATTATGTTGAATAAATATATAATTACATAATTCTGACTGTTTTCTTTCTGGGCAAAGTCAGAAACTTTTCAGTCACCCCTCACATATACGTGTTTTTAGAAATTTACATTTCATTGCAATATATTATATCACAGAGCATCCCTTTCATTTAAATCAATACAGTTGCGAGCTCGGTTATAATGCCCTTGGTAATTTGGTTAACCGTTTGAATACTGTAGCATTACCTGAGACACATTCTTAAATAGCTATGGCTATTTCAAGCCTCAATAAAAGTTTTTACGGTGTGAATATTAAATTTTAGTTTTGTAAAAAATTTGAAACCCAATCATGCCAACTGGAAAACCACGCAGTACAGTAAAAAAAAAAAAAAAAAAAAAAAAAAAAATGCAAGTAAGCAGAAAGCGAAAGTGAATGTATAAATGTATTTTTTTATGCCTAAATTATTTACCCTCGATAGCTCTTTCTACAGAAATGAAATTTGAAATTTTCTAATGATCTATAAAAACACACCTAATTAATGAAAACCACGCCGGTTCTTACGTATTATCGCAACCAGGTTGGCGTGACTTGTAAGTTTGAGTAAGAAAGTTAAGTTATTAGTATTAATTAAGTTATTATTATTATAAGTATATTATTATTAGGTTATTATTATTATTAGTTAAGTTATTAGTATTAGTTAAAGTATTTCACGGCATTCAATCTAACCAGTAAGCAAAATAATTTCTTTACGAAAAACCACGTATAACGCGTAGGATTGCCGTAAGTAGGGTCGCCAAATTTGGCGATTTATGCGAATTTTGGCCTGGTTGCGATAATACGTAAGTACCACCACGCCTTACTGTAGCGTTTGTGAAAGGCCAATTTAAGTAGCATTAAAGGATGAATAAAAACAAAAAACGTGTTTTACCATTATTAATTGTTCACACACAATGTTTTACGAAAATTTAGTATCAGAGAAAAAATCCAATTTTGTTTTCAAATATGCAATTCAGCGTAGTGAAGGGGTGTGTATTTTGATCAGATTTTATCAAGACTCCTCCCATTCTTATTTTTTTCCAACTTATTTCACAGATATAATGATATATATTTTAAAAATGTTGAAACGAGCGTCGTAATATTTTATGCGTCAAAAATCATGTTAGATATTTCTATTTCGAAAGAACTGCATTTATTTTATTTCAGTGGTTAGAGTATTGACGTTGTTTTCTGGTGATATTTTTTGAGCATTAAAAAATATATATATATATATATTTAATAAAACACAATTACTCATACAATTGTCAATTAATTTATTAATTCGTTTTTGTTTTACAAATAAATAATGAAAGAAAAGAACTTTATAAAATAAATAAACAAATATATATATATACAGAGCTGCCAACATAATCCGGCAAATTGTTAGTACCGCCCATTTTTCTAAACCACTTAATTTTTAAAGCATTTGTTTTCTTAATTCATCATAAATATATTTGAAGAAAATTACTCTAAAAATTAAGCGGTGTAGAAAAATGGGCGGTACTAACAATTTGTCGATTAGGTTGGCAGCTGGGTATATATATATATACTTCTTGTAAAAGAAAATAATGAAATGATGATGTTCAACAACAGTGTTATGGTTCTGAATGGTTGATTTTATTTATGTAAAAAAATTAAATTAAAATTCCGGTGATATCTGAATTTTACTTCTCGCAGCGCGATAGCGGTGCTTCGCAGTTTTCGAGACTGAACATTGCAGCGCTATCACGCTGCTTAGCAGTCAAACGGTTAAATTTCTGATACAGTCAAAAATATTTGTCCTGCTCAATATTTCATAAACTTTAATGTAAACATAATTTACCTATAAAGCCGTACGACTTCGGTTTAACACTTTCAGTCGCAGTGTTCCCGCTGATGGAACACCTAATTTTAATTCTCAAGCGCAAAAACTCATCCCGGAAATTTTTTAGCAAAAATTTACATTTATAACATAGCGGAAATGGCCCTTTTTTTAAAGGTGAAAATTTAAAATTTCTTGTATTTTAATTGTGTTCGTAAATTCCGGTGGCACATGTAATTTAAATGATCGGAATTACCTTGCGCCGCAAAGGGTTAAAATACTCCGGAATAAATTGAAATGTTGGGATCTATGCAACTTTTACGAGTTTTTGTTGTCGATAATGTTTACATATAATGTGATTTATTAATTAAATTAAATATTATTTGAATTTAATAAGGTTTACTTACAGATAATTCAAACCGAAAATTTCTGGGAAAAGGAACAATGCTATTATTATTATTTTTAAATATTTATGATCAGCTATGTGTCTAAAAGCCATTTTTAAAATTTGTTTAGTAATTTTTAAAATAAATTAAGTAGTGAACGTTAAAGGGATAAATATAAAAATTTATGCAGATTTAATCGCATATTTTTCTTTTTTTTTAATAGAAAATAAAAAAAAACTAATACCACAAATTTAAGCTACATTTTACATTACTTCTTGAAAGTACTGTATATTTAAAGAAACAATATATACATCATGTTTACAATATCCTATAATTTTGATTTAAAAAATATAATAATATCAATTCGAATTACATTAAACATTTAAAAAAAAAAAAAAAATATTTTTCCCAGGAAAATATGTGAGGTAAGTACATTTTAATAGTATTTAATACAGTAATCGTACTCTTTAGTGCTTAATAATAGAGTATGTCCATAAAAGAATGTCCCAGTTATAAATTTTAATAATATCAACTATAAGCGTTGTAGAGTGTTGGTTCAAGGTCACAATTAAAGAGTAACTCAAACAGTTTTAGATAAGCGCATGCGCAAGTATTGCTTTGTTTTTTTCTTGCTTGCAGCGCCACATACGCAAAATGGCGAATCCTCAGCGTAAAGTGTTTTGTGTTCTGCAATTTGCTAAAAGTCATTGTGAAATTTCAGTTTAACGTTCATTTCGTTTAAAGTTTAAATGTGATTCCCTATATGGGAAAAACATCAACCAGGGCCGCGGTAGCCCAGTCGGTAGAGCGCCCAGTCGTAATTGGACGATTGCGGGTTCGATACTCGAACCTGCCAAAGACCGTCGTGTACACTAATGGTGGCTTGTGCACGTGAAATCTGTCGTGGTCACAATGTCCTCCGTGTTCCCATGAAAATTCATTTCTTTGTGGGGTCACCGAAGCGGGAGAGAATCCCTTCCGTGGAGGATCAAAATTTGATGGCATG
Organism: Salticus scenicus; assembly: GCA_963930645.1. Classification (NCBI taxonomy): domain Eukaryota; kingdom Metazoa; phylum Arthropoda; class Arachnida; order Araneae; family Salticidae; genus Salticus; species Salticus scenicus. The sequence continues at coordinate 188,629,187 of OZ005659.1, forward strand.
TTTCCGGACCACTTTTAGGGGTGTGTCTCAGGTCCTGACCAATTGCCCATCTGCGCAGCACTAGTGCGACGTAAAACCCAACCAACCAACCAACATCCGCCGATGGTATAGGCAATTCAAAACGACCGGATGTGTTTGTAAAGCAAGAAGCACGGGACAATCAAAAGTGTGTGAACAGGATGTAGAACGTATCAGAGAACCTTACCTGCGTAGTCCTAAGAAATTTATTCGTAAAGCAAGTCTTGATATTCAGTTGCCAAAGACAACTGTGTGGAAGGTTTTAAGAAAACGTTTACACATGCGTTCATACTGGTTACAGTTAGTATAAGCTTTAAAGTTCACAAAAGAATTAATAAATCTTGTTTATCCTTCATAATCTTGCACTTTATATATCACTGCTCTTTCCACGGAAATTAATTCCGACCAGTACGACACCCATGTCCAAATTTGATACGACAGCAAAGAGTTAATGTCCAACAATGCTTCTAAGCATAGCTCCCTAAACTAGATGCCTTCCGCGTGGCTCGGAAACTTGTCAGTTGACAGCGCTAATTAGTGCAGATTGCGCGATTTTTTTATTCTCTTTTAAAAGTGGGATTTGATATACTTAAAAGGCGAATAGAATCGAAGAAATGTCGATTATATATATATCGTATGTCACTTCTTAAAATTATTGGTGACAGTAGAATAAAAATGTCGTAAAATCTGTAACAGGTGGCGTTGTCTACAGCTTAAATTTTTGCCAAGTTTTCCAGCCACGCGGAAGGCATCTACTTTAGGAGGCTATGTTCTAAGAGTTAAAATAAAATAAATGAAAAATACAGAATTATGAAATTTATTTAATTGTAAGTTTACATAAAAAATATAAAATAAATTGAAAAAATACATATTTTTTTTCAGGCATAAATGGCACGAAAACTTAATTGTTATCGCTTTTGAGAAATATTTCCTTTGTCCTAGAAAACTTCTTCGAGTTTTTTATCAATTATGTAAATCCTCCGGTGATTGTTGCAGTAATAATGATAAAATAGTAATAATGACAATAATAATAATAATAATAATAATAATAATAATAATAAAATTTAAGAAAAAATAACTACTTTTGTTGGGTGTATTTTTATTTTGTACAGTAAGCCCCGAATGAAAGTTTTCCTATAAAGTGTTACGTTTAATTTAAGGTGTATAAATCTAAAATATACAATATACAAAAATATAAATAACAAGATTTAAACAAAAACCTAAGAAAGTATATTTAATATTCAATAAAAAGAAGATACTGTTTAAAAGCATTCATATTTTAATTAATAAGTCACGCCTTTATACGTTTCTCTAATACATCAAATTATTTAACAAATTTATGATTAAATAACTGAAATTTTCTTATCAACAATTGAAACAGTAAGTTTCCATCATTTATATATGCTAGAGTTCTATAAATAATAATAATAATAATAGTAATAAATAAGGTAATGAGAAACATGTTTTTAAAATAAAGTTTTGTTTCAAGAAAAGCCAGAGGGTGGGGTTTATTATTCTTTTGGAATGCCTTCATAATTTTTCGCCTGCAATGCCATAATTTTGCAAACATAGGTTAATTTATATTGTAGGCATCAAATCCATACGCAGATAGCAATGAAAAACGAAATAAAACAACACAATTAAATTAAATTAAAGTTTTCAGTATTGGACTGAAATTGCATAAATTTGTCTGATAATATTTGACCTACATAACACGATTTCCGATTCTTGAATTCTGAATTTTTAAAACTGTAAGATCAGTATCTCTATCTTTAAAAGAAATAAGACATATTTGTTTAAAATTCTTTTTCCATGATAAATGGGAATTTTAACGCCGTGATTAGAATTAAACGAAAATAAATAATACTGAGCTTTAATTCCATAATACATTTTATAAACTAAAGAAGAAAAAAAATCCACTTTTCGATTGTGTATTAAAAAGCATTTAACAAAAATTTAATATTTTATTATTTTACTAATGCGATAAATTTTAAATAAAATAAAGCTTACAAACGGTACAGTAAACAAATGCAAAAATGTCACAACAAAATTAAAACAGAAAATTTGCGGTAAAAAATATTTACATACAAAAAAAAAAAAAAAAAAAAAAGTCAACAAGGTTAAAACAAAATTTTACAATTGAAAAACTAGAAAAAGTTATTTAATATTTCAGAAGAAAGACTTAACATATTAGCATAACCATCTCATTATGCACCGTGCAATTTTTAGAACCCGCCTTTTTTTTTTTTTTCACACTAGTCAGTTTACAGAGTAATTTTATTCTTATTTAATCATAACAATATTTGGATAGAATTACTCTAAAAATAAAGTGGTGTGAAAAAATAAAGTGGCGTTTTTTCAAGAAGGGTCCACAATTGTACGGTTATTAAAGAGGTGGTTGGCAAGTATGTATTAGGATGGGATATGTTCTTATCTTGTAATGTAAGCCACGCCTTTAGACATATGTCTAAAACTTTACATTATAAAATAAAATAATTTTGCACATTTCAATTAAATCATTTGAATTTTGTCTTCAGTTATCGATGTAGTAAGTTCCATTGTGATTTAAGCATACCAGCGTCCATTTAGAGTAAAATATGAATATGCAAACTAGTTTTTTAAAATATTGTTTCAGCGATATAGAGGCGGGGCTTGTTTTCATTTGGAATTCTTTCTCAATCTCCCGCATGCATTGCGATAATTTAACAAAAATAAGCCAATTTGTATAATAAACTTCGGTATGTTGCTTAGAAAACAATAAGAACAACATAAAGGTAAATTAAAATAGATTTTTGTCGACTTATATACATAAATTTACTTATAGATGATACAGATTATAACAAGTGTCGCCCCCCTAACAGCAGTAACGAATGTAATATCACTATCACTCGAAAAATAATGTTAGGAACGAGCTGTAAATTTTGAAACCCATGCTTTTGATGATGCTTGCTCCATTCGTGCAAAAAATTAGATTATAAATAATAATTTTTTTTCGAGTATTAATTTATTAGTAATTTTCATTCTTCAAATAATGTGTTTTTATCAAAAATATGCATGGAATATGTTTGGGTCACTTCATTCTAACGTATAAAAACAAACAGAATTTAAATATCTGAATTATTTTGAAAGATATGAAGTAATGTTTGCCACATTCATGTAACATTAGCATCCCCATACTTTGGCAGCTTGTAACTGTATGAAAATTGAGAAAAATATATAAACTATTCCATTTTCCGCAATGATTTGATCCAAATAAATCAAATAAATGGTAAAAAATGGGGGTTGCTGTTGAAAAAGTGAATTCGATGCCAGTTTTAATATGTAGACGACCCCCTAAGCAAAATCTAACTATACCATTATAAACTAGATGTTATTACAAATCGATCCAGCTGCATGTTTCTATGATAATTTACAGTGAAATTAGGTAGGGGTGACTTTTTTTTTTGTTTTGTTTTCCCTTGGATACTGTACATTACTTTAGTCGTAGTTTTCGCATTTTTTTAGGTCTCTATCAGAAATGAGAAATTTATAACTCTTTGCTAGAAGTATTTTTATGCAATAATTTCTATCGTGTTTAATTGCGACATGTTATTTTTAAAATTTAATAAAGATTTCTCAATGAAGAAATTGATAACAAAAGAGGCATAAATTTCAGATTCTTGAAAGTGTTCTGAAAAAAAAAAAAAAAAAAAAAAAAAAAAAGAGGAGACTATTTCCCCTGACATTATACAGGGTTTGTACTATCCGCCCTTTTTTTAGGCCAATCTCAAAGAAAGTAAACTCCTGCATTTTTTCCACCACTAATTTTACGCAGAAATACTTCTGTTATATTTATTGTAATGTGCTATGATTATACAGGGTAGATTTTTTTTTTTTTTTTTTTTTTTTTTTTTTTGTAATTTGTATTTTTTTTCAACATAAAATTATATATATATATATTAATATAACACTTTTTTTAATCTGGTTCATTATGCAATACATGGGGAGATTCTCATCCTCCAACAATCAAACTTCAGTACGATTTTCATTTAACTGATATCGTTTTTACGGCCAAGGAATGAAGTGTTGAAACACCATGGTGTTTCAAGGTGTTCGTAAGGGTTAAACATGAAAATATGGTGTATGTAATAATACTTGTTCAGGAAAAAAATCTTTAAAATATTATTTAAACCCTTCCTTCTCGCTCCCGTGAAAAAGACGGGGTGAATTTTCGCTCTCTATTTCTCGTGCTCGTGATATTTTCGAGCTGGAGTGTTCAAAAGTAACGCACTAAAAATATTTAAAAAGAAACCATTTCTGGTACCAAGAAAATTTTTAATTTCTTATTTTACACTATAGATGGAAGTAACAAACTATTTAAAATGTAATTGGAGATATTAGTTTTTTTTTTGCCGAAACGTCAGTGGAGGCCCTCTGTTGAGACTCAAAACGGTTTTGGGCTGTGTCTGTCTGTCTGTTTGTCGCGCGATAGCGGCCGCAAAAATAGCGCTATTGACTTGAAATTTGGTACACGTGTTCATGAGCCCCACGAAATCAGCTGTATAGTTTTTGGTATTTACTCCATTTGTAGTTCGTATACAGGGACACGCCAAAGTTTTTCTTATCATTACGGCCTATGGGAGGAATTTGTATATATCGCGATAGCGGCCACAAAAATCACGCCATTGACTTGCAATTTATTACACGTGTTCATGTGCCCCACGAAATCAGCTGTATAGTTTTGGGTGTGTATTCCATTTGTAATTCGTGTACAGGGACACGCCAAAGTTTTTCTTATCATTACGGCCTATGGGAGGAATTTGTATGTACCGCGATAGCAGCCACAAAAATCACGCTTTCGACTTGCAATTTGGTACACATGTTCATAAGCCCAACGGAATCCGCTGTATAGTTTTAGGTGTGTATTCCATTTGTAGTTCGTGTACAGGGACACGCCAAAGATTTTCTATCATTACGGCCTATGGGAAGAATCTGTATGTACCGCGATTGCCGCCGCAAAAATCAAGCTATTGACTTCAATTTTTGCCGAAACGTCAGTGGAGGCCCTATGTTGAGACACAAAAGGATTTTGGGTTCCGTCGGTCCGTCCGTCTGTCTGTCTGTCTGTCTGTCTGTCTGTCGTGCGATAGCGGCCGTAAAAACCACGCTATTGACTTGAAACTTTGTACACATGTTCATGATCCCCACGAAATTAGCTGTATAGTTTTGGGTGTGCATTCATTCCATTTGTAGTTCGTGTACAGGGACACTCCAAAGTTTTTTTTTATCATTACGGCCTATGGGAAGAATTTGTATGTACCGCGATAGCGGCCCCAAAAATAACGCTATAGACTTGCAATTTGCTACACATATTCACGAGCCCAACGAAAATAGCTGTATAGTTATAGGTGTGTATTCCCTTTGTTGTTCGTGTACAGGGACACGCCAAAATTTTTCTTATCCTTACGGCCTATGGGAAGAATTTGTATGTCCCGCAATAGCGGCTGCAAAAATCCTTCGATTGACTTGCAAATTGGCGCACACATTCCAGCTTTCCATATAAGTAGCTGTATAGTTTTCATTGCTTTATTTATTATAAATTGTGTACAGGGACACGCCAAGATTCTTAACATTACGGCGTATGGGGTGAATTTCGTTTAAACGCATTTTAATATCATTACTTTGCAATGAAGAAAATGAAACTAGAGTACGTGAGTAAGATGATTAAACTTATGTTGCTTGAAGAAAATATGTGCTCTTAAGCTTTCTAATTAATGTACAGGACCTTACAAATGTGTTCTGATAACGTCACTTAGTCATCCAAACGATGTTAAATTTGGAACAATTATTAATGTTAAACGCAAAATAAGCTGAATAGTTTCTACTGGTGTTTACCATGTTTATGGTTCGCTTACAAAGACACAAGAAAGAATTTCGCAAGATTAGAGCCTATGGACGAATTTTTAATTTAGGCGCGCACTTTAATGCGTTTATGCTGAATTGAACTTAATAAAGTTAACATACATTATAAAGATGCTTAAAACTATTTTTACTCTAAAAAAAGGTTATGTATAGACTAAATAATTTATGGGACCACACAAAATAATTCCGAGTATGTACTGTAATCATCCAAATGATGTCAAATTAGTTTGAAAGATTAATGAGTTATAATTAATTAGATTTATTCTTATTATTGGCGTTTATAATGACTGTGGCTACTTTTCCGGGATACATAAAGGAATTTCGTACTTTTATGGTGTATAGTCGGTATTTCTTAAAAGTGTATTTTAACATGGTTACACCCCATCAAACATAATGAAAATTTATTAGAATTTTAAAAGCCTGTTTTCATGTTGAAAATTGTGGGCATAGAATTGATAATTAGTTTAAAGGTTACGCAAAATATTTCCGATATGCTATGTAATTTTTTTGTATGAAATTCGGTATTTATGAATTTTCGGGAAATAATACAAGACCGTCGTTTAATAAGAATGCATATTGTTGCGTACTTGGGGGTTTGTAAGTTGTCCGAGAATGAAAGGCAAAACTTGCAAAAATTCAGTGATTTATTCACAGAAAGTTCCAGAAGAATACAGGTCTATAAACCAAGTATCAGCTTCATTTCAACCAGTAAACATAGCTTAAACAACAGCCGTTAACAGCAAAACAACAGTACAAACTGTTTAGCAATAACACATAAAGCAAGTCTCATTCAAAGAGGCTCAAAGCAAAGCAAGCATTTGACGAAACCGACACAGATCTGAGATTGGAAGCCTTGGCTAAAAAAGTGCTCCTTTTATACTATTCTATCGAACACAGACTGTTCTGGAAAATTATCGTATCTCATCAGCCAATGAGATTAGAGCTTCCATATTTGGTATATCTCTAATAAGGATTTTCTCGCCAAGGTCACCAAAAAAATCGCCAAGGAGGGAAACAGTCGCCAAATTTGGCGCCAAATCCATTTCTTCCCTTATTGGAGCTTTTCAATTCGTTTTTTAAGGAAAATTAGGCTATTTTAACGCTAAAACGACTAGAAATGCACAAAATTAGCATTTTATCGACTTACTAAGCCTCTTTGAAAAAACTTATACAAAAATAAATGCAATTATTTACAATTCCGTAACACTTTATATGATATACAAATAGGTATAGAAAGAGAGATACAGCGGGGGGTTGAGGGGGGCGGCAGCCCCCCTCAGGAATGTATCTGATTATGGTAATAAGTCGATCGAATCAATATATACTATTATATAATAAGAAATAAATAAAAATGACCTATTGAAAAATGTCTGATGCAAATAGGACGTAGAGGCTCCTGATCTGCAGATCCACTAGTTTTAACTTTAAGCATTTTCGAATTTTAAATATTTGTAATACTTACTTTGTAATCTTTCTTAGCTCAGTTAGGCTTTTCACTGTACGTGGTTTTATTCACTGTGACACATTTTTTTTTTTTTTTTTTTTTAATATATATTGTGTACTTTATGTAATCTTAATCATCAAAACCTGATTAAGGCTGGGACACTCTCTTACTGGAATTTTTTAATGATTACTTTTTATTTTATATCATAGAAATTCCCCTGTTTAACTAATAAATTATTTTTCTAAAATATGAATGGTGTGGAACAGTAGAAATTACACATCACTACAGCAATTTTTTCAAAAAATAAATGACTCCTTATTTTGACGAGAAATTTCTGTTTACCATAAAACGAAAGTATTTCTTTAAAAATAATGGTGTAAGTGAAAATAATGTGTACCTCGGTCTTAATCAGGCGCTGTTAATCACTAACAACAAAAATATGTATCAGTAAAATTACTATTGAAACCAGACCAAGCTTAAATTAAACAGCATTGTCGGAAACATAGGGTACAGTACAAATTTGCTGCAGCAACACCTATGGGGGCTAGATATAACCCCCTAATAGTTTTAGTTATTTCCATAGCTGCCAAGTTTTTTAATTTATTCCGGATTGATTTTAACCCCGCCCTTTTTTCACTCCGTTATCTTTGTAGAAAAATTTTCCTCAATGTATAATTACGATTACATATTAAGAAAATTACTCTAAAAATATTACGGTGTGAAAAAGGGGCGGGACTAAAAACATTTCGGAATAAATTAAAAACTTTCCAGGTATGTATTTCTATAAAAACCAACAAAACACGCATCGTAATAAGAACGAATGGTGCAGTGGTAGCTTTTTCACTTGTGATACGTAGGCCCTGTGATCGAGTTCCTGCAAGGCCGTTTTGTATTTTAATTTTTTATTTAAACTGAAATATTTATTTTTTTACATTTTTAAATAAATAAAATTATTATTTTAAGAGGAAATATTAATTATATTTATTTATTTTTTACTTTTTTCTTTCAGCGCGAACAATTTAATATATATATATATATATATATATTTAACCAATTTTTTTTTTATTTATTTATTAAATTAAAAGGAATTAATAATTTAACGGTCACTACTTTTATATTACATTTAGATAAGATTTTGATAATGATTATGTTTTAAGTAAGTTTTTAATTACTCTTTTTTATCGGTGTCATTAATAGCAAGAGTTAATCGTCTGCTCTCAATTGTGTTATTATTCATGCAATTTTTTCCATGAAAAAACCTGAATGAGCAACAGCTGTTGCTTAACTGTTCGACGTCGCATTTAACTTTTATTTCAAATATTTTATTAAACAACTGTCAAATTTGGTGGTGTCGGAAGAACTGATAATAAAATTGAACACAATGACAAATTTTCTCAAAATAATTTCACTAATTTATAATTGGTTTACATCTCAAAAAATTCAAAATCTGGGTAAATTTGAATTTTGTAAATCTGGTAATCTCGACGAAAACCCAAATATTTGACAAAATGTTTTTAATGGACAATAATTGACGGTAAACAAAATTGTAATTCAAATAATTGTGATCAATCTTCTTTTATTTCTTGTTCTCATTGTGAAATATACTTATGGTTTCGTGATTTATCTAATTTTATAAATTAGAAAGTATATTCGTTGCTTTAAACATATTTTTCTTTTTTTATAAATAAATAAAAATATATATTTCTTAAATTCACGGTCAATGCTTTATTAATTGAAATACTAAAAAGAAAAAAAAAAAAAAGAAGAAAAAAAAGAACTTCTTAATATAATAATATTTTCTCTTAAATTAATTTAATTTAAATTAAAACGAAAAAAAAAAAGGGGGGGGGAGTACAAAACACCCTTGCAGGAACTCGATCTCAGGAACTCCGTTTCAGAAGCCAAACACGTTACTACTACATTATCCGCTCTTACTCAGGTGCGTGTTTTGTTGCTTTTTATAGAAACAATTAAAACTATTACGGGTCATATCTCGTCCCCACGCGGATTGTTGCAGAAATTTAGTACTGTACCCTATTTTTTCGGCCATGCTCTTTAATTTAAGATTGGTTTAGTTTCAATAGCAATTTCACTAATTATACGTCCCTTGTAAGTCACTGGGATTACAATATTAGTATAAATGCGGAAATAAGTGATATTAATGAAAGTTCGGATAGCGAATCTAAAATACAGAGTATTCTACGTATAGTGTCGTATTATATGAAAAATTCTTTTCATAAAATTCTGTTCTAATGTTTAAAACACATATTTTTTTTATTTATTATACGTATTGGAAAACCAACATTGAGTCATAATAACACTGACTGTTGCTTTTTCTTCAATTTTATTTATTTATTTATTTTTTAATTAGTTAATATATTTCAGGCTACAAAAAAAAAAAAAAAAAAAAACCAAAAATTAAACATGAATGCATTTATTATTCATAAACTTTATTTTATACAATTTTCTTGAATGAAAAAAAAAAATTGCTTTTTTTTTTTTTTACCATTTTCTTAAAAATTACTAGATTATTAAGGAATTAACTAAAATTGTAATTTTGATTGTAATGATCCTGGAAATAATTTTTTTATATTTTTTGTTTAACATACAATTAAAAAAATAAATAAAATAAAACAATCTTTCGTTTTAAATGCAACAAATTAAATAATTCTACTTTTAAAATTATCTCACAAACAAGTTTTTTTTTTTTTTTTTTTTTTTAACACTATTGCATTTTTTTTTTCTTTTTCTTTATCTTTTCTTTCGTTCTTTCTTTCTTTTTTTTTTTAATAAGACAGGACTATTTCTTTCACATGGTTCGTACGGAAACGCCTTTTTTCAAGGACTCCCCCACCAGTATTTTTTACAATATATTTCCTTTTAAGTTTTAGGGCTTTTTTAATATCAAAATTTGCTAAATAATAAAACTGGTGGAGAAAATTTTTAAAATTCAAGGACTGTACGAACTATGTTTCAGACAGCGATTTTGCTTTTTCACACTATCAATATGCCAGGATGCCTGCCAATATTCAATTTTACCACTTAATTTCTCAAACGATCTTTAAAAATTTAGAAATATTATTGATAAACTCATCAACAGTGAAAATTCATTTTAAGCATCTTGGAGTATAAGACTTTTTTTTTTTTTTTTTTTTTTTGCCAACAATGTGAAGAATACCAGAGTCGAGAATTGAACCGAGGGTGTGGGAACATGCATGGGACATTAGAGAACGAGCATATTCTTGTCCCATTATCCTTGATATTTAATGTTTTGGTGAATCATTTCCCCATGTTCTTCGCTGATTTGTTTTAAATTTTCTACACGTGAGTGAAAGAAATGTATTTTGAAACTCATGATGAAGCATCGCAGAGCGTTTCAAATTTGACCAGCATATTCATTAAAATTGCTTTATAGGCAATTGTAATGAATATGCCTTGAATGAATTGCAATGAATAATCCTTGTAATTGCCCAGAAATTTACTGAAGAAATCTTTGAAGGTAACCAAAGATTATGATTCCTTTGTTGTCATGTTACTTTCAATTTCTTTATCTTTTACAAGCTTTTGGATAGCTGGACCAAATTTCCCTCCTTCAACTTGGCTTCAAATAAACCTGTAAATTTTTGCATAGGCATCAATAATTGCCATCTTTGTGAATAGCATTGAAGCACTGCTTCATTACGCCTAATTTTGCATGCAGAAAGGTTAACAATACTTTTTTTTGGATCAATTAAGCTGTTCCGAATCCAATTCTTGGTGCCTGATTCAAGATTTTGTTTTTTCAACCTTTTTTTGACATTTTTTATAGCATTTTTTAGAAATCCAAATAACACGTGACGTGATACAGATTTCTTATTATTTCTTTTGAAATCAGCACCAAAAATACGTAAAATTTAGCTATCCATTCGTTTGATTTTTTTTTTTTTTTTTTTTTTTTATCGTAAGCCTGTATAACACTTTTAGATAATTTTTTAATTGAAATTCTCACCAGAGAAAGTAGTAGTAAAATTTAGTATTTAAAAAATTCGTGAGATATATGGAATTGTGCTCAAAATTTTATTTAATGTAAAAAAAAGAAAGCTCGTCTCTTTGATGATTTTTGTAAAAGAAGTGGTATTCCGCCTTTCTTGAAAATTGACCTTTGCGAGCACCGCTCGTTTCTGTATTTAATAAACGCTTTCGGGATCGCATCTGTGGGCGTTATATTTACTAGCTACATTATCTCATAAAAATGTTTTCTGTATACAAATTTTATTACGTATAAATACACGTAATAATTATAATCTTTCTGATAAAAGTAATTGTATCCATAATATTTTGATTATAAAAATATGAATATAGAGAATATTCTTAAGAAATATAGCAACATACAAATTGCAAAAGAAACGCTCACTAGCGCAGTTACAGATTTCCAAATGACGAGAAAATACGTCAGCGGTTGCGAAAGTGTTAAAAAACAGAATATATTTTTTCTTATATTGCTTTATAAAGGAAATATACAGTGCGTTAAGAAATTGTAAGACCTTAAGCGGATTGGTGCATTTCTGAAGAAGAGAGCATAATATGCAAATTTTTAGTTGCGTATTTAAAACTGATAAGAAAACGCATCCTATACTAATTCCAATTTTTAAAATTAAATTAAATTTCATTAAAATTTATTCATTTTTCTAAATTTAAAGACTGAGATCAATAAGAAATTATACGACAACCTGAGAAAATTAGCATATTATACATGACGTCAAGCTCAATATAAAGCGCATGCATCCGTATTTCGTAAAAGCATTACCTAAGAAACAAAGGCTTAGGTTTTGAATGTGTTATCTACGATTAATTTCACGATGCCTCGAGGTAAAGAATTATCGGAGTGCGAAGTGAGAAAAATTTTATTTTATAAAGGTTCTCGTAAGTCTGAAAGAGATATTGCGAGGTTAATGAACCGCTCTAAAATTGCCATTCATAATGCCATAATTAGAAAAGATTATTCAAACAAAATAAGACGACTTGGTAGAAAAATATTTTGACAGCACGTGATAATAGACAAATTTTTCGACAGTCAACTAAAAAAGGTCTTTCAACTCGTAAAATTCTGAAACGTTTCAGCAAGAAAATTTGACATGTAACAGTCTGGAAGAGTCCTAAATTAAATATTAATACGAAATTTATGAAACTGAAGAAAAAATGCCATTATTGAAATGCCATCGAGAAGAAAGATTAAAATGGGCTAAAAATATCATGTCATGTAATGATGAGTGGGAACAAATTATATTTTCTGATGAAAAGAAATTTAACCTTGATGGTCCGGATGGTTACAAACACTATTGGCATGACTTATGGCAGGAACCAAAAGAATGCTTCAGTCGACAAATGGGTGGGGGATCAGTAATGATTAGGGGAGCTTTCAGTTATGAGGGATTGTGTGATTTACAGCGGATTTCGGGTCATATGAATTCTACTCAATATCAGTCTATGCTATATGATCATATGATACCGTTTGGACCTTTATTAGGTGGTGCTAACTGGATGTTTCAACTGGACAATGCTGCTTGTCATATATCTAAATCCACACAGGAGTGGTTTAAAAAAAGAAAAATAATAATGTTTTACCATGACCAAGTCGAAGTCCAGACTTGAACCCCATGCAAAACCTATAGGGTATATTATCTCGCAAAGTTTATGCTAATAATAAACAATTTTCATCTGTCATTGAACTGGAAGTAGCCATTGTAAAAGAAAGGTACAATATTTCTATAATTGAACTTGATCACCTGGTTACTTCAATGAAAAACACAGTGAAGTCATCGGGAAAAATGGAGAACCAATATCATATTAATTTTTTATACAATTTTGTTTTTTGACAAGTGGTCTTATATTTTCTTAACAGGTCATTTTTCACTTATTTTTAATATATATTTTAATTAAACCTTTATTGCATTACACCAAGTTATTTCAAACTAATTATAAAAAAAAAAAAATATATAGAGCAATATGTTATTTTATGTATTTAAATTAAGATTAGAATCTTTATAGTTCTTATAATTTACAAAATTAAAGTGGTCTTATGATTTCTGAACGGACTGTACTTCTCAGCAACACTATACGCACTATACATAATATTTAATTTCTTTTCTTATTTGACTGATCTAGTCAACGGTAAAATGACAGCAATTACATGTTAAGCATAGCTGCCAATATTTTATTTCGGAGTATATTTCGTACCACTTATTTTTTTAAATTAATTATTTCTTATTTTATCGAAGATATATATTGGAGAAACTTTTCTATACATAAATGGGTCTGAAATAAAGGTGGGGCTAAAAGTACTTGGGAATAAATTAACCCTTTGCGCTTGCCAAATTTTCCTATTTTGAACAGTAAGACACGCTTTTTGGCGTTCCTTTGAAACGTCACACGTATAGTTTCCAACTTACTACCTTTTGGCTACCGAAAAATTGTAATAATTTGTTTTATTTTACTTCATCATTAAATAAAATAAATCTTTCTGCTGAAATTTTCCGGTAGCCGAAAGGTAGCCTATAGTTACACGTTTTAGAAAAATAACATTTCATTTTCAGAGGAACACCATAAGGCTCGGCTCGATTTTTTTATGTCCCCTCAGAAGGGACATGCGAGCGATAAGGGTTAAAATATTGGCAGCTATGATGTTAAGTATAATATTGTAATATGCTATAAACGCTGCTATTATTACGATTTACTATGAGAAAAACAATAAATTTGGGGTTATATGCATTTTCCATTTTAAACATTTTGTGGTTAATTAATGGAGGTTAACGATTGCACCTTTTCTTTAATTTATAAAATACGTCATATTCTGTTTATATTTTTAATGTACGTCTAGATTTAAAATAGTGCTTTTAGAAATAAATTTTATATTCTTAAAAGTGCATTTTTTCTATAAAAATGATATAGTCAGGTGAAAATAGATAATTCATACAATTATTTTTCTTTTTTCTTTTCCTTTTTATACCTTTTTTTTTTTTTTTTTTACAATAATTTATAATTTATTTATAAAATTGAAGCTCTAGTTGGCTTAAAATGGTTGTCGCGAAAGTAGTTTCACTGGCGAAAAAGATAGTAAAAAAAAAAAAATAATAATAATAATAAAACCAGAAGAAACAACCGGTAAAATAAAAATATGAAATGAGAGGCTGAGGAATTTTTGTTATCCTTAGATTGTTACATGTTTTAAACTCACTCATTTATTTATTTTCTTGTTTCTTCTACAATTTTACTCACACCAGTAGCTATATTTATTTTCTACTTTATAAAGTTTTTCTTTTCATTCTAAACGATTTTGTGCGTTGCCGCTTTGATATAGCCTCTCATTTCATATTTTTATTTTACCGGTTGTTTCTTCTGGTTTTATTATTATTATTTTTTTTTTTTTTTTTTTTACTATCTTTACTCCTCCCCCTCTTATCCGTTTTAACTCCGCCTTCTTTAAAGTTCGAGTTGTTTTATTTGTTAATTTATGCTCATTTCTTCTCATTTTTGAACCTCTCATTTCATATTTTTATTTTATCGTTTGTTTTCTTATCAATTATTACATTTTTGGTTTTTAATACTCCCCCCCCTTTTTTCGTGGTTACTCCGCCCTCTTTAAGTTTTGCCTTGTTTATTTGTTAATTTTTGCTTATTTCTTCTCATTTTTGAGACTGTCATTTCATATTTTTTATCGATTTTTCTATTTGTTTAATTACATTTTTGTATTTTTAACTCCTCCCCCCATTCTTTTTGTTTTAACTCCGCCTTCCTTAAGTTTTGACTCTTGTTTCTTATAAATGTTTTAGCATGAGTTCTTCTGAGATTAATCGTTTCAAACGTCTTCGTTTGAAACGTTCTCGCTTTCTCAATCATTTAAATTTTCTTCTTAGATGTAAGCGTGCTCGGATAATTCCTAAGTTCATAGACATTAAGTACAATCTTCCTGCTTCTCTTCGCATTAAAAATGCTTTAAATAGGAGTAAGTTTGCCATTCTTAGGGCTATATTCAGGATATACGACAGTCTCTCTCGTCTATTGAGTCGGAATTATATACTTTACATCTGTCTCTTAGCAATTCTGTTCATGATTTTTCTTCCTTTGAAAAAAGAAATTTCGCATACGTTGCGTTTCAGTCTTCTAGGCATCAAACTAACTTAAATAAGAAATTTAATTATCTTCTTAAACGTAACTCCTTTACTTCTCCCATTTCTCCTCTTGCTCAGAATACTGTTGTTAATCTCTCTTCGCACGTTCTGACTAATACTCAACGCGACGTGCTCAGTTTGGGTCTGAATTTTGCGCGTACTTCGAGACCCTGCATTCCGGATTTGATCGCTCCCATTGAAAATTCCTTTAAAAATAGTAAAATTTCTCCAGGCCAGTTAGAATCTCTTCGTTACATTTTATCTAACATTATTTCCACCAATAATCATCAACAAAAGTCTAACCTTACTCCTTCTCAAAAATCCGCCCTCTCTGAATTAAACTCCGCCCCCGATTTAATTGTCACAAGAGCTGATAAAGGAGGACAAACTGTTCTACTCAACAAATCGGATTATATTTCCCATGTTGAGTCCTTGCTTACTTCAGGTCCCTATTCGAAACTTAAAAAAGATCCTTCCAATGATCATCTTGATCAAGTCAAATACCACGTTAAAAATTCCGTTATTCTTAATGATTATACCAAGCGCATGGTTATTCCTTCTGCTGCTAATTGTGCCCGTTTTTATGCACTTCCGAAAGTTCACAAACCCACTCTCTGCTTTCGGCCTATTGTATCTAATATTGGTACGGCTTCTTATAATCTTGCTCGATTTCTTTCAAACTCTCTTTCTCATCTAACTACTACTAATCTTTATACTGTTAAGAACTCGTATGATTTTGTGGACAAAATTAAATGCATCTCTCCGTCTAACTATACTATGATTTCTTTTGATGTAAAATCACTTTTTACAAATGTTCCGGTTCAAGGTGCTCTGGTTTGTTTAGAGAGAAGACTACGTGAATTCCATTATTCTTCTATTGAAATTGAGGAACTTGTAAATTTAGTTCATTTATGTATCAGGCAAACTGCCTTCATTTTTAATGGTACTTATTATTCCCAAAATGATGGTATGGCCATGGGTAGTCCTCTCTCTCCTTTACTTTGCGACATTTATATGCACTATTTTGAAGAAAAACTCTTCGGTGTATATAAATTTCCTCACTGGTTTAGGTATGTGGATGACACTTTCGTTCTTATCTCCCCTAATGTCGATTTGTCCAATTTACTTTCTTTGGTCAATTCGATTGACCCATGCATTCAATTCACTTCTGAGGTTGAACAGGATTGCTCTTTGCCTTTCCTTGACGTTCTTGTGAATAAAGAAAATGATTGTTTCTCAACTACTGTTTTTAGAAAACCATTCTCGGTCTCTTTGCCACCGCATGCTCTCTCTAACCACGCCCCTCAACAAAAAATGTCTGCTTTTTACACTTACGTTTATCGTGCCTTACACATTTGTTCTGATCCGTCTAATCTTTCGAAAGAAATTAATTATTTAAAATCTCTTGCTCTCTCTCGTGGCTATAACCCATCTATCATCGATAAAGCTCTATATAAATTTAAGAATCCTAAACGTTCTGCTCCCAAACTAAACGATCACAGTCTCATCCCAGTTGTTTTACCTTTTTATTCTTCACTCTCTTTTAAAATCTCTAAAATTCTTTCACCGTTTGGTTTCAAAGCTATTTACAAACCCGTCAATAAAATTAAATTATCTTCTCTTAAGGATCCCATTCCCACCGAAAACCGTTCTGGAATTTATTTAATTCCGTGTTCGTCCTGCAACTTAGGTTATATTGGTCAAACTAGGAGGCGTTTGAAATACAGAATAAATGAGCACCGTCGGAATGTTCGTAATGAAGAGATTACCAAATCTTCTGTTGCTTCCCACTGCTGGTCTCAAGGTCATCGTTTTGATTTTTCCAAAACTAACATAATTTCATCTCCAGTCTGTTCCTCCCATTTGGATATTCATGAAGCATTTTACATATTTAAAAATTCGAAAAATCTTGTTAATGATATTTCTTCCACTCCTTTCTTCTCTGATGCTTGGAAATTACTCACATAACTTAGATTTTCGTTTAATTTTTGTTATCCTTAGATTGTTACATGTTTTAAACTCACTCATTTATTTATTTTCTTGTTTCTTCTACAATTTTACTCACACCAGTAGCTATATTTATTTTCTACTTTATAAAGTTTTTCTTTTCATTTTAAACGATTTTGTGCGTTGCCGCTTTGACTGCAGCACTCGTGCTTACTTTATTCGCCTGATGAAGGGTCGTGTGTTTTTCGACCCGAAACAATTGTTGCGAGTTTATTGCATTTTATGGTGTTTATTCAAAGTTTGTAAGTAATATTTTTACAACGCCAGTTTATTGATGCTTCTTTATTAAATATTTTACTTCTTATTTAATCGCAATTGCATTTGAAGAATATTACTCTAAAAATTTACTGGTGGGAGAAGAAAGGCGGGAATAAGAATACTACGGAATATTAATTAGGATGTTGGAGGGGATGAGTAGTCTAACGGAGTCAGATCACATTCAAGAAACTGTTGACACTCAGAAAATCTATTATGAGAAGGGGAGAAGGATAAATTTCCACCCAAAGAGGACACAAACAGAAATAGATCAAGATGTGATCGGCAGGAGCATGGATTTTGGTGGCATTTTGAGCAAAATAAGGTAGGTTTTCTTGACCTTTGAAAAAGAAAAGCATTTTTTTTAAATGCCGTAGGTAAAGCACAAGATGCTGATACACTATTTTCTGTCACAAGAAAGGAATGATGATAGACCCGATTTACTACCGTTATAACAGTGGGGGTAAAATTACAAGCCAATATTTCTTAATTTGAGGATTTTTCTGCGAAAAAAGATTTATATTTAGATAATAGTTCTGAAGAAGAGCAATTTGGGTGACTGCAACCTTAATTTGCAAGATATTGTTTGCAATTTCAATGCCGTTAAAATCCACATGGGATGGTATCCACTGGAGGTGGATATCATGTTGAATTTAAAATGAGCTTCAACTTATGAGGGATAGAGATATTTGTTTTATTACTTATATGTATCCAGTTATTGAAATGTTGCATTGAGCTTCTGCTGTTAGAAAGTATCCAGATATCCTTATAGTTACTTTCATTCATGATCGATTACAAGTAGTTCGCCTCTGAAAACAGAACAGAGGTCTGAATTATATTGCCAAAGAGAAATTCTATCCTGAGGATTTCAGTAAAGATGCCACTACCAGCAAAATTGACGATTTTGCTGCCAAAAGTAAATATTTTAATGTCACTTAAAAAAAAAAAAAAAAAAAAAAAAAAAATTATTGATGACTTCCAAGGCCAATTGTCTAAGATGGTATAACAGGAATTTCTTTTTATTAACAGGAGCAGAAAGGTTGTAGTGAAAGTGAACCCTGGAAATTTTTTCTGACGAGTTCAGAGAGCAGTGAAGAGCATGCCTCCTTTATAAGAAAGGAGGTGTTGCGACATAACAAAACTAAATGGTCCCTTTTTCTCAAGCCTTTGATAAGTTTTCCGGTTAAAAAATAAAAAATAAAATAAAATTGAGGAATATTTGAAAGCTTATGAAACAAAATTCGGAAGAAATTCCGGAACGCTATGACTCCTCGTATATGCTTATTGACCGGACATATACTCATATCACAGCTTCCAATATTTTAATTTATTCCGGAGTATTCTTTGCCCCACCTTTAGTTCGTAACATTTTATTTATAGAAACATTTTCTACAATATACAACTTAATTGAAATAAGAAAAAAATACTCTTAACACTTTCGCTACCGCTGACGTAGATTCACATCATTTGAAAAACAGTAACTCCGGCAGTAGGCGTTCCTCTCAAAATTTGTATGTTATTTATTTCTTAAAAATTATACCCAATATTCGTATTTGTACTTTCATTATACTATGGATACAAATACTTTGATTTGATAGAGAATAATTATAATGTATGTTCATTTGTAATACAAATGTGAATACAGAAATGCTTTTTTTCTGAAATAGTGTAATTTGAGAGAATAACGCCCACAGGCGGACCTTACTGTCAAAAGAGCAAAAGTATGCGGTCGTGAAAGTATTAAAATATATGTGCTATGAAATTAAGGCGGGACTAAAAATACTCCGGAATAAATTAAAATATTGGCAGCTACATTCTGAGTATTTGTCCTGTCAATAAGCAAATACGAGGGATCGCACGGTCGCAGCGTTCCTATATTTTTCCGATCATTTCATTATACTCTCAACACAATTTTCAAAAAGAAAATTCCCATTAAGGTTTATATACTAAAATATTACAAATACTTACAAGAAAATTTTCTATCTAAAAATTGTGGTATTAGTAAAATAAAATAATTGAAAAATATGGGAGCGCTGCAATCTTGAATTACTTACATACGTGCCAATTCCAGATCATTTTTAGCTCCATCGCTATTTCGCACCACTTTTTTTTTTTAAAGTATTTTTCTCCAATATTTAACTGTAATATAGTAAGAAGAATTTGCTCTGAACACATTTGCGACCGTTAACGTAGTTTCACGTTATTTGGAAATCTCCAGAGATGACAACATATTTAACTTTTAAATCAGAATTGACACCAGTAATTTAAAATGGAATATGCTTTACTCCCTCCGTCTCAAATTAGTTGCTACATTTAAGTCGAGAGTGTTGTCTCAAATTAGTTGCTACATTTCAAGTAGGCGGAGTCATAAATAATTTCTCATCCAGTTTATTAGAGCAACACCAGTAATTTTATACTCCCTCCGACAGAAATTAATTACTACGTTTGAATACATATTTTACTGATTAATAGTACTTATGATTTTATGGTTTTGTTTAAACATTTTTTAGGTTGCTATCTGTTATGCTATTGAATCAATCAACACCATTTGTTTACTAAACATTTTTTCCTCAAATCAGTACTAAATCAATTTGAAAAATTTGCTTCGAAAAATTTGTCCCGAAATAATTGCTATCTTTCTGAAATGTAAAAAAATGAGAATAAAAATACCATGATATAATAATTTTAATCGCAAATAAAACGATTTTAAGTGATATTTAAGGAATTTCTTGCCCATAATATAGCTTCTGATTTACTTGCTAGGTTTCGCGGAAGAAGATTTTGACGGCGAAGTTTTTCCTTATTGAGATGGGTTTTTTTATACGAGTTGCCTTCGCCTGACATCATAATATTTTTGATACACGTTTGCAGGGTTGCCAGATTTGGCCCTTTTTTTTTTTATTCAATACTCACCAATAATTTTTATTTGTAACGTTTGGCTAATAACTTCAAAGATTGATAGTCTACTTTTTATATAAATGTCAGTTCTCAAAATTATTGGTGACTGTTGAATAAAATAAAACGCCAGATCTGGCAACGCTGCATATTTGTAAAGTTAAAAATTCATTGAAAAACTTTTCTACTTCTATATTTTGTAAAGCGACTTCAACAGCATCAATTAATTGTCAGTATTCTTTGTAGGTATCTGATGTTTTAATGACTGTATTCTGTTAAAAAAAAACCGGGATCAAGCACATTTAAATCTGGACTATTGGAGGTTGAAAATTCCACCCATCTTTTACACATTCTTCTGTGATATTGGGATTATCCACTGCCAAATGAGGCTTGGCATTATTCTGTTGTATGTATATAGGACTTAATTTTTGACTAGTCGGAAATTTTTCACGTATGGCCAGCAAAACTTTATCTATAATCATTTTTCGGATTTCTTCTTTGTTAACAATATCTACAACTTTTGTCAAAGCTGTTCCTTTTGCACGATTTTTTGAGCTTCTTTTTGTATTCTCTGAATAAACAAAAGGTCATATTCCAGTTTCACCATCAAATATTTCATTTCGAGTCCTATCTTGGTCTTCCCACTGCTGTCGTAAACATTACTTTGGTAATAACACTTTTCTTTTTGCAATGCCTCAAATGTTCAGTTTCATCTAGGGTGATGCAGAACGAATTACTGGTTTTCGTAATATAAAACCATTTTTCATCAATATGAATACTATCCAACATTCCCGAAAATCGTTCATTAATTTGAACATGCTGTAAACAAAATCGAATTCTATCGAGTTTATTTTTTTCTGTTAGACTTGACTTAATAGTGGGTGAAATACGCTTCAAAACTTTTCCCTCCTTAACAGTCCTGTATAATGTTGTTCTATTAATACTAACAACCCTTGATAAACTCCGCAGTGATTGTCTTCGTTTTATTGAGACATCTTTGATTTTGCTCAGTTGCTAAGAAAAATCTTTTTTTTTCTTTTTTTTCCGCCCGCATTTACCATTTTTTTGTGAACTTACATTGTAAATTTCATCATCATTTATTTTTGACGTCTTCTCCAGCTTCCACAGACGGAATATTGTACTACCATTAACATTAAATTTAACCGCTGTAGCATTTATAGCACCATGGCTCAGTTTATCATTTTTGAAATTTTGCAGTAAAAATTGCAATACAGCGTTACGTTCTGTATTATTCATTTCTTTCTTTAGGGTTTATCATAAATTATCATTCATAATTACAATTATTATCACTTTTGTATTAGGACGAGTAACATTACTTCACATTCGAGTAAACATTGCTTCTAAATTCTAGTATACCGTGTTATATTCATTGTAGTGTTATAATTTTACTGGTTTTCGATCTACTAAACTACATCGGAGGTTATTTATGACTCCGCTTCTTGAAATGTAGCATTTAATTTCGCACTGATATAAAAGGAAGGAAGAAATACTTGGTAAATAAATGTTGCTGACTGACAGCACAACACCCTGAAATCTCTGAAAACAGTTCAAACAAACTAATAAAATCATGAGTATCAATAATCAGTACCAAAAAATGCAAATGTAGCAACTAATTTGGGACGGAGAGAGCATAAACATTTGGCGATTAACCCGTTAGTAGTCGCTAATTGGTCGATTTGCCGCCCATCCTTCAGTTTTTCCAGATTTGTTTATTCAATAGCCACCAAAAATTTTTAGAAATGGCATTTGATATACATAAAACGCAAATAAAATCGATTTAAAGTCGATCACATCACTACTTAAAATTATTGGTGACAATTAAATAAAAAGTTCGCAATCTGTAATAGGTGGCGCTGTCGATAGCGACTACTAACGGGTTAATGTAACCGAAATCAATTATAGAAATTTTCCGGTTTGAAGTCTCCCTTGAAAAAAGGGAGACTTGGCACCTATGAATCTGTAACTCAACCAGTGGGCGTTTCTTTTGCATTTTGTATGCTACTATATTTCTTAAAAATATTCCCTTATTCATATTTGTAGAATAAAAATACTATGGATACAATATCTTTCATTAGAAAAAGTATAATTATTATGTATATTTATATATAATATAAATATGTATACAGAAAACCTTGTTCTGAAATAATGTAGTTTGAAATAATAATGCCCACAGGTGGATCATAGTATCACTTTCACGACCGCACGTTTTTGTCTTTTTTTTTTTTTAGTAAAGTCCGCCTATGGGCGTTATTCTCTTCTATTACATTATTTCAGAACATAATTTTTCGTACTCACGTTTATATACTTGCCAACCATCTCATTAATAACCGTACAATTGTTAACGCCCCTTTTCTCACAGCACTTTATTTTAAAAGTAATTCTCTCCAAATGTTGTTACGATTAAATAAGAATAAAGTTACTTTAAAAACTGACTGGTGAAAAAAAAAAAAGGCGGGTATTAAAAATTGAACGGTTCATAATGAGATAGTTAGCAAGTATGCATTTATATTACAACCGGATACACATTATAGTTATACTCTTTCTAATTAAAGCATTTATATCCATAGTATATTGATAGTATAAAAATTAAAATTCAGTATATTTTTTAGAAATAAATAAGATACAAACTGCTAAAGGAACGTCCACTGGTGGCAGCGCCTGATTAAGGGGGAAGCACACATTACTTATACTTACACCGTTATTTTTTAACAAATACTTTCCTCCTATAATAAACAGAAAATTCTCTTTAAAATTTTTTAAAAAGAATTCTGGTGTCTAATAACGGTGAGTAAATTGGATTGTTTTACACCGTCAATTTTTTATAAAAAATATAATTCCTCGTCAAAGCGTGAAATTTCTATGACATGAAGTAAAAAATAATTGTAAAAATATTCCGGTGAGAGATGAGATAATGTGTGCTTCCCCCTTAATCAGGCTCTGACTGGTGGAAATTATTGAATAACTTGAATCTACTTTAGCGGCCAGGGCCTGATTAAGGGGGAAGCTCGCTCATACCGGAATATTTTTACAATTATTTTTTACTTCATGTCATAGAAATTCCACGCTTTGACGAGGAAATATTTTTTATAAAAAATGAACGGTGTAAAACAATCCAATTTACTCACATTTATTAGACACCAGAATTATTTTAAAATAATTTTTAATGAAAATTTTCTGTTTATTATAGGAGGAAAGTATTTGTTAAAAAATAACGGTATAAGTATAAATAATGTGTCAAGAGCGAGCTTCCCCCTTAATCAGGCCCTGTTAGCGGCTATGAAAACAAACATGAAGACAAAAACATAATGTCGTGAAAGTGTAAAAAAAAAAAAAAAAAAAAAAAAAAAATACTGAATGAAGGCTGGGCAAAAAATTCTCCAGAATGAAATAAAATAATATGTTGGCAACTTTGTACTTATAAGCATTTATGTCTTCTAATCATATCATTTATAAATATTGTCTTTATTTGAAACATTAAAATCTGAAAATGTATAAAAAAAAAAAAAAAAATGCGGTACAAGATCATGTTGAATCATGTTGGTACAATAACTATCTTCCAATCCATGCGCGAAAAGCATCTCTACCAGTTCTACTTTTGTATAATGTTCCATGCTTCTCCACAGTCATTATTACTTGAATGACGAATACACTCGTGAAAAAAACTCCACTTCAACACTCTTCAGGGCCTGATTAAGGGGGAAGCCCGCTCTTCACACATTATTTATACTTACACCGTTATTTTTTAACAAATATTTTCCTCTTATAATAAACAGAAAATTTACATTAAAAATTATTTTAAAAGAATTCTAGTGTCTAATAACGGTGAGTAAATTGGATTGTTTTACACCGTTCATTTTTTATAAAAAATATTTCCTCGTCAAAGCGTGGAATGTTTATGACATGAAGTAAAAAATAATTGTAAAAATATTCCGGTATGAGCGAGCTTCCCCCTTAATCAGGCACTGTCACTCTTGGCAGCCACGTAAACTTCCAGAAAATTAATTAATTTTCCAATGGAAATTATTCAGAAGTGGCAACGATCGATTAAATCCATGCCTCTGGTGGTGTTTGCTTCTTTAGTTATCCTAATGTTAGCCAATGGAAAATTAATCGAAAATCTAAATGTAATTGTAATTCTTTTTAGTTTTGCAATATTTTCAAATGAGCTCGTGTTTTGCGCCGCTGTCAGCTCTGTAAATAGAAGTCATAAAAATAAATACAAGCAAAAATATAAGCCTCCTCAAATTGGGTTTTATGTTTTGAAAAATTTTCAGAGGGAATATTTGAAAGCATAATTTTAATAAATAATAAACGATGTGCAGAATCTATTCTTACGAGTGGACAGAAACAGTCATATATACTATCAGTGACGTCATGTGTATAATGTCCATTTGTTTTAACGAGACGGAACGAGTTTTCTGAGTACACGTTTTCTATTGCTAGCTTAATTTTTTTTTCTATAAAATACTCGTACTTTGAGCCTTTTTTTCAGGACACTCTCAGGGATGAGAAATATTCACCCTTTTGGCCACCACTATTTTTTTTTTTTTTTTTTTTTTTTTTTTTTTTTGCAAAAATCTTTATGGTATTTTTATAGTTATTTGACGTTATTAAATAGGATAAAGGTTAGTGTATATTGGTGGGATAGAAGCAGGAATTTCTCATTTCAGAGAATGCTCTGGAAAAAGGGCGTAGAGTACGATGCCTGAAAATGCCTCGAACTACTTAACAGCATGTGACCTCTGATGTGATGGTAACCCTTTAACACCGGATGTTGTCTGGGGTTTTACTAACGTTGTAAGCAGTTATACGTGTATTTTAACTGACATGTGTGCACATTTCGCAGTTTAAGATTTGAATAGTTGTTTTTTCCTTATTTGAAACTTCGTTTACATTGTAAATTTGAAAATCTTGTTAGATCGATTATTTCATAAAATCATACACAGTATTCGTATTAATCAGTATTTTAAATACGATTAAAAACAGCACTATATATATATACATATATATATCTTTTTACGCAGGGCCTGATTAAGGGGGAAGCTCGCTCATACCGGAATATTTTTACAATTATTTTTTACTTCATGTTATAGAAATTCCACGCTTTGACGAGGAAATATTTTTTATAAAAAATGAACGTTGTAAAACAATCCAATTTACTCACCGTTATTAGACACCAGAATTCTTTTAAAATAATTTTTAATGAAAATTTTCTGTTTATTATAGGAGGAAAGTATTTGTTAAAAAATAACGGTGTAAGTATAAATAATGTGTCAGGAGCGAGCTTCCCCCTTAATCAGGCCCTGTTTTTACGTAACCATTTGCGAAAAAAAAAAAAAAAAAAAAAAAAAAATCAACATTTAAATGTCACTATCACATTCGATATTTGCCAATATTTTAAGTTTTTAAATCATGTTTGTTGCCACAATCTCTTAGTAGATATATGTGGTATCAATTTACTGCGATTAGATAAAGTTGAAATTGTTGTAAAAATATCATAGTATGCAGTCTTTCGCCGAAATTGGGAGATGACTTGACAACTATGCATTTATTAAAACAATAACACAATTCGCTCGGTTCTTAAAGATCTCATTGCACAAGAACCAATGACGTTTGCTGTCATTGATTCTGTGCCTTATCTCCCCTTAAATTTTGTTGCAGTACTTTTGGTACAACCTGTATAAATACAATCAAAGTGAGGACACCAGAGAATACGATAATTACATGTTTTTGGTTTGGTAGAAGCTATTACATATCCTCCAACATCCTAATTTATATTCCATAGTCTTGTTAGTCCCGCCCTTTTTCTCCCACGAGTAAATTTTTAGAGTAGTATTCTCCAAATGTAATTGCGATTAAATACGAAGAAAAATACTCTAAAAATATACTGGTGTGAAAAAGAAGGCGGAGCTAACAATACTACTGATTTTTAATTAGTATGTTGGAGGGTATGACTATTACCAGTTGAATTTAGTTCTTCTTAACCTTCTGCATTATTTGGACGGCACATTGTAAAAGTGGTGTAAATCCACATTTTTAAAATATATATATATATATTTCAAATATCTCTAAAAAAAAAAGAGTTAAATTGAACACGTGTCATTTGTTAAATATATTAAAAACACTTTAAACTCACGTAAATTTAAATTTTATTTAAAAGATGATAAAAAAAAAAAAAATCCAAAGCTTTTTGCTTTAATTGTAAAGCATCATCAGGGACTTTTATTCTTTGTTTCCAATGAGCAGTTTTAAATAGGCTATTTAAAACTGCTCACTGGAAACGAATAATAAAAATCCCTGATGATGCTTTACTATTAAAGCGAAAAGCTTTGGATATATTTTTTTAACATCTTTTAAATAAAATTTAAATTTACGTGAGTTTAAAGTGTTTTTAATATATATATATATTGTTTATTTGTATCCAATTTAGTCACATCTTTCTTTATAAAAGTGAAAGCATTACTTGTTTATTCAGAGAAATAGAACTTCTACATATTCATTATAAAATGAAATTTTTAAGTTACTTCAAATGATTTTTCTTATAATTTATAAATTTTTATTACTCTGCTTTGAATAAAGCACTACAAATCGATAACACTTGCTGAATCTTGACTTTAAACCCTGCACATAAATTTGTAAAAAGCTTGTTATTACAAAATCCATTCACAAGGAGATAATTCACTTATACAACGAACGGCCCTATTAATAAGATAACACTGGCATTTTTTTATTTTTTATTTTATGATTGTGACCTTTTATACGTCAGTTTTAAGGTGAAATTTATCCCTACAAGGCTCAATTTTTTTTTTTTTTTTTTTGCGCGTCAAAATGATACAGGTTGCAATTTGCAATTATTGATCGGAAGATAGGGAAAACTAATAAAAACAAAACCATATTTTATGGAAAAATGAAATTTTTAGCTTAATGTACCGTATGTGGAACATACATAAAAATATGATTTACCAATACGTTTACTATTGTAATAAAAAAAAAAAAAAAAAAAAAAAAAAAAACTTATCTCTGCAAAATATACACTTCGTTATAACACAGTATTTTTTATTTTTCGAGTCAAAACTGTTCAATAACTATTCTTTTTTTTTATTTTTGAATTCAGACAAACGACTAACGTATTACTTTCATTCAAATTTCACACTGAGTGCACGATAACAAAAACACGAACGACATCTTTAGGTAAAGATTTGTATTACTACATTCCTAAATATCAGTAGCTTCTATCAAGATATCAAGAGATGTCGCTACTAATAGTTTTATTGCTACAGGAACGATTAAAGACGGTGTTCCACATATGGAACTGGGTGCTTTGTAGGGTTAATTATAACTACAATTACGTTATCTGTAATAATAATTCACTTAAACAACAATGTTGTAAGGTATTTGTAAACAAATACTTTTGCATTTTGAATGGATATTTCAATTCAATAATTAAAAAAATCAGAAAAATAAAAGAAATTTAAAAAAGACTATAAAATATATTATATATATATATATATATATATATTAAAGAAATAGAAAAACAACTGAAATTAAATAATAAACAAGACCAGAAAATAATATTAAGTTACTAGTTAAGACTTTTAACTTAAAATTAGTACATTACTTTTTCAACCAGGATGGTTTCTTGTTTGCTGACCGAATCTCTCGTTGTCCACAATCATTGCACATATTATTGTACATGTGAAGTACAGCCACCTGACACAAATGAACGTCAGGTATTTCTGAGGGAGAAAAAAAAATGTTAGATCACTTTGCGTGCAATAAATGACTAGTCCTGCCCATTTTTAAGCGCAGAGTACACCTACCATTTACTATTTATTAAAGTTTTTTCCTCAAAATTTTCCACCAAAAAATCCTTTACGTTTTAAAATTCTTTACGCTTTAAAAAACTTTACGTTTATTTTATTTATTTTATTTCATTGAAATTTAGACGATTGCATTCCTTAAAAAGAAGATTGAGTAGGTTGATATTTTATGCTTGTATTTTATTATATCTCTTCTATTTAAACAGTCGACAACTTCATAAAATTTGAGCATTATACTCCAAAGTACCGCTATTTAAATCTTTTACGATAAATTTCTCATAGACTAACAGCATTTTAGAGGTAAATCCCATCAGATGTGTGTCCTTTGTCGATTGTGCCACTTCTGTAATAATGCTCAATTTCAGATTCTGTGGATTGTCTCCATAAAGGTGGTGGTGCGCCGTTTCAAATGGTTCGAACTAGTCCAATAAATTATGGAAGTTAGGTTTTGGTATAGTCCTAGACATTGAACAAACTCTTCATCATTGTCTTGTTATCACCAATAAGCTGCGAAATCTCTGTTAGTATAGAATTTTAAATGCGCAATCTCTCCTAAAAAGCAAAAGCGCAAACTCCCACATTTGAGTAGGAGAGATTGCGCAGTGTTTTATTAAATAATTACTCGTCTTAAGAGGGAATCGTGGTACTTGCATCGTTAGTATAGGTCAGTGGGTTATGAGAAATCGCTTGATTAAAAAATATTTTGTACTCCTACCATTGAATTGATATACTTAGTAAAAGTTAGGAAAATTCAGGCATTTATTTTTGAGAACGAGACAAAATAAACACGCTTTATCTTAAACTCTTGAAGCAATCGATATGCAAATTCAAGTCCGCACTTCACTATTGGTGTTGTACAACAACCTAAAGTTTCAACTCGCCCAATCTACTCTTTATCTCCGATCCCCTGTGTGTACAATATCTCCTATCGCGCGATCTCTCCTAGCTTTACCTTATATTGTTACGTGTAGAAAATCGTTTAAATGCCGTCGCACCTCGTTAACGTGAACACTGTTAACGTGAATTGCTTTGAATATGAACTGTTTCCACAATCACCGTCAAAATGAAGATTAGTTCAGTTATATCTACTGATGACAAGAACAAATTTTTTACCCCATTTGAGATTCACGTTAAGGAGGTTTGACTGTATTCTAAATATTTATTTTAGCCTTTACAGATTGTTTAGGCATTTATTTGCATGATTGGTACTTTAATTGTTCAGTAGTAATTTTAAATTAAAAAGCATACATAAATCTATCTAAATGCATTTATTTAATATTAGTGTATTCATTCAATTAAAATATATTTATTTTAACTGAATGTTTTGCAGTTGCATAATAATGGTTTCCAATTTTGTAGCATTTAATTTTTGGAAGATTTCTGCCATATGTAGTATGTAAATAAGAGGAAAACTAAACTCGCTACGTAAGTGATCATTAATTCCCCCCATTGACTACTTTAAAAATTGCGTTGCTACAAACTGACCCTGTTTGTAACATCCTTTATCATATGCGTCGAGTGTCTTGTTTAACTTCATACGGGAAAGATTTTATTAATGTTACTAGTTTATGTAATCATTGAAAATATACACAACATATTATTCAAAAGTAGTGGTGATAAACCTAATTTTAAAATTAAAAAGGTTAGTAGCTACACATTAAGTGCTAACGCTTTAAAGACATCGTAGCTAGAGGTCTGCCCCGGCCGGGCTTACGGCCCGAGCCCGAGCCCGGCCCAGCCCTCGGGCCGAACTTTTCAATTTGTTCTCGGACCAGGTCGGGCTTAAAATGTTTTTGCAGGCTCGGGCCGGGCCGGACTCGGGCTCAATTTTCTTGTGTATACTCGGGCCGGGCCGGGTCTGGATGAAATTTTGGGCCGAACCTTTTTCTGGTTTTCTCGTTAATCAACGAAAAAGGAAAATAATAAAATATTTCTTCAGACATTTATTTTACATAATTTTACAGGCTGGTATGTCACATGAAATTTTATTTTGTTAAAAAATATCTGTAACTTCAATTTAATTGCTTATCAGTCTGTCGTTTCGCGATCTGATTTTCCGCAAATATTTTTAGTATGTCTCGAATTTAATATATTTTATTTCAAGTAATATTAAATGGTTTCCTATTCAAAATAATATGCATGTCACTACTAGTTCGCGCACATGTTCAAACAAAAGAAATTAGATACGTTACTATGTATAAGGCTGTGTGTCCTATGGTCTGTAGAGTTTTGGTGGTATGAAGGATATAAAAATCCTTCCGCTGTAACTTTTTCTCTAAGACTCCTTTTTCTTTTCTCCAGTGCTCTGAATGAAAGTAGCATCATTTTTAGCATGTGCAAAAGCCTCTTTTCTACTGAATATGGTTGGATTGCAATTAAAATTTAGTTTACCGGATCACATTCAAGATTCGGATACATTACGGTATATAAGAGGAAATGGTTGAACGTGCATTTTTAGTTGTAATAACCATTTTAAATACCGTCCTATATTGTTTGATGAGTGCTAATATTTCCGATTTGACTTTCTCTCTGTCTTTATACCTTCTGTACGTCTGTAATAATGAATTTTTGTTTATATATAATTATCTTGTAAAAGTTCAGCAGTTTTATTAAAGAAGATTCTATTGCTTCGCTATATAAAACCTTTTCAAAACACATACTAACAATCTTTTTCATAGAAAAATCATGCATTTTTAAAAATATTTTATAATCGGGCAGGGCCGGGTCGGGCTTGATTTTATCGCTTTTTGACCGGGCCGGGCCCAGGCAGAATTTTTCTATTTCATACTGGGCCTCAAAATTCCGGCCCGTGCAGACCTCTAACCGTAGTCTTAATACATGGGCAGCACTCAACGTTTCCTTAACACATTTCGCTTCATCTGACAGTCTATGTAACTGCCTGCTTCATGATATACAAGACATGAAATAGACACCCACGCAAAGACTGCGATTAAAATTTAAATACATACAACTGTTACAATATACTTTTTTCGGTATAAATGTTTAAATAAATATATTTCTTATCATTAAGTATACATCATACAGGGATGGAACACGGGCGCAGGATTCACACCGGAATCTGTTGAAGAAATTTCTCCACCAATAATATCGTTGATTTAAGAAGTAGAAAATTTTCTTACATTGATAGTGGTATGAATTCTGCGCCCGTGTTCCATCCCTGATCATATTATTTCTAATTTTTCTCTAAAAGAAGAAATTTATTATTATTATTTTTTTTTCACTGATTATTTCTGTACTTCTTGATAAATTATCATATATTATTCATTTCCACAATTAGAATTCAAAACGTTTAGATAAATAGTAAACCATCATTAAAATTATATACTGCTTAAGTGTTTGCGTATTTAAGAATTAATACATTCGTTTTTAAGCAAAAATTCGTTTGCCTTTTGCTTATGTAATTTATATTTTGTTATAAATTAAAAGTTTGTTTATATACTTCTGAGAATATCAGATAATATCACATAATAAGCGGGACGTATTAAAACCTCGACGATTGCTTTAGGGCCTCAACCCGAGTTCCTTTCCAATCTTCGATGACTTTTTCTAGTCAATTTTGGCCTTGTGTTTACTTGAAGTTTTGATTACAGAGATTATCTTTAGAATAAATTATAAATTAAAATAATGATAAAAAAAAAATGGATCCATTTTATTTCAAAATGTTTTTAAAATTTCGATTCAGTAACTGTGAAAAATTGGCATGAGTATAAACCTTAACTTAATTATATGATAGGAAGCTGATTAGTATTCGAAAATAAATTTTGAACTGGAGTTGGAAGCCGAGGGTCTTAAACCTCCAGAAGTCCTTTGCTATTAGACTATCTACTACGAGTTTCATGCGTAAACAAAATTTCAGCTTAGTCGGGCAATAGGAATTACGGTAAAAATCGAAAACAAAATTTCAATTGCAGATGATGATACAGGGTTCACTGACCCCACCTTTATATCCGTGATTATTTGAGCATGTAACGTCATCGTTGCTATTACATGTAACTACGCTAAATTTCAGATACATATTATGATTGAACTCAATATTGACTCATTATTGATAACCATAGATATAGTAATATATATAGATCTATCATGCCCATGTTATCGAGCAAAAAATTTTGATGCCGAAAAAAAGTTCTAAAATCAGCCATTAGAGAGTATTGGAAAAAAGAATAAAAAGAAAAATGTATATTAAACTGTACCTGGAATTTTTCATTCACATTTAGTAAATAAATTATTCATAAATTTTATTTACTAAATTATCCCTGTGTATTCCTCTGTGTGATTTACTCGGGAAAAGGCAGCCATTAGAGTGACTTTTCCCGAAAAAAATGATGTCACACAGACATTAATAAATAACATTCCAAAATAAATAAAGCATGTAAAAAATGGATCAACCAATGTATACTGTTGACATGTATCCATCTTGAATGAACACAGAAAAAGAGAATCGCAAAAGTATAACAAATACTAAATGACTAAAGTTGAGTTTCACGGTAGTTTTTCTTGTCTGCACTTCAGAAAATAACGGTCGTAACTTCCACCTGTTTTTCAGGCCAGTTTTAGGGATGACAAACTTACGCCTGCTTTGTCGCCAATGGGTGCCTTGTAGGGTTAAAATATTATTATCTTATGATTTAGTAGAAAGAATTTAAGTCTTAAAAATAGATTAATTTAACAGTAGAAACATTAGATTAATTTAACAGTAATATTTTACTACAAATAACTACAATTTATACAAAACATATGTACAAATATACACATTTATTAACAAATCGTTATCGTATGCGAAATATAACTCTATATTACGTAATTCTTATGGCTCTGTAATCTAAATAACACACATCTAAATTTCATTAGTATCCAATAAATAGAACCGTCACTATTAGTTTCTGGGTGTTCTGCCAAATTATTTTAATTACCTTATATTAAATATATTTTATCTGAAATATAATGTTTTTTTACACCGTTTAATAATTTACTGATATGAATGTTTTTTTCTGAAAATTCATTCATATGCTTTTCGAGCTATTTATTGCATAATTCGCAAATTTACACTTTTTGATTGCCTGAAAATCCTAATACAAATGTATATATATATATATATATATATATATATATATATATATATATATAATAACCAGAAAGTTTTAGAAAATTTCAAGAATAATTCAGAAAGCATTATTTCCGTAAATACCAATGATTTTGAAAATTTGTTTGGCAGTATTCCACATAACTTGGTAATAGAAGTTTTTGAAAGCATTTATGATTAATTTGGCAGCTACTTAACTTGTGATAAAAATTACTGGACTAATCTTATCAGGTTTTGTATTTTTGAAAAAGTTTTTTTTAACGGGAAATATTACTTTTTACAGCGGAGGGGGATCCCAATGGGAACGAGTTTTTCGAGTGCTTTCGCAAATTTATTTTTATATTTTTTCGAATTTTTTTTTATAAATATTACTTTCTTCAGATATATTGATGATTTAATAGTTTTTAACTGTAATTGTTTCGAAAATATCTCTAAAAAAATATATCCTAAAGAATTGGTTTTGAACCGTACAGATACTGATAAAATTTCTTTCCTGGATTTAAATATAAAGAGAAATGAAGATAAATGGCTCATTGGATTATATGATAAAAGAAAGGATTTTAATTTTAAAGTTAATAGTCTTACTAATTGGTTTTCAAATATCAGTAGAAAAGTTTTAAAAAATATTATGTTCGCATAGCTTAAAAGAATTCATACTATTTGCAATAATGAAGAAGATTTAAAATATGCTCTTGAAGACTTAAAAATTACCTTGCAAATTAACTGTTACCCGTCACAATTTTTAACTGTGACTTTTCAGAGTTTTCCTATCTCGGTTTGTTCTACTTCCTCATTCAAGGGCGATATTGAAGTACCGACGAGTAGCCCCGTCGGCCGAAGATAGTTTGTGTTCCAGATGAAGGGTTGTATTTTTATTTCATTTTATACTTTCTTGTTTACCTTCAGTAATTCTCTTTTGTATTGTATATATTTTTTAATGAATTGAGGTAATTTGTAACTTTTAAAATTTGATAATTTTTAAAAATATTTTTAGTAGTTTTATACATTATATGTATGTTTGATTTCTCTTCAGTTATTGGTGGTTTTCTGTTTGGTGAGAAGTTAGGGGCTAAGGATAGTTATTAGCTTATAGCTACTATCCTTTCAGCAACTTCTCGTTCACCCCTACACTGAGGGGTCTCCCTGATAAAGATCTCAGTGTTTTTTGGGGTATAATTTTCATTCATTTGTTTATATATTTCTACATTTAATTTCATTCATTTGTTTATATATTTCTGCATTTATATATTAATTACTACATCTAAATTTTGCATTTCCTTTCGCTGCAATCTTGCGCATTGGTTTGTAATTCTCCTATTGGCTTTTCTAATCTGTAAAACTTATATATTTATAAATTTTCCTGTCAATTGTTTTCTATATATATATATATATATATATATATATATAACTTTAGCAGTTCACACTGATTAAATAAAATAAAAGTCTTAATTAAAATTTTCTTGTGCTTAAAAAGCACTAAAGTTTGCAACTATGCTATTGAACCTGAAGGATGTTTTTAAAATAGATGTTTTGCTTTTTATTCAAGTCAAAACCAGACACCTGCCTTGGGGTTTATTCTTATTTTTTGGACAGCATTGTTAGTTGTCGCCCATTTTTTACATCGCTTTCTTTAAAAAAAAAGAAACAAAAAATCATTTATATACTTGCTATTTAATCGTAATTACTGTTGGAGAAAATTGGTCTACCGGAAAAAAAAAAAAAAAAAAAAAAAAAAAAACTGCATATTGGGGAAAAAAAAAAAAAAACTATTAATAACATAGATGTGCATTGAAGTATCGTCTAGTTGCAAAACCAGCCAACTCTTTTAAATCGGATAATAAATTTTTCTCATTTTTTTAAATTTCTATTTTAACTCCTTAACTGGTTTGAACGTACAGCATACAGGTATTACTCCAGTAACAAATTGTACAATCCGGCACGGTTATTTTTTCAAACTATTTCTTGGTATATTTTTCAACAAAACATCATGTGCAATTCGAGAGTTGCATGAGTGCAGAGTACCCAGGATCCTATAATAACCACACATCTCGGCGACCACGTATTAGAAGCAATGTTGTCATTAGATTCTTAATGGCTAAATAAAAAAAAAAAATAAAAAAATAAAAAAATGTTACATACTAGGAACATAAATTCTGGGATCAAACAAAAAGGAGTAGCCTATTAACTAAGATGTAAGAAACGCCTCAAAACTCATAACTTAAAAAGTTATAAAAAAGTTTTAGTACAGCATTAAGTATAACTAAAACACTAATATAAAAGGTTATAAGAAGGTGTAAGTACAGCATTACCAGTAACAGCATCTAACATAAAAAATAAAATAGAAAGTATAGCATTACAACAAAATCACAATTATCTTTTTGGTAGATTAAAAAAAAAAAAAAAAAAAAAAAAAGATATATATATATATATGTATAAACATATATATGATTTTTTTTTTTAACAAAAAAGGAAGACAGAATAAAAAGTAAGTACCAGAGAAGAGAAGTTAAAACAACGCGGCAGTTTCGACGTAGCCTATCGTGTGGATCCGTGTGGTCATGCACAGCTTGGTTTTCAATAGGTACCAATTAGTTATGAAAATTAACATTAAGGTGCATAAAATTTTTTAAACGCGGAAAATTGATTTCTCTATAAATTTGATAATTATGAATGTAAAAAGGCATATCGTAAATTTGCCGGGTAGTTGAATTTTGACTTTTAATGAGAATATCGATATGCGATTTTGATACAAATGACCACAAGGGTGACCCGTCAGTTAACACAGGACGTAAATGAGAAGAGTTAAAGTGCATTTTTTTCTTAATAGACAAATTACTGTTCCAAGCAATTAAGGGGTATAATAGACTTCTAGGTTTTGAGAATTTATTATGCGAATTGAGAACGTGTTGTTGGAACGTAAGTCTCTGATCCAGAATAATACCTAAAAATCTACAGTAGATAGACCATAGCCTCCTAAACTTGATGCCTGTCGCGTGGCTCGGAAACTTGGCAACAGTTCAAGCGGTAAACAGCGTCACCTAGTACAGATTGCGAGACTTTTATTCAACCAATAATTTTAAGAAGTCATATAATATATATATAATCGAATGTATATCAAAACCCATTCTTAAACATTTTTGGTGGCTGTTGAATAAAAATGTCGCTCAATCTGTACCAGGTGGCTCTGTCTACCGCTTGAACTGTTGCCAAGTTTCCGAGCAATGTGAAAGGCATCTAGTACCGGAGGCAGACTATGGAATCAAGTAGTTGTTGAATTTAATTTAGTATTTGTCCCTGTGTGTAATAGCTCGTTAAGTGACATGAATATTATCAAGCAGTGATATTGGTGTGAGCTGAAATATAAAATGTAGGAAAAAGAAATTGTTAAGGGGTTAAACTTTTCACCATCGGTAAACATGAAAACATGACGAAGCCTGTGTAATCCCAGAGTTATATAGATTTGCAAATCGCGATATGTTAAAAACTCAGTCAAATCCCAAGGCTATTGGATTGCAAAACTAGTCATTTCCATATCCACTAGATGGCATTTCGTCGCTAGAGCTGTTCCCTTATTAGTGTTATCGAGTTTTCCAGGTGATGAAAGCCTTTACTTAGAACTTGATAAAATGAAAAAATGTATTTTCCCATTTCAAGGAGGGAAGGTTTTATAACTAGAGGACACAAATCAACAATGTTGGTAGATGTGCGAAATAGTAATAGATGAAACATGAGTGTTTGCATTTCAAGGAAGGAAGGTTTTATAACTAGAGGACACAAATCAACAATGTTAGTAGATGTGCGAATTAGTAATAGATGAAACATGAGTGTTTGCGTTTGGGAATTTTCCACCAGTAATTGTGAATTGTAATTTTCGTTATAATTAATTGTTAAAATTTACAAGAAAACTACAAAAACATTTCTGTTAAAAAAATTCTGATTAAAAAATTCCGGAGCATAAACACCCCTGATAAAT
Organism: Salticus scenicus; assembly: GCA_963930645.1. Classification (NCBI taxonomy): domain Eukaryota; kingdom Metazoa; phylum Arthropoda; class Arachnida; order Araneae; family Salticidae; genus Salticus; species Salticus scenicus. Next base: position 188,666,772 of record OZ005659.1, read on the forward strand.
ATTACTAAATATGTCAACGCTTTTTTGGAAAACAATTCGGTTTTATTATGTGCAAACAACATTATGTGTTTTAAATTAAGAATATTAGTTGCAATGAAATGCCTATAACTTATATTTTTTAATTATAATAACATTTCTCGAAATTTTATATTAATAATTTTCATTTAAAAATAACTTCTATATCATAATATTGATAGAATTCTGATGATAAAAAAAAGTAATTATAATTAAGACCTTCATCTTATTTTAATATTCTCTGCAGATTTTTAAAAGGTTAATATTAAAAATCAATTAAGATTTTTAAAAACATTATCTTTCTTTTAAACATTTAATGAAAATTCCGTTTATCCTTGAATTTTATTCTTAATATAACCTCCCGTCTTACTATAGATTTTATGATAGTGAGAAAATTAATCTACGCTGTTATCTTAAATGCCTTAAAGTTTCAATTAAAATCCAGATTTAATTAATTTTAATTGTTTAGCCATAAAATGTTTAAATTTTCACAAAGAATATTGTCTTTTTTTTTTTTTTTTTTTTTTTTTTCCCCAGGAATCTTCAAATGCAAGTTTTAAAATTTAAATGAGAGGAAATTTTTTAATTGTTCTTCACTAGGTAAAAATTAAAAGTTCTTTTGTTTTTTTGGTCTGGATATAATAAAGAACAGGTAATTTAGTTAGAATTCTAAGTTAAGATGATAAGAAAAATCTTAATATTTTACTTGTTTACCATTAAGAAGTTATAACATATACTTTTATCTATTGTCCCAATTTTCTCTCGGAAAATAAGTTGTAATTTTGTTTTTTGACAGAATAATCTTTCAATTATTAAATCGTAAAAAAAAAAAAAAAAAAAAAAAAAAAAACTGAAAAATTAATTTTAGTTATCAAGAATAGTTCTCATATACAGTTTAAAAGATATTATTTTAAATGTTACCTCCAAATTACTTTTGAGCTGAATCTGATATTATTCTTTACTAAGACATTTAGTTAGTCGCAGTCAGCAAAGTTATATACAAGGTTTTTTTTTTTTTAGTTATATTCTGCAAATATAATTAAGATAAAATAAGAAGAAGAATACTTCAAAAAAATACTGTTGTGAGGACTTACAGTACTTACGGAATATGAACCCCTTACCTGCCGAGAAAAACTTACGAGGTTCGCTTTCTAGTGACAACCTTTTTTTACACAAGCGCGGTTAGTTATGCTTTCACTGTTCCAGAAGCAATTTCTTTCAGATTCCTCCCACACTCCTCTTCTCTGAAATGCGTAAATCCATTGAAAACAGTATGAAGGTCACATTAAAGGCCATTTTATTGCATTCCAAAGCCGTGGGACTAGTTTCATTGTTAGCAGCGCAATACAAATTTAAGATGTGTATATACGCCCGAGACAGTAAAGGCGTTAATTAGGTTTTTAGAAAACAGTTTTTTATCGCTTTTTTAACACTTTGTTGTCTCTAACGCTCTAAATGTCGTTACCAAATTTAGGGATTCTCTTGCTCAATTACCACCAATGACTTAGTGGATAAGGTTTGTTCAGGAGTGATATTTGAAATATATAATCATACCTGCCAATATCCTAATTAATATTCCGTACTCAGTCCCAGAGTTGCAAACATTTTAATTTATTCCGGAGCATTCTTAGCCTTGCTTTTATTATATATATATATATCTATATATATATATATATATATATATATGTTTCTTTACAACATCGCCACCTGTCGGTTCCTATGCGGAAAAATGCAATCATACCTGTTTAAAATAAGACTATTCCCGACATTTTCACAGCTTAGAGAAATAATTACCATTAGTTTCCAAACTTTACCTATGGAAAAGTAATGAATATCAATTCTATATGCAGGACAATATACCCATAAATAAAGTGGGCATTATTTTTCATAATGGTCAGCTTCAGGGCCTGATTAAGGGGGAAGCTCGCTCTTCACACATTATTTATACTTACACCGTTATTTTTTAAGAAAGACTTTCCTCCTATAATAAACAGAAAATTTTCATTAAAAATTATTTTAAAAGAATTCTGGTGTCTAATAACGGTGAGTAAATTAGATTGTTTTACACCGTTCATTTTTTATAAAAAATATTTCCTCGTCAAAGCGTGGAATTTCTATGACATGAAGTAAAAAATAATTGTAAAAATATTCCGGTAGGAGCGAGCTTCCCCCTTAATCAGGCCCTGGTCAGCTTATCTATCATGTTTGGTGCTTTCGTACGCTAGAAAAGACGAAATGTAGCCTACCACCAAACGGAAAAATTTGCAGCAAAATTACCGTCTTGTGGTCGATTTGAACTAAAATTAAATCGGTCTCCTGTTTCATAATGGTGTCTTCACCTGTGAATTGTATGCAGTTATAAACTCTAGAAAATAAGATACGCAGCCATTCGAAAAATGGGAAAAATTCCAAGCATTGCAGCTCTACCTGTTGAGCGATATGAAAAAAAAAAATAATAAGAAGAAACATTAATGTACAAAAGTAGCTATTTTTTATTTAAATTCTATTTGTTAGTTTCCGGTCTAGAACTGAAAAAAAAAAGTCTTACACCGGTGGAGGCAAAGAGTGAAATTTTGTAATTATTTTCAAATTTTGCTGAAGGCAGCTTAAATCGTATATATCGATTACAAAACAGGCTTTATCTTAACCCTTTGGGTACTGAATTATTTGAAGATTTTTATGCCCAAGGCACGGATTTAATTTGTCGCTTTATGGAATATGGAATGATTTTGAATTTTTGGCAGTAAGGTCCGCCTGTGGGCGTTATTCTCCCATGTTACAATATTTCAGAACAAAATTTCCTGTATTGACATTTATATTACAAATGGATATACATTATAATTTTATTCTTTCTAATCAAAGTATTTGTATCCATAGTATATTTCATTGTAAAATTGTCAATATTAATTACATTTTATTTGGACTACATTTATTTGGAATATACTTACATTGATAATATAAGTATGGTTGTAAGATATCATAAAAAACGTCAGGAAAGTGTTTGCGATGCGGCGGTGCCGCAAACATTAACGCCTACTTCTTAAATCCAGATGACGAGTTAGACTCGTCCACCGTAACTTCGCCCAAGTAAGCAGATGACGAGTCTCACTCGTCAAATGTACCCAAAGGGTTAATTTAATACTTTCTTTTATGCGCATAGAAAACAATCCGTTCTAATGTATTTCAGTTATTACAAATGCCGTGCTAAATGACTACTCTCAAAATAAATACAAGTGAAAACTCATTATTTTCAAATGTAATAAAAATATAATTTTTTAATTCAAAACCTATGTACAAATAAAGTATTTTTATGTAAAAATACATAATTATATCACAACCCTGTTTATGTAAGATTATTTTGAAAATGTTTTTTAAACATACATGTACGGGAAAAAAAAAAAAAAAAAAAAAAAAAAGAAATACATTAATAAAAAAATAAATAACTTCGATTATAGGAAAAAAAAAAAAAAAAGAAGAAATAAAAATTAACAAAATCCCATTTGAAATCCTCAAACAACTTCAGAATAGAAAAAAAAGTAATTCAAATTTAATCTTCAAGCAATTAAAATATATTAATTTCATAGATAGATGTTGTACAGTCTCCAATTTGTAATTAAATTATATTCCATTTTTTATAAACTTAAGCTCATTATTAAAAAAAAAAAAAGAAAAAGAAAATAGTAACGCGTTTCAGGTTAAAGAAAAGCCTATTATTACAAGATAATTATACTTGGTATTTTCCATTTTTTTTTTTTTACTACGTATAAAGCCTAATGAAAGTGCTAAATGTTTCTGAATTTTTCTCATATTTCTAAAATTCGGATTGAGAAAAGAAAAGAAGCTGTGTTTTACATATTAATGTAAGCCTCTTCATTATTAATATTTCTTATATAAATATATTTCCTTTTCAGATTATATACATAAACTAAACATGTATTTAAAACGCTGCTTGATGAAAATTCATAATTAAACAATGCATTTAAAACAATTTAAAGATATGTGAACAAATTTTGGTTTTGGACGCTAAGTAAAAATTTTGATTCATTCTTTTTAAATTATAATTACTACTTGTTTCAATAAGAATTGAAATTTGCTTAATTATTTGAAGCACGGTGGTATTTTATACTATCTATTTTTCATTCCTAACACATAAAATTCATCATTTCCTTTCTTTTTTTTCTTTTTTTCTTTTTCTTTTTTTTTTTACACTTTTGCGACCGCATGTTTTTGCCTTGTTGACAGTAAGGTCCGCCTGTGGGCCTTATTCTCATAAGTTACAATTTTTCAGAACAAAATTTTCTGTACTCACCTTTATATTATAAATGGATATATATTATAAGTGCATTATAATTATATTCTCCCTAACCAAAGTATATTTGTCCATAGTATATTTATTGTAGAAATATGAACATAGTGAATATTTTTAAGAAACAAATAACATGCAAATTGTAAAAGAAACGCCCACTGGTAGAGTTTCAGATTTTCAAATGACGCGAATCTACATCAGCGATCGCGAAAGTGTTAATACATGTTAGGTTTAGAAATTTAAAATATTAGTGTTCTTGACACTCAATATTTTATTCAGTTTCACTCCCTCTTTAGTTTAACTATCTTTCCTTTTTTATTAAAACCGATGTTCATTAAAATCTAAGTAATTTATTCTCTATTTACTTTTATAATTTTAAGTTAATAAATATTTAAAAACTCATAGTTTATTTAAAATTTATTTTAGCATAAAATATTAATACGTTAGCCGAAGCTATCCGTATGCAAATGACATAAGTCTACGTCATCTGCTTGAATTGAATAAGTAGCGTAGCAGAAAAGCAATCGTGTGGCTTTTTCGGTGTTAGTGCCGAGGTGAATCCCGGTAATAAAGAAGCTGGCGTTAAACGCAGTTTGTATATTTCAGTTTAAATTTTTCCTTGATAACCTCGACAAAATTAAAGCTTGTGTAGAAAGCTGTTGTTTTTCAGATGAGGTTTAAGTAAATATTTTTAGATTAATTCGAGGATGATAGTTATTTTAAAACTGCAAACTTTTAAGCTTCTTTCAGTAATAGTATAGGCTTCAGTAACTACTCTGTACTAATATATCTGCCCTGAAGAATATTAAACGAATTGTCTAAATGTATTATAATTTTTATTTTCGTTTGCCATATTTTTATTTCACTAGATAAATCAATCTAGTTTTTAAATAAATGATTTTATTTAAAAGAAAAACTTATCATATTTCTTTTTACCTGCTCAATACAGTTTTCACTGGACTCTATTATTTCAACTCTGCTTAACTTTGAAGCTTTAAGATAAACCTGACAATACATACTTGAGGGGCTAACAGCACAACGGAATATTAGTTAGGATGTTGGCAAGTATGTTAATACAATTTTGAGTTTAGGACTAAACGGAAATATCATTTATTTCTTTTCCTTTAACTTTGATTATAATTTCTGGTGGATTCGATATTAAATTAGCCCAATGACTTTTACATCAAATGAAAATTGGGAAAGGCGTATTGATGGATACAGTATTCGGGTAAATTCGTAGGAATGTAGAATCAGTCACCCTCAGAGATATTTCTGCGACCACCAATGTTTTCTAACAGAAATTAACTCTTGGAACGTTGGAAACCTCTGGACGGCCCCTACCTACCTGGTCTAGGTCAATTTTAACGGGTTTGATACCATCCAAAAGGACGAAAAATGCCAGACCACCACATGACGGCCAGCAACTGTGTGACATACTTGAGAATTTAATAAAAAATGAGCTATGTCTGGAGGAACTTGGATATGACTTCTAACTGTAGACTTCTATTATGTAAATGGGACTTTGCCATTGCGATTTAACTTTTCAGGATTTTTCTTGGTCGCAGTGTTCGACCAGCGCACCCGCATTTCCAAGATATCGCTGTAGGAGAGCACAGAGCACGCGTCAAGGTGTTGGGATATTTTGAAATAGGTGCAGAGCTAGTTGAAAAAACAGAGGGGCAAAAAGCAGTTTGAAAAGAGGAAAATGGACAGGGCCACCGCAAAAGGTGGTTGTGCATCGAAAATTACAAGCCGAAAGGATTGAGAAAAAAACGTAATTAATATATATATGTGTGTAATCATAACCCAGAATCATATCTGATATTGTTAAGCTGGTCTCAGGTATTTATAGTAAATTCATTATAATAAATGTACATTTCAGCGAAAATTTACCCTGTTCTCCCATTTTAAAGGGACTTGGCACTGAGATATGTTTCATGTAACATCAGATGTTTCTATAAATTATTTATAAATTGAACTGCATTAGATATGTTCAGTAAAAAATTATATATTCACACAATTCCATAGCTGCTAAGTTTTTAAACTTACTCCGGAATGTTGTTAGCTTCACCTTTTTTCACACCGTAATATTTCTAAAAAAATTCCTTCAATATATAACGAGGATTAAATATGAAGAAACTTACTCTAAAAAGATTACGGTGTGTAAAAAGGGCGGAGCTAACAACATTCCGGAATAAATTAAAAAAAACTAGGCAGCTATGCAATTCTAATATATTTTATTTATTTTTTATTTTATTTTATATTTTTGCTTTTTTTTTAATTTTTATTAATTTAATTTAATTTAATTTAGTTTAATTTAATTTAATTTATTATTTTTATTTATTTATTTATTTGTTTTACAGATTTGAAATCCAAATTGCATTATCATAGTTTGTATTTTTTCAGGAATGTTCTTCAAGATGCTTATACAGCTACAGATATTAAAAATAATAATAATAATAATAATAACAATAATAATATTTTTTGGATACTTATTATAGCCTACTTAATAGTTTAGAGTAATATTCTGCAAATACAATTACGATTAAATAAGAAGAAAATGCTCTAAAAAGCTACTGGTGTGAGAAAAAAGGTGGAGTTAACAATACTACGGAATATTAATTAGTATGTTGGTAAGTAGGCGTGAATCTACGTCAGCGGTCGCGAAATTGTTAAGAACATTTTTCACCCATATTTTATGATAATTATGTAATGGCGCTTTTTTTTTTTTTTTTTTTTTTTAATAAATAAAGTGGTGCGAAATAAAGGTGGTGCTAAAGGTGTCCCGCGATAAATTAAAATGTTGACAACTATGTACACAAATGTGAATGTCAATGATATCGACATGGAAAGATGTACTGTAGTTTCTGGCACACAAATCGCACGTTTGTTAAATCAGTTTGACACTGAAAGTTTTAATTAGCATTTACAATTACGGTAGTACAACGCAATACTATATACAAAAATATTTTCTTTTACCAGTTAAAATTTCTGGTGTAAAACGGTTGTGTCATCTTGCGGTTCATACGGCAAAAATTTCAGTAAGCTGGAAGTCCCATCGTATTTTACATCAAGGTAAATACTTTCTGCCACATACTCTATATTTTTATGACGTGCATATACAGTATGAATGAGTAAATGGAAATCAAGATTAATATGTATCTGTAATTTGCAGACAAAGTTTCCATTTTTTATAATTTATTCACGTGAATTTTTAGCCCCGCCTCTTTTTCATATCGGAAATTTTGAAAAATGATATATCTTATTTAATCTTTGTCACTTATTAAAGAGAAATAATCTGTGTTATTCCATGGATGAAGGTAACATCCGTCACAAAAAAGAACAAAATTTCTTTTTTTCAGGCCATCAATATTACTGTACAGTCAGCCTAAAAAAAAAAAAACGCCACCCCCCCCCACCTAATTTCACTGTAAATTATCGTAGAAACATGCGGCTGGTATCTATCGATCTGTAATAATGTCTAGTTTTTATTGGTGTAGTCAGTTTTTGATTAAGGGGTCATCTACATATTAAAACACGTATAAACTTCATATTCAGATTTCTGAGATCAGGGCAGTTCGGAAAATCTACCTATTTATATACTTTAAATCAATTCTAAACAGAGTTACACTTGAAAATGTGTTAGGGGACCGTCTATGCATTTAGAAAAAATAAATCGTGATCTACCACCCAATAAACATTATTTATTAAATTTCACACCGGAAAGAAAGTTCAAAAATATTATTTATAAAATAAAAAACGATTCAAATTCGCAGAACTTTCTTTCTTAGCTTAAGAATTAAAAGAATTTTATTGGTTTCAATTTATTAAACATTGAATAGTTAAATACAACACTTCATATAAAGAAAATTAAATAGTTTGAATCAAATGAACCTTACAATGTTGAATTACAAAAATCTAGATACCAAGGTAAAAGAACAATAATAATAATGATAATAATATTAATAGCGGTTTAAAAAAAAAAAAAAAAAAAAAAAAAAAGTGTTTAGTATTTAAGAAAAAGAATTATCTACTTCTTAAAAGAAAAAACTGTTTTATTTAAGAGACAAAAATTTAAGTTAAAATATATATATATAATAAAATATATATGTATATAAACAATTAAAATCTACTAACTAACAATTATTATCTACTTCTTGTTGGGTATATTTTTATTTTATACAGTAATCCTCGCATGAAAGTGTTACTATAAAGATTTACATTTAATTTTAGGGGTACAAACCAACCATAGATAATATACAAAAATATAGATAACAAGATTTAAACTAAAATCTGAGAAAGGATATTTAACATTTTCGCGACCACTGACGTAGTTTCACGTCATTTTGAAATCTGTAACTCCTTCAGTGGGCGTTTCTTTCACAATTTGTGTGTTACGATATTTCTTATGAATATTCCTTATATTCATATATATATAAACAAAATAGTATGAATACAAATACTTTCACTAGAAAGAGTATAATTATTATGTGTACCCATATGAAAAGAAATATCGATATAGAAAAAACGGTTTCCTATTGCCTAGAACGAGTATTCCCCGTTCTGCAGTCGTCTACTGTACTTGAATTCTTAATTTTAAATGGGTAAAATCTATATCTTTAAAAGTAATAAGACATGTTACTTTATTTTAAATTCTTTTTCCGTGATAAATTTGACGCCAGTTTTACGCCGTGATTAGAATAATAGAAAACAAATAATATTGCGCTTTGTTTCAATAATAGATATTAATTAAAACTTAAAAAAAAAAAAAAAAAAAAAAACCTTTATTATTCAGTATTAAAAAAACATTTAATAAAAATTTTATATTTATTATGTTACGTCATGCGATAAAATTTAAATAGCATAAACGGTAGAGTAAGCGAATGCGAAAATGTCACAACAAGATTAAAACAGAAAATTTGTTTTAAAAAATCTGATAAAAATTAATAAAAATCAATTATATTAATTTAAAAAAAGGAAAAAAAACAAAAGTACTGTTCACTGCGCATTGCTCTTTCAAATAATAGTCCTCGTTTTACCGTGTTTTTTTTACCGTTATGATACTTAACTTGAGGTGCACGAATCGTAGATTATTCAAGTTAAAAACAAAAGACAAAAGGGACAAAATAGAATTTTAGCAGTGAGAAACTGGGAAACGTTATGTAATATTTAAGAACAAAGACTTAACATTTCAGAATCGAGTATAAACCTCTTTGCGACGGAAGCCACGCCTTTACACAGTTTTTCTACAACTTTACATTATAAAACAAAATTATTTTACATACTTCCAATTAAATCTTTTAAATTTTGTCTTCAGCATTCGATGTAGTAAATGCCATTGACATTTATGCGTACCAGCGTCACATAGAGAGTCATATACGAATACAGAAACTAGTGTTTTTAATAATGTTTCCGCAATATAGAGGCGGGGCTTCATTTCTTTTGGAATTTTTTCACAATCTCTCGCTTGCATTGCGATAATTTTTATCCAATTTGTATCATAAACATCGAAATGTTGCTTAGAAAACAATTAGAATAACATTAAGGTAAATTAAAATAGTTTCTCGTCAAAATATATACAGATATTTACTCACAAAGGATACAAATTATTATAAGTGACGGCCCCCTAACAACAGTAAAAAATGAAATATCACTTAACTCAAAAAATAATGTTAAGAACGAGCTGTAAATTTGGAAACCCATGTTTTTGATGATGCCCGTTCTATTTATGCAAAAATTAACATAGGTCATAATTCATAATTTTTTCAAATATGAAATTATTAATAATTTTCATATTTCAAAAAAAAATTTTTTATCAAAAATATGCATGGAATATGTTTGGGTCACTTCATTCTATCATATAAAAAAACAGAATTTGAATATCATAATTATTTTGGAAGATATGAATTAATGTTTGTCACATTTATTTAACATTAGCGCCCTCATAGTTTGACAGCTTATAACTCTGTGAAGAATTGAGCAAAATATATAAACTATACCATTTTCCGCGATGATTTTGTCCAAAGAATTCAAATAAATTATAAAAAATGGGGTTTACCTTTGAAAAAAATGAAGTTGATGCCAGTTTTAATATGTAGACGACCCCTTAAGTGAAATCTAACTATATCATTATAAACTAGACGTTATTACAAATCGATTGGTACCAACCACATGTTTCTACGATAATTTACGTTGAAATTAGGTAGGAGGTGGCGTTTTTCTTTTGGCTGACTGTGAGACATATTAACGGCATACTTTTGGAAACTTTTGTGATTAAATAGGACTGTGATTCTTGTTAGAAATTACTGGTGGAAGCAGAAATGTCTCAATGTTGTGACTGATGTTACATTTTTCGTGGAATTGCCCATCTACAAAATTTCTGGTGCGAAAAGAAGGCGGGGCTAAAAATCCTCGTGAATAAATTATAAAATTTGGGAACTCTGCTTGCAGGCTTGTGTTACTGTTCCTTCTCTGATTCAAGCCGTCAACGACGAAGGACTAGTCTATTTTCGTAGTATTCTTGTTTGTCTGCGTTTCGAATGAAGAGCGAACAGCATTACAAAATTTCGTTTAAAAGACCTAGTTGAAAAGCTGTTTCAAAAATGTTAAAATCAAAGCATCGTATCCTCAAGAATATGTTAGAACTAAAAAATCTTAATATACGTCTAGGTTTGTTTCAATAATTTTTTTCTTAACAAAGGAAATTCTTAAGAGCATAAAATAATATCTGATTGGAATAATATTACACAATATAATTAGATTACAGATTTTCATTTCAAACGTAAATCACATTTTAGTTAAAAACGATCAAAAGCTTATAACTTTAATGAGATAAGAATGTCCATTTCTTCTGTAAAGATAATATATATATATATATATATATATATATATATATATATAGCTTCACATAATATATCACAATTTATTTTGTCACACAAATCTCAGAAAATGATTAAATTTTTATTGCAAAAATCATTAATTTTTAATTATATAACTCATTCAAAATTAACCGTATTGCATAACTCATTGAAAATAGAATATGTTGCATAATATTTAATGATCATTAAAACTGGTTAACAATAATTAAAACTAGTTAACAATTTAAATTGCTTTTATTCATTTAATGGATTCGAAAATTTTTAGTACAAAATAAATAAATAAACTTTTTTTTTTTTTTTTTTTTTTTTTATGAAACATATTCTTGATAAGAATCAATTTTAATTTCAAAAATGGGCATAAAAAGAACAAAGATTTTGTAATATACATTTATAAATACACAATTAATTAAAATATATGCATATGTACCAAAATCTTCAAAAAAAAACGTAAGAATAAAAATTTTCTACAGTATTTAACATTAATTTAAATTGTAGTTTATTTAATCACTAATTATAGAGAAAAGCAATTAAGAATGTATTTCCCCATCTTTTAAAACAATTTTAGCATTCATTTTCTGCATAGAATATTCGAAACAGAAAAACAATTATTCTCTCATTTTAATAGAGTTTTCATTGCCCTATTGCCATACAATTTAGATAACATTGAACATGAATTATATTTTATTGTAACTTTTTCCTTTATAATTACAAATTTTGTATTGTAACATTTATTCTTCAAACATTTAATTATATTTCTCTTTATTTTTGGAAAATGTATATTTACATTTCGGATTAATGTTTCATTTTTCAATGACATAAAACAGAAATTGAACAAATGTTATTTTATTTTTATTTTTCCCACCTCTATTCTGTAATTGTAAATTGTCTTATATATTTTTAGACTTTTTTTTTTGACGTAAATTTCGCTTTAAAATCAATAGTGGAAGGCTTAAAGAATTCTATTAGAGTAGGTTTTTAAAAAGAACATATTGCTTAAATTTTGCCGGAATGATAAAAGCATGGAGTCTCTCTATTTATCCCTTTTCCCTTAGAATTCCAGTTGTAATGGCAATATGTTCGACCCTATGAAATTTGTGCAATTATGCAGAAAAGAAGCTAATGTATAGTTTCCCCATAATTGGAAGAAATCGCAGCGTAGAAATGCCTTGTCTTGGACGATTTGCTCCAAAAAATAATTGGAATAACTTTATGTTCAGGTGAAATTACACACATTTTTTTTTTTTTTTAAATAGAATTATGTATATTATTTCTTGAAATAGATCTTCTACGAAAACGTTATCACACACAGACAGATGGACATTTTCTGAAAATAATGAATACATAATCCAGACATCATAAAATGTTCAATTTTATCGAAACATTTTATTCAAAAATTTTACTATCCCATTACATTATTTTATAAATATAAGAGAAAGAAGAAAAAAAAAAAAAAAAGGGGGGGGGGGGGGGAGATCTGTGATAAGGTATTCCCCAAAAAGGACAGATCATTTTTCATAAAATTCATGCATAAATAAAATCTTAATATCAACATTCTTCGTATTTAGCATCTGAAAAAATCTGCAAATTAAAACATGTCTTTCTCAATATTAATTGAAAAAAATATCGATTAATTTATCATAACCTTCAAATAAAGCAAATGTTAATTTGGGCATAGATTAATCACGTCATTTAATTTTAATAATATTCAATGAATTTTTTATTGCTTATTAACTGTGTAAAATTAAACTTTGGAACTAAGCAACAAGTATTTATTAATTTATTAATATAATAATATGAAACACGTTTTATAATGTAAATATATTATTACATTTATCTGGCAAAGTAATTTTATATTTCAACTTTCTTGCAAAGAAATAAATAAAACTACCTAAATGCGGTTAATTGCTTATTTTAACATGTTATGAACTTATTTTATTAGCGAAATTTAATTATTTAAAAAAGATAATTAAAAAACTTTAAATTTTTAATTAAATATCTGTATATATATATATATATATATATATATATATTATTTTTTAGACCTTCCATAATTAAACCTCCGTACACTGAGAAGATAAAATGTTACAATTTAAGTGATGTAAAGCTTTACCTCCATTGCATGTTTTGATTTAAAAAAAAACAAAAAATAGAAATTATCTATCTCCCTAGAAATTATCTCACTTTTATAAACATACGTATTTTTTAATATACTTTTATTAGTACGACAGGACTATTTTTTTTTTCAATCTGTCATTTTGCGTCGTTAACAAATTATAGTGTTCCATTTCGAAAATGCCTGACAGTACTTAATTTTACAATTTAAATTCTTACTCTATCTTAACATATTTTGTGAAATCCGTAAAAACTTCTCTCTTTATATTTTTTTCACTTCCCAACGGTGAGGGTCGAACTCACAACCTTCGGCTTCGTATTTGTGTACTCTGACCACAGAGCAAACGGGTGTTGGCCATAGATATAGTAATAAGACATAGATTGATCAGCGAGAGGGAAAAAGTGTACCTTTTTTCTCGGAAAAAGTTACTCGAATGGCTGCCTTTTCCCGAGTAAATTACACACAGGAATACACACGGATAATTTAGTAAATAAAATTTATGAATAATTTATTTACTAAAGGTGAATGAAAAACTCCAGATACAGTTTCAAATTCATATATTTCTTTCTTTCTTTCTTTTTTCTTCTTTTTTTCAATACTCTCTAATGGCTGATTTTAGAACTTTTTTCGGCATCAAAAGTTTTTGCTCTATAACATGGGGAGGATAGATCTATATATATTACTATATCTATGGTGTTGGCTTGGCATTTTCTGATTACTTAAACTTGTGTTTTCTGATATTCTTTAGACTAAAACTGTGAAATTTATTAAAAAAGTGTGTTAATTTCCGCTTACATATTTTATCAAAAACTAGAAAATTATAATTATATAGAGCCGATTTCCGAAAGTTCCTCATGAAAATTTTCTAGATTAATTATAGATAAATAAAAATTATAGAACATGTGTTAAATGGATATGCTTCAGTTGTAAGCTAAGTGAGTTGATGAACTAGTGATTATTTCGAACAGATCTAAAATATCTAAATATCAAATTTTAATTATATACGAAATGTATAAGACAAAATTGAAATTTAGTTCATCATGAGTCACAAATGATTGCAATGTTAGGTGGCACCAGGAGAAAATATTTATTTCTTATGCACAGTGGAAACGGCGTTGGCAGAAGTGTATCTTGTCTCAGGGAGATTACTTTAAAGGAGACCATATTGTAATACCTGAATAATTCTAAAATAAAGTTATTATTCAACTTTTATACGTATTTTCCGGACAAACCTCGTATAGGAGAGGGACCGAATTTAGTTCAATCAATAGGATTACGGGAAAGGTGGAGTTTGTGGCCAATAGGAATTTAGCAATGTTAGCTGTGTAAACAGTAGAAAAATTAAGAAAATGTGGACTGAATGTAAAATTTCCAACAATCAGTTAAACAGGAAACAGCGAAATAACAATTTACAAGGTTTTTAAATTTTTATAAATATGGAAAGCTTCAAAGAAATCGAGTTTAAAACTCACCTCTATAAACTCAATCGCTTGTAACTCAGTAAATGCAGATATTCTAACACAATTGGTGTTGCTTTGTACACTTTTTTTCTGCTCTTTCTAAATATTTATGCGTTTGTTTTGTAGGATATTTAGAAATTTCAAAAAACATAGATTTCAAATTAAGTTTAGCTTTTTCATCGTATTTGCATGATTTGAAATGGTTTGAAATAGAACAGGGTTTACATGCTGATTTATGTTCCATATGAACTTTTCTATTACTTCTTGAGTTTGTCGGTCCAATAAGCAATCACACTGTACACACACACACACATATGTATATATATATATATATGTGTGTGTGTTTCTGTGATTTGGATAAAAGTTCTATTTAATGTGTAAAGTTGCAGATTTGAAATTGTCTGTACGAAAAAACAATAGCACTTTTTCGCAATACGATATGGCTTCACATGTCATATCAAATTTTAGAGAATTTGATGAATATCATAAAATATTTAATTCCGTAGGTAACAAAAGTGAGAAAAAAAAAAAAAACAGATATTTTGTAGTTAAATTGATAATACAATGTCAGACATAAAATTAACACATTGCTTCTTTTAATTTTTACAGAAAATTACATATCTCCTATATATTTGAAAACAAAGAAAAATCTCTAGTTTATAATACGTTGAAAATTAAAATATGTTTAGTTTATCCTAACCCTGAGCTTAAAAAAAAAAGAAAGAAAAGAAAACTCGACTAAAATTAAGAAGATATCTTAAAGACTAAAATTGTGAAAGTAAAGAACAAAAAGACAACAATTCTAAAGAAGTAATTCTCAAAAGACGAAAAAATCATAATTATGGACTGACAATATAGGGAACTATTCAAGTTACCATTTTCATAATCTGATTTCATAAACAAAACGTGTATCACCAGTATTCGTTTGCAAATTGTCAAATATATTTCTTAAAAAACGAGATCTTATATATTTTGTAAACGCAACCAAATTGGTAAATTTTAGAAACATGAAAATTATAACAAAATTGTATAAAATATTCATTATGATATTTTCAATTTCTTTTTAGATAAAAAATAAATAAATAAATAAAAATACTTATCTGATAACAACAGTTTTAAGTTGCAAAAGAAATTTTTACACAATAGCTCTTTTACAGATAGCCTAATTTGAAGATGCATCGATATTTCTGATCCTAAAATTCTCCTATTAATCTTCTTAATGGTTATGAAATCGATACATTCAGTTTGTTTTCTACGTTTCCTTGAAATATGAACACTTCAAAGGTTAAATAAAAGGTGCGTTATTTTTAAAGCGCTTTCTTTCTTTCTTTTTTTTTTTTTTTTAACTTTTTTAAGATTTAACTGTGAAAAATTTCAAAACATAAAGCAGTTTCTAATACAATGAAATACTTGTCAGATTTGAAATTAAAATAAAATAAAGTTTTTTTTTTTTTTTCCATTATTTGTTCAAATATATTTTAATGGCTTCCAATCAATCTTACTTTTGAAATTAGTTGAGGAATAAAAAAATAAATAAAACACTATTAAACAAATGAAACAGTTTTCAAAGAGAGTTTTTATTTTTATTTATTTGTAATATTTTATTTTATTTTTATTTTATTTTTCGTGTACTTAAGTCAATTAATTCGTATCAAAAGGAGGCTGTTTTTAAATGTTTTATAATGTTTGCGTCGGAAACCTTATGTATAGTTGTCTGATGTTTATGCAATGACAATATAACAGAACGCACTGACAAGCTACTGACAATAGAAGAAGCTACTGACAATAATGCTAATTAAAAAAAAAACACTATGGATGAAATTTTGCTTATGTCTGTGACAGAATTCAATTTAGTATGACAGGACTATTTATATTTGTATTTTACCACCCTTTCAAAAAAAAAAAAAAAAAAATCTGAAAACACTAGTCTAAATAATCAGGAAATATTCAACCGATGTCAGTTGGCTCTGTGGTCAGAGTACACAACTAAGAACCCGAAGGTTGTGAGTTCGATCCTCACCGATGGCATGTGAAAAAAAAATGTGTGTGTGTATATATATATATATATATATATATATAAAAATATCGTAATAAAATTTAATCTTAAAATTTAGCAATTAATAGAACTAAAATATAGAACTGAATTTAACATAGAGGAAAGAATTACGCAAAAAGTTGCGATATAGATTAAGAACCAATGAGTTACGATAGTAACTTGAAATACTTACGCCGACCTGAATGATAATAATAAAGGACCATTAAACTTATGAGAGAGAAAACAAATAATAAATCACAGAATTAATTGGATATAAATGCTTAAAATTAGAAGCATACTTATCAAGGGCCGCATACTTCATAAAGCTGTGAAAGCTGCAACTATTTCGTAAAACGATATTGCTAATCATAGCAATTTATATCATTTCACGCCCCGATCGAAGCAGCAAGAACCATAAAGATTAAGAAATAAGTGAAATATTAAATTAAAACAAAGATTAAATAAAGATTAATTAAAAACTTAATGGAAACCAAAGTGATATCATGAAAAAAGCAGAGTAACCACATGTATAACAGTTAACACCAACTGGAGAAAAGGATGATGCCAAAACCTAAATTGAAGTAATATATATATATATATATATATATATATATGTAAAAGTTTTTAATGATTTCACGACACGTTTTAAGATAGGGTAATAAATTAAATAGTAAAATTGGATATTGGAACCTATTTTCGAAATGGAATACTATAAATTGGTAACGACGCCAAATACCAGATTTAAAGAAAAAAATCCTGTCTTAATATATATATATATATATATATGGATAATAAATTTAGAGTAATAAAGAAAACATATAACAGTTGTTAAAATTTACTTCTTCTTTACACCTTGATTGTATGTTTATAGCATGTAAACACACACACACACATACACATATGTAAAGTCTCTTATATGTGTGTTTAAAGTTCTACGTTTTTATTTTTTGTTTTTAGTACCCTGTTTCACCAACTATTATGCGTGCACAGACTAAAATTACCTAAATTACACGCTTCATAACGTACAAATAGGCTTTTCATAAACATTAAGCCTTTTCAACTTCTAATATTAAACTTTTTTAAAAATTCAAATGATGTAAATAAAACATGGGCGAAGCACTGTTTTAAATTTACTGGCTGCGATTATGTGTCATTCACGATCTCAGATTTTACGAATTGTCCGTAATCTTAACTGTAACAGATATATAAGTGAAGTGCTAGTGCCCAAAATACTTTTTCAGAGCTGCCAACCTAATCCGGCAAATATTAGCACCGCCCCTTTTTCCACACCACTTAATTTTTAGAGTAACTTTTGTCAAATTTATTTACGATGAATTAAGAAATAAAATTCTCTAAAAAAGGACTGCTGTAGTAAAAGGGGCGGTACTAATATTTGCCGGATTAAGTCGGCAGCTCTGCTTTTTTTAAGTCATTCCTGGAGCTATCTTTGAACAGGATAATGCTCGCCCAATTGTTGTGAGTAAATTTCGAGACATCTTTTTAGCAAAAAACATACACATTCTTGCCAACCATCTCATTAATAACCGTACAATTGTTGACGCCCCTTGAAAAAGGCGCCCCTTTCCTCACACCACTATATATTTAGAGTTATTCTCTCCAAATGTTGTTACGATTAAATAAGACTAAAATTACTCTAAAAAGTTATTGGTGTGAAAAAAATGGTGTGTACTAAAAATTGTACGGTTCATAATGAAATGGTAGGAAAGTATGCATATAGCTTCTTCCTTGTTCTGCTTATTTGCCAGATATGTCGCCTATTGCACATGCGTGAGATTTCATTCGTCGGCATCTTGCTTATGATCCTCGTCTTACGATTTCTACAGGTGAAGTTTGAGTACACATACAAACATTATTGAATTTTATTCCCCAGACAGACATTCAAATCTGTTTGACAGTATGCCACGTCGTATAGTAGCGCTTATTGCAGCGCGTGGTGGCTACACAAAATACAAATTTTAAACGCTTAATATTATTTTTTTTCTTTGAAATTTTAATCATTTATTTATACCAATACCAGTCGTTTGTGAATATTTTTTTATGATACTTTCACGATGTTGCAATTTCCACAAACTTGAGTGCCTGTTGTTTCAACACACAATTCACATTGTTAGTAAATCATAAAACTAATTTTGCTTTTACACAATCAAATTAAATTAATTATTCGAAAACATAAATTAAAATTTTAACAAAAGATAAAAATATAAATGTAAATACATTTAAAAATTTAAAATATAACGAAATACTGTTCTCCTTATGGGAGATATTATGCCCATCGATCATATGCGAAATGTTTATAATTTTAATATTACTTAAAAAAAAAATAATAATAGCTTAACAATTTTTCTTAACATATAGTTTCTTTAAAATGTGTAATTTTAACGTTGAAGAATGGCAATTTTGTGTTTTTAAAAGCAATTTAAAAGTCAAAACGATCATTTTATGACTATTCTGTAGGTTATCGTCATTAAAATCAATATAATAAATGCTGAATTGAATAAAAGGTTAATTATTATTCGCAATTTTCGTGAAGCATATTACGGAACGATGAAATAAAATTTTTGAAACACTCTAATTAAATGCTCAATGTAATGCATAATTATGAGGGTTTTGTAAAATACAATATTACATTTATAGATAATATCTAATTTCGCGATAATATATTTTAGAAAGGAACTTCATCTTTAAAAAAAAGGGAAATACCTAAAAGCAAGAATTAGTTACTAATATATTACGTGTACTGAAATGTTGTAATTCTTGAATCTGCTTTTCTAAAAGGGTTATATTTTCTGCAGCGGATTTATATAAATAGATAGTAATCAATAGAAAAAAAAAGTTATATAAATGTTTGTTTTGTTTTGTTCAAAGTTTCGACATATTAACATAATTATATAGATATTTTACATTTTAAAATGATGAAATTTTTAATATGATTGGGTTGCGGGAATGCTCTGTTGTACTTAACTGAAAAACTGACACCGGAAATTTATCCTAAACAACATTTTATTCAATATTTAAACGTATAATACGCGAAATTAATTTGTTCAAATTTTGACTTTAAAAAAATCTTCGAAAATAAGAGCAGTGTTGCCAGATTTTGCTACTTTTTATTCCATTGTCACCAATAATTTTCAGAAGAGCTATTTCATATACATGGTGGTCCTGAACTATATGTCAAAAATATAAAGACAGCTGGCTGACATGCATTTCATGTATGTGGCATATTTGCCAACATACAAATTAATATTCCGTAGTATTCTTAGCCCCGCCTTCTTTCTTACACCAGTATCTTTTATGAGTATTTTTCTTCCTATTTAATCGTAATTGCCTTTGGAGATTACTACTCTAAAAGTTTTCTGGTGTATAAAAAAGGGCGGGACTAACAAAACAACAGAATATTAATTAGGATATTGGCAAGTATGATGTGGCTGCACAAGAAAATGGATTACCTGCTCAAAGGATGCACAGGGAGTGATTTCTGGATAGGAATCAGCCGGATCGTCGAACATTCGAGCGTCTTTATCGGGAGTTACGCACGAGTAGATCATTTTATCAGGGTTCGTACGGGCCTTATTTTTTCCCTGAGTCTTATACCAGTAATTTTGTAGAACGATATTAGTTATAAAATAAGTCTATACGATTAAATTGAATTTTATTGCTTCAGAATACTGGTGTGAGACTCAGGGAAAAAATAATGCCCGTACGAACCCTGTTTATGCTTCCAGGATTGGAACTGGCATTGGAAGATATAGCAGAACTTCAACAGTGGAAGAAAGAATACTAATGTTCGACGAACTGGATGATTGCTATCCGGGAATCGCTCCCTGTACATCCTTTGAGCAGCCAATCCATTTCCCTGAGCAGCCCCACACATGAAATGTATGTCGGCTAGCTTTGCATTGATGAAACGATGCATGCTGCTCGAGTTCCGTGAGGGGAATGATGAATCCAGCTAGAGAAGCGCTTTTATAGTCGCAGTTATCAACACTCTCTACCGGCTCAAGAAGGCATTGCCGCACCATAGCCTCCTAAACTAGATGCCTGTCATGTGGCTCGGAATCTTGGCAGCAGTTGAAACGGTAAACAGCGCCACTTGGTGCAGATTTCTCGACTTTTCTATTCAACTGTCACCAATAATTTTATGAAGTGACATATGATATATATAATCGACGTTTCTTCGATTCTATTCGTCTTTTATGTATATCATATCTCACTTTTAAAAATTTTTGGTAGCTGTTGAATAAAAAAGTGTAAAAAAGTTGGTCCTGAAATGTTATTATTTTATACTTCCCAACATCCTCATTAATATTTCGTAGTATTGTTAATCCCGTCTTCTTTCCTACACCAGTATTTTTTTACAGTATTTTCCCACTTATTTAAGAATATTACTTTAAAATTTTGGGGAATATTACTTTAAAAAATTTGCTGTATAAATTACTTTAAAAATTTACAGTATTTTCCCACTTATTTAGGAATATTACTTTGGGGAATATTACTTTAAAAATTTGCTGGTGTGCAAAAAAGGGCGGAACTAACAACACTATTGAATATTAATGAGGATGTTGGTAAGAATGTTATTTTCATTTCATATTTCAGATTAATATCATAATATTTAACATGTTTACTAACACCAGAAATTTATTCCCGAAAAAGAATAATATAATATTTAGTCAAACGACAGTGTTCGATGTATGTTTGGATATAAGGAATACCTTTCATGGGAACGAGGTTACTTGCGATTGTGAGTGAACTTGTAATGAAATGTATGTGCGAAGCTCCGTGTTCTCACCAGGATTGCCAGTTTGGCTCCAAAATTTTGGTTTTGGTCTCGGAGAGAATTTGCTTCCAAACTTGGCCCTATTTCTCTTGTGTTATTAAAAAAAAAATCTTTAAGTTATTTACTATAGTTGCCTTCAGAAAAATATGATAATAAATTAAAAGTTGCTAGGTTGGGTTTAAAGTACCATTAGTAAAGCGCAATAGATAAGTGGCGATGCTCTGGGACACCCCCCTAAAAATGGTCCAGTAAATTAAAAGAAAAGAGGAATATTGACATGGCCATACCTTCAATGTTTTCCTTTTTATTTTTTACTGAATTAATTAAAAATTAATTTTTATGCATCTTTGAATTTGGCATAGTTTTGTGTTCAAATTGTCTTTTCTTTTTCTTATCGCCCCCTCCACCCCCTCCTTTTTTTTTTTTTTTTTTACAATTGCTTTTAGAGACTATTAATTTCATTCAAATGAAATTATATCTATTAGCATGCTATTATTATTATTATTTTTATTTTTTTTTTAAATATGTAAATGGAAAACAGTGGCATAAGTGGACTCTTCTCAGTTTTCTATCATATATGTGTTCTCATAAGTTTCTGATACAGGACATTCTCTTAATATGATTATCATGGTATGAGAAATGAATTTGACCAAACGCTTGACAGAATGGCAGAATGAAATCCTTGCAAAAAAGGCTATCGACCGTTCACTTCGATTTACCTTATTCTAATCTATTAATTTATTTTATTCGAGTCAGTTTCATAGTTTAGTACTAAAGAATGACATTCTCCCTTCCACATATGTCTTTAACAATCCCAGTATGTATATATACAGTATTCGGTCAGTAGTTGTGAGATTTATTATAATATATATATATATATATTTAGAACTTAAAGTATATTTTCATTAAAATAACAAATATTTTTATGATACGTTTTCACGTTTGTTTGTATATTTAGTTGGAACACGACATTATATGACCTATTAAGTAATATATATTATATTTTAAATTACTTTTTTTTATTTATTGATTGATTGTATACATTTACTTTGTACATTTAAACTAGATCAATGCGTGCAACACTTCCTGTTCCCAGATCTGTTTCTCTTTCAAATCTTTAAACCTCATGCTCAACATAAGCTTCCGCTCCAATTTGCACTAAAAACGTCTTTAAAATAGGATATTACAGAGATTTTATAAAAAATACTAAACCGACGTTTCATTTTTTCAAAAAAAAAAAAAAAAATATATATATATATATATATATATATATATATTACAAGAACAATTAAAGCTTATAATTTAAGAATACAATGTCGCCCTACAATACTTTGAATCTTTAAATAATGTAGGCTTGAATTTTGCCATGTTCTCCACGAACAGCTCAATATCCCTACATTAATGACAAAAGTCCCTACTTTTGTGCTGAGAATGCCCGTATGATGTACTTTCATTCTCAGGATATCCTGGGGATGTTCAGGGGAGAAAGGGTCAATCCAAAAATCCATATTGCGTCCCTACATGCTAAAGAAAACTGATAAAAGTCCCTACGTGTTGGGACAAATCCCTACAGTTGGTAAAATTGATGTTGGCTCTTTTTTGGCTCCATTTAGTTAGTATTTGGCTCCATTTGGCTCTATTTCAGAGAAAGTTTGGCCTCGTTTGAAAAATATGACCGGGCAACCCTGGTAAGAATACCTCTTGGTATGACCATTCAGCAGATAACACTATTCCTGACACAAGAACTGTTGCGTAATCCGGTATTGTGAGAAAATTCTGTGAATGATAGGCGAATCATACAGAGGCTTAAAAGTTTATGTACAGAAAATTCCACAATATTACAGGCAGTGCTGTCAGACTAAAGGAATTTTTTAAGCAATACCTACCACTAAATTTTAATTGTAACGGTTGCTTAAAAATTTCGAAGACATCTAACAAAGTAATCATCGAAATTATTAGCCATCTATTTCATTTAAAATTTAGTGGTGGATATTGAATAAAAATTTTCCTCAATCTGGCAGCACTGATTACAGGTCCGTAAACAAAATATCAACTTCAGTTTCACCAGAAAACACAACTTAAATAACAGCTAACAACATCAAATTCACAGCATAAACTGCAGCAATGCATTATCACACAGCAATAGGCTGTAATTAAAGTGTCTCAGTTAAAACACTTAGCTAGTTGGCGAGAAACTGACTGACTTGGCTGCAATGTGATTCGATATATATATATACCATCGTGCTAAATGAGAATATTTCAGTGTATTCTGAACCAATCCAGTTACAGCTTAGATATTCGAGATATCGATAATAACGATTTTCTCCTCAAGGTAACCAAGAAGCGAAAAAGTGATAAAATTTTGCTCCAAGGCCTCAAAGTGCTTTAATGAAGCATTTTAACGGGTTTTCAAAAGAAAATGAGCTCTTTTAACGTGAAAACAAGTAAAAAGTGCAGAAAATTAACATTTTATAACCTGACTAAACCTCTTTGAATGAAATTAAATAAAAATAACTACCAATACTTAAAAATTCGTAAAAATATCGAAATATTTGCTAACTAATATTCAACGGTGATTTGTTTCCAATTTGTAAACATGAATGAAATTTTTTAAATAGGTTCGAATACATATGTAAAATATTGTAGAAACTATACTTTATAATTAAAATCACCAATTTTTTTAATTCATTTCCTGTATTAAGGCAACCAGTAAAAATAGTTTAGAATTTCTTGCTTAACGGAATAGATCAAAACATTTTCTAGGTATTGTTTCATTTTATAGTAAGGAAAAAAAATCACAATAAAAAGAAAAAACAATAACTACGAAATTTAATATAAGGAATATTTAATTTAATTTCAATAATTATGGTTTGAGATATATATCAATCACTTTTCGTTTTTTATATTACTATATTAAGGCTGTACTATCAGGTTTACAAACCATGAATTATATATAAACACAAAAAATTAATTGTCTCGTGCGACAGACGTAGCCGGTTACAGCATATTGTAATATTTGGCGTGAAATTGCTGTCATTTTATGGTTGATTGGATAAACAAAATAAACATAAGAAATAACGTAAAAGCAAATATTATGTGCACCACGTACAGTGTTTTTCACATGTAACTGGGATTCAAATATAAAAGGGAAACTCCAATTTTTTCGATACTATCTATTTCGAAACTGTTATATAATAAGCACCTAAATGGAAGCTCATTGGTAAACCATTGTCGCAGGTAATAGGGACAAGCGCCCGAGTTGCAGTGGATGACCAAATCGCTGCCGAAGGCAGCAGGGACCTGAAGCGAGCCTTTGAACAATTTCAATAATTTATTTCATTTTATCTTTATAAAGCTATATAGAAAAGAGCTTCCTTTAAATTTAGTGATCAGCGAAGCGGGCAAAGCCTGCTAGTATAGCATAAAGGCAAGACAAGTGACACAAACTTAAAAGGCAGTATTTGAGAAAATTTAACTTTAAAATAAGGCATTCACCTGAATAAAACTGACACAACTGCCTCTCGAATAGAGATGTAACGTTTTTTATGCACATTGCAGGGATGGAACACGGGCGCAGAATTCATACCGGAATCTGTTTAAGAAATTTCTCTACCTATAATATCGTCGATTTAAGAGGTAGAAAATTTTCTTACATTGATAGTGGTATGAATTCTGCGCCCGTGTTCCATCCCTGACATTGGGGTACTTTATCAATTTTTCAGTGACATAAATTCAAAATTATCATTTTTAGAATTTGTCACTTTTCTTGCAAGTTGTGATATGTGAGACTGCCGTCTAACGTCTTCTGGTGTTCTGCTATGAATATATTTTCACTGAAAGGAAAAAAAAAATATATATTTTTTTTTGTAAAAAAATAGAACCGACTCCAAAAAGCAACAATTATTCAAACAACTAAAAATGAAATGGAATCGAAAATTGCGCCTAAAAGCATGAAATTAATTATTTCGCCAGAGAACATAAACACTACAATTAATCATAACTTTTGAAATCGGCGCAAAATTAAATAAAAATTGATAGTTTTGTTCAATACAAAAATGAAATTACTTTCGAAATATACATCTCACTTTGGCATCTACAAAAATAGCTGAAAACTATTTTATTTCAAATACAGTTAAGATTTCTTAAGCTGGAAAAGTTTGCGGATTTGACATGGTATCTGTCGCCCACAGCGAAAAGAAAATTAAAAAAAAAAAAAAAAAATCGCCAAATTTTTGGCGAACATATGTAATTCCTTTAAAAATTCTTGGTTACTTTAATAAGTTATATTAAGAGAGCAATCAAGAATATGAAACAATATTTCGTACAATTTATATTACAAAAATATAACCTCGCGTGTGTATTTTTGTATTACGATTTGATCGCCAAATCTAAAAACTGCCAAGATATTAAAACTATGCCATGTTTATAAAGGAAACTCTTGTAACTTCTTAGAAATAGAAATACTGAATTTCGAAGGGCGTTCACTGTTCTCTGTAGATGTGACTATTGGACTAGTTGCATACAGTGATAAAATAATAAAGGTAACTATGAAGATGGATCATTAATGGCAACAGCATTGTAGCTATCGGTCTAAAAACAAATCTGTTAAAAAATCAAATTTCATCTAATTTTGCGCCGACTTCAAAAGTTATTATTAATTGTAGTGTGTATGTTTTTCGGCGAATAAATTTATTTCATGTTTTTAGGTGCAATTTTCGATTTCAATTCATTTTTAGTTGTTTAAATAATTGTTGCTTTTTAGAGTAAGATCTATATTTTACAAAAATATTTTTAATTCAATACAAAATTTGAAAATTTTAATAAATTATTTCTTGAACTTAAAAAGAAACATGTATGTTTCAAAATATTCCATTTTTTATATTTATAATTTTCTATCTATCTGTCTATATATATATATATATATATATATATATATATATATATATATATATATATATATATATATATATAAATATCCTATTGAAAAGCAAAACCGAACTCATATTTAAACATAAAATTCAAGAATAAAACAAGTCAACGAAAACTTAACGAAATTAACAAACAAACTAAAACCAAATAAAGTACGAAAAATATCTTTAACATAAACCAAAACTAAAAATGAAACAGAGCGAAATTAATATGGAGACAGGCGGCATGGCTTACAACATGCACTGCAGGGTTAAACTAGTTTTACGCATGCAACATATATATATATATACATATATATATATATATATATATATATATATATATATATATATCAACTATATTGTTTTAACTATAAAATAAAGTAAAAATAAAGCAGAAATTTTTAAAAATAGAAACTTTCTATTTCCTTTCAGGTGTATTTAAAACACTGCTAAACTTTGTTTTTTAAATTTCAGAAAATAATATATATATATATATATATATATATATATATATGTTACAGAGAAATAATGATTTTAATTATACATATAATTAGGGCACAAACAAATTAATTACTTCTCCAATCATTACAGCTTCTCGAAAAATTATAATACGGAATTCCGATTATATTAAATTATATTACAGGCAAACAAATACTCGAAATGTGCATCCCCTTTAATTGTAGAGTTTAAATATTAATCAACGAACGTTTTTCGTCGACGATCTGTTTTTTATACTTCTATTCCATAGAATAATAATAAAGGAAGAAGGAGCAGGCCAATACTCTAATGCTTACAAACAGCTTCTAGTGAAATGCCAGCGAAAGCTACTTTAGCTGCTCTCAACCTTGAAGTAGGGCACCCATCCTCAGCGCATTTATCGCTCTTTGTTGTGGGTGCTGCCTCGCAGACTGATTGACAGGGAGACGAGACGATTCAAAAATCACGCCAAGAAGTTGACAACTAATCAGATGGAAGCACTGTTACAACCTTATACCCGGCATTCCTGGATTTTACAAACCAAAACAAAAACACGTACGCTCCTTCTTCTTTTATTATTATTCTATGTTCTGTTCACGAAATAAAACTTCAGCTGCTCTGTAATATTAACAATCTCAAAACGGTTTAGTAAATTAGACATATTAAAACTGTATCAGGAAGTTTCAACCAACATTTAAACATACCTGCTCTTTTACACTTCTATTTAATTTTGATTTAATTTTGATTTATTTAATTTTATTAATTTAATTTAGTTTATTAATTTATTTTATTTTATTTTTTTTATTTATTTATTTTATTTAATTTTATTTATTTATTATTTTTTGTCTAGTTTTTCTTTATTTTTATTTTGTTATTCAGGATTTTGTTTGCATATTCATCTTATTTATTTTTATTTGATTATTTCTTTCATTTACTTATTTTGCTATAAAAGCTGCAGTTGAACAATCGTAATGATTGTAAAATTTAATCTTTTGAATAATTAAACGTGAAAATTTAAAAATTTAATGAACAATAATTATTGAATTTTTGCGATTTAAAAAATATATAGGTTATATGGGTATAATTTTATGTTTGTAATATTTATTATTTTCAATAACTTAAAAAGAAAAAAAAAAAAAAGCTTGTTTTAATTGTAAAATAAAGTAATGATAGAATAAAATGCTTAGATGAATAAATATATATGCATATATATATATATATATATATATATTGAATAAAAAGTTTCATTCGTTTTTACTTTATTTTATAATTAAAGCAAAGCTAAAATTTATTTTTTAAGTTAAAATTTTAAAACTTACATACATACATATATATATATATACCGGGTGATTCAAAATAGATGTTACAGCGATTATCTCGTAAACTAAGAAAGATAGAAACAAAGTTCCAATTACAAAATTGATGCAAATTAAGAGTAGATTTCAGATATGGCATTCTTTTGTACAAGGGGCTGTATACATATTAAATACGAAATTTAATTTTTATACGGCCCCTCCTATCATATGACTTATATTTAGAAAAATATTCTCCTCGCTCTAACAATCAAAATTAAAAAAAAATCATCTCTCTAAGTCAAAATATCGTTGAGTTATTGCAATTTGAAAATTCTAGCATTTTTCGCCAAGTCTTAAGGGGTTGTATCAAAAGTGAATTACTATTGCTTTTGTAATAAGGCACACGCTGATCAGCGTCTGAAAGGGGGGGGGGGGAGAAAAAGAAATCATTCAGGGAAAGACGGCTATTTTAACCTGTTATGTCTCCTTTTCCCTAGAGAATACACAAGAGAATACTCATTGATAATTTAACAAATAAAATTTATGAATAATTTATGTACTGAAAGGGAATTTTCAAATTCATTTTTCTTTCTTTATACATTATCTTACTCATATACACGGTGTAGAGAAAGAATTGTTTTTGAGTCAAATTTCCGAAAATTAGCTTTTGTTATATTTGCACGTTTTCAGATCCTCTGAATTCAAAAATCATGTTTATAGTGGTTGGTCTCTCTCTCTCTCTCTCTCTCTCTCTCTCTCTCTCTCTCTCTCTCTCTCTCTCTCTCTCTCTCTCTCTCTGTGTGTGTGTGTGTGTGTGTGTTATTAGAATATCTCAAGAACAAATAGTAGCAGAAAATCCAATTCGACATACTAAATCCGTATCATATTGCGGTGCTACACTAAAGTATTGTTATGATCAGACAATTGTTTGTTTACAGGGTCATCCAAAAGAATTCAAATACATTACGTCTGTGAGCGAAATTTCTCATATGTACAGTGTGACATGTACAGACTGCCTTAAACAAAATGAAAAGAAAAAATTTTTTATACGCATAAAAGCATGTTTTATGTAGATTGTGGTATAGCAACCATTCATCATTCATTTACAGGGTTACCCAGAGTATTTCGATATATTGGAGCTATACTTGGGAATTGCTGGAAGTGTATTTCATTTTGTGCTACTTGTTTTACATATAACACTAAATTTACGTACACATGTACTATACATTACGTAAAGTCATGTGTATATAGTTTATAGACAATATACAGGGCTACCCAAAATTAGGGTAAAATTTTTTTATTATTATTATTAAATGTAATTGGTGTAAGTGTTTGCTGCATTTTTTTTTTTTTTCGAAGAACACTGCTGACACAGAACGCAAAATTAATTTCTCATACCCATACTGTAAACAAAGTAGCTTTTGCAGAGCGATTTTTTTTCTGTATAATATGACATTTTGAGGCCTCCTGAATACGAAAGGTAAATTTTTATTCGTTGATCTGTATATATATGAATTATCAGCATAATTTAACAACAAATAATCTGGTGTGCTACTCACACGACTTTCTATTACCCTGAAATTTAATACCATAAATACAGGTTGGAAATTAAGAGGTAACATAAAGAGTACTGTTATGTAAACCTACGTTAAAATAATTCAAATTAGGCTTCGGAAGAGTTTTAATGATAATTAGTTCTGTGTGAAGGGGGATCTCCGGAAATTATTCGTTTCCTGAAATTATTCGACGCAGGCAATAATCAAACATTAAAAAATATGGCTTTGGTAATAAGGAAACCTTAAAACGTGTAAATACACAAAACACAAGCGATGCATATTTAGCTTAAAAACATACATTATTTATCATATGTCTATGAGGAATTCATTTCCATTCCTGAGCAGCTTTCCTGGACATGGCAAAATATTATAGTAAAGCACTTTCACTAACAATAAAAAAGAATAGTATAGCTTAAATATTTGCAACACTGTATATCTTTTGAAGAATATGTACAAACCACAAAGTGCACCTAAATATAAACCTATAGTAATAATATACGGCACAACCTAAAATGCACTTCCATCAATTTTCAGCTATTGTCGCATTATAATCTAGTTATTTTGTGTAGCCGTGTAAATGAACAGTGAATGATTTCCCTGCCATATTCTACATGAGGCATGTTTTTATGCATATAAGAAATATATATTCATTTCTTTTGGTTTAGTGCAGTCTATAGGTGTTAAACTCTACTTACCTGCAATTTTCCCCATAGACGTAATGTATTTGAATATCCTTGAGTGTCTCTGTACACGAACTATTTGCTTCATCTCAATGAAAAGCTTAGTGTAGCATCCCTATATGATACATATTTAAAATACCAAGTTTGGAATGTCTGCTGCTATTTGTTCTTGAGATAAACTGATAACAGACAGACACACACAGACCAACCGCTAAAAACACGATTTTCATATTCAGGACACCTCAAAACGTCTAAATATAACAAAAAATTACTTTCGAAAATTTGGCCCCAAAACAATACTTTCTCTACCTTATGGGTATGAGAAAGTAATAAGTACAGGAAATGCGAATTTGGTACTTTGGATTCCATATCTAGTTGCCACTTGAAAAGTTGATGAAGGTTTGCAAGTTTCAAGGAAATTGATAACAGACTTGATTTTTTGTTTTAATAAGTATAGGCACTATAATTAAACGGGGGTTGAGAAGGGCGGTAACCCCCTGGCATAGAATTATACATCTATACCATATCATATTCTATACAAATCATTATTTTAGAATATTAATAATAATAAATATGAATTTCCTTATGATTTTTACAGTATAAAGTTATTTAAATGTAATTCATAAGAATATCTGTCTCAAAACGCAATACATTGGCATCTTTTGAGCGTTCCAGTACATAAACCATTTGTAAAGAATTAATTAATGCCATTTTAAATAGGGAATATCATATAGTAAACCTGAATAACATATATCATTTCTGAAAATTTCTGAAAATATTTACAGACGCTGGGGGCGGGCAGACGGACAGATGGACAGTCAGACAAAAAAAAAAAAAAAAAAAAAAAAAAAAAAATGCAAATTGAAATCTTATTCACAGTTAAAAATTGTTAGAAAATGTTTAATGTAAACGAAAATACAATTCCAGCAAATGTCCAATAATAACCCTTAACGTAACTGAATATTTTTGCGTGCCCTGTAAATCTAATGTTAGTCGTACTGTACAGTATAGAAAGCTTTCTTTTGTGCTTATGAATAACATATTTCAATTTCATTAAGATTTATGCAAAGTAATTAAATTTTGGTTTATAGAAATATCTTCACATAGAACGCAATGCTTTGGAATACTTTCGGGTGTCCCTGTATACAAACCAGTGATGGTGTTTATTCCATTTTCTATAGAAAATATCCGATAGAAAACTATAATAACGTATTTCAATTTTATTAATATATGCATAAATTAAAGGTATTAAAATATGGTTTATAAAAATACCTCTCATAGAACACAATGCTTTGGAATACTTTCGGGTGTCCCTGTGCACAAGCTAGCAGATGTATTCACTCCATTTTCAATAAGGAACATCCGATAGTGACCTCAAATAACATATATCAGTTTCAGGAAATTCTATGAATATTGACGGGAGTTAGAGTGCAGACACACAGAAAGACGGATGGACAGACACACAAATCGAAGTCATTAACACTTTTCAATCTTGCTGGAATTGTTAAAGAGACGAAGTCATTAAATTTATCAAACATGATGGAAAGTGGTAAAAATAAAGCGCGAAAATTTCACACGGTTTTGCTAGTCTTTTAGTTTCTTCCCTCTCTTAACGTGTTTTAATTTGCAGGTGACCCCCTCAGAAATTTAACTATTAAATTTTTTAACAATACGAAATAAAGTAAATTTGCATTAAATTCTTAAAATTGTTGATTTCACGCGTTTGAACGATTTTAGTTGCTATTTTAAAATAAAGGATCTTTTTTTAATTTTTCTCAACTCATAGATAACCCCCTAAAGTTAGCCCGTTGGCGTCGAAAAATAGATGCCAAAATTGAAAAAAAAAGTGGTGTAAGTCATCATTTTCAAATTGCAATAACTCAGCGAGATTTTGACTTAGACAGGTAATTTTTTTTTTTTATTTTGCTTGTTGGAGCGAGGAGAATATTTTTCTAAATATAAGTCACATGATAGAAGGGACTGTATAAAAATTAAATTTCGTATTTAATATGTATACAGCCAATTTGACAAAAAAATGCCATATCTGAAATCTACTCTTAATTTGCTCTAATTTTGTAATTGGAAGTATGTTTCTATCTTTCTTAGTTTACGATATAATTGCTGTAACATCTATTTTGAATCACCCGGTATATATATATATATTTTTTTTTTTTTAAGTTCAAAGGAAAAAAAAAAAAAAAAAAAAAAAAAGAACTATTATTTCTTTAAATTTAGAAATTTTTACTTGAATTATAAGAGAAAAAAACAGTAAAATAAAAAGTTTAGATCAAATAAATAAAAGCAAAAAAAAAAAAAAAAAAAAAAAACATTTCCGTCGGTAGCCTTAAACTCCTGACCTTCGCGTGGCAGCCGTTTACTCTGCTGACCAGGCCATTGGAACGTTATCAGCGACGTTGCAAAATGACTTGTGTTTAATGATTACTGAAACTTCAAACGCTTTTGTCTCGAAGTTCTGTGGCTAGTGGATCTTACTCAGAGCCTGATTAAGGGGGAAGCACACATTATCTGCGCTTTCACCGGAATATTTTTACAATTATTTTTTACTCTATGTCATAGAAATTCCACGCTCTGACGAGGAAATATTTTTTATTAAAAATGAACGGTGTGAAACAATCCAATTTACTCACCGTTATTAGACACCAGAATTCTTTTAAAA
Source organism: Salticus scenicus (assembly GCA_963930645.1). Taxonomy (NCBI): domain Eukaryota; kingdom Metazoa; phylum Arthropoda; class Arachnida; order Araneae; family Salticidae; genus Salticus; species Salticus scenicus. The sequence goes on from OZ005659.1 coordinate 188,699,969, forward strand.
TAATTTTAATGAGAATTTTGTGTTTAATATAGGAGGAAATTATTTGTTAAAAAATAACGGTGTAAGTATAAATAATGTGTGCTTACCCCTTAATCAGGCTCTGATCTTACTGCTTTTATATGTTGTTACTTTCATAGTATATTACAATCCTGCATAATTTCGTCCAGATCTGATATTTCCATGTCGTGACCTCTCCTTATAAGTACAATGTATTTTTACAAATTTTATAGTTAATAAAAGAAAGAAAGTCTGTAGCTACCAGAAAAGCTAAGAAAATTTGATTTTGATGCATTTTGTAATAATACTGTTCATGGTGTGTATTGTTCATTTGTAACTTCAACCCTACAAGGCTCAATTTTTTTTTAATGCGCGACAAAAATGTATAGGTTGTAATTAGTGATCAGAAGATAGGGAAAACTTATAAAAAGTAAAAATAAAACCATATTTTACGGAAAAATCCACTTTTTAGCTCAACGTACCGTACCGTCTGTGGAACATACATAAAAATATGATTTACTAATACGTTTACGATTTTAATATAAAAAAACAACTTACCTCTGCAAAATATACACTTCGTTATAACACACAGTATTTTTTTTCGAGTCAAAACTGTTCAATAACAATTTTTTTTTTTTTTTTTTTTGAATTCAGACAAACAACTAACGTATCACTTTCATTCAAATTTCACACTGAGTGCACTATAACAAAAACACGAACGACATCTTTAGGTAAAGATTCTTATTACTACATTGCTAAATGTCAGTAGCTTCTATCAAGATGTCAAGAGATGTCGCTACTAATAGTTTTATAGCTATAGGAACGATTAAAGTCGGTGTTCCACATATGGAACTGGGTGCCTTGTAGGTTTAACATCTTGACAGTAACTAAATTTTTCGAATTATTGTATAACGAACTTACAAATCCGTTTTGTAAGGATTCTTGAATAATTGGTATTGTACTATGTATTAAAAAATTTTCTGCTTTGAATTTAAAGGAAAGAAAATATTTAAATATTTCTTATCGTTATCCATTTAAAATGAAACTTTAACTTTATCATTTGTTTTCTTGAAATCTTTCCTAAAAAATCTATATCTTCTACATTTTAACAAGGCATGTTTTTATTTATTTTTATTGTTATTATACCTTTACGAAATTGGCTATTTTTAAACTTTTAATAACGGAAATATCACAATAATTTGACTGCTTATGTGCTTCATATATTAAACGTCAAGCTACTACCAGAAGATTAAATGTCATGTTTAATCAAGAACGTCTTAAGCCAGTTGATATGGAAATTAAGGACGTTAATTACAAGTTCAACAAGTTTGAAAGCATATAATATCAATTCTCCACAACTTATCAATTTCATTTAATAACCATATACAAAATAATATATTTAAATAGCGACGATAAATGCATTAATTTAATGTATTATAAAATTAATGATGTAATAGGAGACGAATTTTGTCAATATTTACGCTTTATTCGCTTTAAATATTATTTTAAGTACTATAAAACTATAAAACAACAAAAAATACGCTAATGTGTATTTATCTATTTCTGTACTTCAAGCAAAAATTTCTGGTATAAACAAAAGTAATACGTAATTTAAATAGTGAAATTATAGAAAATTTAATAATGGTAATGGCGTTAATTTTAATAAAAGGTGATCTAAGAATAAGATTAAATGACTCATTTTATTAATAAAATATTTTTATTTTGATATATTTCTGATTTTAATTAATTAATTTAATTTTGTGATAAACACAATTTTGCTATAAACTGAATTTCTGCAATGTATTATTAGATAATTTAATATAATCTATATATATATAATAATAGGCAAATATAAAAAAATATCGTACACATTTAACGCATTAATTGTGGAAGTAGAGATTTGAAAGTGGTATCATTCGAAGGTATGTTTAGCCAGATTTGCAGAATACAACAATTATTCTCTTACAATATCAAGAAGATAATCCAAAATACTTTTATTTTTTATGCACTTTTTAATTTTATTCATTCTTTTGTATTAAAAAATTCCTACTGAAGAAAGTTGTTGAATCTGACAGTTACTTAAAATTCAAATAAAACCATGGACATGGTAATTTGTATAGATGTAGCATTCTTAAACTATCGACTACAGATTTATTTTCCATTCTAAGATGCAACGGCCATTACAGTGGTAAAAATGATTATTAGTGAATGAAAGGTAGATCGAAATTTTACACTATTGAACATATACGCAAATTAAAAATGGATTTGATTTATGAAAGTTCTATTTTTCTCTAATTTATTTACGGTACAGTTACTTTTCTTTTCTTTCTTTCTTTTTGGCGAGGAGGGGGGGGATTTACGTCAGATCTAATTTGGAGACTCATAATGCATTTCAACTAACTGAATTGACTACTTATTTTTGAAAAAGGGGACTTATTACTATATCTTCTGTATATATATGAAGAAATTATAACATTCGGAAAATTTTTCAATTTCCGGTTTTCGATGAATTTACGTTTTGCGATTTCTTCAACACGATTCAATGTTGATTATATTAGTTAATCGGTAAGTTGCACTGTAATGTAAAATAATATAGAAGAAAGGACTGGATTCGTGAATATTACTGACTTCCGTTTTTCGATGAATTTACAGGTTTTGAGATGTCTTAAACATGATTAGCTCAATTTTAGAAAATGATTATTTGTGTATGATGTGTTAGGGGAATTTTATAGTATCTTATGAACCAATGGGTGGAATTTAAGTATGATTGATAATTGGTTAGATCTTGATTTAAATGGGTGGCGTTGCTATGTTGTGATTAATTCCAATTAAATCAAGCTATATCTCTATTTCTGTAGTGTATAAACGCACCAGACATGATATACGATGTGAACATTATGCAAGACAATGCATATTTAATCTGGGTGCATATTGGCGGACAATGGACAATTTGCACACATGGGGGATTTGAACAAAATTCTAATTTTCTGGTACTTTTAGGCCCATAAATTTCAAAAAGTTTGTTGAAAATGCAAAAAAAAGTTCACTTGAGCCAAACTCTATGTGTATGATTCAAGAAATGAAAATACGAGTCAAAACAATGAAAGACCAATATGATTTTATGGAAAATAACTTTATTGAATTTATGACAAAAATACATGTTGCGTGAATTTAAACGCACATGTAAAAAATAAATAACTGAGTAACAAATACTGTATCTAATACTTTGTAAAGCCACCATGGGCTTCTAAAAGAGCCAGTAAACCCCTTGGCACTGAATGATACATGAGGCCATCCAAGCTGATTGTCTTCCAAGCTAATAGAATGGCCGATTTTAGTTCATCTTTGTGTTAAACTGCCTTCCGTTTACGTAAACACGGCGAACCAGAATACCCCATACGTTCTCCATTATGATTAAATCGGGGCTTTTTAAGGGCCAATCCATAACTTTAATTTTATTGTCGCGGAATCATTTTTTCACGATACGTGCTCTATGTACAGATGCACAATCTTGCTGAAAAATATAATTTCTTCCAGCTTTCTTGACTGCTTGACAGCGGAGGTTCCTTGTGAGCATATGCACATAATCTACAGAGATCATAGTGTTCTCCACAAACTCTAATTCGAAAGTCCCTTTAAAACCTATGACTACCCACACTATGACAGACCCACCTCCAGATTGACGTTTTGAACAGTACATTTCTTCGGTTCTCAAATCGTGCCAGCAGCTATGAAATCCGTTCGGGTCATCGAGATTCCACTTTTTTTCATCTGAGAAGATGACTTTTTCCCAATTTAGACGATCTAGAATCCATTTTCTTCCTCATTCCAACCGCATATCTTTGTGCTTCTGAGTGAGGGATGATTTCGCCTACATTTTCTCAAATTTAATGAATGTTGCATATTTGATGGCTCTCCATATGGTTGTCCGTTGAACACCCAGCTTGTATTGAGCCTTTAACTTCGCACAGGAAATATTCTTATTCTTTGCAGCGTTGCATATTCGACGTTTGTCGTATGTGGCGAGCTTTGCTGTTCGCTTCTTAACGCTTTTTTCCCATAATTTGCTCCTTTATTTATATAATTTCGCACAACACTCTCACTTCTTCCGATTCGGTGCCAAGTTTCACGATTGCTAAAGCCTTTACCATGCATAAAGTCGATTTTTATCCTCTCGTCTACTGCCAAAGTTTCCCTCTTGACATCCTGAACAAACTCCGTAAATTTTGCACTCAAGCATTAAAACTGATTTTAGAGAACTTTAGCAACACGACTATATGTGTTTTAATTTAGCTCTGTCAAATTTTAAACGCAAAATACAGAGTCCGTTTAATTTCGCGCAACAAACGAAAAACAGTGAAAAATAAGAAAATGGTTAAAACTCATTTACATAAGTTTGCATGAGCAGGGCCTAATTAAGGTGGAAGCTCGCTCTTACCGGAATAATTTTACAATTATTTTTTACTTCATGTCATAGAAATTCCACGCTTTTACGAGGAAATACTTTCTATAAAAAATGAATGGTATAAAACATTCCAGTTTACTCACCGTTATTAGACACCCGAATTCTTTTAAAATAATTTTTAATGAGAATTTTCTGTTTATTATAGGAGGAAAGTATTTGTTAAAAAATAACGGTGTAAGTATAAATAATGTGTGCTTCCCCCTTAATCAGGCTCTGTGCATGAGCCTAAATATTCGTGCTCAAAGCACCTTATTCAGTTGCTAGTCATGTGCAATAACTGTAACTCACATTTTTTCGTTTAAAATTTAAAAAATTCAATTTCTGATTATTGGAAAAGGTGCGTTTATATTCATGCAACGCACTGTATTAGACAAGTGTAAATTGAAATACAAGACCACATTGGAGAATTGCATGCATTTTTAAAAATATAGTTTAAGATTTTTTTTTTAATTAATCTATTTTCTATCGAATTAAAATTAAAAACTTCTAAAAGTTTAAAAATTGCAATGATTTCACGTGTTAACATTGTCAAAACATATGTAAAAACACTTTTAAACACACATAAACGTATATATATATATTAAAAATGTACAGTCAGCCAAAAAAAAAAACAACAACAAAAAAAAAACGCCACCCCCACACCTAATTTCCCCGAAATTTATCGTAGAAACATGCGGCTGGTATCTATCGATCTGTAATAATGTCTAGGTTTTAATGGTGTAGTCAGATTTTGCTTAAGGGGTCATCTACATATTAAAACACGTATAAACTTGATTTTTTTCAATGACGACCCCCTATTTTTGACCTCATATTCAGATTTCTGAGATTAAGGCAGTTCGGAAAACTTACCTATTTATATACTTAAAATCAATTCTAAACAGAGTTACACGTGGAAATGTGTTAAGGGACCGTCTATACACTTAGAACAAATAAATCGTAATCAACCACTCAATATGCATTATTTATTAAATTTTACACCGGAAAAAAAGTTCAGAAATGTTAGTTATAAAATAAAAAACGATTCAAATTCGCAGAACTTTCTGTCTTAGCTTATGAATTAAAAGATTTTTATTGGTTTCAATTTATTAAACATTGAATAGTTAAATACAACACTTCATATAAAGAAAATTAAATAGCTTGAATCATATGAACCCTACAATGTTAAATTACAAAAATCTAGATACCAAGGTAAAAGAACAATAATAATAATGATAATAATATTAATAGCGGTTAAAAAAAAAAGTGTTTAATATTTAAGAAAAAGAATTATATACTTCTTAAAAACAAAAACTGTTTTATTTAAGAGACAAAAATTTAAGTTAAAATACATATATAATAAAATATATATATAAAAACAATCAAAATCAACTAACTAACAATTATTATCTACTTCTTGTTGGGTATATTTTTATTTTATACAGTAAGCCTCGCACGAAAGTGTTACTATAAAGATTTACATTTAATTTTAGGCATACAAACCAACAATAGATAATATACAAAAATATAGATAACAAGATTTAAACTAAAATCTGAGAAAGGATATTTAACGTTTTCGCGACCACTGACGCAGTTTCACGTCATTTTAAAATCTGTAACTCCTTCAGTGGGCGTTTCTTTCACAATTTGTGTGTTACGATATTTCTTAAGAATATTCCTTATATTCATATATATATAAACAAAATAGTATGAACTTTCACTAGAAAGAGTATAATTATTATGTATATCCATATGAAAAGAAATATGGCTATAGAAAAAACGGTTTCCTATTGCCTAGAACGAGTATTCCCCGTTCTGCAGTCGTCTACTGTACTTGAATTCTTAATTTTAAATGTGTAAAATCTATATCTTTAAAAGTAATAAGGCATATTACTTTGTTTTAAATTCTTTTTCCGTGATAAATGTGACGCCAGTTTTACGCCATGATTATAATAATAGAAAATAAATAATATTGCGCTTTGTTTCAATAATAGATATTAAAAACTTTAAAAAAAAAAAAAAAAAAAAAGAGTAAGCGAATGCGAAAATGTCACAACAAGATTAAAACAGAAAATTTGTTTTAAAAAATCTGATAAAAATTAATAAAAATCAATTATAATTATTTAAAAAAAGGAAAAAAACAAAAGTATTCTTCACTGCGTATTGCTCTTTCAAATAATAGTACTCGTCTTACCGCGTTTTTTTACCGTCATGATACTTAACTTGAGGTGCACGAATCGTAGAATATTCAAGTTAAAAACAAAAGACAAAAGGACAAAATAGTATTTTATCAGTGAGAAACTGGGAAACGTTATGTAATATTTAAGAACAAAGACTTAACATTTCAGAATCGAGTATAAACCTCTTTGTAATAGAAGCCACGCCTTTACACAGTTTTTCTACAACTTTACATTATAAAACAAAATTATTTTACATACTTCCAATAAAATCATTTAAATTTTGTCTTCAGCATTCGATGTTGTAAATGCCATTGACATTTATGCATACCAGCGTCACATAGAGAGTCATATACGAATACAGAAACTAGTTTTTTTTTTAATATTGTTTCCGCAATATAGAGGCGGGGCTTTATTTCTTTTGGAATTTTTACACAATCTGTCGCTTGCATTGCGATAATTTTATAAAAATGATCCAATTTGTATCATAAACATCGAAATGTTGCTTAGAAAACAATTAGAATAACACTAAGGTAAATTAAAATAGTTTTTCGTCAAAATATATACAGACATTTACTCACAAGCAGGGATGGAACACGGGCGCAGAATTCATACCACTATCAATATAAGAAAATTTTCTACCTCTTAAATCGACGATATTATAGGTAGAGAAATTTCTTAAACACATTCCGGTATGAATTCTGCGCCCGTGTTCCATCCCTGCACAGAGGACACAAATTATTATAAGTGACGGCCCCCAACAACAGTAAAAAATGAAATATCACTGTAACTCAAAAAATAATGTTTAGAACGAGCTGTAAATTTGGAAACCCATGTTTTTGATGATGCCCGTTCTATTTATGCAAAAATTAACATAGGTGATAATTCATAATTTTTTCAAATATGAAATTATTAATAATTTTCATATTTCAAAAAAAAAAAAAATGTTTTAATCAAAAATATGCATGGTGTATGTTTGGGTCATTTCATTCTATCATATAAAAAAAACAGAATTTGAATATCATAATTATTTTGGAATATATGAATTAATGTTTGTCACATTCATTTAACATTAGCGCACTCATAGTTTGACAGCTTATAACTCTGTGAAGAATTGAGCAAAATATATGAACTATACCATTTTTCGCGATGATTTTGTCCAATGAATACAAATAAATTATAAAAAATGGGGGTTACCATTGAAAAAAATGAAGTTGACGCCAGTTTTAATATGTAGATGACCTCTTAAGCAAAATCTAACTATAGCATTATAAACTAGACATTATTACAAATCGATTGGTACCAAGCACATGTTTCTACGATAATCTAAGGCAAAATTAGGTGGGGGTGGGGGGGTGGCGTATTTTTTTTGGCTGACTGTACACGAAGCTTTTCGCTATTATTACGTAGCATAATCTGGTGATGATTTTTAACATAAGAAAAGCGAGTACACATCATTGTATATATACCGAAGTAGTTTTATAAGGTTAAGGTAAAAAAATTAAGTCTTGTACACTTCATGATGAGTCACTTGAGTTACTTTGGATTTACGCTAGGGTTGCATACCAAATCCTGTATAAAAAAAAAAAAAAAAAAAAAAAAAAAAAACACTGAAAAATAAGGATTGAAGCTTTCCGAGACGAGCTTACAGCGTAGTTACGTAAGTTTATAAAATAGGGATATTTTCTATCTCTTTTCAATGTTTTTGTAATTTTCTTTAGAAGAAATGCGATTTCAATAGTCGCTGTTACTAACAGTGTTAGAAATGTAAATTAACCTATAAAAATAATGTGATATTATTACAGAATAAATTATTTCTTTAAGCTGGACAGAGCTTCATAGTTCAGAGATCAAACTTTTACTTTCCGAACATACATATGTAAAGGGAGTATTGTAATCGTGTCAAAAATACGACTTTGAGATTTTGGGATTTCTATAGTTTTGAGGTGCCATGAGTTCATTTTTACCAATGCTGGACATAAATGATTAAAAAGTAATTAAATTACAAATGAATTACAATTATAATTATATTACAGTCAAACAATTAACAAATAATTGATTACAAATAAATTGAATTACTTATTCAATTTATTTGTAACCAATTATTTGTTAATCGATTGACAGTAAAATACTTGTAATTTAATTGTTATTCAATTGTAATTCAATTACTTTTTAATCAATTATGCCCAACACAGATTTTTACTAGTTTTCGATGATGTATGTATGTGTGTGTTTGTATGTATGTATGTGTTTCAGTGAATACGATAGCGACTAAACTCTCTGTTCAAATAAGTTGAAATTTAGTAAGTATGTTGTATGGCACCATAGCACGATCCCTATTGATTTTGGCAAATCTAGTACTTAAAAGTATTTTTTACAGGAACAAAAAGAAAAATTCTTTATCATTATAGTCTATAGGGCCAAATTTTTCAAAGTATGGTAGTGTCAACACGCCATTTTCTTCTTAGCTAAAATATTATACGCATATTATAAATCACCGTCACACAAAGTGTATTGATTTTGATGAATCTAGCATTTATAAGTTTTTTACAGGGACACAACGAAAAATTGTTTACCATTATTGCGTACGGGTCCAAATAAATTAAAGTTCGATAGCATTTAAACGCCTTATTCGCTTAAATTAAAAACGTATATACATGTTATTAATCACCCTCGCACAAAGTGTACAGATTTGTTGCAGATGATCGATAAATGTTTAACTAATAACGCCATGTTTTCAAAAGATGAGAATACGTTGAAACGTTTTTGCATCCCCAAAAACACTAACCACAAACTTTATTTGAAATCACTATATCCATTTCCGATTAAACCGAATTTCTGCCATATTATGCAACTGGCCAATATAGGGTTAACTGCAAACGCAAATTTTTCTGAAGATGATGATATGTCCAATTGTTTAAGCACCCAGAATGGCCTTTAACCCCAAATTTCCATCAAAATCTCTATATCCATTTCTGAGTAAACTCAACTTCTGCCATAATTTGCAATTGACCGATAAAGAGATAACACTGAACGTGAATTTCTCTGAAAATGAAGATATTTCCAATAGCCTTTTCTCATAAAAAAATCCGTAACTCCAATCTTTCATGAAAATCGCTATATCCATTTCCGTGTAAACCGTATTTCTGCCATAAGTCGCAATTGGCCTTTAAAGGTTTAACAGGGAGCACGAATTTCTCTGAAGATGAAAATAATTCTAATCATTTATGCAACCTAAAAGTTTAATATCAAAATCCCTATACCCATTTACGAGAAGGCCCAATTTATGTCATATGTTGCAATTGGTCAATAAAGGGTTAGTTGAGGACGCGAATTTTTCAAAAGATGTGGGTAAGTCCAATCGTTTTAGCATTCCCCGAAGAAACTTAATCCCATACTTTCATCAAAATCGCTACATCCATTTCCGAGTAAACCCAATATCTGCTATGTGTTGCAATTGTTCAGTAAAGGATTAACTGTGAACGCTAATTCAACTGAAGATGAGATTCAGTCGTTTTTTTCTCATCAATAAGCCCTAACTGCAAACTTTCATAAAAATCGCTTTGTCTATTTCCGTGAAAAGCCAATTTATGGCATACGTTGAAATTGGCCTTTAAAGGGTTAGCAGCGACAAGGAATATTTATGAGAATGGGGATAATTTCCTCGTTTAAACATCCCCAAAAGCACTTAACGCAAAACTTTCATCAAAATCATTATATCAGTTGCCGAATGAACCCAATTTATTCCATATGATGCCATTGGCCGATACAGGTTAACAGTGATTGCAAATTTTTCTAATGATAAGGGTAAGTCTAAGCGCCCCGAAAACACATAATCCCAAACTTTCATCAAAATCGCTATATCCATTTCTGAGTAAACCCAATTTCAACTTTGTGTTGCAATTGTACGATAAAGGGTTAACTGGGCCCGCTAATTTGTCTGAAGATGAGATCCAAACGTTTTTTCTCATCAAAAAGCCCTAACTCCAAACTTTCATAAAAATCGTTTTGTCCATTTCGGAGTAAACCCAACTTCTGCCATAATTTGCAGTTGACCAATAAAGAGTTAACGGTGAACGTTTCCAATAGCTTTTTCTCATAAAAAAATCCCTAACTCCAAGCTTTCATGAAAATCGCTGTATCCATTTCCATGTAAACCGTATTTTCGCCATAAGTCGCAATTGGCCTTTAAAGGTTTAACAGGGAACACGAAATTTTCTGAAGATGGAAATATTTCCAATCATTTATGCAACTCCAATCTTTCATAAAAATCCCTATACCCTTTTACGAGTAGGCCCAATTTCTGTCATATATTGAAATTGGCCGATAAATGGTTAATTGAGAACCCGATTTTTTTTCTGAAGATGATGGTAATTCCAACCATTTTAGCACTCCCCGAAGAAACTTAATCTCAAACTTTCATCAACATTGCTATATCCATTTCCGAGTAAACCCAATTTCTGCTATGTGCTGCAATTGGCCGGTAAAGGGTTAATTGTGAACGCTAATTTATCTGAAGATGAAATCCTGTCGTTTTTTCTCATAAAAAAGGCTTGACTCCTAACTTTCATAAAAATCGCTTTGTCCATTCCCGTGTAAAGCCAATTTCTGACACACGTTGCAATTGGCCTTTAAAAGGTTAACAGCGACAACGGATTTTTATGATGTTGGAGATAATTCTATTCGTTTAAGCATCCCTAAAAGCCTTTAACACAAAACATTCATCAAAATTCTTATATCAATTTTCGAATAAACCCAATTTATTCCAACTCTTGCCATTGGCCGATAAGCATTTAACAGCGAACGCAAATTTTTCTGAAGATGGTGGTTAGTCTAATATCAATAAAACACTTAACCTCAAAGTTTCATAAAAATCCCTATAACAATTCCCGAGTAAAACCAATTTCTGCAATATGTTGCCATTGGCCAATTATGGTTTAACAGCGAACGCAACTTTTTCTGAATATGAGGGTAAGTCCAAGCATCCCGAAAAACTCGTAACTCCAAACTTTTTTGAAAATCGATATATCCATTTTTGAGAAAACCCAATTGGTGATTTAAGACACAACAGACCAATAAAGGGTTAATAGCAAACATGAATTTTTCAGAAAATGAGAATATGTCCAATCGTTTTTTATCAGTAAAAAACTCCTAATCCCAAATTTACATCAAAATCGTTAAAGCCGTTTCCAAGATTCCAAAAACAAATATATAAAACAAATCACGTGGTTTACTTGTTTAATATAAGAAGAGGATGAATTCGTCGACTAGAACCTGCTTATGATTTTACGAATTACATTCAACATGCAAAACTGTCGACAACTTTCACAAGAATATCATTCAGCGTTTTAAATATTTCTGCTGTCTTTGGATTTTACATTACTTTACTTTATTTCTACAGAAATCTCTCATTTTAAATTCAAACAACACTTTTTATAGGCATTAATAAATTCTCACTGACACACATGAGCACTCACACACACATGCGCGCGCGCACACACACACAAAGACATATAAACACACTTCAATAAAGTAGAGACGCGTTGGTTTTTAGCCTGATACCTAGAAAAAAAAATACGTGATAAAATAAATCTAATTTCAATGAAAAGCTTCTGAAAATGCGGAAATAAAACATCAGTTTTGAATCACGGTGCCCCCCCCCCCCCACCATACACAGGAGTTATCTGACCCTTCTGTGTTAGCCTTTTTGGACAGAATATTTTTTTACAGTGTGAAATTTCCACATTAATATGCTCATTGAACTTATATTCCTTTCGGGGTATTTAGAGATTTCTAAATGAATGAAACGCACTGAGTAATAGAAGAAAATTATAGGAAACTTGTTGAATCTGGCCTAAAAGAAAAAAAAATTAAACTTGGAGATAACCCCCAAAAGAAAAACTTTAAATATCTCAGGAACTATTGTTGGGATCTTCGTGCAAATTTGTATCTAGGCTATTTTGATGCTCTAGAATTGTTTTCTGTTGTCAAATTAGTAGGTTAACATTTGAATTTATAAAGTTTGACCCCCTTTTAGTATGTAGACGACCCCTATATATTTTTTCCTACAAGGAGGGTTCCGGAAAACGTTCATTCTGAATTTCCAGTTAGTTTTCTCCATTGACCTGTTTTAGAACAGTTCTGAGTTTTCAAAGAACCGTTCAATCTGGTTTCCCACAATGAGTAGTACGCACATCTCTAAATTTTTTACTAACGGCCACTCTCACAAACTAGTTTACTTTCTGGACATTATAAAGCTGATTTGTTTAATTCAGCTTTAGACAAGAATCTTTCCAGAATGCGACAGTGAATGGTAACTAGTTTCACACTGATCATTTATTAGTTTAAAACGTTTTGCATAAGTATTCTGGTGTAAAGCTTTTTAAAACGTGTAGTAGCTAGTATTTTTCGTGTCACTTACGCCCAAACGTTCTGTTTTCCGCATGTTAGTTTTATTTTACGGTTTATTTCTCATCATGTTCTACAATTAAATAAGCTGAAAATATCTATAAATACATATATACCAGAATACATAAATCAGAAAATTTGGCTCTTATGTTATGCCAAATTAATAATTAAAATTAGTTGATTTTATGACTCAGAAAAGGGGATAAATCTGTCATTTGTATCCAAGAGGTGAAACTATCATTAATGGACTTGTGATTTACTTTTATTATTATTTATTTTATTTTAATTGTTATTTTTGCTCTTTAGAAACTGACTTAAAAACGTGTGTGGAAAATTAATTAAAACTCTGACTCCTGACATTTAACAATCCTCACTCACTTTTACCTACAGAGCATTTATTTACAAAATTCATAGAAATATGGTAAAAAGTTTCTGTCGAAATTCAAAACAAAATTATCATTTTATTATTATTATCAATAATAATATTATTATTGTTAATTTTTTTTTTTTTTTTTTTCTGTCACGATTTCATAGGTTTTTATTTTTTCTATCATGAGTTATTAAAAGCAATTTTCGACATAATATAAGCCTATATTTAATTTTAAAGAATGTAGTTTTGGGATTCAAAGATGGGAATGATCTTGAAATAGGCGGTTCCGTTCTAGTTTTATCTATCATAGCCACCTAGTTTAGGAGGCTATGTATCTATACACAGGGGTCGTACTCCCCGCCCTTTTTTCAGGACACTCTTATGAATGAAAAAGTTTCAAAATTATTGCTACCACTACTTTTATAAAATAATTTCCCTTCTGTATCATTGCATATTACTGTTAATATACCGAAGTTATTTCTGCATAAAATTACCGGTGTCAAAACAGTCGGGAATTTCTTATCTCTGAGAGTGTCTTGAAAAAAAGGCGGAGAGTACGACCCCTGTATACATAATTAGGGAACACTTGATAGGTTTGATTCATTTTTTCAAAAAAAATTTTATTTATTAATTTTTAAATATAATAAAATTTAAAAATATAGCATTTTTGTGTAGCTTGAAATTCTGACATGTCTTTGCAATCGCAGTCTTTTCTTTATTTAAATTAAAAGCTTCTTCTTCTTCTTTTTTTTTTTTTTTTTTTTTTTTTTTTTTGTAAGTGATTACGTATTTATATTAAAGCTTGGAAATACAGGAATTATATTTTATATTAAAATTATCATACATCTTGCACTATTATTCGTGTCAATACTGCAATTTTCTGCTTGAGATATAAATTTAACATTTTTAAATTTATAAATGAAAGCATAACATGTTTCCATTCGTAAATTTATAAAGAATTAACTAAAAGAATAAAACCTATATTGTTTTTCCCAACCCTATGGATTTCACAAGTTTGTATGTGGAATGAAAAATGGGTTTTATCATTTGAATGCAAGAAATGGATGCACGTGTTAATATTACAGGAACTTAAAGTAATGCCGTATATTTATAATGCATTCAAACACATAATTTTATAAAAAGTTTTTATTTTTAATTAATTCTGTAATCACCGTCGTTATCACAACATTTTGACATCTAATATAGAAGTTTTCAATGCCGGATCAGTAAAATTCTATTGTATTTTGAGCAAAATCTGTGGTCTACAATTACAGGCAAACACACAGGTCAGTCACAGCTAAAGGTCTACAGATGCAGTTTGTCCAAGTTCCAGCATTTCACAATGAAGTACTACGTGAATACTCCACCAAACATACAAAAAAACCCGTTTGTGCTGTAAGCCTGTCGTAGCTGTAGATTGTAGCGATTCATTCGACGAGAGCTACTGACTTTTTCGTTTTGGATTATCATAAAAGCATAGCTGCCAAGTTTTTAAATTTTTTACGGAATGCTGTTAGTCCCGCCCATTTTTCACACCGTAATCTTTTTAGAGTATTTTTTCCCATATTTAATCGTAATTATAGAGTGAAGAAAATTTTTCTACAAAGATTACGATGTGAAAAAAGGGCAAGGCTAACAGCATTCCGGAATAAATTAAAAACTTGGCAGTTATGTAAAGGACCCATTTTTCATCTCCAGTGATCAAGTTATCAAAAAAGCGACTATATTTTGGTGCTGAAGGTATACTGACCAAACGTCCTCATTTTCTGGTGACAAATGGGGACGCACTTTTTTTTTTGAAGGCATTTTTCTAAGCTTAAAAACGTTGTAGAAACTAAATTATAAATCAATGACACTTCATTTTTAGTCCTTATTTATTAGGAATGAAAAATTACATCCATAATTGGATAGTTGTAGCAATTTTTAATGCTTCTGTATTATAAAGGTTTGATCTGTTCAGCCTAGCTAAAGGCTGAAGGAATGAACTGCATGAGCTCATTCGGTTAGTTTTTTTTTTTTTTTTTTTTACTTCGAACAAATTATGCAAGACACAAACTCCGATTCTGCTTACACTGAAAATGTTCTTGGATAGCAGACCAAGGCGTGGACTTCGGAGAAGTCGTCGTTTCTCCCTCGACTTCTCCGAAGGCCCCGACCAAGGTTGATTAAGAGTGTTTGAGAAATTCTTCATTGCTTGACACGTATTTGCTTCCACTTCGGCCCTTAACATGTCATTGCTTAAAGTTGTTTGACTTCCTGATCGATACAAGTCAGAAAGATTAAAATTACCAAAGTTGACCTTAAAGAATTAGCAGAAAACGTGTAGAATTTCAATTTTTGATAATTTTTTTTTTTTTTTAGTAAGTTTGTCTAGTAATAATTGCTGTAAAAATGTATTATGTTTTTTAAAAATTGAACTTACAGGAAAAAAAAAAATATTTATTTTACTACCATTATCCGTGAAAACTACAAGTGCAATGCGTCTTTTGATTTCTTGAAGTATGAGACCACAGTTTTTGCAAAAATTATCGAAATACTGATATTGAATAATGAATATATATATATATATAATTCAAAAATAACTAAAATAATTAAGCACGAGGATTTATCTTGATGAAAAATACTTAGCTGCTGGATATTATGAAATAATACACATATCAAAATGTCTTTTTAAATTCTTCCCTACTTTAGAGGAATTTAACATTCTTTTAAATTTATCAATTCTATATATAAGAGTGCAGAAATTTTAATTAAATTCTATATATAAGAGTGGTGAAATTTTAAAAACAGTTTAAATTACCATCTAAAAAGAATGAAATTGTAATTCTTCAGCCTGTTCGTTCATCATGCAAATGCCTCAACAAAATTGTCGACCGAAGTCAAGCTACATTTCAGGTAATTTTCAGGCTTGAAATTTCATAAGGTGTTTTTCACAAACTGCGTATTTAATCTGCAGGTCCAATTATTTCAACTACTTTGCAAAAGTTTTTTTTTTTTTTTTTGTGAGAAAAAACTCTTATGAACTCGCATATCTTAGAAAATATATAAATTTTCGTTAGAGTCTACAGTGCGGCCACATATCCTAAACCTAGCAGTGACGACGCGTCCAAAATGTTGGAGGATTCCAGCTTGGCCGACAGTTTGAAATTTGGAAAACACCCAATAATTCCGCGCTCTGTTATTGCACATTTTCTCTGAGTTAGATGACTGTCTCCCCTATTTTAGCACTGGACTCGTTGAGTTAGCACTTGCGCAAATGGTTCCATGGTTTCATGAAATGTGGTCGAAGAATATAAGGGGGTTTTCCCAAAAAATAATTTTTGCGAAAAAAAACTTTTTAAATTTCAACTCCGAAAAATACCTATAATCTAGTTTGCTCTAACAATTTGTTTAATTTTCACTCTATTCAAATGAACTTTTGACGTAAGTTGCCTATTTTATCTAGTTTTAAACCTATGCAAAAAAAGTCTATGCTTTCGCACACGTGCACTAAAATAAGTTTTACTAAATTAAAATGCAAATGCTCATATCTCGCAAATATTACACATATGAATTTTATGTTTTAGAATAATATTTCTTTAATGATTTGTCAATTTTTCTGAAAATTTTGTAAAGTTTTATAAAAATCTGTTCTAGTTATTTAAAAAAAAAAAAAAAAAAAAAAAAAAAAAAACTAAATTACTAAATTAAAATACAAATGCTCAAATCTCAGCAAATATCACACATATGAATTTTAAGTTTTATAATAATATTTCTCTAATGTTATGTCAATATTTCTGTAAATTGTGTAAAGTTTTATAGAAATATGTTCTAGTTATAAACAAAAAAAATTTCAAAATGTAACAATTTTTTAAATATAAATATAAATATATATGTATATATGCCTAAATAATTGCGCAATTTCCACAACAAACATACCAATATTATACATAGTATGTGCAACAAAGTGTTAGAGTTTCCAGACATTTATAGATTTTTACGATAGACGGTGATCCAAAGTGTTTGCTCTCATTTTTCAATTTGTGGTTGGTCCCCTAATTGTAGTCTGAACTAAATCGATAGTGGAAAATTTGAGTTTTTAGATGTCCTTTGCATGTCTGTAGTCTCTGGCAATTTTATCTAGTATTTTTATTTATTTATTTATTTATTTTTATTGAAATAATGTAAAAGAAAAAAAAATCTAATAATTCGATCATCCACTCTATTTTTAAATAAATGAAAACATGCCTTATTAAAATGTAGAAGACAGATTTTTAAGCATTACACAGAGCTTCAAATATCGTAATTAATAATCCGGATGACTGTTAGCACCAACTTTTTACTTTCTCTTACCCATAAGGTAGAGAAAGTATTGTTTTTGGGTCAAATTTTCGAACGCGAGATTTTGTTATATTTACACGTTTTGAGGTCCCCTGAATACGAAAATCATGTTTTTAGCAAATGGTCTGTGCGGTGTCTCTGTGTATGACTGGGTGTCTGTATGTATGTCTGTGTGTCTGTGTGTGTCTCTGTCCGTTATCAGGATATCTCAAGAACAAATAGTAGACGACATTCCAAACTTGGTATTCTAAATGTGTATCATATAGGGATGCTACAGTTAGCTTTTCGTTAGATCAAGCAAATGGTTCGTGTACAGGGGCAATCAAGAGAATTCTAATACATTACGTCTATGGGGGAAATTGCAGGTAAGTAGAGTTTAACGTCTATAGACTGCACTAAACCAAATGAAACGAATATATATATTTTGTAATAGAGATAGTCAACTGGGAAAAAAAAAAATTGTGTATGTAGGAGCCTCGCCTCCCCCCTGGGGGGAAGTTCCCCCTCGAGGGGAGTAAATTTTCATGATGGGTATCTTTCAAAAGAGCTCGCCAATACCTTTAAAACGAATGGTTGAACCATCGATCAGCGATAATTTAAAACAAAATTATCGATTTTTTCCACTTTTAACGAAAAAAAAAAAAAAAAAAAAAAAAACAGAAAAAAAACCTTTTTTTTTTTTTTTTTTTTTTTTAATATTGAGAATAAAATAGACTTTTTTTTTGGATATTTAGTGTTATACTACTTCTCTAATATGGAAATCGTCTGCATTATCACAAAAGATAATTTTTTAAAATAATAATTTTAATAAATTATTTTTTAAAAACAGAATTATTTTTTAATAACCGAATTAAATTTTACATAAATGTAAGTGCATTAATGAAATGGGGGGGGGGGGGGGTTGAGGGGGGGGGCTGTAGCCCCCCCTTCCACAGAATTAATTATCATATAAAACTCTTCCGAAGCCTAATTTGAATTGTTAACATAGGTTTACATACAGGGATGGAACACGGGAGCAGAATTCATACCACTATCAATGTAAGAAAATTTTCTACCTCTTAAATCGACGATATCATAGGCAGAGAAATTTCTTAAACACATTCCGGTATGAATTCTGCGCCCGTGTTCCATCCCTGTACATAACATCGTTAGCTTGCATCTTAATCTCCAACCTGTATTTATAGTATTAAATTTCAGGGTAAGAGAAAGTCGTGTCAGTGACACACCAGATTATTTACTTTCTCTTACCTATAAGGTAGAGAAAGTATTGTTTTTGGGTCAAATTTTCGAACGAGAGATTTTGTTATATTTACGCGTTTTGAGGTCCCCTGAATACGAAAATCATGTTTTTAGGAAATGGTCTGTATGTGTGTCTGTGTGTATGTTTGTGTGTCTGTGTGTCTCTGTGTGTGTCTGTATGTTATCAGCATATCTCAAGAACAAATAGTAGCAGACATTCCAAACTTGGTATTCTAAATGTGTATCATATATAGATGCTACAGTAAGCTTTTCGTTAAGATCAAGCAAATGGTTTGTGTACAGGGACAATGAAGAGAATTCTAATACATTTCGTCTATGGGGGAAATTGCAGGTAAGTAGAGTTTAACGTCTATAGACTGCATTAAACCAAATGAACCGAATATATATATATTGTAATTTAGTCAACTGGGGGAAAAAATTGTGTATGTAGGAGCCTCGTCTCCCCCTGCGGGGTAAGTCACCCCTCGAGGGGAGTAAATTTTCATGATGGATATCTTTAAAAAGAGCTCGCCAATACCTTTAAAACGAATGGTTGAACAATTGATCTGCGATAATTTAAAACAAAATTATCGATTTTTTCCTCTTTTAACAAAAATTAAAACAGATTTTTTTTTTTTTTTTTTTTTTTTTTTTTTTTTTTTTTTAAATATATATATATTGAGAATAAAATGGACTTTTATTGGATATTTAGTGTTATACTACTTCTCTAATATGGAAATCGTCTGCATTATCATAAAAGATAATTTTTTTAAATAATAGTTTTAATAAATTATTTTTTAAAAACAGAATTATTTTTTAATAACCGAATTAAATTTTACATAAATGTAGGTGCATTAGTGAAATGGGGGGTTTAGGGGGGCTGTAGCCCCCCTCCCACAGAATTAATTATCAGATAAAGCTCTTCCGAAGTCTAATTTGAATTGTTTAACATAGGTTTACATAACATCGTTACCTTACCTTTTTATCTCCAACCTGTATTTATTCTATTAAATTAAAAGTAGTGTGAGTGACACACCAGATTATTTTTTTTTTTCCACAGCAGACTCTTTAATTAAATGGTGTGAAAATAAATATATATATAGTATAGATATGCTAACAATGCTACGGATTAGCTCGGCAGCTATGATTACATTCCTGTCTCCCAATTTATTCGGGAACGTCAATACCACTATAACATATACTAACTTTGACGTTCTTTGGAGGATATTATTTCCACTTCTACAGAGATGAAATAGTTTCGCTTTTTTTTTTGGCTGCCAGCATTTTCCTACAAAAATTTCAAGCCTAAAAAATCAAAAAGTGATTGTAAAATTATTATAAAAATTTCTGTTTAAAAATACTGGCGACATGAAAAGCAGTATACACTTCCACCCCTGATTGCTACTAATTTGAATGCACTTAAGGAATAATAAATAATAAAATACTATAATTAAAAATGTAAATTATAATTAGCGGTATTACACCTTCATTCAAAACTGGAAAGTTTGTGAAATATGCATTATAAATAATACATAATTGACATCATTTACGCTTTTGGCTAGCGGAAAATTTAATTAAAAAAAATATTTAGTCAATCAGTTAAATCTCTTACAAAATTATATAAAATATGTTCATTAAAAATTTCCAGTAATTAAAAAGCACAAAAATTGGTAGCTATGAATAATAATATTTTGTATATTTTTTAAGGTGAATATGTTGGAATTTGTTCTTAGAAAACATGGGTATAATATTTATACAAAAACGTACAATTTTTCATAGAGTTATATGTTGTCAAAATATGAAAATGCTAATATTAAATGAATATGGCAGAAATTAATTAATATCTTTACAAAAATTTATTTTATTAAAAAAAAAAAAAAATTATGGGTTACAATATATCGTAGACTAATAGTTAAGGAACATGTATCTCAATATTCAAATATTTAAAATTCCCTTCTAATGAACCCACGGGTACTCAGATGCACTGAAGTAGGGTATCCATCCTTGGCGAATTTATCGCTGATTGGCTTTTCCTTCTTTACTGTATATGATACATCTGAGAGACGACAAGATTCAAAAACTGCGCCAATATATCGCCAACCAATCAGGTTCCATCTTATTTAAAATCTAAACAGAAAACGTATGCTTCTTATAGAATTTTGTCCTAAACATATTCCATGCATAATTTTGACTAATAACTATATATATATATATATATATATATATATATATTAAAAAAAAAAAAGACGCACCAAGAAGGAGTAATACAATTAGATCACAAATTGAGATACATACAGGCTTCGATTGAATTTGCAAAATTTTACAGTTTTGCTGCCACCGAATGCGACGCTGCAGCGCATCTTAACTGCGCAATTGGCAGAATATTAAAAATGAGAAATTTTGATTGCAGGTCATAAATTCTTCGAGATTACTCAGAAAATTAATTCCGACTACTCAGAAAGACAATAACTATGCCTCGCATACAGATGCGCAAACAACGTGCACAGATGTCAGACTTTGAGTGCAGTGTGTAGTTGGGCTCAAAGAAGCCGGTTGGTCTAATCTGCGATTTTTTTGCAAATTGAAGAGGAGCGGTAACACTCTTAGATGTTATTGACAGGAATGGGGGAACCATGGCCGAACAAAGCATCAGGGAAGAAACGGTTGATGTAAATGGAGGACAAAAAGTGAGAACCAGTCAATCATCATAGCGGTACTCAAAGCTCCAATTCATCATTATCGTCGATCCTACGTGCAACTAGTACTTCAGTGACTTCAAAGACGCTCAGTGAAATGGGGTTGAGCTCAGCCCCCGGATCTCTCTTGCACTGAGAACGTTTGGAGTATCATAAAAAAGGTCCTACAACCAACTCAGGGTTTTACCAATCTAACGCACCAACTGAACAGAAATTTCCATGATACTTCACAGGAGCACATCTGCCAACTCTATCAATACCAGGCCGCAGAATTGCGTACCTAAGGGCCAGAAGTGGACCAACGCGTTACTGACTTGGTTAGACTTGGTTAGTTTGTGAGGCCCTTTCTCTTGATTAAATCATTCAAATTTTCTGAAACTGTAATCAATTGTTTTTTTCCCACATGTACAGAACATCTACCAGTTTTTGTCCCATGCGGATAACATTCGGATAACAATTTATTGGTGCACCTTTTTTTTTTTTTTTTTTTTTTTTTTTTTTTGTTATACAGTGTGTGTATATATATATATATATTTAAATTATGAAATTATTAGTAAATTCATGTTTTAAAAATCATGAATAATGACTTATATTATTTTTCACGAATAGAATAGACATCATAAATAATAGGGGGTTTTAAATTTACAGCTGACTTCTATCATTATTGTTCGAGTTACAGTGATATTATATCTCTTATTGCATTTAGGGATGCAGCACTTGTTATCCTTTGTGTCACCTATAACCTTGCGTGCACAGTAAGTGAAACAGTTACTCAAGAAAGTTTAGTGGACATATAAGTTCTTAATTAGCAATACTTTAGTTTATTTTATATTTTAAATTGTTATACCGCTTTCCAATTATTATCTGAATGGGTGTAATTCTTTTCTGTGTAAGATCTTAATTTGATTTTTAACGGGGAAGTTTCCCTAATGTGTTTTCGTTGGTAACTCATCAAGTTCATTAATAAACTTGGTTAAGACCCCTATATGGTTTACATTTAGATGAAAATTCAAGGAAATCCGACATTAAATACACGTTTTGCAATGTGGATTTTAAATTTTCAAATGACCGTTATTAAGGAGCAATAAGACGGATCAATTTGGTCAATGAACTTATACAAAATCTTTAAAAGATAATTTTGTTGTGCATAGTTGGTTCGATTTGGGTGTTATCGTGATGACAAAATTTCCATTATATATAGAGAGATAGATAGATAGATAGATAGATAGATACAGATAAACGAAGTGATTATAATTGGTCGATTTCTAAAGAAATCAACCCAATAGGTGTTACAATTTGAAAGAATGAAGTTCATGTGAAATTTTACCCTTAAGGGCTCTCTTCACTCACCGCCGCTGGAAGCCGAAACTAATGTTATTCAATGGGAAATTTTTCTTTACAAATAACTTATTAAGTAATACATATTTTTAAATTCTGTTTTCACATTCTGAAAATTCCCAGCTGTTAAATTGACGGAATTTTTTTAAAAAAATTATTTTTTTAATTTTTTATATTTTACTTCGAAGCTGCAAAATACGAATTTTCAATATGTGAATTTTTTTTCATTTTGCAATTTCAAAATAAAACATTAAAAATTAAAAAAAATACTTTTTCAAAAAAGGTCCGTCAATTTAACAGTTGGGAATTTTCTGAATGTGAAAACAGAATTTAAAAATATGTATTAGTTAATAAGTTATTTGTAAAGGAAATTTCCTCATAGAATAACATTGGCTCGGGCTACCGGCGACGGTAAGTAAAGAGGGCCGTTAAATGTTGTGGGTTGTCTTTCGACAACATACTCAATTTTCTCTTTCAAAATATTATTAGAATAATATTGAAGCTCTAATGCCTCCTGTTTGCCGATTGACTATAGCCTGCTTTTTAGCTGTAAACCATAGTTAAAATAAAGTGTGATATATTTAAGGCATTTTTACCGTGATTTTTTTTTTTTTTTTTTTAATGGAGGTAAAAGTAAAACGTATTTTAATTGATTTAACCCTTTCCCTGCCAATGACGAGTTTCGTCAGTTGTCTGCTTGCTATAATTCACCATGGACGAGGTAGCTTGTTTCCTGTGTTTGCTCAATTCTCACATTTATTATGCCCCCAGTTGTGTGGGAACTAAGTCACACTTTCAGCTAGTGTTTAGTTATACAAACAGGCAACAGATGGCGGGCAATATTGGGGGTCAGTGAAAGGGTTAAAAAATAATCAGGCGTTGAAGGGTTAACATATAGACCAGAACCTAAACAAAATTTAACTATTGCATTATAAACCAAGACGTTATTGCAAATCGATCGACACCAACCGCATATTTCTTTAATATACAACGAACTTAGTTCGGGGTGTCTTTTCATTTAGATACATTGCATAATTTTATATTTCATTTTTTGTCTGAACTTGACAAATTTTATATTAGTTATCGAGTAACGCAGTGTTAAAAACTCATAGTTCCTTTTTTTTTTTTTTTTTAAGCTCAGGCTTAACCAGATGTAGCATTCCAATATTTTTAATATACAAAAAATCATGAAAAGTTTAACAACTTGTCTAAATTCCCTTGCGATTAATTAAATGCACAATACTTTATTTTCTAAAAGTCAAAAATGCATTAGAGAGGTAAGACAACGACATAAATAATTTTTATGTATATTTCATTAACTAAATCCTATTGTAATAAACATTAACATGGAATAAAGAGAGACATTCTTTATTCATTAAAAAGCTGTATTCTTTAAGTAACACGTTCAATAAATTTTTATTGAATTAATTTATGTCTTGTTTAATTACATAGTAAACTATATAAATAAAGAGAAGTGTATGTGTGTGTGTCTGTTTGCGCTCTGGTGCTCACACTACCAATCGCAGAGCTACAAAACTTGGCATATGGGTACCTAGGACCCTGTAGGTGTGCATCTCATCGATATTTTTTCTAATTTATGATTTCTAATGTGTATATATATATTTTTTTCTATTTTAAATATTGACTTCAATTATTCTTTTTTCCAAAACTTATTTTCTTGCTTCAATCGTCTGAGTATTTTATCAAAGGCTATTACGCTAATTATTTTTTGTTTAATTCATTTATTCATTTAAAGGCTAAATCTTTTTTTTTTAAATTGATTATCTAAATAAATAAAAAGAAGTGCATGTGTATGTGTCTGCGCTCTGATGCTCCTGCTACTAAGCGCAGAGCTACAAAACTTGGCAGATGAGTATACCAGAGACCCTGCAGGGGAGCACCTCATCGAGATTTCTCTGAATTTCGAATATGATTTTTTATTTATTTATTTATTTATTATCATTATTATTATTTTACAATTTTAAATATTATAGGCTTCTATGTTAATTTTTCATGAATTTATTCTTCTATTGTAATCGTCTGCGTACCTTAACAACGGCTATTACGCAATTAATTTTTATTTAATACATTTATTTGATACCGAAATCTTTTTCTCTTCTTAATTTATTATATATATTGAAAATAAAATGGCAATGCAGTCGAAAAAAATTAAATATATTAAATTAAAATTTAAAAACTTATTTTAAACAGTTCTGTTTTTGCATAATTTTTATTGTACAAAAACTTTTTATTTTTCATTTTTTAATTTAGTTTCTTTAAAAGAAAAATATTTTCTCTTTCTTTCTGTTTTTTTTTTTTTTTTTTTTTTTTTTTTTTTTTTCGGGAAAAAAAGGTAGTATATTGTAGAAACGATTATACCATTAAAATTTATTTGTTTTTATGCATTTAATTCCTTTTAAAGAAAATATACTTTTTATTTCATTTATTATATCGCTCGGAATGACATGATAATATAGTGAAAATAGCGTGGGCTATAAAATACGTGGTTCAAAAATCAAAATATTTAATAGATATTGAGATACAGTCATCTTTAAAATCGTAGTTTTTAAATAATAGCAGATCCACCTTTCGTCGATAAATACCCAGAATGAAGTTGCCGAGAAAGACATTTCTGCAGGGAGTGGAAACCTGGACCCGCTGTAGTGCGGGTGGAGAAACAGCAGCCGTAGTCAGCGGGTACCCGAAGCGAAGGTTAGACAGATTTCAGTATATATATATATATATATAAAGGACGTAGCCTGCTAGTATTTATCTATATAAATAAAGAGAAGTGCCTCTGTTTGTGTCTGTGTCTACGTTCTGGTGCTCACATTACCGGTCGCAGAGCAACAAAACTTGCCATATGGGTACCTGTAGGTGTGCACTTTACCGAGATTTTTTTTTTAATTTTAAATTTGATTTTTTAAATTATTATTATTATTATTATTTTCGATTTGAAATATTGTCTTCAATATTTAAATATTCCGAAATTTAATCTTTCGCTTCAATCGTCTGCGTATCTTATTAATGTTTCTTTCGCTACTTATTTTTTGTTTAATTAATTCATCCATTTAAAAGCAAAAAGTTTTTTTTTTTTTTTTTTTTTTTTTTTTTTTTGTAATTGATTATATTTTTGAAAATCAAATGGTAATGCAATAGAAATATATTACTGTTAAACCGCAGAAGGATGATCCCTGGCGTCATCTGCGCATGAGTGAAAAAGGTTGGTCCATTTATAAAATAGGAATGTCCGTAGTACCTAGGGATGTGTTTGTTTATCGGTATGAAAAAATTATAAACTCACTGATTGCATTTCCTTTCCTTCTTTGAACTGATTCTGGAATATCTGGTTATATAAATATTTTACGATTAATTAAAAGAAAGAAAAACTGATAATATTATAAAGGGGATAGTTTTAAGGTATATTTTTAGTATATCCCCATAGCTGACTTTGGCGATTTTTCTTTGGCGATTTTTCTTTGGCGATATAATATGGCAGCCTATATGTTGTTTATTTTGGATTTATGATTTTATGATTTAGATTATGATTTTATTATTTATGATTTTTAGATTTATGATTTAGCCATAATCGCCAACAAAAAATCGCCAAATGTCGTTGTGGGGATATATTAAAGTTGTTCCTTGAAGTGTGTAACACTAATTTAAAAATTATGTCAATTATTATTTACAAACTAGTATATAACCCCTTAAAAAATGACGGAATGTGAAATCAATTAAGGTAGTGAATCAACGAATTCTTTGCCAATCACTATATTTAAAGGAGACTAATATGCAAGTCGTACCTGACGGGACTTATGTGCAAGTTGCACCGAACGAACAAACTATTTAAAATTGGATGTTGCTTTAAATATTTGACATTTACTTTCATTTTGATATTTATTATCAAGGAACAACTATAGTATTTCCCCTCAGCTAGATTTGGCGATTTTTCGTTGGCGATTATGGCTAAATCATAAATCTAAAAATCATAAAGCATAAATGATAAAAGCGTAAGCTAAATTATAAATCATAAAATCATAAATCCAAAATAAATAGCATGCGGGCTGCCATATTATATCGCAAACAATCCAGAACGACATCGTTATCGTTCAAATCGGCGCCAAAGAAAAATCGCCAAATTCAGCTGAGGGGAAATACTATAGTTGTACCATTATCAAAATTCTTGAAATAATTAAAATTCTTCAGATGAAACGTCAGAATCATCGTCAGTTTCCGATACCGTTATTTGTAGAGGTTCGCATAAATCTTCAATTATTCCGTCCCTTTCCCAATAAGTCTTTTCTAGGGAAGCAACATGGGAACAATATTTTTTCCAGTGTGCAATAGTCACACTTTCAATAGCTTCATTCGAAATAGTCAATAATTTTGAAAGATTAATATCCCCTGTCACATTGTGACTCCGGATATAGTTCTTAATTTCTGCCCAAACATACTCTATTGCGTTAATATCACAATGATAGGGCGGGAGTCTCAATGCTGTGAATCCATATTGTTGGAGCATACAGTCAAATTTATAAAGTTTTCTTGCAGGTTGATTCCTTTTGACTAATTCTAATAATTCAATTTTTCTCAAATCAGTTGAATAAGGAACATTATTAGTTGAAAGCCAATTCATAATTTCACCCTTTCTATACAATGAATTTGGCACTTCATTTAATTGTATAGAATGATACGGCGCGTTGTCTATGACAACTACTGCATTTTGTGGGAGATTAGGTATAAGTTTTTCTTCAGCCCATTTTTCAAATATTTTGGAGTTCATTTGGCCGTGATAGTCTCCTGTTGCTGAATTGGCTTTATATAATAAATTTGAGTTTGGTATGAATCCCATTTCCCCACCTGCACATAAAACTATGATTCGTCTTGATGCATTACCAGTTTCTATAATACCAAACATATCATCTGTTTGCCAACACTTTCCATAAGTAAGATTACTATCAATCCAAGTTTCGTCTAAATATACAATTGGCCTTTTCTCCTCTCGGTAATGTTTCATATTTCTCAAGAATTGCGTTCGAGCTAAAATGATATCGCTGCGTTCTATTAGTTGTTTTCGTTTATTTTGTGTCTTTTTAAAGTTAAATCCTATTTCGTGAAGAATTCTTCTCAGAGTTTCTCTTTGATACTTAAAATTTATCTTTTCTTTAAGTACAGGAATTAATTTGGGAATTGTAGGTACGATCTTATTTACTGCGTAAAACTCATGTACTGTTCTTCGAATAACATCGCAATCAAAATTATCCAGAGAAATGTTTTCGATGGTACTGTTCTTTTGCCGCTTTTTTGGTGATACAAACATTGGATTGTCTTCTCCTTTTGATTCTCTACGTATTCTTTTAATTGTGGCTTCTGATATATTAGTTATTTCACTCGCACGTTTCACTGATTGGGAAAGTGGAACAATAGCTTTTCCTTCTAACGCTTCTTTATCGCAAAACTTTATTACATTATGTACAATGCGCTTCATTTCACTATGAAGAGGTTTAATACGAGAACTCGTACCACATGTATGATCCATTTCCAATATAAACAGACTGTTATATAGAAAGAAATAACAAACAAAAACAAAGCAAGAGTATTAATTATTCTACACATAACAGAAGAAACAAGAATAATAGAAAAATTTCCCCTCTCTCTTCATTGCTGTGTCTCCCAGAGCGTGAGTGGAATCGTCCTGGCACTTTGCCAACCAGGTATCAATCTTCCGTGGGCCAAGAGTATTATGTTTGTGTATATGTATGATTTTTACAGCATAACAACTTTTTATTTTTCATCTTTTAAATTGATTCCATTGAAATAAAAGGCATTGGGTCCAACGTGGACCCAATGCAGTGCATGTGGAAAAAGATATGCTGCAGACAGCGAGTTCCCGAAACGAGGATCCAATTCATTGTAGATTATTTATTCATTTATTTATTTATAATACGATATAAAAAAAAAATAGTGATTCAATTCTTTCGAAAATTCATTTAAATATAGTGACCAGCAAAGCAGGCGTAGCCTGCTAGTGAAAAATAATTTGACTGTATTACCTTATAAACTTGCTCTTGAACCTAGCTTGTAAATAATACTTCTATCACTTAAGAAGGCTTGATTATTTTTTAACCGTTGGAAATGCTATATAGCGTTTTTGAAGTTCCCAAATCATTAGGGAATTTTGTAAAAAATTATCCAAGTTTCAAACATAATTTTATTAACAATCTGTAAGTAGGAAAGAATCTTGTAAGAATCTCTCTGTAAGAAACTTGTAATTGATAATTATTTATTCGGAAAAAGGAAATCATCAATTTAATCGAGAATAAAAATCCTATGCATTTTAGTTATCAGATTCCTAATATATTATTTATATTACACTTAAATTTCAGTTTTATTTTCAGTTGTCAACAAAAAAATATTTTTATTATTATTATTTTTATCTTAATATTATATACAAATTGAAATTCATTGTTTTTATTACATAGTATAATTGTTTATATAAGTATAATGATTATTGTTTCACGCATATAATTTGATATTCATTAAATATTTTTTTGCAAAATTATAAGTAAAGAATATTTATGTTCATTTCAATTTTTCAATCATTATGTTTAGAGATATACCATATATACTAAAATATTGACAACATTTTATTATTATTGTTGTTGTTGTTGATGTGAGTGCATTTTTTTTTTTTTGTTGTTGTTTTGTTTTGTTTAAAAAAAATCATTATTCACCAGAAAATCTTTAGAAATGTTTTCTTTGATGGCTTTTTTAAACTTCATTTCCTTAACGTTATTCTTCCTTTTAAGATAAAATCTTTACACTAATTCGACCTTTCGAATTAATGTAAAAAAAAAAAAAAAAAAAAAAAAACGTATGGAATATGAATCAACTTTTAAAGCTTTTAGGAACTGACACTGTATAATTTATTATGCATTTAAATATTTTTCTACTTTAAGTTAAAGTTAAAAGGAAAAAAAAAATATGTATTATTCGCTATCATTATGCATTAAAAATATTTCAATTTATCATTTGATTTCTTAAAAATCTTTTAAAATCATTTAATTCTAAGAATATATATGTTCTACAATATAAAAAAGCATGTTTTTATTTGTTTTATTTTTTATTTTTTTTTCTTTTCAAAAATGACTATTTGGAAGCTTTCAATATCCAACATGAATATATAATTTGACTGCTTATATGCTTTAGATAAACGTCAATCTACTATGAGATGATTAAATGTCAAGTTTAATCAGGATCGTCTTGAGCCAGATGATATGGAAATTAAGGGTGGTTAATTACAAATACAACAAGTTTGAAAGCATATAATCTAAATTCTCCAAAACATATTAATTTTATTTTACAAACATATACATAATATTATATTTAAATAACCGCAATAAATAATAATTTAATATACTGCAAAATTAATAATGCAACAGGAGACGAATTTTATTAATCTTATATATTCTATTTATTTTAAAATTAACTTAAGTGCTATTAAACAAACGAACAAATAAACCCACGAATTTGTATCCATCCATTTCTCTACTTTAAGCAAAAATGTCTGGCTTAGCAAAAATAATGTGACATGTTGAATAGCGATATTATTTATAACGAATTTGTGAAAAATACGATAATGATAATGGTGATAACTTTAACAAAATTGATCCATGAATACAATGAAATGACTCATTTTATCAGTAAAATTATTTAAATACATTTTCATTTTTGTAATAAACGCACGTGTGTTATAAACTGAATTAGTTGCATTATAGTTTTAGACTATTTAATATTATTATAATTATGTTTTAATCAAGCAATGTATATAAATATCTACACCAATATACAGAGCTACCCAAAAGGTAAACATATTTATTATTATTATTAAATGTAATTGGCGTAAGTTCTTTGCTGCATTTTTTTTTCGAAGAACACTGCTGACACAGAACGGAAAATTAATTTATCATACCCATACTGTAAACAAAGTTGTTTTCGGAGAGCGATTTTTTTTCTGTATGATATCACGTTTTGAGGCCTCCTGAATACGAAAGATAAATTTTTAGTGGTTGATCTGTATATTTATGAATTATCTGTATAATTTAACAACAAATAATCTGGTGTGCAACTCACAAGACTCTCTCTTACCCTGAAATTTAATACCATAAATACAAGTTGGAAATTAAGAGGTAACATAAAGAGTACTGTTACGTAAACCTGTGTTAAAATAATTCAAATTAGGCTTCAGAAGAGTTTTATATGGTAATTAGTTCTGTGTAAAGGGGGCTACTGCCCCTCTTAACCCCCAGTTTCATTAATGCACCTACATTAATGTAGAATTTAATTTTGTTATTAAAATTAAAAGATCACTTAAAATTATAGAGACAATTTTCACATGCAACATTCCTTGAAACGTATCGGTCTTAATCAAACTTTTCCAGCAACAAACTTATATTAATTTGAAAATACAACTTTTGGATCGCCTGAAATAAAAAAAAAAAAACTTGACGTTGGTAATAAGGAAGCCTCAAAATGTGTAAATACACACACACACACACAAAAAAAAAAAAAAAAAAAAAGAACAAGCGATGCATATTTAGCTTAAAAGAATACATTATTTATCACATGTCTATGAGAAATTCATTTCCATTCCTCAGCAGCTTTCCTGGAGATGGTAAAATATTATAGTAAAGCACTTTCACTAACAATAAAATAGAATATTAACGCTTAAATATTTGCAACCCTGTATATCTTTTGAAGAATATGTACAAACCTCAAAGTGCACCTAAATATAAACCTATAGTAACAATATATGGCACAACCTAAAATGCACTTCCATCAATTTTCAGCTATTGTCGCATTATAATCTAGTTATTTTGTGTAGCCCTGTAAATGAACAGTGAATGATTTCCCTGCCATATTCTACGTGAGGCATGTTTTTATGCGTATAAAAATATATATTTATTTCATTTGGTTTAGTGCAGTCTGCAAGTGTTAAACTCTACTTAACTGAAATTTTCCCCACAGACGTAATGTATTTGAATATTCTTGAGTGTCCCTGTACACAAACCATTTGCTTCATCTCGACGAAAAGCTTAGTGTAGCCTCCCTATATGATACATATTTATAGTACCAAGTTTGGAATCTCTGCTGCTATTTGTTCTTGAGATATGCTGGTAACACACAGACAGACACACAGACCAACCGCTAAAAACACGATTTTCATATTCAGCGGACCTCAAAACGTGTAAATATAACAAAAACTCACTTTCGAAAATTTAACCCAAAAACAATACTTTCTCTACATTATGGGTATGAAAAGGTAATAGCTACAGGAAATGCGAATTTGGTACTTTGGATTCCGCATCTAGTTGCCACTTGAAAAGTTGATCAAGGTTTGCAAGTTTCAAGAAAATTGATAACAGACTTGATTCTTGTTTTGATAAATATAGGCACTATAATTAAACGGGGGTTGAGAAGGGCGGTAACCCCCCTGACATAGAATTATACATCTATACCATATCATAATCTATACAAAACATTATTCTAGAATACTAACAATAAATATGAATTTCCTTATGATTTTTACAGTATAAAGCTATTTAAATGTAATTTATAAGAATGTCTGTCCCAAAACGCAATGCATTGGCATTTTTTGTGCGTTCCTGTACATAAACCAATTGTAGAGGATTAATTGTAGAGGCCATTTTAAATAGGGAATATCATACAGTAAACATGAATAACATATATTATTTCTTAAAAGTTCTGATAATATTTACAGACGCTGGGGGCGGGCAGACGGACAGATCGACAGTCAGACAATATATATATATATATATATATATATATATATATATATATATATATGCACACTGAAATCATACTCACAGTTAAAAATTGTTAGAAAATTTTTAAGAAAAACGAAAATGAAATTTCAGCAAATGTCCAATAATAACCCTTAATGTAACTGAATATCTTTGTGTGCCCTGTAAATCTAATGCTAATCGTACTGTACACTATAGAAAGCATTCTTTTGTGCATATGAATAACATATTTCAATTTTATTAAGATTTATGCAAAGTAACTAAAATTTGGTTTACAGAAATATCTTCACATAGAACGCAATGCCTTTGGAATGGTTTCGGGTGTCCCTGTATACAAACCAGTCAGGGCCTGATTAAGGGGGAAGCTCGCTCTTCACACATTATTTATACTTACACCGTTATTTTTTAACAAATACTTTCCTCCTAAAATAAACAGAAAATTTTCATTAAAAATTATTTTAAAGGAATTCTGGTGTCTAATAACGGTGAGTAAATTGGATTGTTTTACACCGTTCATTTTTTATAAAAAATATTTCCTCGTCAAAGCGTGGAATTTCTATGACATGAAGTAAAAAATAATTGTAAAAATATTCCGGTATGAGCGAGCTTCCCCCTTAATCAGGCCCTGAAACCAGTAATGGTGCTTACTCCACTTTCTATAGAAAACATCCGATAGAAAACTTTAATAACATATTTCAATTTTATTTATATATGCATAAATTAAAGATATTAAAATATGATTTATAAAAATACCTCTCACACATTCCACAATGCTTTGGAATACTTTCGGGTGTCCCTGTGCACAAGCTAGCTGAGGTATTCACTCCATTTTCAATAGGGAACATCCGATAGTGAACTCAAATAACATATATGAGTTTCAGGAAATTCTATGAATATTGAAGGGAGTTAGAGCGCGGAGACACAGAAAGACGGATGGACAGACAGACAAATCGAAGTCATTAACACTTTTCAACTTTGCTGGAATTGTTAAAGAGTCGAAGTCATTAAATTTTTCAACCATGATGGAAAGTGGTAAAAATGAAGCACTAAAATTTCACACGGTTTTGCTAGTCATTTAATTTTTCCCCGTCTCTTAACATGTTTTAATTTGCAGGTGACCCCCCCTAAGAAATTTAACTATTTACATTTTTTAACAATACGAAATAATCTAAGTTTGCATTAAGTTCTTAAAACTGTTGATTTCACGTGTTTGAATGATTTTAGTTGTTATTTTAGAATAAAGGATCATTTTTTAATTTTTCTCATTTTATAGATAACCCCCTAAAGTAAGCCCGTTAACGTCGAAAAATAGATGCTAAAATTGAAGACAAAGTGGTGTAAGTCATCAATTTCAAATTGCAATAACTCAGCGAGATTTTGACTTAGAGGGATGAATTTTTATTTTTATTTTGCTTGTTAGAGCGAGGAGAATATTTTTCTAAATATAAGTCACATGATAGGAGGGTCCGTATAAAAATTAAATTTCGTATTTAATATATATACAGCCCCTTGTACAAAAAATGCCATATCTGAAATCTACTCTTAATTTGCACTAATTTTGTAACTGGAAGTATGTTTCTATCTTTCTTAGTTTACTAGATAATCGCTGTAACATCTATTTTGAATCAGCCGGTATATATTGTATAATATTCATAAATTGTATTTCAGTTTTTGAAGTACGCAAACTAAGAAATTCAGAACATATTTCTTTTTCTTTCTTTCTTCTCTTTTTTTTTTTTTTTTACGGCTAAACAAGATGCAGCAATTTATTTTTATATATTTATTTTTTTTTTATATATAAAGAAAAATTCATGAAAACTTAATAAATTGTCTAATTACACTTCAGCTTTACGGAACATACATTTTTCTTTTTTTTTCATTATGTAAATGTCGAAAATACATTGAAGTGATAAAGTAATAACAAAAATAATCTTAAGTATATTTCATTTACTAAATTCCAATGTGATAAAGATTGAGATGAAATAAAGAGAAATATTCTACTTATTTCATTAAAAAACTTTGTTCTATAATTAACCTGTTCAATCAATTTTCTATTAATTAATTTACTTATTTAATTATTTAATAATAAAAATAATGCCACTGTATTACTTCATAAACTTGCTTTTAAACCTTAGTTTGTAAATAATCTGTTTCGATCGCTCAAGAAAACTTGATTATTTTTTAACCGTTAGAAATGCTAAATAGTGTATTTGAAGTTCCCGTATCATTAGGGGATTTTGTAAAAGTAATTCAAGGTTCAGAATTTATTTAATTAACAATCTGTAATTCGGAATTCTAAAAATCTTACAGCTGATTATTACTTATTCAAGAAAGGGAAATCATCATCAATTTAATCGAGGATGCATATTTTATGTGTTATGTTTATCGGATCCCTATTATATTATTTATATTGCACTTAAATTTTATTTTTTAATTTTCGGTCTGTTAACAATAAATTAAGTTAATAGTTTTTTTTTTTCTTTTCCCATATTTACAAATTTAAGTAGATTGATTTAATTACATGACATAAATGTTATGTGTAATTTTCGTAAAATTCTTTCACACGTATAATTTGATATTAATTAAAATTTATTTAACAAAGGTTTACATTGTAGCTTTATCTCGTTGTATTTCTGATATGGAATGCTTGAAAAAAAAGTGTATTATACACTAAACAAAATTCGGTTTGTTATTATTTGTAAAAAAAAAAAAAAAAAAAAAAAAAAAAAGACAGAAAGAGATAAAAAAATATATATAATAATAAAATTTACATACCATTTTTATTTTTATTTTTATTTTTATTTGATTATTTTGCTCCTAATTTAAGCATCTGGAAGGGAACACAAATTTTCCATTAGATCTAGAAAATTTCGCTATATTCCATTAATTCTGATATATATTTTTATATACCCTGAAGTCTTGAATTTTATCATTCTTGTGTTCTATTACATCCACATTGTTGCTATTTGCGCCTAAGTTCTCAAGAAAGTAGCCAAGCTGTGTATCAAGTAAATGAATTTTTATCGACAGTTTGTAAGCCAGCTATCTGTATGCACTAGTGGAATTTTTTTACACTTGGAGCATAGCAGGTGCATTTATTTCAGAGCTGCTAATCTAATCCGGGGGATTGTTAATACCGCCTCTTTTTCTACAACACTTAATTTTTAGAATAGTTCTCTTCAAATGTATTTACGATGAACTAAGAAGTAAAATACTCTAAGAAAAGGCTTGTGTGGAAAAAGGGCGATACTAACAATTCTCCAGATTAGGTTGGCAGCTTTGTCATTTTATTCCTACAACATTGGCGACATCTTACTTTTTATTTTTCCGCTTTATAAAATACATGGTATAAAATGTCCGAAATCTTTCAAGACTATTTTTTTTTTCAATCATAAAAAAAAAAAAAAAAAAAAAAAAAAATACTGTAGGAATATCATAAATATTTCTCTGTAGAAGTATTGGTATAAAAAAGTACTAACTTCTGACTCCTGTAAATTCGCTAATCAATCGCTGTAAAAAAGAAAGGTAACTCGCCAAATTATATATCCTTTTTCTGTGTTTAATGGTATTCTACTATACAAATACATTTTTAGAAAACTCCATTAGTATTCAGTGACTGTCCAGATAATTCAGACGAAATTTGGGATATATAATTGTGTTTCTAATCTAGAAAGCTATTTGTTATCTTACTTTTATTTTTTAAGTGGTGTTTTCCAGTTGTGCAAAACTTTATATAGGGTGTATCAGGTTTCATATAACACAATTTAAAAGATGATAAGAGATTTCTTGTATAGCATAAATTACAATAGAAACCATGTTCTATCTCCATCTGTGGATCTTTAATTTTTAGGTTTTTGTTACTTTTTTACCTTCTGCTACTTTGTGTTACATCTTCTGCAAGTGAAGTCGTAAATAAGCAACCACTATTTTTGTTTTCGTGAAATGAATAAATAACCCTGATTTTTTACCATTTGAATCGAAACGTACAACTTTTTTCGTATAAAACACATAGTTAAAAAATTCTTTGAAAATTGTTAAAAAAAAAAAAAAAAAAAAAAAACGTATGTTCAAGAATAGATAAGAACTAAAAAATCATGATACTCCTCCTATGCTTATTTCAGTAACAAAGGAAATTTTTCAGAATAGCATAAGATAATTATTTAAGTGGAATAATATTACACCATATAATTACATTATTTTCGTTTTAATGGTAATCACGTTTTAATTAAAAGCATTCTAAACTTTACAACTTTAATAAGAGATATGACAATTTCTTCTGTAATGTCATTTTTCCTTTCACATAAAATATCACACATTCTGTCACACAAGATCTCAGGAAATCGTTAAATTTAATTTGCAAAAATCATTAATTTTTGATTATATAACTAATTCAAAATAAATCGTATTACATAACTCAATAGAAATAAAACATGTTACATGATATACATTTAAAATAATTAAAGATGAATAAGAATTAAAATTGCTTGTATATTTACTTAATATATATATATATATTAAAAAAAATAATAATAATAATAATAACCGTTTACTTCCCGTTCTGTAGTAATGTATCGGGATTAGATCAGAGTTTATTGTATAAAAATGGTGGTAACAAAAGTTACGGATCTTTCTTATCTCTCAAAGTGTTTTAAAAAAGAGGCAGAGACTTCAAGCAATGTATTTAATCGTAATTACAAAGTACAAAAAAATTACCCTTTGCCAACCCCAACACTCTTAATCGCTCAAAGCAATGTTCCCATATTTATGGATTCTTTATTCAAATACCACCAATAATTTTAAGTAGTGATATTTCATAGATAAAATGAACTAATAACCTTTGAAGTTAGTTCCACCTATCTATTTAATAACGTTTTTAAATTTAATCACTTTCCCTTTTGCTGAAAAACTGCAGTTATTGCTCCGATTCTAAAAAGAGCCAAACCTCCTGATAGGGCTTCGAGTTACCGCTGAATCTCTCTTTTAAATATTTTAAGTAAACTCTTCGAAGCTTTTCTTGCTCAAGAAATTGACTCTCACATTTTAGAAAATAATATTATTATCCCTGAACAGTTTGGTTTCTGTAGTGGCATTTCCGCCCCTCATCAGGTCTACAGACTTGTTGAGCACATTACCACCAGGAAAATTAAGAAGCAATATACCGCTGCAGTCTTCCTTGAAATCGAAAAGGCGTTTGACAAAGTTTGGACTACTGGCTTAATTTTTAAACTTATTAATTATAATTTCCCCCTCCCCTCATTAAATTAATTCAAAGCTACCTGTTCGATAGAAACTTCCACGTGAAGGTGAAATACACTCTTTCACGGCACTTTTTTGCCATTTTTGGCGTTCCTCAAGGCTCTAAAATTAGCCCTATTTCGGCTATCTACCGTCACCTTAAAATTCTTGTTAGATGGTTCAGCAAATGGAGAATAGCTCTCATTATTAGCAAAACTGATGCTATTCTGTTCTCACGTGGAAGAAATGCCATGACACCTGCAACTAGAGATAAGTATCAAATTAATAAAAAGTTTTTAAAACTTCTTAACACAGCATAAATTTTAAGCCAGTACAACCGGTTTCGAAAGGACGTAGCCTTCCTTCATCAGGTGCAAAAAAAAAAAAAAAAAAAAAAGAAGAAGAAGAAAAAGAAAGAACGTGCTACTTGAGTAGCACGTGTTTCTGTTTTTGCACCTGATGAAGGAAGGCTACGTCCTTTCGAAACCGGTTGTACTGGCTTAAAATTTATGGTGTGTTAAGAAGTTTTAAAATCTTTTTATTGATTGTGCACCAGTTTTGAATTTAGTTTTGGTAAGTATAAAATTAACCTCGGCGCTATCCCCCTACCTTGGTCAAACCACTGAAAATAACTTGTAGTTATTCTAGACCAAGGACTCACTTTCGAGCAACACATTACCATTACGCGTAAGAAATTTCGAGCGGTTAAATCGAAATTAATGCCCTTATTGCTCAGAATAGTAAATTAAACTCTAAAAATAAGATGCTCTTGAATACGTCCTATTTACGACCCATTCACACTTATGCATGTATGGTATGGTCATATGTTGCAAAATCCCATTTCAAGTTATTAATCAGGGCACAAAACGCAACAATTCGTCAAATACTTGATATGCCATGGTCTGTTCGAAATTTTCACATTTAAAAGGAGATTTTTACTCCAACTCTCAATAATTTCATTCAGTACTTAAATGTACAATTTCATTTGGCTCTAGAATCCTTAGATAACCCAGCTTTAAACACACTAGCTGCGTATGACCATAACTAACCTGTGAACAGACGCAGACCCAAAGTGGGCCTCGTTCTGAACTCCCTCCCACCTTCAACCTTTTTGTTGTTTTACTCAACGTTACGTATTTTTTCTCTTTTCAATCGTCTTCGGGCACTGATTTCTCCTCGGAGATTATACCCTATGTTGTCCTGTGTTTGTTTATGTTAAGTTTGCCATTCTCTGTTAAAAAAAAAAAAAATAAATAAATAAATAAAATAAAATAAAATAAAATGAAAAGACAATAAAAATTAAAAAATTGCTCCTAGAAATACAAAAATATTTTTACTATCCTTAAACTTTCTATTATATTTTGTAATGATATCCTTAACCTTCCTCACTTTACGTTTTTTTTTTCTTTCTTTTGTACTTCCTATTTTAGGAATTCCAGGTTTACATATTTATGTTCTCCCTCTCTCCGTTGCAGTGATTGTGAATTTTTAAGACTCGCGCCTCGTTAGTTCCATCCTTAGGCAGAGGAATATGCACGGCTTTCGTCACAGGTGCAGGGATGGAACACGGGCGCAGAATTCACACCGGAATCCGTTTAAGAAATTTCTCTGCCTATGATATCGTTGATTTACGAAGTGGAAAATTTTCTTACATTGATAGTGGTATGAATTCTGCGCCCGTGTTCCAACCCTGCAGGTGCTTCCGTCCAACAGTATCCAAAGATCCGAAATACGAAGCCCTTTGAAGTTATTAGACAAATTTTAGAAATAAATTTAGTGGTGGGTATATATATGTATATATATATATATATATATATATTAAAAAAAGAAGAAGAAAAATCTCCTTAATTTTACTAACACTGACCACAGGAATAAAATTAAATGTTACCCATAAAGGGTTAAGGTTATAAAGTAGTTTGAAAAAAGTGGGTAATAACAATGCCACGAAATAAAATTAAAAATATAGCAGCTCTGTATTCGGTAGCTGATTTTGTAAAGATAAATACGAAAAATAAATTAAATGATTATAAAATTTACTCATTTATTGAGTGCGCTTAGTGTCTAACATTTTCATCTATTCCTCAGCATTTTTAAAAACAATCTTTGTCTAACACCACATTCTTTGGACAGTGATTTTCTCAAGTATGTAATTAGGATAAAAGGGTTTCATGGGTGTATATATATATATATATATATATATATATATATATATATATATATATATGTAATAAAAGAATAAATACGAATATAAATAAATAATATAATATAATAGATAATAGATAATAATAATAATAAAAATAATTGGTAATCAATTTTGTAAAACATATTAGTCGTACAAGTACTGCTATCAATATATTTTTGTTTCTTTTAAAAATGGTTTATTGGTAAATAAGTATAACGCTAATTTTAAAATTTTTATTGAAAGTTTGAGGTTCTTCGAAAGTATTTTGAATAGCAAGAAACAAATTTTGCAAAAACATGAAATATTATATGTAATAACCAACGACAATAATTTATAACTGATATATATATATATATATATATATATATATATACACCCACACACTAAGGGACGAAAAAAAGAAAAAAAAAGAATAAGAAAAAGGTCACTACAGAAAAATTCACTTCTTACTTCCATTACCCGACTACCACAGGTAATGGAAGTATTGCTTTCGGCCAAAAAATTCTACATCGAGATTTCACATCATGTACTTGTTTTAAGGTCTCCTGAGTCCAAAAAAAGTGGTTTTGGACAATTGGTCAGCGTGTGTGTGTATGTGGGGAATCTTCTGACAATTATATCTCCGAAACTAATAAAGATACAGCTACGAAACATCAGAATTAAGACAGAACTGGTGTACAGATAAATTTTGCAAATTTTGGTTGAAATTGGCAAACCAGAAGTGGGACATCGGAAACCGGAAGTGGTACCCTTAGTCTGTATCTCAAAAACAGCTCAAACGATTTTCTTCTAAGTTGTTATATAAACACTCTATTAGATGACCTTTCGAATGATATAGTTGGTTCAGGAAAATTGATAGGCGTCCTGCATAAATAGCTCAATTTCAGTCCTTTAAAAACGGCTGCACGGATGTTTTTAAACTTTAAATATTAACTGCCTTTTAAATATCCTTTTGTATGGAATTATTGTTTTCCAGTCAATAATTGAGTATGCCAAGTTTTGGCAAAACTCGGTATCTCAAAAATGTCTCTAATGATTTTCTTGAAATTTGGTACATAAATCCATTTTAGATCGCTTTTCTCATGTATTACGTGGTTATTAAAGGAAAATTGACAGTCATCCTGATTAGGTAGATCAGTTTTAGGTGTCGGAAATTAATGTTTCGAAAAA
Source organism: Salticus scenicus (assembly GCA_963930645.1). NCBI lineage: Eukaryota > Metazoa > Arthropoda > Arachnida > Araneae > Salticidae > Salticus > Salticus scenicus. Next base: position 188,741,366 of record OZ005659.1, read on the forward strand.
AGATTAAACCGATTTTTTTTGTTCTTACTATTTTAAAATTCGCTATGTAAATCTATTTTATATATCTTTACGTGTGTATAAGCTTTCTCTCACCAAAAAATTTTCAGGTGTCTAATTTGTTAGGTCAATTTTCAAGAAATACATGTAAAGAAATGTATATGTATTTCATTCTCCCATTCTTTAATGGTGTTTTCTATTACCTGCGGCTAATTTCTGTCGATCTATCTACATAATATACCAGATGATTTTGCTTAAAAGGTTGTCTGAGTGAGTAATGTCTGCCTGGATAGCTCAATTGGTAGAGCCTTGACCTTGTAAGTCAAAGATCAGGGGTTCGACTCCCGGTCCAGGCATTATTTTCACTGAGTCGGAAAAATAAAATTTCAATAAATATGATTTTCTTCCAATCAGTTGATTGTGTGATTTTAATAAAAATTGATAGATATAACTTAAAAAAATAATAAAGTTAAAAAATAAGAGTATATGTTTACTTACAGAATTATAGGTGCTCATGGGAATGGATGAGTAATTTTAACAATTTAAATCGAATAAACACACCAAAGACTCCATTTAGAAAGGTGCAATATCATCTTGAAATGCTGTTTGTAGGAAAATCTGAGATACCTTCAAAATAGTCACTCAGGCTCCACTTTTATAATGACCGCGTTTTATTTCGAGTTAATTGATCCCTTGAGTATGAAAATTTGCCCGACTTCTCGAAAAGTTATGCATCCTACCATAATGCACGGAGAATGTGTAACTGTTATAAGAGTGCAATTTTCATTAAGTTGATGATATTTTGTGCCGTTCTACTAGTTCTCTTTTCATCAGTCCGAAATAAATTAAAATTGGCTCATCAGAGAAAACCGGTTCAGCCCAATAATTAACTGATATGTATATATATATATATATATATTAATATTTGGTCAAGTTTTTTTTTTTTTTTTTTTAGTGCTAGAGGCGTATTTCAGTCGGTACAGTTGTCGAATTTTTATAATACACTCTTAATTAATGCTAGAGGCCTATTTCAGTCGGTTTATTGAATGGGGATTTATTGAATGAAGTCCCCCCAAGGCACAACTTTGACATGGGTCCCCCCCGAGGCCCAACTTTCACATGAGTCCCCCCCAAGGTACCCCTATTTCAGTCGGTACAGCGTTGTCGAATTTTTATACGTCACTCTTAACAGTGCTAAGGGCCTATTTCAGTCGGGTTATTGAATGGGGATTTATTGAATGAAGTTCCCCCAAGGCACAACTTTGACATGAGTCCCCCCCCCAAGGTGCCCCTATTTCAGTCGGTACAGCGTTGTCGAATTTTTATAATACACTCTTAATAGTGCTAAGGGCCTATTTCAGTCGGTTTATTGAATGGGGATTTATTGAATGAAGTCCCCCAAAGGCACAACTTTGACATGAGTCCTCCCCAGGCCCAACTTTGACATGAGTCCCCCCCAAGGTACAACTTTGACATGAGTCCCCCCAAGGCCCAACTTTGACATGAGTACCCCCCAGGCCCAACTTTGACATGAGTCCCCCCCCAGGCCCAACTTCGACATGAGTCCCCCCCAAGGCCCAACTTTGACATGAGTCCCCCCCAAGGTACAACTTTGACATGAGTCCCCCCCTCAAGGCACACCTTCGACATGAGTCCCCCCCAAGGCACACCTCCCCCTCATTGGGAAAAAGAGAAAAAAACGTTGTTTTGCGGCTATAAGACAGTTTGGACTTCCAACGTTATTTGTTACAATATCTGCAGCTGAAACACATTGATTTGATTTAATGAAAACTTTATCATTGAATTTAGATCGTCTCGAATTAACTAAAGAAGAATTTGTCGATATTAACAAGTTTAGCAGTAGGCCTCTGGCACTAAATTAAAATCTGTCAATGTCAGATTTTCATGTTTTAAATAATGAAATATTGTCGTGTCTGTATATATATATATATATATATATTCATTTCTTTAGTAATGTCTTTTTTGCAAATCTTCTGGTTTTTAATCTGCTTTATTTAATTATTCCCGCACTATGTTTGAAGAAAGTATTTTGCTCGACACTTTTTTAAAAATGTTTTTTAAGTTATGAACATATACAAATCGATTTCTTAAACGTTTGCTTTTTAAAAAGCGGTCATCTCGCTTGGATGAACAACATGGCCGCCTAAAGCCATATTTCCCGTTTAAACTGCCAAATATTTTTATATATTGCTAAAAACTGCCCCACCAATATTTCGTTAACATTTACCGTAATTTCTGGTAGTTACCCGTAGGTTATATAATCCAGTTTGCACCAGAAATTTAATTTGATAAATATGTACGAGCTCTTCCTTCGAAAAAGTATAGATTTCTCTATTAAATAAAATTTCTGGTGGAGAAATGACACATCTTACCTGCGGGTTATCTACCAGTAATTTTACGTTTCAACATTCTTGTACAGATGTAAATAAAACTACTTAAATTCAGCTAATTATCTACTTTGATATTTTATGGTTTAACGTTTTTAGTAAAGCTTAAAAAATAATGAAATTTGTTTTCTATTTGAACAATATCTAGCAATAAAATATTAAACCCTGAAAATATATAATTAAATAATGTATTATGTTTTTAGATCTTCCATAATAGAATCAAAGTATTTTGAGAGTTTAGACTGTGAAATGCATAGCTGCAACAATTTAATTTATTCTGGGGGATTTTTAGCTCCGCCTTCATTTCGCACTACTTTATTCATGAAAACATTCTCCTCAATATATTAACTCCCATTAAAAAAAAAAAAAAAGTGGTATGTAATAAAGGCGAGGTTAAAACTGCTCAGTAGTAAATTAAAATGTTGGCAACTCTGTTAAATATCGCTGTTGTTTTCAATAATTGCATATATTTATAGATAACAATTTTAGGAATAATATATCTAAACAACTAGCAACACCTGATATTGCCAGGTACTTATATGTGCATTTATTAATATTCTTTATTCTATTCTTAATATTCTAAAACATACGAACCGTATACATTTTTTATACCAGCATCTTTAAAAAGAAAGTTTTTTAAAAACTTTTGTAAAAGTTTCTGAGATAAATTTAGATTGAAATTTTTATAAAATAAAATAAAATAAAATAAAATAAAATAAAATAAAAAGGTATTCAAAAATCACAACCTTAACAGTTATGCAAAGGATTTTTATGTCACTTATCACATTTTAATACATTTATGATGATATTATGGAATAATTTTAAGCAAAGGTTTTGAAAAATTTTAATGCGCATATTTATGTTAAGTCATTCATGTTCAAATACCGCGGAAAAGGTTCTAAAACCAATTATTATGTTTGTAATTAAAAATAAAACGCTGGATTAACAACCCCACGAATACTCATGGGAAAAAAAAAAAAACTGTCAACCAAATCTGTTTTATGACTTAATTAATTTCGAAATATTTGATAATTAATATTCAATGGTGAATTATGCCTAATTTTAGATCATAAAGGAAATTTTCTAAACATGTTCGAATACATACTTGCCACCCATCTCATTATGAACCGTACAATTTTTTGTACCCGCCTTTCTTTCCACACCAATAATTTTTTAGAGTAAGTTTAGTCTTATTTAATCGTAACAGCATTTAGACAGCATAACTCTAAAAATATAGTGGTGTGAGAAAAGGGGCGTTTTTCCTGGGGGCGTTAACAATTGTACGGTTATTAATGAGATGGTTGGCAAGTATGCGAATACAATTATAAAATACTGTGGCATGTTTAATTTTTCAATCAGATACATCAATTTTTAATTTCTTTTTTTGTTCAAAACACCCCGTAAAAAAAAAAAAAAAAAAAAAAAAAGAAAAATGAAGCTGGGAACTTCTTGCTTAACGGAATATACCAAAACTTTCTTCAGGTATTGTTTCATTTCATGGAAGAAAGCAAATGCACAATAAAAATAAAGGCAATAAATGAAAATCATGAGCGAGGAATCCATTTCAATCATTATGTTTTGAGTTAGAGTTACAAAAATTAAAATATCCTAATTAAAAATCAAAACATTTAATGGTAACTGCCTTTTTCTTTTTCTTTTACGCCAGTCTTTTCTTAAAGTACTTTTCTTCTTATTTCATTGTAAGTACACTTAAAGAGAATTACTAGAAAAATTAAGTGGTGTGGAAAAAAGGTCGAGTTTTAACAATACTCTGGATTATGTTAGCAATCATATAGTTATATATACGACAATATTATCGTCCGTTATTAATTTTTTCCTTTTTTTTTATGGTCTAAGCATAGATGCCAACATTTTAAGACACTTTCGCAATCGCTGACGTAGATTCATATCATTTGAAAATCTGAAACTCCGCGAGTGGGCGTTTCTTTTGCGATTTGTATAATAATTATTTCTTAAGAATATACCCAACATTGAAACTTGTACAGTCAAATATGATATGGATACAAATATTTTGATTAGGGAGAATATAATTATAATATATATCCATTTATATTATAAATGGGAATATAGAAAATTTTGTTCTGAAATATTGTAACTTGGAAGAATTACGCCCACAGGCGGACCTTACTGTCAAAAAGACAAAAACATACGGTCGTCAAAGTGTTAATTTATTCCGGAGAGTTCTTAGTCCCACCTTTATGTCGCATCACTTTATTTATAGAAATTTTTTTTTTGCAATATTTCTGTAATATTTTAGAATATATATATCACAGAAATATATAAATATATTTCTGTAACTTCCATAAAAAAAAAAAAATAATAATAATAATGCACAATAAAATTATTAGTTACCAGAAAAAATGAACAATTTTAAATTTGCTACTTTTTTAAATGATCGTTGTCGGAGGGTCAATTATGGTATTTTTGATAAATCTTGACAATAATTCGCTATTTCGAATTACAGCTATAGGAAAAACAGAAGTGGACTTTGAAATGGTATTAGAAACAATTGCTCTAACGACGTATTATGTACTTAAAAATTATATTTTACTGTTATCATCCATTAACCCTTTTCGCTCGTATGTCCCTTCTGAGGGAACATTAAAAAATCAAGCCACGCCTTAACCTGCTAATAGTCGCTATAGACAGCGCCGCATATTAAAGATTGCGCACTTTTTATTTAACGGACACCAATAATTTTAAGAAGTGATGTGATCGACGTTTCTTCAATTTTATTCGCATTTTAAGTATGCCAAATGTCAATTCTAAAAATTTTTGGTGGCTATTGAATAAAAAATCTGGAAAAACTGAAGGATAGGCGGCAAATCGACCAACTAGCGACTACTAACGGGTTTAGGTGTTCCTCTGCAAATGGAATGTTATGTTTCTAAAACGTGTAACAATAGGCTACCTTTCGGCTACCGGAAAATTTTAACAGAACGATTTATTTTATTTAATGATGAAGTAAAATAAAACAAACTATTACAATTTTTCGGTAACCAAAAGGTAGTAAGTTGGAATCTTACTGTTCAAAATAGGAAAATATGCCGATCGCAAAGGGTTAAAACTCTAACTTCAATCCATCATTTGATTAATTGAAGCCTTTTATAATAATGTAATCATGTTATCAACCTAATCCGTAGTATTATTAGTACCTTCCTTTTTTTCCCACACCACTTAATTTTCATAGAAATTCTCTTCAAATGTACTTACCATGAAATAAGAAGGGAAAAAAAAAAGCGATGGCAAACAATTCTCTCAATTATGAATTAGGATATTGACGCTCTGTGTAATGCTAAAAATATATATCTTCTACATTTCAACAAGGCATGTTTATATACAGTAGGTGCCGCTTAATGTGATCGCGAATAATGTTATCATTCGTTTAATGTTATCAGAATCACGAAGTCCCGAACACTTGTATATTAACACATGTTAAAAAAATCGGTTTTTGTAATCAGCGCCTTCGTTTATTGTTATCACTTTCAAGCACCATTTTCGATTTTTTTTTTTCATTCAGTCAACAAGAATTGCAGACTATAAAATCAAAGGGAGAATCCCCAGAAGAATAGAAGGCCTCTCTGAATTTTTTCTCTCTGCTCATTTGCAGTTATAATCCAAACATTTTAGGTATGGAAAAAAAACGCAAGGATTTAACTCTTAAGGACAAAATTGACATTTTGAAACGCTTTGATAATTTACCCAATATGAGTCAGAGAAAGCTGCTGCTGCACTAAAAATCTCTCAGCCATTACTCTGTAAAATATGATAAAGAATCGCGATGAGATTGGCAATAAAGCGAAGATGAATGCAAATTTGAACTGTAAGCGAAGACGTACTGGAAAAGATGGAGAAGTCGAATCTGCTTGGAAACTGGGATTTGCCAATGTTAGGCAAAATGATGCACGCATAAACGGTCCTTTAATGCGGCAGAAAGCTGAAGCTGAAGATTCTGCTACTAAAGTGGACAAAGGAACCGCTACAGACGGTGATTTAATCGTTGGCGAAAAAGAGAGAATATTGTGTTCAAACGTACCCATGGAGAAGAAAAAGATGCTGATTTTTCAGCTGAAGAAAAATGGATTTCCGAGGAATGACCGGAATGTATGCCGGGCTGTGTCTTGTTCTATCTAAAAAAAAAAAAAAAAAAAAAAAAAAAAAAATATGATGAAAAAGCATCAGATGAAGAGGATGACAATGTTGAAAACATTGTTGAGAATCCTTCAACTGCTACTGAAATGAGACAGGCTCTCCATGTCTTGGGACTCGGAGTGCAACACAAAGACACTTCTGAAGACTTTCACGAACATTACAGGTATGAAAATTTTATCAATAATTTGCTGACACAAAAAACAAGGCAGACAACTTTGGAAGACTTTTTTTAATTCACCTATTTGAACGATTTGTTCAATATAGCGTTTAAACGGATCATTGTCTTTTATTTGTAGTTCCAAAAATAAATATTACGTACGTAGTAAAATAAAAAAATTTGTATTCCTGATACTTTTCGTTTATTGTTATCAATCGGTTATTGTTATCAAATAGTATCTGTCCCAAAATGATCACATTAAGCGGCACCAACTGTATAATAATAATTTATATATATATATAAATATTAATTGGTGTTATTCATTATTATTCTTAAAAAAAAAAAAAAAAAAAAAGTCTGTTTGGAAATTTTCAGCATCCAATATATAATTTGACTGAATATATAATTTGACTGTATATGTGCTTCACAGAAACGTTACGTCAAGCTACGAGAAGATCAAATGTCATATTTAATCAGGAACGTCTCGAGCCTTTTGATATAGCAGGGTTCCCACTCTTAAAAAGGAAAAAAATTCAAGGACTTTTCAAGTACTTTTTAAGGCCCATTTGAAAATTTTCTAGGACTATTGGGGGGGGGGGGGATCACAGAATGCTAGGCATATATACAAAACTTTAGTAAATCACAGAACACTAGGTATATGCACAAAACTTTAGTAACTAATTTCATTAGTATTATTTTTTTTTTATAATTAGAATAATAACTTTGCCTGTTTTCACAATACATTTTTGATGGATTGACCAAATTAACTTTTACAAAAGTCAAAAAATGATTAGTTTAGGATTTAGAATTGGGATCATTATGATTATTCCAAAGTTTTTATTTTTCAGTTCTGGTCCGGTCACTTTCTGCTCAAAATTAATGACTAGTCTACCAAACAGGTAAGAGATTGGCAAAAAAGACAAATAAGCTGAAACTATATGCAAAAGCAAGATAATGAGAATTTTACGACAAAATGCATTATATTAGACAATGGTGTGTGCATGAGGAGATGGAGATAATTTAGCCTTGATCGAGCGTTTACTAGAGTGGAAAATTCAAGGATTCTCAAGGACTTTACATGAAATTCAAGTACTTTCAAGGACCCTTGAAAAAAGAAAATGAAATTCAAGTATTTCTTAAAGACTTTCAAGGCCCGTGGGAACCCTGTATAGAAATTAAGGGCGGCAAATTACAAGTGTAAAAAAGTTTTAAAGCATACAATCTCTATTCTTTAAAAATAATAATTTTATTTTACAAACGTGTTCATAATATTATATTTGAATGGAAAATTAATAATGTAATTGGAGACGAATTTAATTAATCTTATACACAATATTTGTTTATATGTTAAATTAAGTGCTATAAAACAAACAAACGAACAAAAATACATAAATGTACAGTCGGGGAAAAAAAAAAACGCAGCACTTGATGGTATTTCGTTATTAATTGACGCAGAAAAAATAAATAGACACCATTCAACAGGAAATGAAATGCACTTTCTGAAAATGTCGTCGAATTTTGAATTAGGGGTCATCTACATATTAAAATGAGCGCCAACTTTGATTTTTTTCAATAGTAACACCCAATTTTGACTTCATATTCAAATTTCTGAGAGTCTGGCAGTGCGGAAAAGTATACTGTTTGTATACTTTATCTTTAGTATTCATAGAGTTATGATCAAAAATATGTTAGGGGGCTATCTCTAAATATAGAAAAATAAAATTAAGATCCTACAAGAACTAGACAAAATTATACTATTTCACACCGGAAATATTTCAAGAAAAAAAGAGTTATAAAAAAAAGAATTAAAAATATTAACACCTTTTGCAGTATCTTAATTATCATGAATTTAGTTTTTTGGATATGTATATACTTTAGTACTTTTTTAGATAATTTTAGGTATATTTAAATACATTACACTTACGATTGGTCAGACAATACTTTTTATAAAAGTGCAATATTTTTCAATTAGAAAGTATCTATCATGGATATACTGATCACCAATAAAGCTTAAACTTTCTTTCGTACGTGTAACATAATATACAAACTGAAATAATATAGCTATATATATACATATACAACAACGCATAAACTAAATCTTTTCGGATAAATTATTGTAAGGTTTCATAAAGTAAATATTAAACAATTTTAATAGCGCTTACCAGTTTTGGGTCAGTTGAACTCTTTGGAACTGTACGATTTGTTTTATAATTTCTATGAAAATATAATTTCTTAATTAACGCTTTCGCGACTGCTGACGTAGATTCACATCATTTGAAAATCTGTAACAATGCCAGTGGGCGTTTCTTTCGTAATTTGTGTGTTACTTATTTCTTAAGTTTGTACCCAGTGTTTTATTGAAATTTTATTTTTCCGACTGAGTGAAAATAATGCCTGGACCGGGAATCGAACCCCGGATCTTTGACTTACAAGGTCAATGCTCTACCACTGAGCTATCCAGGCCGACATCCCGGTCCTCATTACTCACTCAGACAACCTTTTAGGCAGAAACATCTGTGGTCTATCATTTAGATAGCTCAACAGAAAATAAGCCGCAGGTAAAGGAAAACACCATTAAACAATGGGAGAGAATGGCAAGAGCATTGACCTTGTAAGTCAAAGATCCGGGGTTCGATTCCCGGTCCAGGCATTATTTTCACTCAGTCGGAAAAATAAAATTTCAATAAAAAATTTGTACCCAGTGTTCCATATTTTTGCAATAAAATATACTATGGATAGAAATATATTAATTAGAAAGAATATAGTTATAATGTATATCCATCTGTAATATAATTGTGGTACAGAAAATTTGTTTTGAAATATTTTATTTTGAGAGTATTTCAAACAGTAAACCCCGCCTATTTAGTTAATTTTTTTCTTCTAGTGTTCGTTTAAAGGATTCTAAATTTATCACCAGTAATCGATGAAGTAAATACCACTTGTGTATATTTTTTCAATGTAAAATAAGGGGTTTAACACGAATACTCAAAGTCACATTCACTTTTCGTTTCTGTATTGTTTTGTTTTGAAGAACGATAAAAGGCGGGGCTTTAGAAAACAGGAATTCTTGATACTAACACAAATGTCTAAAATTCAACATTTTTGTTTCATTTCTTTGCATTTGATGTGGTTGTTATATAATTTGACCCTTAAATAAAAAATAAAAATATGTTGTTCAATTTTCTCCGTTATTTTTTAAGATTTGCTTCGTTATCTCATTCAAAATTTTTTAAGAGACGGCCCCCTAAACTACTCCAAAAGAAATATTTATTTATATCTCGAAAACTAATAACTGGAATGAGCTGCAAATTTGCACACCCATATTTTTCAGCATTAGGATTCATTTTATGTAAAAATTAATATAGGTCATAATTCATAATTTTTATGAATATGAATTTATTAATATTTTTCAGAATTAAAAATATTTTTCAGAATCAAAATTAATGATGGATTATGTTTGGGTTTCTTCACTGTATCTCGTAAAAAAAGAATTATATCGATCAAGTTATTTTTTGTGAAGATATTAATAAAAGTTTGAAATATGAATTTAACATTAGCACCTTCAAACTTTGAACGCTTATAACTCTGTGAAAAAATAAGCAAAATATACAACCAATATACTTTTTCGCATTGTCGCGATCCCAGGAATTCAAATATAAAATAAAAATGGGGCATTACCATTGAAAAAATCAAAGTTGGTGCGCGTTTTAATATGTAGACGACCCCCAATTCAAAATTTCCGTTCATTTTCTGAATCTACTCTCAATTCCCCGTCGAATGATACCTATTACATTTTTGTGCATTGATTAGCAACGGAGTTACATCGAGTGCTGCGTTTTTTTTTCCCCGACTGTACATTTATTCATTTCTGTATTTTAAGCAGAAATTTCTAGTTTTAGCAAAACAAATGTGTTATTTAAAAAATGGATATTTTTTATAACGAATTTATATATATATATATATATATAATATACATACCATAATGATAATTCTGATAACTTTAACAAATGTTGATCCATGAATAAAATGAAGTGACACATCGTAAAATATTTGTAATATATATATATATATATATATATATTGTAATAAACTCAAATTTATTATAAACAGAATTTGCTGTAACATGGTTTCAGGCGACTTAATGTTATTATAATCATTATCAAATGAAGCAATGTATATAAATTATACTTTCCAACATTAATAATTTCACTGCGCCAAAAAAAAAAAAAAAAAAAAAAAAAAAAAATAGACCCTTCATACCATTTTTGCTGATTTGTATGTAAAATGCCCTCCTGAATCCAAATATGACTACCATTTTGCTCAGTCAATCACCGTTTTCTAGGGACACCATCCCCTAACCCAATTTTTATCACTGTTCGATAATTTTATGGAAATAAATTTGATTTGGAGAATGAAAAAGAATCAATTTAACGCTTAATGTATAAATATATATAATGATTAATAAATAACATTAATAATAGATTTTACAAAATATAAGAAATGTAATACATAATTTCTGTGGCAAATCCCACTCTAAATTTTCTCCTTGCCTCTAATGTTGATGTTTTTAATTTTTCAAACTCTGTAGCCACTCAGAAAAAATTTAACAGTTAAAATAATCCCCCCCCCCCTAAAAATGAAATTTATAGCCATAAAATGATCGAAAATTTATAAAAAATAGGGGGCTATCCCTAAGAAACGATGCCATGCGGAACATTGTTTTTAAATCAGATTTATTTATCCACCAATATATTTTTTTTTTTAATGAATCTGTGATATAAATTTTCGTCGAAGGCAAGAAATTAAATAAACTGAAAATGATTAAAAAAAAAAAAAAAAAAAAAAAAAAAAAACTTTTCGGTATGATGTCTCCGTTAAAAAAACGGAGACTTGTAGAGGTCGTACTCTCCGTCCTTTTTTCAGGTTGATTGGTTGGTTGCCTTTTAATGGCGCAAGGTCCACAATGGGACATACTGCGCCAAACAAATGTGTAAAATTTCAGTGTAGCTTCTGAAACGGTTTACCCATCCAGATGGTCACTAAAATCTATTCTAAAGTTAAAACAAGAATAGGTAAGAAGTTAAAAAATAATGAAGTCAAATAATAGAAAATAATAGAAAACTGGGCAAACAATGTATAAGATGAAATGATGTAGAAGTAATGAACAGTGTATATAGACCTGCTAACTATGCTATTCTTTAACCACATTTCTTGCGACCATGGAAGCTTCTGCGCAAGTGCGGATTGGACGAGTCCAGTGTTAAAATAGGGGTGACTGAGAAAAAACATGCGATAAAGGAACACCGAATAACTGGATGTTTGCCAAATAACTATCTCTCGGCCAATTTTTCATCCCTCCAAACTTTTGGACTCGGCCTCAAGGCTAGTCGTAGGAAACGTGGTCGCACTATAGTTTATCCGTAATGGTATTAGGCCACGCCCTTTTTTCACACCAGAATAGTTGTAGATTAATATTTCACAATATGTTCTCCTGATTAAATAAGAAGACTATTGCTCTACAACTATTCTGGTGTGAAAAAAGGGCGGGACCTAATATCATTACGGATAAACTAGCATAGTTAGCAGGACTATGTATACAATAAAACCAGAAGTAAAAAAGGATTAACAGAGTATATAATAAAAACAGACGTAAAAAATGATGAACAGCCTAAAAAATAAAATCAGATATCGTAATAAAAATCAGCCTCTTTTAAAAAGTTTGTCAGTAAAAGATGAGGACTGATATCTATAAGGCTTGTCAGATTTGGCGATGATGATTTAAAATAATGTCTGTACAAATGACAACGCATGGCTAATCATTAGGTAAATGGCGAATGGTAAGTGAAGTAAAATGGCATTTAGGATAGTCAGGTTCTTGTTCTCGCAGAAGTAAGTGCTTATGTGTTACCCTGGAATGCCCGATTCTGAGTTCCCTTTTTTCAGGAAACTCTCATGAATGAGAAATTTTTTAAATAATTGCTACCACTATTTTTATAAAACCATTTCTACCTTATATATCCATGCCACATTACTAAAAATATACCAGAGGTATTTCTGCAGGAAATTAGTGGTGGCAAAACGAGCAGAAATTTCTTTTCTCTGTGAGTGTCCTGAAAAAAGGGCGGAAGGTACGAACCCCGCACTTGTGTTAAATATCTACATCAAACCAATCATCCCTACTACCCCTGTCACCCCCGTTCGCTTATCACTAATTTATGAAATGCTCGTAATAGATAATAGGAAATTGATATGAAGACCATTATTTGACACACAGTTAACTTATGCTTATATGCGAATTTATTTATTTATTTTTATTTTTTTGAATGAAATGATAAAAAGAAAAAAAAAAGAAGAAATTAATAAAATAAAATAAATTACTATTTTAAAGCTTTTAATACATTTTTAGAAACGATTTAAGTTTTGCATTAAAATTTTAGCGACAATAAATAATTTAATTTCGTTTTAAGAATGAAATTGGAATATAGATTGATAAATAAGTAAGTAATAAAAGTGATACTCGAAATTGTATTTTAACCTTTTAGTTTTGATTTTAATGAGAGTGTTTAAATCAGTATTATTGTTATTATTATTCAGGAAAAAAGAGTTTTTCACCGTTTCATATTTTTGAAAAGTTTAATATTTCGATAGGAGCCACTTTACCAAAAATGATTATATATTTTTTAAATGATAAAATGATTATTTAGCTTATTTTTGTAAATGACTTAAACAGGAGTTGTGGTATTAAAATATTTGCAGAAATAAGTTTATTTAAATTTTATTAACTGAATGCTATCGTAATCGACATTGAAATTGTATACAGATTAACAATGAACACTTGTCTACAGGTACAGTCTCATTACTGCAATCTTCTTACTTATTGTATTCAGGGCCCGACTTAGACTACCTGGAGCCCCGGGGCAAGCCTATTCTGGGGGGCCCCCTTGCAGTGGCATAAGAGCTCTTTAGGTTGCAGAATTTCTGCATATGCCTGTAGGGGGGCCCCTTCCAGAAGGGGGGCCCAGGGCATTTGCCCCGTATGCCCTGCTGTTTGTCAGGGCCTGATTGTATTACTTGTACTTACATATTACAGCATAGTTGTCAACATTTTAATTCGTTTTCTTGAGCATTTTCAGTCCCGCCTTTAATTCGCACCAATTTATTTATAAACAATTTTCTTCAATGTATAACTACGGTAAAACATGGGAAAAAAATTTCTTTAAAAAATAAGTAGTAGGCGGGGATTTTAAAATGCTCCGGAATAAATTTCATTATTGTCAACTCTGACTACAGTCACATAACGCGTAAAATTATATCTACTCATTTACTTTTTCTTTTCTTTTCTTTCTTCTTTTTTTCCTTTTTTTTTTTTTTTTTTTTCTAAACTTCATAAATTTTATTTTATTTTTCGAAGTACATAGGCTGAAAACCTCAGAACGTATTCCTTTTATTCTCTCTCATTTTAGGCTACAAATAACGCAGCATCTTATTATTTATTTTATTTATTTATTAATTTTTAGTTAGACAAATTTATGAAAAAGGTAATAAATTGTTTAATTATACCTCCGACTGATGAAATACATAATACTTTATTGTCTAAATTTCGAAAGTGCATTAGAGACATAAAACTGCAACATAAATTATATTATGTATATTTCATTAAGTAAATCTTATTGTGACAAACATTAAGATCGACTAAAAAGAAATGTTCTTATTGTATTAAAAAGTTCTGTTCTATAATTGACTTGTTCAATCAATTTTTCTCTGATTTAATTTAAGTCTTATTTAACTATTCAATAATGAAAGATAATTCTACTGTATTACCTCATACACTTGCTCTTGAACATTAGCTTATAAATAATCTCTTCGATCTCTCAAGAAGGCTTGATTATTTTTTAACCGTTGGAAATGCTAAATAACGTCTTTGAAGTTTCCGAATCATTAGGGAATTTTGTAAATGTAATCCACGGTTCAGAATTTATTTAGTTAACAATTTGTAATTCTGAATTCTAAGAATTTTCTAACTGATTATTATTTATTGAGAACAGGAAATTCATTATCGAGGATAAATATTTTATCAATTTTATTTATCAAATTCCTATTATATTATTTATATTGCACTTAAATTTTAGTTTTATTTTCGGTTTGTCAACAACAAATTAAATCAATGGTTATTTATTTATTTGTGTTTTTTTTTTTAAATCTTAATATTATTTAGAAATCGAAGTAGATTGATTTTATTACATGGCATAAATACTTTAGATATCATGTTTGTAAAACCGTCTCAAGCATATAATTTGATATTAATTAAACTATTTTTAAACATTTGTATTAATTAAACATTTATCTTGTAGCTTTATCAGATTCTATTTGTGATATGGCATATTTTGGAATAAACAATAAATAAATAAATACTAAGTAAAGTTTCTAAAATTTGATTATTTTACCAAACGAAAGATAAAAGTGTCCCATCGAGTAAATATAAATTTTTCATTTCCTGACTGTATTTAAAGAAATACATTTTTTTTTATTTATCTGTTAACTCTGATCGAAACGTATATTGTTGGGGATATCTTATTAAGTAATAATTACTTTTGGCCATTTCCCACGCTGGTATTATTAATCAGGTGGTTCCAGACCACATTTTTTCCCTGATTCTTCCATCAACATTTTTCTTTTGGAATTTGTAATAGTATGTTTACACCATTAATTAAGTAAAAATTATCATACAAATATTTTAGTGGAAGCATCAGGGAAAAAAAGCAGGTATGTGACTACCCTGTATATATACAGGATTCTGTTCCTTATCCCCTTTGATTTTTTAAATATCTGACATGTAACTGCAATCTGTTGAAATGAATGAAGTTATCGTGATTATTATTTTTCAAGTAGTAGCCTGATTTTAAGTGGCCCCGCTTATTTTAAGAAATCTGCCACTTTATTGAAAATGGCGTATAAAATTCATTAATAAACTTGGTTGAGATCCTTATATGGTCTATGTATACATAAAAATTCAAACAAATCCAGTCTTAAATACGCTTTTTACAATGTGAATTTTAAATTTTGAAGTGGCCTCCATTTCAAAACAAAATGACTGGGCAACTTTATTAAGAAACCCATCTAAAGTATTTATAAAATAGATTCATTGTCGAAATTTGGTTCGATGTGGAGTATTATTTCGGAAGTTATCGTGATTATTATTTTTCAAGTAGTAGTCTGATTTCAAGTGGACCCGCTTAGTTTAAGAAATCCACCACTTTCTTAAAAAATGGCGGATAAAGTTCATTAATAATCTTGTTGTGACCTTTATATGGCTAATTTATAAGGGAACGTAGTGCGGGTTGTAACAGTTTTTAGAAAATTAAGTATATTTTGAAATGTATTTACGTTTATAATTGCTCATTTCTATAGCATAAAGGTTCATCTATCATATACATAAAAAAAAAAAAAAAAATCTTTCGTTAATTTTGTTAATTTTAGAACATTTTTTTTTTTCAAAATTATTTGTCTGTTACAATTTGCCCGTAACGGATACAAAGGGAACCCTAACAATAAAAACGACAATATTTCAAATTTATATGTCTTCTTTCAAAATGTTTTTTTGTCATCAATCATTTATTAATTTATTAAAAAAAGTAATTAATAACTAATATTAAATTATAACCTTCTTGGTATAGAAATGCATGCAGTTTTTGATGCCTGCAGTTTTTGATGACATTCTGAATTCGCGTTACTGAAATTCTTGCGTTTGCGTTCGAACAACAGTTGTTATTTTGGTTACCATGGAAACTCTCTTTTATGTTCTCAGACGATATTTCAAAAGCAAAACGAAACAGAAAGACATTTTTCTGATTGAGGTCACGTGTTTTTGAATTGCGATTAAAAATTAAAAATTTCAAAATTCTTCAATTTTCCTTTGTCGCACACGAAACTTACTTTTCAAAGTTTTCATCAGAAGGCAAAGTTGTAGTTCAAATTTCACCGATTTCGGGGAAAAAATAAAAAAAATTACATTTTAATTGCAAATTAAATTTTATTATAATACGCGTATTTCAAATACTAATTATGATTAAATTATTTTTAATTACATATCATTCAAAAGATATTTTAAAGTTCTTTTATATTATCGAAATTGGAATTCAAAATTTTACCTTATTTACACGTTTTGAGGAGTCCTGATTAGGTTTTCTTTTGTGTCTCAGCTACTAATAAAAATAATTTCATACGTAATACATCATTTGAAAGCTTTGTTGATTTAAAATTGAACAGAAGATTACAGAGATTTCTACCGTCAGATGGCGCTGTAATATTTTAAAGTATCAATATATTAAATTCTAATGAGCGAGGAAAGTGTTGTAAGTTCTGAAACGTCGATAACGCGCCGTAGGCGCCACTGAGCGGGACTTTGCTAAAGTCAGAAATTTGAAAGATCATAACATGGTTAGCGAACAGGCTGTTTCAGATATTGAAACTGGAAGAGGGCGCCCCAGGTGCTACCGAGTGGGAATTTACTGCGATTAAATTTTTCAATATAGCTATTTTCACTATTTTGACAATATAAGCTGTTGTAAGACCTGTAACGGGAAAAACGTGCCGCAGGTGCCACTGATCGGGAGTTTCGTAATGTCGGATTTTTCAAGGATCGTGAACCAGCTGGTCACCGAATGCGGCTAGTTGTTAATAAGAAGTTAACATCACAAGTTATTAACACATATATATTCAGAGAGTATGATATTTATTCTGATCATTTATTGGTCCTTTGTAAAATAAAGTTAATGAACAAATAGATAAAACCAAACATAAATCCTTAGCGCGAAATTTGTAAAGTATCGTTATTACAGTTAGAGATTGTTTTCAGGGCCCGATTATCCTTACAACTGAGGGGAAGAACAGATCCATTTGGGGGCCCCCACTGACTGCTTGGTCTAAAAACTCATATAAACATCTCGAAAAAATTATATATATTTCATTAATATTTATAGTTACCTGAAATTGAGGACAAGTAAATTCGCTTAAAATGTAGACAAGTAAATTCGTTTAAAATGTAGACAAGTACAGTCGGTAACAAAAGTGTCCGAACAGTAGCAAAAATTCCTATGTAAAAAAAGTACACTTCGTACGGTTTTGTTAAATAAATCCCTGTCGAATCCTGTTCTTAGTCAGTCTAAAACCATGATTCGATAAGGATTTATTTAACAGAACCGTATGAAGTGTACTTTTTTACATAGGAATTTTTGCTAGTGTTCGGACACTTTTGTTACCGACTGTAAAGTTACTTAATTTTTGTACCAAAATATAAACTGGTGAAAGCCTATATTCACCCCAATATATGAAATTATTACATTATAAATGAATGTGTAAGAGCCTCATTAGTATATTTCGTTTATAATCGACAAATGATAGTTGTGCAGTTAGGTGTACTGTGACTTTTTATAATGTGATAATGCTTTTAGACCAAAAGTTTACAATTCGGGGCCCATTTGTTTGCTTAATTTGGGGCCTTTACAAAATTTTCAAAGGGAAGCACATGCTTCTCGTGCGTTTGGATAATCAGGGCCTGATTGTTTTATTCAACATTCACCACTAAATATTAATTGTGAGTGTTTGCTAATAACTTCGAAGAATAATCGTCTGTTACACATATCAAATATAATTTCTCAAATTTTATTGGTGAATATTGAATAAAAAAAAGTCCCCAATTTGGCAACACTGAAAGAAGATAACTTTAGAAATTTATATAAAGAACATTTAAACCAAAGAAGAAGTAGATATAAAGGAAGTAGATATAAAAGAAGTAGATATAAAGGACACTGTCGATAAGGAATGGATTAATATAATGAATATGATTCAAATAGCAGTATTCGAAGCCCTGGGCAAATAAAGCAGACGTTATAGAAGAAAAGGGATGAAAATCTGTAATGAGCATATCACAAAGGTTATCAAAGAAAAAGAAGTAACCTATAAAAATTACCTACAAAAGAATATATCAGAAGCAAAATAACTATATAAAATGAAAGGGAACCTAGCAAAAAATGTAATTCGGAAAGGCCACAGAGAATCTTAGAACAGATTGATAAGTAATATTGAGACTGATGTACAGTCGGGGAAAAAAAAAACGCAGCACTCGATGTAACTCCGTTGCTAATCAATGCACAAAAATGTAATAGGTATCATTCGACGGGGAATTGAGAGTAGATTCAGAAAATGAACTGAAATTTTGAATTGGGGGTCGTCTACATATTAAAACGCGCACAAACTTTGATTTTTTCAATGGTAATGCCCCATTTTTATTTTATATTTTAATTCCTGGGATCGCGACAATGCGAAAAAGTATATTGGTTGTATATTTTGCTTATTTTTTCACAGAGTTATAAGCGTTCAAAGTTTGAAGGTGCTAATGTTAAATTCATATTTCAAACTTTTATTAATACCTTCACAAAAGATAACTTTATCGATATAATTCTTTTTTTACGAGACACAGTGAAGAAACCCAAACATAATCCATCATTAATTTTGATTCTGAAAAATTTTTTTAATTCTGAAAAATATTAATAAATTCATATTCATAAAAATTATGAATTATGACCTATATTAATTTTTACATAAAATGAATCCTAATGCTGAAAAATATGGGTGTGCAAAATTGCAGTTCATTCCAGTTATTAGTTTTCGAGATATAAATAAATCTTTCTTTTGGAGTGGTTTAGGGGGCCGTCTCTTAAAAAATTTTGAATGAGATAACGAAGCAAATCTTAAAAAATAATGGAGAAAATTGAACAAAATAGTTTTATTTTTTATTTAAGGGTCAAATTATATAACAACAACGTCAAATGCAAAGAAATGAAACAAAAATGTTGATTTTTAGACATTTGTGTTAGTATCAAGAATTCCTGTTTTCTAAAGCCCCGCCTTTTATCGTTCTTCAAAACAAAACAATACCGAAACGAAAAGTGAATGTGACTTTAAGTATTCGTGTTAAACCCCTTATTTTACATTGACAAAAATATACACAAGTGGTATTTACTTCATCGATTACTGGTGATAAATTTAGAATCCTTTAAACGAACACTAGAAGAAGAAAATTAACTAAATAGGCGGGTTTTACTATTTGAAATACTCTCAAAATAAAATATTTCAAAACAAATTTTCTGTACCACAATTATATTACAGATGGATATACATTATAACTAAATTCTTTCTAATTAATATATTTCAATCCATAGTATATTTTATTGCAAAAATATGAACACTGGGTACATGCTTAAGAAATAAGTAACACAAATTACGAAAGAAACGCCCACTGGCATTCTTACAGATTTTCAAATGATGTGAATCTACGTCAGCAGTCGCGAAAGCGTTAATTAAGAAATTATATTTTCATAGAAATTATAAAACAAATCGTACAGTTCCAAAGAGTTCAACTAACCCAAAACTGGTAAGTACTATTAAAATTGTTTAATATTTACTTTATGAAACCTTACAATAATTTATCCGAAAAGATTTAGTTTATGCGTTGTTGTATATATATATAGCTATATTATTTCAGTTTGCATATTATGTTACACGTACGAAAGAAAATTTAAGCTTTATTGGTGATCAGTATATCCATGATAGATACTTTTTAATTGAAAAATATTGCACTTTTATAAAAAGTATTGTCTGACCAATCGTAAGTGTAATGTATTTAAATATACCTAAAATTATCTAAAAAAGTACTAAAGTATATACATATCCAAAAAACTAAATTCATGATAACTAAGATACTGCAAAAGTGTTAATATTTTTATTTCTTTTTATAACTCTTTATTTCTTGAAATATTTCCGGTGTGAAACAGTAAAATTTTGTCTAGGTTTTGTAGGATCTTAATTTTATTTTTCTATATTTAGAGATAGCCCCCTAACACATTTTTGATCATAACTCTATGAATACTAAAGATAAAGTATACAAACAGTATACTTTTCCGCACTGCCAGACTCTCAGAAATTTGAATATGAAGTCAAAATTGGGTGTTACTATTGAAAAAATTAAAGTTGGCGCTCATTTTAATATGTAGATGACCCCTAATTCAAAATTCGACGACATTTTCAGAAAGTGCATTTCATTTCCTGTTGAATGGTGTCTATTAAGTTTTTCTGCGTCAATTAATAACGAAATACCATCAAGTGCTGCGTTTTTTTTTCCCCGACTGTACATGGAAGACAGATATTAGCTTATAAAAGTCTGCGAAAATTAAAAATGAAGAAAGAGATAATGCAAATATTGACGTTATTAGAAAGAAAGAATACGTTGAACATTACAAGGATCTCTCTGGTACAACCCAGCTGCTCCTATGATAGTGGAAACCGAAACAGTAGAGGAAAATAAAGACAATAACGAAATGAGTGAACTACGGGAAGTGATGAAGGCTACTAAAACAGAAAAGCCATGGACACTGATAATCAAAATTCTGAACTTATTAAATATGGAGGTGCAGTACATGAGAAGTTACTACATTTATTTGACATCTGCTGGAAAAAAAATGTGAAATACCTACATATTGATAAACAGCGAAAATCATCTCTATCTTCAAAAAAAAAAGGAGATAGAAACTACTGCGAAAATTATAGATGGATTTGCTTGCTTAATGTGCTTGCTTAACCCCTTAACGCGCGGCGTCCTCGCTACAAGGACGCAAATTTTAAGATACAGTTGCAAAAATTCATCCCTGAAAATTTTTAGCAAAAATTTATGTTTATAACATATCAGAAAAGGCCTGTTATTTTAACCTTAAATTTTAAAATTTCTTTTAGTTTAATTTAGTTCATGAATTCCGGTGGCAGTATAATTTAAATGATCTGAATTGTCTTGCGCCGCAAAGGGTTAACTTTACAGTAAAGTTATTAATAGTAAATTAATGACGATAATGGATACAATACTTTTAGAGGAAAAATCTGATTTCGGACGAGGGAGTTTCTGTATTGAATATGTTTTTGTTGTGAAGCAAATAACTGAGAAACGCCGAGAATTCAACCTTGAAACTCATATCATCTTCACAGAAACACGAAAGTGGAAATTTTCAATAAATGAATACACTTGAATATCTGAAATTGTGTAAATACACTGCAGTTTCAAATGACCAGATCATAGTTCAATCAAATGAAGATGACCTTCTAAGATCTGACAATATACTTCATAAAACATACCAAGTATATAATCCGAAAATATCCTTTTAAAAAACGATAACAATGACATTTAAGGACAAAAAACCTGTAAAAACGAAAATCTTTATTGATAACAAAATTATCGAACGATACAACACTTCACCTATCTGGGTTGTGACATCACCTTTGATTATGTAACGATTCACAAGAAAAAAGTTTCATAAATTCCAACATGTTTGTGTACTCTCAGAAGAACACTAAAGAGAAACGTAGAAAAGAAACTCTGAATAGGATTATGGCAGTGCCAACTTTGCTGTATGGCTTAGGGACATGAACTCTGAGTGCCCAAGATAGAAGCAGAATCCAGCAAGCAGAGATACGGTAACTGATTTTTAAAGGTCTGCACAACTATGGACACAATCAGAAATGAAGATATTAGGAGAGAGTTAAAAGTTTTTAGCCTTTTAGACAAGATCAATAAATACCGCACAAAATGGAAAAATCATGTCCAACTTATGTCACAAGGAAGACTACCTAGATCAGCCTTTTACTACATTACAAAGGGCAAGCGAGACTGCGGCAGATTCAGAAAACGGTGGTTAGACTAACAAGCCGGAAATTGCTTCCAACCTAATTCTCGAAAAAGATGATGATGATAATGAATTTGGTTAAAGAATTAGTCCAAGATCTTTATAAAATAAGTTCGCTGCCCAAATTTGGTTCGGTTTGGGGTATTATTTAAAAAATTATCGTGATGACAAAATTTTCATTAAAAATAGGTAGATAGATAGGTAAACGAAGTGAATGCAATAGGTCGATTTCTAAAGAAATCAACATAATAGGTGTTACCATTTTAAAAATAAAGTTCAGAGATAAGTTTTAACATGCAGAGAAACATCTAAATATATATATATATATATTGCATTAAAAACTAGACGTTATTATAAATTGCTTAACACCAATCGTATGTTCCTTTAATTTACGGCGAAATTAGCTGGGAGGTATCTTTTTATTCACATTATATTACATAAATTTATATATTTTATTTTTTGTCTGATCTTCATAAATTTTATATTAGCATAGTTGACAACATCCAGGGGTGAAAGTGGTTGTTGTCATCGGCACCCCTATTTTTATTTAGAAAAACTGCGTTTATTTATACACTGATTTCTTTCGATTAAATAGATTACAATTTATTATTAAAAAAGAAAAAAAAAAAACGGTGAATGAGTTCCGTCAAAAGACGAAATACTTTCACCCCAACATACTAAATAATGTTCCGTAGTATTGTTAGTCTCGCCAATTCTTTCACACCAGTAAAATTTTAGAGTAGTGTTCTCCAAATTCAATTACGATTAAATAAGAAGTAAAATACTATAAAATGTTACTGGTGTGTAAAAGAAGATGGTACGGAATATTAAAGTAGTAAGTTGGCAAGTATGTATTAGTTAACGAATAACGCAGGAAGAAATCTTGTAGTTTTTTTATTTCTTTTTTCTTTAAGTTCAGGCTTAACCAGATGCAGCATTCTAATTTTTTATGTAGGAAACACCATGAAAAGTTTAACAAATTGCCTAAATAAAATTGTGATCAATGAAACACACAATACTTTATTTTCTAAAAGTCAAAAATGTATTAGAGAGGTAAGACTACTACATAAATATATTTTTTTATGTATGTTTAATTAAATAAATCCCATTGTGATAAACATTGAGATGGAATAAAAAGAAATGTTTTTATTTCATTAAAAAGCTTTATTCTATAATTAACATGTTCAATCAATTTTCCCAGAATTAATTTACGCTTTATTTAATTATTCAGTAACGAAAAATAATTCTTCTATATCACCTCATAAACTTGCTCTTGAACCTTAGCTTGTGAATAATCTCTTCCATTTCTCAAGAAGGCTTGATTATTTTTTAACCGTTGGAAATGCTAAACAGCGTCTTTGAAGTTTTCGAATCATCAGGGAATTCTCTAAATGTAATTCAAGGTTAAGAATTTATTTAATTAACAATCTGGAATCTGGAATTCTAAGAATCTTGTAATTGATTATTGTTTATTTAAAACAGGAAAATCATTATTAATTTATTTGTGGATGAATACTTCATACGGTTTTACTATTATGTTATTTATATAATTAAACTTTCGGATTTTACTTTCGGTTTGCATTTAATTTAATTTTCGAGATGTTAACGACAGATTATTATTATTATTATTATTTTTAAATTTTAATATTATTTATAAATTGAAGTACATTGATTTTATTGATGAAATTTATGTCACGCATGAAGAAAAATTTTTCACGAATATGATTTATTAATTATTTTTTTTTCAAACTTTTATATTGTAGCTGTATCTTGTTCTATTTGTGATATGATATATTTGAAGGATGTGTATTTACAGGGATGGAACATTCGCGCAGAACGCATACCGGTATTTGTTTAAAAATTTTCTCTAACTATAAAATCGTTGGTTTTAAAAGGAAAAGACTGTTGTTCCATTAAGAATTATATAAGTTCTGTGCCAGTGTTCCATCATTAGTATTATACGCTAATTATAAGAATGACATTTTCCTCTTGTTTTCACAATAATAATAAATAAATAAGCAAATAAGAATGTAACTGCAAAGTAAAGTTCTTAAAATTTGCTTATTCTACCCAAAATTTAAACATATGGAAAGTAACGAAAATTAGTACTCAGTCAACATCTCTACATTCATTAATTTTGATATATAGTGGAGAACCGTGTAATATGGACCATCGTGTAATACAGACCATGAGAAAATTTGTATGTTCAACACTAGATGGTGAAATCATCTCATTTTCTTTAGTGAATATCATTGTTACACAAACCATGGAGTTACTTGTACATACATACCTGTATTTGGACGATTATGAAATTGAGTTTTCGGTTTATATGATCATTAATGTAACAAGTATGTTAAAATTGGATTATAACTTTCTGCTGTTAGGTAATTATAATATAATTTTCGCGTTAATAGTAGGAAATGTAATTATCTTATGAACAATTTAGACATGCGTTTCATGGGCACCAATTTACATAGAGATTTTTGATTGGAAACCACGTTGCTCTGTTTACGCGTGTAATATGAACCATGCTTCGTTGTGTAATATGGACCAGTGGTCAATAATAAAAACAGAGATATTTTGTTAATGCTCGGCGTACATATGTCGCCCACTCAAAATCTTGAGGCTATAGAATAGGCCAGGGTAGCAGGGGTAATCAAATTATCACTTCTTTGGCACACTACCCATTGGATATAACCTTTAGACCTCCCCTTTTTTTTCGTCCATTAACTATTTTATTTTCATCCATTTCTACTACTCCCGAGAGATGCACAAGTGTGTGAGGGAACATGCTGGACAGTTCGTTTCACAATTCACAGTGTGTCAACTGTTGGGGAACGGGAAGGACCACTATGGACCACATTAAACGAACGTATGTGTAATATGGACCAATGATACATAAATAAAATATAATTATTTCCTGCAATTATTAATACTTCCCAGAGTGTTTTACTAAGCTTGAACCATGCAACTATACAATTGTAATGAGCAGCCAATAAATTAAATCTTTTTATTTTAATAATTTTAGTTTTATGAGCATTCTTGCTTAGGGGTCCATATTACACGGATATACCCTATATTTATATATCCTAATATATTCACCATCTTTAATTCGTCATCTTGATGTTTTGGTGAAAGCGTTCATTCACATTGTTGCTATGTGAGCATAGGTTCTCAAGAAAGCAGCCAAAATGTGAACCTGGAAAATGCATTTTCTGCAACTCGATATATATACATATATTAACAACAAAAATTTTAAAGAAAAAGGGATTATGCAGCTTGATTATTATATTACTTCAAACTTCTGTATAAGAAGAGTAAAGATGATATTTTTTGTAAACAAAAGGAAGTGAACTGAAATTATATATATATATATATATATATATCTTAGATGGCGGAATTTCCCTTATTCTGTTAATATAATTTCAGGTGAGATTAATTTATCGTATTTTTTGAGTAATTCTTTGTAATTAGGTGGCGTAAAGATTTCTGTTTGAAAATAGTGATATTAAAAATAATGTAATTCTTGTGTTCTTGATTTTGTATTGTACAGCCCGTTGAAAAAAGATAATTAAGAAATATTTTTCCCCTATATAACATGTGACAAATGCCGTTGAGATAATCTCATACTTACTGCGTTATGATTATCATGGAACGAAATTAGTTTAACATCCTTCTTGTTTAACTAATAGCTACACTGTTAATATTATTGCCGTGTAATGAACTGATACTATGAATCTAGTGATGTATATAACATTTACAATGCTCAAATATGTTGCATTGGTAATTAAGGCTTCCTAATTCCAATATCAAACGTTTCCAGACTATTCTCACTAAACGTGCTATTTAATCTGTTTATGTGAAAGACAGATAGTATGAATTGTATGAATTTTAATGCATTAATTTACAAATATAACCTATATGTGTTTGTACATATAGATGTGTTATAATTGCTTTTATTAAAGAAGGATAAAAACCATTTTTATAAAATATAATTGAGTTACTTTTTTTTTTATATATATATACGTAAATTTAGATTTTATAGTTCACGTATATATATATATATATATATATATATATATATATTTTAAATAAAGATCTATCCTAATTTAGCTGAAAAAAAGTCTCCAACATTTTTCTTTTAAATGTGTTTTAGATTGTTAATATTTTTTAATTGGGGAACTCGTTATTAAAACTTTAAATACTTACACATACTGAGAGATAGAAACTGGCGCAGATTTTATACTACTATTTCTGAAGAAAAAGTTTCTTTTTAATAAATCTTAGATTTAGCAAAAAATAAAATTTAACTTTGTGAGTATTGGTGTGAGGTCTGCGTCAAATTCCAGCCTTTCCATATATAAGAAATAAGAATGATGTTTTTATAAATTAAATAAAAAATAATATATATGTATAAATAATATATATGTACAAATATTTTAGACATATAATATAACAATATATATATATATATGTATATACAGAGCCGGATTTTAATACAATCAGATTTTTCAAGGATTGCGAACCAGCTGGTTCGACAAAGGAAGTTAGTATTAAAATAGTATAAGAAGTACTGTATATTTCTGTATATATGTCGATAATATCTAGAACTTTTTCTATGGCAGAGGTGCTTTTCCAACATTTTTTTTTTTAAGTTGAGCACAAACTATAAATTGCTAAACATTGCACTAAAAAGCTACCTTTTGCAAAATCATTTTTACATTTATCCAACTTCACCCTGTATGATAATATAGCAATCTAATGGGAAAATACTATACATTTTCAAACCATTTATACCAGCAAATTTTTATTAAAAGATATCTATGTAACTCGTTTACATTGAATTATGCAATACGCATTCAGTGATTGTAAGTACAGTCAGCCGAAAAAAAAACGCCATCCCCCCCCCCCCCAACTAATTTCGCCGTAAATTAGTGTAGAAAAATGCGGCTGGTACCGATCAGTATGTAATAACGTCTAGTTTATATTGTTATAGTTAGATTTTACTTAGGGGGTCGTCTACATATTAAAACTGGCATCAACTTCATTTTTTTCAAAGGTAACCCCCCTTTTTTTATAATTTATTTGAATTCTTCGGATCAAATCATCACGAAAAATGGTATAGTTTATATATTTCGCTTAATATTTCATAGATTTATAAGCTGTCAAAATTTGGGGATGCTAATGTTAAATGAATGTGACAAACATTAAATCATATCGTCCGAAATAATTATAATATTTAAATTCTTTTTTTTTTTTTTATTCGTTAGAATGAAGTGACCCAAACATATTCCATGCAAATTTTTGCTAAAAAAACATTTTTTGAATTATAAAAATTATTAATAAATTCATATTTGAAAAAATTATGAATTATGACCCATGTTAATTTTTGCACGAATAGAACGGGCTTCATCAAAAACATGGGTTTCCAAATTTACAGCTCGTTCCTAACATTATTTTTTGAGTTACAGTGATATTTCATTTTTTACTGCTGTTAGGGGGGCGTCACTTGTTATAATTTGTATTCTCTGTGAGTCAATATTTCTATACAATTTGAGGAAAAACTATTTTAATTTACCTTTATGTTATTAAAATTGTTTTCTAAGGAATATTTCGACGTTTATTATACAAATTGTTTTTTTTTTTTTTTTTTTTTTTTTGTAAAAAAAATATCGCAATGCAGGCAAGAGATTGGGGAAGAATTCCAAAAGAAATGTAGCCCCGCCTCTATATTGCGGAAACAGTATTAAAAAAACTAGTTTGCATACTCGTATATGACTCTATATATGACGCTGGTATGCATAAATGTCAATGGCATTTACTACATTGAATGCTGAAGACAAAATTTAAACGATTTAATTGGAAGTATGTAAAATAATTTTGTTTTGTAATGTAATGTTTTAGAAAAAATCTGTAAAGGCGTGGCAAAAAGGAGTTTACTCGATTCTGAAATGTTAAGCCTTTGTTCTTAAATATTACATAACTTTTTCTAGTTTCTCACTGCTGAAATTCTATTTTGTCCCTTTTGTCTTTTGTTTTTCACTTGAATATTCTACGATTCGTGCACCTCAAGTTAAGTATCATGACGGTAAAAAAAAAAAAAAAAAAAAAAAACGCGGTAAGACGACGACTATTATTTGAAAGTGCAATACACAGTGAAAAATACTTTGGTTTTTTCCTTTTTTTAAATTAATAGAATTGATTTTTATTAATTTTTATCAGGTTTTTTAAAACATATTTTTTGTTTTAATCTTCTTGTGACATTTTCGCATTCGCTTACTCTACCTTTTATGCTATTTAAATTTTATCGCATGACGTAACATAATAAAATATAAAATTTTTATTAAATGTTTTTTTAATACTGAATAATAAAGTGTTTTTTTTTTTTTTTTTTTAAGTTTTTAATATCTATTATTGAAACAAAGCGCAATATTATTTATTTTCTTTTATACTAATTACGGCGTAAAACTGGCGTCACATTTATCACGGAAAAAGAATTTAAAACAAAGTAATATGTCTTATTACTTTTAAAGATATAGATTTTACACATTTAAAATTAAGAATTCAAGTACAGTAGACGACTGCAGAACGGGGAATACTCGTTCTAGGCAATAGGAAACAGTTTTTTGTATATCCATATTTCTTTTCATATTGTTATACATAATAATTATACTCTTTCTAGTGAAAGTATTTGTATTCATACTATTTTGTTTATATATATATGAATATAAGGAATATTCTTAAGAAATATCGTAACACACAAATTGTGAAAGAAACGCCTACTGAAGGAGTTACAGATTTCAAAATGACGTGAAACTATGTCAGAGGTCGCGAAAATGTTAAATATCCTTTCTCAGATTTTAGTTTAAATCTTGTTATCTATATTTTTGTATATTATCTATTGTTGGTTTGTACGCCTAAAATTAAATGTGAATCTTTATAGTAACACTTTCATGCGAGGCTTACTGTATAAAATAAAAATATACCCAACAAGAAGTAGATAATAATTGTTAGTTAGTAGATTTTAATTGTTTTTATATATTTTTTTTTGTATATGTATTTTATATGTATATTTTATTATATATGTATTTTAACTTAAATTTTTGTCTCTTAAATAAAACAGTTTTTGCTTTTAAGAAATAGATAATTCTTTTTCTTAAATATTAAACACTTTTTTTTAAATTTTCTTTATATGAAGTGTTGTATTTAACTATTAAATGTTTAATAAATTGAAACCAATAAAAATCTTTTAATTTATAAGCTAACACAAAAAAGTTCTGCGAATTTGAATCGTTTTTTTATTTTTTACTAACATTTCTGAACTTTTTTTCCGGTGTGAAATTTAATAAATAATGTAGTTTGGGTGGTAGATCACGATTTATTTTTTCTAAATGTATAGACGTTTCCCTAACACATCTTCACGTGTAACTCTGTTTAGAATTGATTTAAAGCATATAAATAGGCATGTTTTCGGAACTGCCTTGATCTCAGAAATCTGAATATGAGGTCAAAAATAGGGGTCGTCATTGAAAAAAATGAAGTTTATACGTGTTTTAATATGTAGATGACCCCTTAAGCAAAATCTGACTACACCATTAAAAACTAGACGTTATTACAGATCGATAGGTACCAGCCGTATGTTTCTACGATAATTTACGGCGAAATTAGGTGGGGGTGGGGGCTTTTTTTTTTTGGCTGACTGTACATTAATATGTGGTGCATATTAAACGATCAAGCATTATTAATTATTATGCATTTTTTTTTTTTTTTTAATGATACTTAAAAAAGAAATTGGTTAATTTTGGAAAATTTATTTCCGAATACAATTTGCTTCTTGGTTTTTTCAACATTAATCACAGCTAACTGTTCTTGTATTTGGTAGTAACATATATGATTTTTTGCAATTTCAAATTTTCATCCGTCTCTTTGTAAACAGATATGCTCTCTCTTTAAAAAATCGGCCATTTCAACTTTTATTTCATTATACACAGTTTTTATTTCAATAATTTAAAAATCATCATCATTTAAAAATAAACCATTAGGAGATGCCCTAAAAATGGAAATTTATTACTAATTACCAATCCAACATTCAGATATTTAAAGTATGGAAATTTTTCAATGAGTTTCCTCCTTATAAATTCTTCCATATCTTTGAAATATTTAACTGCTCACAAATGGCTGATATCCAGTGGCTGCAATAAATAAAAGCGTTTCATTGCTGATTAGATATATATATGTATATACAAAATACCATAATTTCTGGCAAAAGCGGCAGGTCATGAAAATCAGTTTAACATCATAAGTTTTATTAATAATTATACATATGTTTGAAGCGTGTATTACTGTATACAAAAATATTATGTTTTATTAGTTAAAATTTCTGATGTAAAATAGGTATGTCTAGCGTCGGGCATCCTGCTGACCATCTCATTACGAAACGTACAATTTTTATTAACCGCCTTCTTTTTCACACCAGTCATTTTTTAGAGTAACTTTATTCTTATTTAATCGTAACAATATTTGGAGAGAATTACTCTAAAGATAAAAAGAAAGTAATGTGATAAAGAAAGAGTTTTTTTTTTTTTTTTTTTTTTTTTTTTTAATAGAGGTACGCTTATTAAGGAAATGGTTGGCGGGCATGGTGTCTGGTCTGCGGCTTTTAAACCGGAAATTACGATACTGACTTAACTGTGTTGCTATGGACTAACCTTGTTTATCTGATGTTTTCTACCAAAATGAGCAAAATGATTTTCATATTAAATAACACTTAACGTGTTATTTAAAATGAAAATGCTTTGTGTGCAAGACGTTTTGTTCACCTTTAGCATGGTAATAAACTGAACGAAAAGTCTGCGGCTGGTCCGTGCGAATCTGCACGCCTTAAACAGAAAACACTCAAATCTTAACGCGCTAATCCTTAAGGACCGCCCTTGAGTCTAACAAGATTAACGAAGAAATACATTACAAAAGTTACAATACTATTATTATACAGTATTATTATTACAATATTATTATTATACAAATTTATATTATAAAACCTTAGTTTAAAAAAATACATTTTAGAAAATACATACCATAGCTATCTATTTTATGTAATTAACTAAGCAACAACAACAAAAAAGGAATGAAAATATTGGAAAGTCAGTCGTAAATATAATCAAATAAAAATTTTTTCAGCAATTTTTTATCTATTGCCAGAGGCATATAGAGTTTTTTTTTTTTTTTTTTTTTTTTTTTTTTTTTTGGGGGGGGGGGGGAGGGGGGTTATTTGTTTAATTAGTACAATGTTTTATTATTATTATTATTATTATTTTATTCTTGTAAAAAATGCATCGAAACATTTTATCGAAATATTAAAAATAGTTTGCTTTTAGTAATAATATTTAAGTTTACCAAGAAAACTGATATTTTTTACTTAAATCATTTTATTATATTATAATTATTATTATTATCTGGCTTAAAATTCAACTTATCTTAAAATACGAGGTCTAAAATCGAGAGAAAGTTTTAATTAAGAAAACACGATACTTTCACGAAGTTGAAAACATTATTTATAGAATATGTAAGCATGAAGTATTTTAAAAATACTTAAATTAATTACAAAACTAAAAATCTGGTGTGAAACAACCACACGACTTCCATTACCCACTATTACACGTATTATATGCATTTTTGAAAGATAATCTGATCAGAAAACATAAAAGTGACCTAAAGAGAAAATCATTAGAGCCATTTTTGAGATACCAACATTTACAAAAAATCAATTATTGACAGGAAAACAATAATTACATACAAAAGCATATTTAAACGTGAGTTAAAATGGCGAGTTTGAAAAAAATCCGTACAGCTGTTTTTAAAGGAACGCCCTTGGGAGACCTAAAATTGATCTATTTATACAGGACGCGTGTCAATTTTCCTGAAATAACCAACTATATCATTCGAAAGGACATCTAATAGATTGTTTATATAGCAAATTTGAAGAAAATCGTTAGAGCCGTTTTTGAGATACGGACTTACGGTCCCACTTCCGGTTTCCGATGTCCCACTTCCGGTTAAACTCAATTATTGACAGGAAAAGAATAATTACATACAAAAGCATATTTAAAAGTGAGTTAAAATGGCGAGTTTGAAAAAAATCCGTACAACCGTTTTTAAAGGAACGCCTTTGCGAGGCCTGAAATTGAGCTATTTATACAGGCCGCCTATCAATTTTCCTGAACTAACCAACTATATCATTCGAAAGGACATCTAACAGAGTGTTTATATAGCAAGTTTGAAGAAAATCGTTAGAGCCGTTTTTGAGATCCGGACTTACGGTCCCACTTCCGGTTTCCGATGTCCCACTTCCGGTTTTTCAATTTTCACCAAAATTTGGAAATTTCATCTGTACACTAGACGTATTTCAATTCTAAAATTTCGTAGCTCTATCTTTATTAGTTTCTGAGCTATAGTAGCCAGAAGATTCTCCACATACATACACACACACACACACACACACATACATACACACTGACCAATTGCCAAAAACCACTTTTTTGGACTCAGGGGACCTTAAAACGTGTAAATCAGGTGAAAACCCGATATCGAATTTTCAGACCGAATACAATACTTCCATTACCTACGGTAGAAGGGTAATGGAAGTAAAAATCAAATGACATGAATTTGTTAATTAAAAATAAAGGCAGAATAAATAATTTTCATGAAATTTTTATTAACTAAATATGGATTTCAAATATGTATTTTAACATGTTTTAAAAGGCTTTGTAACCAAAATCATCTTTATCAGCTTATAATTAACAAAACAACAACAATAAAAAAAAAATAAAAAAAATAAAAAAAAAAAAAAACATTATTTGTTTTCCTTAGGAATAGTGTAAGTGTAAGTGAAATGTGTGAATGTTTAATTGTATTAGTCCTTTTTTTTTTTTTTGCACATGCTTTGATATAAGCATACATAGTAATATTTATAATTTATTCCTGAGTTCTCTTAGCCTCGTCTTTTTTTCATACCAGAATATTTAAAAACATGATGTCGACAGTCGATTTTTTCCCCCTGATCCTTCCACCTGTATTTTTTTTTTTTTTTTTTTTTTTTCTTTTTTCGGAATTTTGGGTGGTAAGTTTGCACGATGAATTAAGTAAAATATTATTATATAAATGTACTGGTGGAAGAACCCTGGAAAGAAATTTGGACTGTCCACACCTTGTAAATGCATTTTTCTTTTATCTCATCGTAATTACATATTGGAGAAAATTTCTCTAAAAGCATACTGGTATGAAAAAAAGGCAAGGTTACAGTAACTCCAAATACAAAGTAACCGTACTCCGGAATAAATTATAAATATTATCAGGTAAGTATGAATGTATATATACTCATTGTCTTAAGCAGTGTTGCCAAATTAAACTACTTTTTACTGAATAATCACCAATAATTTTGAGAAATGGTATTTCATGTATATAATAAACGTTTAAGTTTTCGAATTGATTAACACTTTGTGGCGCAGAGTAATTCGAATTATTTAAATTATACTGCCACCGGAATTTAAGGACAAAATTAAAATAAAAGAAATTTTAAATTTTCCGGTTAAAAAAAAAGACCCTTTCCTGCTATGTTATAAATATATGTAAATTTTTGGTAAAAAATTTTCGGGATGAGTTTTTGCACTTGAGAATTAAAATTAGGTGTTCAATCAGCGGGAACACTGCTACTGAAAGGGTTAAATAACCGTTACATTTAAAATTTTGTGGTAAATATTGTATAAAAAAAGTCCCTAAATTTGCAACGCACAAATAATTTTGTGTGTGTGTGTGTGTGTGTGTGTGTGTGTGTGTGTGTGTGTGTGTGTTTGTGTCTGTGTGCTTTACATCTGAAGTTCTAAAGTTCAATTTTATTGTTTTTTATTTCCTCATTTTCTCTTTTCCTCTTAAGGTTACACTTCATTTTTTCTGCTCATAATCAAAGTTAATATTTTCAAAAACCATTATTCTCAGAATAATCTTCAGTTCATTCAAATCTAGAAATATAATATGCAAATCCTCCAGATTATTACTTACCAATATATTATTATTAAAGAATTATTTTTATTTATATTGAAAATTCCGTAATTAGATAAGATCAAGATAACATTTCACAAATAATAATAATCTGGAGAGTTTGCTGCTCCGACTATGAATGATTGATATTTAATAAACATTAGTTAATTTAAATAGCAAATATCGCTGTAATACATACCTGGTGAAATTAATATTTTAATATGATGCACTGTTAGTACCTTACAATTTTTCATTCCACTTTGCTCCCAAAAAAAGTTCCTCCAGTATGTGATTACGATGAAACAGCTTTGTCAACCGTGCAGTAACACTTACCGCCATTCCTAAATAAAAAATTAGGCTTCACAACAGTATGTTTTGATAGAAAAAAAATATATACGATTAACAACAGTGAGATTCAGTAAAGAAGGTTTATGGTATCAAATCGCACGCTTATATCGTAGACATTGTAATTATATGTACGATGTTTACGTACTCAAATACGATAATTGCTATACTGTTGGCCATGTTACGATGTGAAACAAGAAGAAAAATGCCCCTTAAAAATAGTGGTTGAAAGAAAGAGCGGGCACTACCTGAATAAAATTATGAATGTTACCAGTTCTGTATAACGCACATCTGCCCACCTACTAATTAATATCCGGAAGATTGTCAGTACCTGCCCCCACCTTTTTTTTTTTTTTTTTTCCACACCAGTTTATTTTTTTTTCTTCTTATTTAATCGTAATTACATTTTAAGAAAATTTCTCTAAACATGAAGTGGTGTGGAATAAAAGACGGTTCTAAAAGTCCTCTGATTATTAATTAGTAGGTTGACAGGTACAATAAAGGAGTGTTGCCAGATCTGTCCTTTTTTTTTATTATTCAATAGTCACCAATAATTATGAGAAGTGACATTTGATACAGATAATAGACTATCAATCTTCGAAGTGATTAGTCAAACGTTACAAATAAAAAATTTGGTGACTATTGAATAAAAAAAAGACAAATCTGGCAACCCTGCAATAAAGTTAAACAAATGGAGTTCTGTTAAATTTCAGGCATAAACATTAGATTCCTTTGTAAATGATTTATGTTATTCACATACATGTTTAACAAATAATAATATTACTATTATAAATCTGTAAATGAATTATAATAATAATTATATTATTATTATTATTATAATTTATTATAATTCACTATCAGTATACTAATATTAATAATAATAATAATAATAATAATATTGATAGCGCTTTAAAACAAGCGTTATCAATAAGAATAATTTAATAAGAACTGCATTTAAATTAAAATATGAATATGAAAAATAAGAACATAATATATATACATATATGTGCACAATTATACAGATTTGTGAAGTTATTCTTTATAATCGTGTTAAGTAAACAATAATGCCGCATAGAAAATTATTGCATCTGGGTACAAATTGTAGTGATTACAAAGGTAATTGTGCTTAACTGCCCATTTTAAAAATACAATGTATTCAAAATAAGTTTTCGAGTTTCATTTTATTGTGAGTAAAAAGTTATGATACAATAGATTTCGGATAATGCACTAATTATCATTACTATTTCTGTTGGACCGAGGCTTGAAGTCGTTATTTTAATGACAACAATTACAGAAACGTTTTTGTATGAATTGTTTAAGAGAAAAAATATGTTAATTTGAGTTTCGAACAAATTATACCGTTACTGTAATACTTCTGTTGCATTGTTTTTATTGAAAAGCAAAAGGCCATTAAAAAACTACTGAAACTATTTTCTGTTTAATTCTGCATGTTACATAGAAGTATAATGTTAGAAAACTCTGCATATATTTAGATAATTTGGAATAATTTGGTGGGTTATCACTGCTTTTTTTTTTAATATATGCTGTCTAATGTTTATTTAAATATATTCGAAGACACTTTTGCTATACGTGTTTTGTATTATTAAAAAAAATAATAATAATGCTTATTTAATATTTAAAAATATAAAAATAATTAGAAGCTGGAGATGCAAAAATAAACATTTATATTCGGAAAACAAAGGTTAATAATATTTATTTTGAAGTAAATATTGATTATTTTGTACTACCTAAATATCATCAAAAACCCTTGAGGCTGAAATGTAAAATATTTCTGGAAATTTAACGAGTCTCCGTAAATTTAGAATAATTCTTAGTTAAAAGTAAATAATCAAGATTTTCAGTCTTTATTCTGTATTTGTATATACTTTTATTATTTTATTTATCCCCCCCCCCAAAAAAAAAAAAAGTTTTCACTTTAGAACTACTATTTAAAGTAACAATTTTATTCTGGCCAATAATTAAATTAATGTTACTCATTGAAATACACATACAGAATAAAATTTTAACATTACCGTTTATTTTTTCTCCGCAATGTTATGTCCTCCGCAGGACTTAAGATAAATCATTACCCGATAACTGCCAAATTGTACGGATTTTTTTTTTTTTTTTTTACCGGAAATTTTTATTAAGATTTTTAGTAGTGTTCTTTGATTAAATTTATTGGTAAAACGTTTGAAGATATACAGTTGCATAGCTGCCAAGTTTTTAAGTTTATTCCGGAATGTTGTTAGCCACGCCCTTTTTTCACACCGTAATCTTTTTAAAGTAGGTAAGTTTCTTCATGTTTAATCCTCGTTATATATTGAAGAAAATATTTCTACAAATATTACGGTGTGAAAAAAAGGCGGGGCTAACAACATTTCGGAACAAATTAAAAATCTTGGCAGCTATGCAGTTGTTAAAAACAGCACAAGCTGGCATATATGTTACCAGTAGTTTTCTTTTGAAATTTTAGAAGAAAGCCTCGCAAAAGATGTCCATAAAAAATGTCGTCAATTTAAAAACAACCATTACAAAAGAATCCATGAAAATTGTTAAGTGTATTATACAAAAAATGTTTGAAAGTGCACCTGAGAGAATTTTTGAGGTTGTTAAGGTGAATGTAAAACTCACTCATTATTATTTTTTTCTAATTTTAGATTATTAAAAATGTAATTTCTGTCTTTCTATAATTTTGCTTATGAAAAACGTAAGATGGGTAAGATATGTTAATTTATAAAATAAAATTGTCATCATATTTTTGACTCGAAATGGGTCTTCATTTGAAAGATGTTTTTCATTTTTCAGTCTTATCTTTTCTTAGTTTTAAATGTATTTTTGAATGCTTCTTTCTGAAATATATTCAAATTTTTTAATTTTGGTTTTCTACGCTTCATTTCTACTTCGAGATAAGGCCCTTCTTCTTCTTTTTTATATAAAATGGGAAAATCAATAAAATAATTCTATATCCATTCAAAAATTTAATATTAGAAGTGAAATGACTATACAGAATTTTTCCGCTAAATACATTGTGCATCCCTTTTCTTAACCCTTTGAGTGCTATGGACGCACATATGCGTCCAGCGAAAGTCATTAATATGGACTATGGACGCAAATACGCACTTAGCAGATGTTATCAGTATGGACTATGGACGCAAATACGCGCCCGGCAAAATTTATCAGTGTACTATGCAACACTCGCATAAAGCGCGTCCGCGATAAGAATGAGACAACTTGATTCTCATTTATTTTCAACAAAATATTACTTACATGAATGCTACTTGCATGAAATTGACAAACAAACATTTTTAATCACCTTTGATACTTTAAATTGAAGAATATACACCTTTAAGTCCCATTTTGCGAAGATTGCTTCTAGCCGTCGTCATGGCGTTTTGTACAGTTTCTTTGGTTACTGATTTAAGGAGACGATGATAAACCCTCTTGAATCGTCAGCGCCAACCGCGCGCCGTCCGTATGGACCGCATAGGCCGCGAGTATTCAGCACTCTAATGGTTAAAATCTTTATTTTTTCAGAAACTTTTCTCTTTTTCCATATTGTCTGTAATTTTGCTTATTTTATTTGTTTGTTTTCTCTATATGCCAGACCTAACATTAAAAGATATTTTACTTCATGTGACTACAACAAATACAAATGAAGCATATAAATGAAATAGCGCTACAAATAATCTATAAAAAATTACCTCCCTCATTTTTATCTGGAATACGTTTCTTGTCTCACTTTATTTATATATTTATTTTCTTTATGAAAATTCATTACACTTTTATTGTGTAGAAAGCCTTTTATAAATCATTATTTCTATGATATATTTCGGCAAATGCAATTTAAATGCTGCTTGCTGTCAGTGTTGTTCAGGAGCGCGCTCTTTTGAGCACGTTCATGAGTTTCGCTCAAAAGTTTTCAATTTTGAGTTGAATTTCGCTCGTTTTTTAAATTGTGAACATGTGTTGAGTGAAGTTCATTTTTTTCTCGATTTTCAGCAGGAAAAAAACAATTCAAACTTAAACTCAAAATAATTATTTTTGTCTGTAATAAAGAAAGGGGAGTAAATTAAATAGAAGGCAGGAAATGAGAAATATTGTTCGAAATACGATAATTTTAGAGTAAAAAAATTAGTGCTCAAAAAATGTACCACCAGGAATATTTGCTTTTCAAAATGGACAAGAGATTTTTTTTTTCTGTCCAGTGCCTAGAATTTCGGGGAAATTGTTTTATAAGAAACCATTTTCATCCTAAACTTGAGAGACATGTGACCATGTTCGGCTTGTGTTGACAGAATTAAATTCTTTTATTGTTCAGGTTTAGATCGGATTGACATAAATATTTTCTTTTGTGTCGGGTTTATTTAAATTCCGTTTTTGGCTTCACGTATCATGAATATGAATAATAATGTATACACAAATACCTTACCTACATACATATACTCACAAATTAAGGATAAAAAATTTACGCTCTTATTGCTACTACTATTTCTATACAGAAATCTTAATCGTATTCTTGAGTATATTTTTGTGATTTAACCTTTTGCGGCGCAAGATAATTCCGATCATTTAAATTATGCTGCCACTGTAATTCATAAATTAAATTAAATTATAAGAAATTTTAAATTTTAAGGTTTAAAAAACCGGAGTTTTCTGATATGTTATAAACGTAATTTTTTGCTAAAAAATTTCCGGGATGAATTTTTGCAGCTGGATCTTAAATTTTGCGTCCTTGCAGCGAGGACAGCGCGCGTTAAGGGGTTAAAAGGATAAACGTTATTGCATAAAGACGGTACCAAAAGGACTGAAACTTCTCATACATGATAAATACATATTATTTAAGACATACTCATTAAAAATTAATTTTATTCATATTACATATTATAACTCATGAATGTAATCTTTTGAAATATATTCTTATTACACATTTAATTACTGTTTGATATTATATTTATTTGAATTATTTATATTAGGAAACCAGTATACTGTAATTCAAGTAAACATTATTAGATTTATAAAATTTGGCTTTGCGCAACCATTGAACGTGATATTCTGCTCTCCAAGCTGGTAGACACCAGTGGCGGCTCGTGAACCGAAAATAGGTGAAGAGCTTAAAAAATAATATTTAAGTATTTGTAATCATAATTTTTCTTAAGCATGGTCTTAGCTAAAATTAACTAAAAATACTTATTTAAATGTAAAATTACATTCTATAAATGAATACAGTGTAAAATACAGCGTGTCTCTTCACCAATTTTCGGTGCAGGAGCCGCCACTGATACGAGGTACTGGGTTCGATCCCAGCTCGACCGTTTAGCCGTTGAGAGTTTTCTGTGGTTTTCTCCAAAATTTATGTAAGCTATGTCCTCTTTGGAAGATTCCATTTAGTACACTCCTCATCCGTACTATGAACCTTCCAATACAGCACAGAATGTTTCAGTTATGTTGCAAGAAGCTTACAATCTTTCAAAAACGTAACACATTTAAGTATGCTCTCCGATACCTTTCTGAAACATTCGCCCTTTTTTATTTTCTATCTGTTAAGTGATTGTAACGTTTCTGTTACATATCTGATTTTTTTTTTTTTTTTTTTTACGATCGCGGGCATTTCCACGTTTTTGAAACTAATCGGAAAGTAATCTGAAAGATTTTAAACGTTCCTGAAATGTTTGTAATGTTTCAATGTTATATGATTGTTACGTTTCTGGAACATTTTGTGCTGTTAGGGTTGCGTAGCCAATCCGTCTTACTCCGAAAACAATAAAACACTTAATCTTGTTCAGTTTACTTGTACAGTCGGGGAAAAAAAAAAACGCAACACTCAACGTAACTTCGTTGCTAATCGGTGTAGAAAAATGTAATAGGTATCATTCGACGGGGAATTGTGAGTAGTTTCAGAAAATGAACTGAAATTTTCAATTGGGGGTCGTCTACATATTAAAACGCGCACCAACTTTGATTTTTTCAATGGTAAAACCCTATTTTTATTTTATATTTGAATTCCTGGGATCGCGACAACGCGAAAAAGTATATTGGTTGTATATTTTACTTATTTTTTCACAGAGTTATAAGCGTTCAAAGTTTTGAGGTGATAATGTTAAATTCATATTTCAAACTTTTATTAATATCTTCACAAAAAATACCTTTATCGATATAATTTTTGTTTTACGAGATACAGTGAAGAAACCCAAACATAATCCATCTTTACTTTTGATTCCGAAAAATATTTTTAATTCTGAAAAATATTAATAAATTCGTATTCATAAAAATTATGAATTATGACCTATATTAATTTTTACATAAAATGAATCCTAATGCTGAAAAATATGGGTGTGCAAATTTGCAGCTCATTCCAGTTATTAGTTTTCGAGATATAAATAAATCTTTCTTTTGGAGTGGTTTAGGGGGCTGTCTCTTATATAGTTTTGCATGAGATAACGAATCAACTCTTAAAAAATAACAAAGAAAATTAAACAAAATATTTTTATTTTTTATTTACGGGTCAAATTATATAACAACAACATCAAACGCAAAGAAATGAAACAAAAATGATGATTTTTAGACATTAGTGTTAGCATCAAGAATTCCTGTTTTATAAAGAAGACAAGCCACGCCTTCATCGTTCTTCAAAACAAATCAATACGGAAATGGAAAAGTAAATGTGACATTGAGTATTCGTGTTAAAACCCTTAATTTATATTGGCAAAAATATGCACAAGTGGTATTTACTACTTCATCGATTAATTCATGATAAATTTTGAATCTTTTAAACGAACACTGGAAGAAAAAAAAATTAACTAAATAGGCGGGGTTTACTGTTTTAAATAAAAAAATAGGTTTAATGTGAAATTGTCAACGATAAAAAACTAATGGAATTGGAATGCAAGACAGACTTGTAAAATCGTTTCTTAACTACCGTCATAGCTAAAAAAGGTTAATCATTTGCTTCATATATTGCTTTATTTTATTTTATTTATTTATTTATTTATATATTTTGTAGGGGGGGGGGATTATTATTTTAAGGGCACTTTAGTCTGCAAAATTGTTTTAATATATTTGAACTTTATACATTTTTAAAAACATACTTTAACTTTTATAAATATATTTTAACACTTTTTGCGACCGCAGGATTTTGTCTTTTTGACCCGCCTACGGGCGTTTTACTCTCAAAATGAAATATTTCAGAACAAATTTTCTGTATTCACAATTATATTATAAATGGATATACATCATAATTATATTCTTTCTAATCAATATATTTCTATCCATAGTATATTTTATTGCAAAATTATAAGCACTGGGTACACACTTAAGAAAATGTAACACACAAATTACGAAAGAAGCGCCCACTGACGGAGTTACAGATTTTCAAATGGCGTGAATCTACGTCAGCAATCGCGAAAGGGTTATTAAGATATTATATTTTCATAGAAATTCTAAAATGAATCGTACAGTTCCAAAGAGTTCAACTGACCCAAAACTAGTAAGTGGAATTAGAATAGTTTAATATTTACTTCATGAACCCTTACAATAATTTATCCGAAAAGATTTTGTTTTTGTGTTGGTGTATAGATATATATATCTATATTATTTCATATCGTATATTATGTTACACCTACGAAAGAAAATTTAAGCTTTATTGGTGATCAGTACAGCCATAATATACACTTTTACTTGAAAAATATTGCACTTTATTCAAAGAGTACTGTATGGACTAATCGCAAGTGTAATGTATTTAAATAGACCTAAAATTAACCAAAAAAGTATTGAAGTGTATACAAATCTAAAAAATTGTATTCAGAATAATTAAGGAACAGGAAGAAAGGGTAATGTTCTATTAATATTTTGATTATTTTTTTCCTGAAAGATTTCCGGTGTAAAACATTAAAATTTTGTTTATTTCTTATAAGATCTTAATTTTATTTTTCTATATTTGCAGATAACCCCGTAACACATTTTTGATTATAACTCTATAAATTCTAAAGATAAAATATATAAACAGTATACTTTTCTGCACTGCCAGACTCTCAGAAATTCGAAAATGAAGTCCAAATTGGGTGTTGCTATTGAAAAAATCAAACTTAGCGCTCATTTCAATATGTAGATGACCCCTAATTCAGAATTAGACGACATATTCAGAAAGTGCTTTTAATTTCCTGTTGAATTATGTCTATTAGATGTTCCTGCGTCAGCTAATAACGAAATTACAGCGGGTGTTGCGTTTTTTTTTTTTTTTTTTTTTTTTTTCCCACGATTGTACATTTGTTATTTATGTATTGTTATTTTTCTATTTGTTTATCTTACTGGTGGCAGTTTTCTTATTTTATTAGACTCATAAAAAAAATGTTAAATTAAAAATTGTTATCGGAATGGATTTCTTTAAACATACATAAAAAGTAAAAAAATTGTATTTCATGTAAGGAAACGCTTATTAAAAATATTGTATCTTAATTCTGCAAACCATCCAGCTAAACATCTAATAAATTATAAATCAAGATTAAATGTTTGATTCTACGAATTTTACTATATTATTGATAACATAATCTGCCGCATAAAAGCATTAAAATAATACATTAACCTTTATTTCTGAATTTTCCCTTGAGAGGTGTAAAGAATGCTCGATCTTTATTTAATTATAATATTTCTAAGAAACAACACCTCTGGGAGTTCTAAGTTCATAATGTATCGCTAATGTTAGTAAACTTTTCAACCAAGGTATTACTTATAATTCTTGTTATCAATTTATGTTTATTCGAAAGAACATGAAGCAATGATAATTTAATTAAATGTTTCTGAAAGAAAAATAAACCAAAAATTTACGAATATTGGGTTAAGGAAGCACGGTTGTTATTTGTTTGAATTTCGGCTTTTTTAATTCACACACACACACACACACACACAAAAAAAAAAAAATAAATAAAAAATAAAAAATCAGAGGTTTATTTATTAAAAACA
Organism: Salticus scenicus; assembly: GCA_963930645.1. NCBI lineage: Eukaryota > Metazoa > Arthropoda > Arachnida > Araneae > Salticidae > Salticus > Salticus scenicus. The sequence continues at coordinate 188,785,165 of OZ005659.1, forward strand.
ATGTATTATAAACTATATTTGACAGAACCATACTTGACACAAACGCACTGTTAAAATAAAATGATAATTTTTTTATAAATAGTTCTCTTTGTTTTGCTTTGGCGAAACTGTGTTTTGAAACAACTGGCCAGTTGTTCTAATAATGACCGTTTACCAATTAAAACAGAAAGTTTCTGCTTTGAATAAACAGAGCTGCCAACCTAATCCGGCAAATTGTTAGTAACGCCCCTTTTTACACACCACTTAATTTTTAGGGTAATTCTCTTCAAATATATTTAGGATGAATTAAGAAAACAAATACTCAAAATATATATTGGTGTGGAAAAAGGGGCGGTACAAACAATTTGCCGCATTAGGGTGGCAGCTATGAATAAATAAAACATTACATTAAAAAAAAAAAAAAAAAAAGATACTCCCTAACAGCACATTTTCTCCAAATGACATCTTCAGGATATCCTATGGAGGAAAAGGATATCTATGGACATCCTATGGACATTTTAGAATTTATTATGGACAAGTGTGTTGTTAGGGGCTGTAGTGTACCGTATTCTTTAGACACTGAGAAAACATCCTATCCATGTCTTGTCCGCGATGTCAATAATTTAGACCTTTCTCGTTTTTATTTATTTATTTATTTTAATATATATAAAATATGTTGTATGATTGCAACCTACATTTGTGCCTGAATAATGCGATCTTTCAACACACATATCTTTTTAAGCGGTCCGATTGTTTATTAGATACACTTTCATCAGATTATGTATGTTCATCAGATTTACATCATTTAAAAATATGATTTGTTCAGAGGCTGATAAACAAGCACACCTGTCGGCGCTATTGTTTTAGCACGTTATCGACATTCAAAAAATTTTCCCTGCTTCTTCCACCTGTATATTTATATAATAATTTTTTACTTTATTAATCGAGCAAACTTACTACCAAAAATTCCAAAAGGAGAATACTGGTAAAAAAAATCAGGGTAAAAAAAAATCGACTATCGGCACCCTGTTTATGAACTGATGTGTTCGTTAAATACCGCACGGAAGTACATAATTGTATTTCTCTTAGAAGTTTATTTTTGGATGTAACTTATTGAGATCAGGTTATTTGTGACAGCCAGGAACTGCAATATATGTTGGGATTTCTGTACTCTTTTTCCCTAATGCATTTACATAATTAGTATCTTTTACCAATGATATTGTAAATAAAAAAAAAAAAAATGACAGTTGAACATACGCTTTGTATTTCAGTTGAAATATTTATAATGCCGTACTGTATATTTTCAGTTTTAATGTACTTAAAAGAAAAACAAAAGCTAATTTTTTATATTTTTTACAGATTTTATTATTCGTTTAACGAAAAAAAAAAAAAAAAAAAAAAAATGCTTCACAAAAATCTAAATAAAGTTAAAGATTTTCTATAATTCATGAACAATAAACTTACACTTCACTCATAAATGGATAAGCTTAAACTTACAAACAACAAATTTAATTTAGTATTAGAAGTTATATTTGTATTCGCGTTTATAAATATTAAATTCAAAGAAGAAAAATCTAAAGCTTATTCTACTCAACCGTTTTGAATTTCATGGGGTCGTATTCTGGGCCTCTTTTAAGGGCACTTTTAGAAATGAAAAATTTCTGCCTTATTTGCTACCACTAATTTTACAGAGGATTTTTTTAGGTAGCACATTTTTTATTCAACAGTCACCAATAAATTTTAATTGTAACGTTTAGCTAACGACTTCGATGATTGTACGATTGATACATATCAAATATAGCTTCTCAAAATTATTGGAGAAAATTCAATAAGAAATCTGCAAGATCTAGCAACACTGTTTATGGTATTTTCATAGGAATGTGTCTTTATCACACTTGCCAACTTACTAATAAATATTCCGTAGTATTGTTAGCCCCGCCTTCTTTTTCACACCAGTATCTTTTTAGAGTATTTTTCTTCTTATTTAATTGTAATTGCACTTAGAAAATATTACTCTAAAAATTTACTGGGGAGAAAAAAAAAGGGTAGGACTAACAACGCTACGGAATATTATTTAGGATTGTGACAAGTATGTGTTATAAAACAGGTATATATATATAAATATTTGTAGTAACGAAGATGAAAATTTCTCCTTCACGATAGGACCCTAAAAATAGGTGTAGGTGGAGTATACAACCCCGGTAATTTAAGTGAAAATTCTCATTAATTTTAGGGTTATCTTGTAATTTGCAGGTGCTACTTGTTTTTCCTTCTCTGTGATTTACACTCTTTAAAATTAGAGTTTCAATTTAAAAAGTTGTATCACTAATCTTTAAGTTTTCATTGAAATTATTAAAGTGCTTTAAATTTTCTTTTCAAGAAAGACGAGTATTTGAAATACTTTATTTTTGAATAATAAAAATTCTATCGACGAAAATAATTTAAAATAGGTACTAACACGAATCTTTAAGTATTTTCCATTATTGCAATCAAGGTTAATTAAATGCAACTTTCAATATGTTACTCTAAAACATTTAAGGGAGAAGAGTAGATTTATCTTTGTTCTTTCCAAGAAATTAAATAAAGGAAAAATTGGAATAAAATAAAAATATAACTGTTATTATGAGAAATTTGCATACTAATCATGAAAGGAACTTTCATTTATATTACTACTAATAGGATATTAATTACATTAAGAAATTAAAGGCTCGAGTAATTAAAAGCATCTTTCTTAATATATATATATATATATAGAGAGAGAGAGAGAGAGAGAGAGAAATAGATAAATGTAGGAATATATAAACAAACGAATGAAATTAATCCCCAAAAACACTGATATCTTCATCAGGGAGGCCTTCAGTGTAGGGGTGAAAGAGAAGTTGCTGAAAGGACAGTAGCAATTAGCTAATAACTATCCTTAGCCCCCAACTTCTCACCAAATAGAAAACCACCAACAACTGAAGAGAAATCAAACATATATATAATGTATAAAAATACTAAAACAATTATAAAATTACATCAATTCATTTAAAAATATACAATACAATAAAGAATTACTGAAGGTAAACAAGAAAGTATAAAATGAAATAAAATAAAACCCTTCTTCGGCCGACCGGGCTACTCGTCGGTACTTAAATATCGCTCTTGAATAAGGAAGTAGAACAAACCGAGATAGGAAAACTCTGGAAAAACAGAGTTAAAAATTGGGACGGATAACAGTTAATTTGAAAGGTGTTTTTTAGGTCTTCAAGAGCAAATTTTAAATCATTATCATTATTGCAAATAGTACGAATTCTTTTAAGCTGTGCGAACATATTATTTTTTAAAACTTTTCTACTGATGTTTGAAAACCAATTAGTAAGACTATTTACTTTAAAATTCTGTTTAAAATTTCCTCTTGAAGATCTAAAAAACACCTTGCAAATTAACTGTTACCCGTTCCAATTTTTAACTGTGTTCTTACAGAGTTTTCCTATCTCAATTTGTTCTACTTCCTCATTCAAGGGCGATATTTAAGTACCGACGAGTAGCCTCGTCGGCCAAAGAAGGGTTTTATTTTATTTCATTTTATACTTTCTTGTTTACCTTCAGTAATTCTTTATTGTATTGTATATTTTTAAATGAATTCATGTAATTTTATAACTGTTTTAGTATTTTTATACATTATATATATGTTTGATTTCTCTTCAGTTGTTGGTGGTTTTCTGTTTGGTGAGAAGTTGGGGGGTAAGGATAGTTCTTCGCTAATTTCTACTGTCCTTTCAGAAACTTCGCTTTCATCCCTACACTAAGGGCCTCCCTAATGAAGATCTCAGTGTTTTTTGGGGATTAATTTCATTCGTTTGTTTATATATTCCTACATTTATATATTTCTACATTTATGTTTTGCATTTCCTTTTGCTGCAATTTTGCGCATTGGTTTGTAATACTCCTTTTGGTTTTTCTAGTCTTTAAACTTATATTTTTATATATAAGTCCATTTCAATAGTTTTCTATATATATATATATATATATATACACACACATATATATATATATATATACTGTGTTAAATTTAAGAGTGATAAGAGTTTACAATATATGCATCATAGATAAATATATTATAGGATGTGAGAAAATATTTTCCATAGATTAAAATGTTACATTTTTATTATGACATCAGTTACAAATTAATTTGTCTGTTGGTTTGAATTCAACATGGGCTTGTCTATCATTTCCTTTAGACTGATAAATTAGGTGAATTTGATTGTCATATCTACCAACGATCTCATTAATAATTGCTAACGCCCCTTGAAAAAACGCCTCTTTTTTCACACCGCTTTATTTTTAGAGTAATGCTCTTCAAAAATTGTTACGATTAAATAAGAATAAAATTACTCTAAAAAATGACTGGTGTAAAAAAAAAAAAAAAAAAAAAAAAAAAAAAAAAATGCGTTTCATAATGAGGTGAATGGCAGGTATAGTTTAAAAACCTTAAATTACGAAAAAGTATATGGCTACAATTTTATACATTTGAATTTGAGTTGTTAATTTGATTTAATTTGAATAATAGGATAATTAGTTTTTACGAATAACGTAACGTAAGGTACGTAACCATAAAATGCAATAAGCTCTCAATAATTGCTTCGAGTCCAAAGAACAGAAGACCCTTCATCATGCGAACAAAGTAGGCACGAGTGCTGTAGTCAAAGCGACAGCTTTATCTTAACGCTTTGCGGCACAAGATAACTGCTATAATTTAAATTACACTGACACCGGAATTTACGAACAAAATCAAAATGAAAGTATTTGAAGACCATACTGAAAAATCAAGGATGAAAAATTTTCGCTCTTATTGCTACTATTATTTCCTTTACAGAAAACTTTAATGTATTTATAAGCAGTTTTTTTTTTTTTTTTTTTTTTTTTTTTTTTAAGAATAAACATGTTTGTATAAAAACAGCAGTACTGAAAAGGCAGAAATATCTCATCCTTGATAAACAGACAATATTTAAAACATAATTATTAAATATTATTCAAATGAGATTTTTTTTTTCTTATAACATATTATAATACATAAACGTAAATTTTTGAAAAATATTTTTATTACGCATTTAATTTCTGTTTGATTATTACTTTGTTTTGATTTATTTATATTTTGAAATAAGTATACTATAATTCGAGTAAACAATACTCAATTTTCCTAATTATGTTCTGCCCAACCAGTGGCCGAGACGTTCTGCTCTCCAACCTGGTGCACATGAGCATGCTTGCCAACCATCTCATTATGAAGCGTAGTACTTTTAGTCACCGCCTTTTTTTGTACACCAGTCATTTTTTAGAGTAATTTCATTCTTATTTAATCGTAACACTATTTCGAGAGAATTGCTCTAAATATAAAGTGGTGTGAGAAAAGGGGCGTATTTTCAAGGGGCGTTAACAAGTCTACGCTAATTAATGAGATGGTTGGCAGTCCTGCATGAGGTACCGGGTTCGATCCCAGCTCGTCGGTCTAGCCTTTCGAAATTTTCTGTAGTTTTCTCCGAAATTAGTGTAAATACGAACTACGTCTCCTGAAGAAGACTCCATGGAATGCACTCCCATCCGGTGTAGGACCCTTGCGTAGTCAATCGACCCTAAACCCAAAACAACAAAACACTTAATCTTGTTTAGTTTACTTGTACATTTGTTATTTATGCTTTGATATATTTCTATTTGTTTATCTTATTAGTGACATGTTTTTTCTGTTTATTACACTTATAAAAGAAATATTAAATTAAAATTACACTGCGCTAAAATATATATATATATATATATAGTAAGTATATCGAGCTTTTCTACAATTCTTGCTGATTTTTTATGTAAAATGACCTCCTGAATCCGAATATGACAGCCATTTTGCCCACTCACCCACCGTTTTCTCGGGACGCCAACCTCTCCCCAAATTTTTATCTGATCGGTAGTTTTATAGCCATGAATTTGATTGGGAAAATGTAAAAGACTTATTTTAACACTTAATATATCTATCTATCTATATATATATATATATATATATATATATATATAATGTATAATACATAATAATAATAATTGATTAATAAAATATAATACATGCAATATATGATTTCAGTGGCAAATCTCTCCTAAACAAGAGGCCTCTTGTTCCAAATATTAATGTTTTAGAATTTTCCAACTCTGTAGCCTCTCAGAAGACATTTAACAGTTAAAGTAATTTTTTCCGCTCCCTACAAATCAAATTTATAGCAAAGAAATTACCGAAAAGTGAAAAAAATTATGCAGCGTTCCGGAAAAACGAGGGCTTTTAGGACAAAGTTGGGGTCATTCAAAGTATAAGGTGTGTCCATATGAAAAGGAGACCTTAGCTGTAACGGCGTTACATCAAATCCCAGTAATCGGCCATGTTGGCCGATATATTGCACGGTGGTATTGCTACATGTATATGCTCAGTTAACGGCTTCGCATCAATATCCTCATTGCTGGAGGTGGAGAGTCATTTTCGCAGTTCGTTGCATGATGGATTCCTCCAGATCAGCACAAAAGGTGTGCCCAAAGGAAAAGGAGACTAAAGTTAAATGTGTAGAAATTTTAATAACAATATTATAATTACAGTTCATGTGGTATATCACAACTATAAATAATTGTCATTTGATACACTGATCCCAGAGCGTAGGGAGGGAGTGGATGGCTCAACAGATGGGTCATCCATTCTCTCCGTCATCTGATTCTCTGACAGATGCTTGAGCACCCATTGTGCACAAACTTTACCATAACCATGTCTTTGTGGATTATGTGATGCGCAGTTCCTTTGTTTATCGACAGTTCAATAGCAATTTCACGTGTGGTGATCCGGCGATTCTGCTGTATGAACTCATCCATAGCCGACCTTTTGTGCTGATCTGGAGGAATGAACTACGGAAATGACTCTCCAGCAATAAGGATATTGATGCGAAGCTGTTAACTGCGCATGTGTATGTAGCAATACCACCATGCCATATATCGGCCAACAGATTAACTCACTGGGTTTTGACATAACGCCGCTACAGCTGTCTCCTTTTCATTTGGGCACACCTTATATTTGTATCCACAGTATATTTCATTGTAAAAATGTGAATATTGCTTATATATTTAAGAAATAAATAGCAACAAATTGCGAAAGAAACGGCTACTGGTGAAGTTACAGATTTTCAAATGACGTAAATCTACGTCAGCGGTCGCGAAAGTATTAATTTTAGCTTAAACTATAGGGAGAGCTTAAACTATTGGGACTGAAGCTTAAATAGTTACTGAAGCGTACTATAGCCTTAATGAAATCCTGTAGTAAATTTAGGTTATATTGAAGAACTTTTTTTGACGGGACATTAAAGTCCTGGCGCGATACAAAGGGTTAAAATAAAATGTAAATTATTTTTTAAATAGATCTGTTTGGCATGCTTAGGCAAAAATGGGTTTTGAAACAACACTATTTTCTAATGATAACCGTTTACCAATTAAAACACAAAGTTTCTGCCATGAATAAATAGAAAAATACATTTAAAAAGTAATGATACGATACTGCACCGTGTTTAATCAGGCACTGGGTACACATCCCCTCCATGTCTCATAGCTGCCAATATTTTAAATTATTCCGGAGTATTTTTAGCTCCGCCTTTAATTCATACCACTTTTTATTTAAGAATATTTCTTTTTATTTTATCGAAATTATGTATTGGAGAAAAAAATTCTATAAATAAAGTGGTGCGAAATAGAGGCGGGGCCAAAAATACTAATAAATTAAAATATTAGCAGCTACGGCTACAATATATTTTCCACAGTGTCGATAATTTAGACGTCCTCTTTTTTCTTTTTTTTAAATAAATTATGTTAAATGCCTGTGCTCTATTTTTCTGCATGAATAATAAGATCTTTCAACACAAGAATCTTTTTACGTCTTTCGATTGTTCACAGATGCACATGCATCAGATTTGTCATCAAATAAGAATATAATTTTTTCAGAAGTTGACAAACTAACACGTCAACCATTACATTTTATGAGCTGATGCATTCATTAAATACTATACGGAAGTACATAACTGCATTTGTCATGGAAGTTTATTTTTGATTGTAACTTACAAAGATCACGTTTGTTGTGTGTGCCAGAAACGTAATATACGTAGTAAATTTTTACTCTTGTTCTTCACAAGATTTATATAATTAATATTTTTTACTAACGTTACTATAAATGAAAAAAAAAAAAAAAATGATAGTTCAATACTTGGATTGGTTTTCAGTTGAAACATTTATAATGCCGTACTGTATAGTTTGGATTTTAATGTACTTAAAAGGAAAAAAAAAAACTTATTTTTTAAAATCTTGAGTGATTTTTTTTTTATTTATTTATTTAAAGGGAAAAAATGATTCATGAAAATTTAAATATAGTTAAACATTTCCTATGATTATTCATGAACAATAAACTTACACTTTACTCATAAACGTTTAAGCTTAAAATAATAAACATTTAATTTAAGTTACTAAAAAAATCTATATATATATTTGTATTTATAAATATTATATTCAAAGGACACGAATCTAAAGTTTGGTTCACTCAATTGTTTTGAATACTTTAATTTCAGGGATTGCATACTCTTTTTTTTTTTTTTTTTTTTTTTTTTTAGGGGCACATTTAGGAATAAAAAATTTCAGACTTTTTTGCTACACTTATTTTATAGAGAATTTTATATGTATTTTCATAGTAATGTGTCGCTATTAAACAGGATAGACATTTTTCTATAAATATAGGTGTAGTAACGAAGACCAGAGTTGACAACATTTTAATTTATTCCAGAGCATTTTTAATTCCACCTTCATTTCATACCACTTTTATTTTAAGAGTAATTTTTCCTTATTTTCCCGAAGATAAATATTAGACAAAATTATTTCATAAATAATGTGGTGTGAAACAAAAGCGGGGTTAAAATGCTTAGGAATAAATTAAAGTGTTGGAAAATAGGGAAGACCAGTGTTGCCAGATTGCGCGACTTTTTTATTTAACAGTCACCAATAATTTTGAAAAGTAATGTTTGATATATATTATAGCCGATTAATTGTCCATTATGTACATTGAATATCTCTTCTCATTATCATCTTCAATTATTGGTGTCTGTCGAAAAAAAAAAAAAGTCGCGCAATCTGGCAACGCTGTGGAAGACATCTTTCTCAATTTCTCATCTCCGAAAGTGCCCGAAAGAAATGCGGGTAATGCGACCACTATAATTTAAAGGAATATTATAATTATTTTTAAGGTTATTTTATCATTTGTAGGTGCTGCTTGTGCTTCCTTCACTATGATTTTCATCTATTAAAATTAGCATTTTCATTTAAAAGTTGTATAATTAATCATTAAGTTTTCGCTGAAATTATTTAAGCGCTAAAAACTTTCATTTGAAGAAAGATGAGTATACTGAGTACTTTAATTATGAATTACTAAAATTGCTTAAAAAAATTAAAATAGATAACAATACGAATCTCTAAGTATTTTCCTTTATCGTAATTTAGGATAGTTAAATGTAACTTTAAAAAAAAAGGACTCTAATGCATTTAAGTAAGCAGTGAAGTTTGATCTTTGTTCTTTCCATATAATTAAATAAAGAAACAATTAAAATATAATAAAAATATAACTGTTAATATGAGAAATTTGTATACTAAACATGAAAGTGATTTTTATTTATATTAACTACTAATGGGACATTCATTATATTAAGAAGTTAAAGACTCGAATAATTAAAAGCATCTTACTTTTAAAACAAATTACACTGTTCTTAACACTTTCGCGACCGCATGTTTTTATGTTTTTGGCAGTAAGGTCCGCCTATGGGCGTTATTCTCCCAAGTTACGAAATTTCAGAACAAAATTTTGTGTACTCACATTTTTAATACAAATGGATATACATTTTAATTATACTCTTTCTAACGAAAGTATTTGTATCCATAGTACATTGATTGTACAAATATGAACATTGGGTATATTCTTAAGAAATAAGTAACCATACTTGCCAACATCCTCATTAATATTCCGTAATGTTGCTAGTCCCGCCCTCTTTCTCACACCAGTAAATTTGTAGAGTAATATTCTCCAAATGCAATTACGATCAATTAAGACGAAAAGTACTCTAAAATAATACTGGTGTAAAAAAGAAGGCATGGCTAATGACACTACGGAATATTAATTAGGATGTTGGCAAGTATGATTAACATACAAACTGCGAAGGAAACACCTACTGGCGGAGTTACAGATTTTGAAATAACGTGAATCTACGTCAGCGATCGCGAAAGTGTTAATATAAGTGTGATAAGTGTTTACGGTGCATGCATGATTGATAAAAATTTATTAAGATGTGATAAATTATTGTCCATAGATTAAAATGTTATATTTTTGTTATGGCATTAGTTACAAATTGTTTTGCATGGTGGATTGCGTTCAGCATAGGCTTGTCTAACATTTCCTTTAGGCTGATAAATTAGGTGCAATTGATAGTTTATAATACCTAAATTAAGGAAAGCTTTATAGCTACGATTTTATACTGATTTTGAGTTGTTCTTTTAATTTCATCTTTTCACCATTATGAAGACATATATTTTTCATTTGTTTCATCTTTTAACCCTTTCAGTCGCAGTGTTCCCGCTGATGGAACACCTAATTTTAATTCTCGAGTGCAAAAACTCATCCCGGAAATTTTTTAGCAAAAATTTACATTTATAACGTAGCAGAAAAGGCCCTTTTTTTAACGTGAAAATTTAAAATTTCTTGTAATTTAATTATGTTTGTAAATTCCGGTGGCAGTGTAATTTAAATGATCCGAATTACCTTGCGCTGCAAAGGGTTAAAATACTCCGGAATAAATTGAAATTTTGGGATCTGTGCAACTTTTACGAGTTTTTGTGGTCGATAATGTTTACTTATAAAGTGATTTATTAAATTAAATATTATTTGAATTTAATAAGGTTTACTTACAGATGTTTCAAACCGAAAATTTCTCGAAAAGGAACAATGCTAATTTTTTATTTTTTAAATATTTATGATCAGCTATGTGTCTAAAAACCATTTTTAAAATTAGTTTAGTAATTTTTAAAATAAATTAAGTAGTGAACATTAAAGGGTTAAAGAAGTTTTTAATTAAAAAGTATTAAAAAAAATAAATCACCAAACTAATTATAGCTTTCTACTTTTTTCATACAGCATTCTCATAGCAACAAACATTGATTTCATTAATTGTCTAATCAGTGTTGCGAAAATTAGGGATATTTTTATACGATAATCACCAATAACTTTAACCCTCCGCGCACAGGGAGATTACTTTGTTTTTATTGTGTTTGTATACACAGGTTGCAAAGAGTCGTACTTTTTAATACCACTATTTTTGAATAAAAACATGTTTCAAAGGTTTTCAGGATTTGTATATATCAAACATTGCATTTTACAATTAGTGGTGGAAATATAATTTAGTGGGACAATAATTTTCAATAATTTAATGTAAAAAGTTCTTTTGAACGTCCAAATCACGGACACCGTACACGGAGGGTTAAGATCTGGTATTTGATATATATAATAGTTTAATCTTCTAAATGATTAGGCTACAGTTACAATTATGATTTAGTTGTAGATATTGAATAAGAAAATCCATAAAATTGGCAACACTGAGTTGAATTTGTTCATCAATAAGCGATTAAAAAAAAAAAAAAAAAAAAAAAAAAAAAGTGGTTTGAAGAAATGTGGCTCTATGATCGATGCAAAACAATAAAAATATAAAATAAAACAATAAAAAATAACAAAAAATAAAGGTCAGTTTTTACCATATATGAAAATTTCGCTGAGGAATATAGCTATGTTAAAATATATTTCCAATATCTAGCTGTAGAACAAATAAATAACAAATCAGTCTCTAATGGTTTGATTACACTAGCCTTTAAAATTTATTGATTAAATAATCCACTTTACAAAATTCTATTATTTTTAAAATAACCTTATGAATAATCCCTTGTGAGCTGAAAAGAGTACTCAGTAATTATTTCAACATAATATTTCTAAGATGCAATTGTGTTTAACAAGATTCTGGGAGTTCTTCGTTAATAATTTATCACTGATATTTATTAACTTTTAAATCAAGGAATTGTTTATAATTCTTGTTATCATTTTATATTTATTCGAAAAAGTGTAGAATTTTGACAATTTAATTTAATGTTTCTTTGGCCATTGATAATTTTCTAATAGAATAAACATTTCTCTACAGATATTCCGCTTAGAATGATATTCGTTTTGATGTATTCTTTTTACACTTATGACAAGACGATTTACTTAGAAAAATAAATGTATCATATTCTATATATTGAAGAAATTTATCGAGATGGAATAAAGGAAATTGTAATTGAAAGAAATTTTTTACGTTGCATGTCGTTTTACTTGCTGAGGCAAAGCATGGCATCCCGTTAAAATTTGCAAGAAGCGGCATGCACCGTAATTTTTCGTACACTAATGGCATTGGAGAAGATTAATGTATCCGAGAAAAATAATACAAAAATACAGTAAGTCGTTCACACTTTATGAAAGTAATTTTAGTAGTTGAGTTTTATGTATATATATATATATATATATATGCCTTTTTTTAATTTTTGAATCGGTTTGCTTCTATATGATAGCCATGTTCTTGACAAAAGACTAATAGACTTCTCTAACTCGAATGAAAGTATAAGAAAATATTACTATATGAAAGTAAACTTTTTCTTAGTATTGTCATGTCAGATTTATCTCATTCTTCTTGTATTGTTTTCCAAAGTCCGTTCAATGTTCTTTGATCACGATTCCTAACGCTCCTTTTAATAAGTCATTAAAATAAAATAAATAAATGAAAACTACTTACATTTTAGCATGATAAAATTTGAGTGCATATGTTGCACAGTTCAATGTTAGTCTTGTAACTCTTGTGAAAAGAAAATCTTGCAGGAGTTTTTCTAAAGTTTCTCCCGAAACTCATTGCATAGTTGACAGTGATATAGTAATGATTGCGCTGAAATTTAACGAAACAATTAAGGCACGGGTCATTTTCTCATTTGATCACATTTATATCATGCTCTATACAAATATCTTCAGTACTAGCAAACAGAATATTGCCATAAACATGGAATTCAGTTTATTTTAAAAATCCGAATGAATAAATATAAATATATTTACAAATGTATGTGAAAGAATTTAAACTGTGTTGAAGAATAAAAATATATGTAGTTTTATTAATATATTATTATAATCAGAACAAATTTTCAAATTTGTGGTGTAATCAATATGTACAGAAACATTCAGATTTAATTATATTCAGAAGTGTAATTTATAAATTTTCATTTTATTTTTTTAAACAAATTTTATAGTTCTTTTAATACAGGCACTCTACCCTTTTTTAATACTTTTTTTAGCGTATTAGAAAATTACAAAAGTCATTTTAATATTTTTCAGCTTGTTTTATGTTAAAAGTTACTGCTAATAATTAGTGGTACAGAAGAATCCAGACATAACGATCCCTGTTCAATATAAATAGAAACACATGCCGTCGTTGGATTATATTCAGAAATAAATGAACTTTCAGTGAAAAAATTTAAATGGTATGGTACCTTAGAGATAATGATACCTTTGATTAAATGGTGATTGAATAAATATATCTTTTAAAAATAAATAAATAAATAGCTCTATACCGGCTAATTTGTGCTTCTTTTTCTTTCTGCCAGAAACTTTTAATAGAATTTTTTTAAATATTTTCAGCATTTTTCTGTGATAAACCTTGTGTTTTTTTTTTCTTTTCCCCATAGAAATAGTGATGTTAAAACACCACACAAGTTGACACATATCTAAGTCTTGCTTAATCAGAAGTATTATTAGTACACGCAGAGTTCCCAGCTTTAATTATTTATTCACGCGCATTTTTAGCCCCGCCTACTTTTCGCATGAAAATTTTTATAAATTATTTCTTTTCAATATGTGACAATGATTAAATAAGAAGAAAATCAAGACTGGTGTAAAAAAAAAAAAAAAAGCGAATACTAACTGTACTATGTGTCATTAATTAGGTTGTTTGCAGCTATGCAATAACAAGAAAAATAATCACTTTTGAAGCTTGTAACTTTTAAGATGTGTTAAGAAAGAAATAATATCTGCCTATTACAACTATTAGATTAATTGTGCATTTTTAATTTAATTTATTCTTCTTTAATTTATCAGAGCTAATTTTTTGTTGCGGTCAGCTTTAGACACAGGATTACAAGGGAAAAATACTCCATATCAACATTAAAAATATTGTGTACATGGAAAAATAAAGTATAATTATAATGACGGAAACGACTTTTCATGTAGAGCTTCATTCTTGTGATTTTTTTACTTTCTCTTACCCATAATGTAGAGAAAGTATTGTTTTGGGCTCAAATTTTCGAACGCGAGATTTTGTTATGTTTACACGTTTTGAGGTCCCCTGAATACGAAAATCATGTTTTTAGCAAATGGTCTGTGTGTCTGTGTGTGTGTGTGTGTGTGTGTGTGTGTGTGTGTGTGTGTGTGTGTCTGTGTGTCTGTCTGTTATCAGCATATCTCAAAAACAAATTATGGCAGAAAGTTCAAACTTGGTATTCTAAATGTGTATCATATAGGGATGCTACAGTAAGCTTTTCGTTAAGATCAAGCAAATGGTTCGTGTACAGGGACAATCAAGAGAATTCTAATACATTACGTCTATGGGGGAAATTGCAGGAAAATAGAGTTTAACGTCTATAGACTGCCCTAAACCAAATGAAACAAATATATATTTTTTGTAATAGAGACAGTTAACTGGGAATTTTTTTTTGTGTATGTAGGAGCCCCACCTCCCCCCTGGGAGGGAAGTCCCCCCTCGAGGGGAGTAAATTTTCATGATGGGTATCTTTCAAAAGAGCTCGAAAATACCTTTAAAACGAATGGTTGAACCATCGATCTGAGATAATTTAAAACAAAGTTATCGATTTTTTTTTTACTTCTTACTTCTTAATCTCCAACCTGTATTTAAAGTATTAAATTTCAGGGTAAGAGAAAGTCGTGTGAGTGACACACCAGATTATTTTTATTATTATTATAATTTAAAATAATATATTATTATATTCGACGCAATTATGCTTATAAATAATTACAGAACATTTAATTTTAAGGAGCTAATTGCTCGTCATTTCATATATTTATACTTCACATAAAAACTGCTAACTTTAACTAAATTTTGGCAAACCATCCCGGATATGCGCGCAGGATTATACATCGGCAATAAAATTGTTCTGATATTTTTATAATATATATATATATATAATCCTAGAATTATTTTAATAGTCGAAATTGACAGATAAAAACCTTTCTTAACACGTATTAAAATTTGAAAATTTTAAATTTAATTCTTTCTTGAAAATTTTGTAAATAAAGTTATGGTCATTTATTTGTGACACTTTCTTCTGTCAAAGGTACCTCACCCCTTAAATTTAAATAGTCAATTCTAGTACATGCGAACGAATCAGTAATTGTAATCGTTAATATGGGACTTGTCTTATGTATTATTTGTCTCCAGAGGAATTTAAGTATGCATTTATAATTATTATTGCTCTTTTATTTATTTATTATTTTAATTTAAAAAAGCGAAACATTTTCAGACATACGTGTTTAAATCAATTGAATTATATCCTCTGTAATCGAAGCGGTAAAACCTTAAGGTGTGCATATTCGAATCGGGTATGTAAGGGAAACACGATTGAGCAAAATCTTTTTTTAAAGGACATAACAGTCTAAAAAAATGCGTAAAAGAGTGACTTTACTATTATTATTAAAGATAAATCTTTTATATTTCGGCTGTGTATATGTAACTGACAATCAAGCGTAATTAGAGTTGCCAACATTATAATTTATTCCGAAACATTTTTAGCCCCTCCTTTTTTTTTTTTTTTTTTTTTTTTTTTTTTTTTTTAAGTTTTTTTTTTTTTTTTTTTTTTTTTTTTTTAAGAGTAATTTTTACTTATTTTACTGTAGTTATATAATAAAGGAAATTTTGTGTTAATAAAGTTGTGCGAAATAAAGTCGAGGCTAAAAATGCTCCGCGATAAATTAAAATGTTGACAACTATGAAAAGAATTGTTTTGTTACTCCTAAAAATTTAAATAGGCCACACCAGATTATTTATTATTATTTATAAATATTTAAGCAATGAAAGGAATAGCTCGTGTTAACTGGAAAAATGGATCGTAGTCCGTCTTGCCAGAGCCTCCTTAAGTAGATGCCTAGCGAGTCGCTCGAAAACTTGGCAACAGTACAAGAAGAACATAGCCAGTAGATGGCGCTTGATACCGTACGTAAAGTTATGTTTATTTCCCGCGAGCGCGATGCAATTGAGCTTCAATTGAGTTCATGAGTTCTGGTTTATGTTTTATTAATTTAACAAATGTGAGAGTTTTTTTTTATAATATGGTGTATTGCGTCGTTCCATTTTCTAATTCAGACAGTAGCCGTGAAAATATATGTTTCCACGAAATACCAAGCAATGCAATTCAGCGTAAAAAATTGCTTCCAAATATTTCCAGACAAGGTATGTAAACTGCATAAATAATTAATGCAAAATTACCAACCCTCCGGATTTTTGAATATCAATAATATTTTTCACAAAAAACATTATTTTTCTTTATTATCGTAAATTGTGTGATTAAGACGAAGATAAATTTAAAAGAAATTATGATATAAAAATTCGAAGGGTTGACACCTCTCTGTTAGTAAGTTAGATTTAACAAATAAAAATAGTTATGCTTATTACAAAATGAAATAAAATTTTTATTTATTGATGTAGGAATACAGAAAAATAACTTGTTCTTAGTTACTTTCAAGTCACTCTATATTGGAATATTTTGTAGTTTTATTCATAAAATGAATAAAACTATAAAATACTCCAATATAGGAACAAGATTGATTTATATTTTTTTAATACCACTGTTTTTTAAAGACTTGTGTAAATGCGTATAAAAAGTTTGATTATTTCAGTTAAATCGAAACAAAAGTGTTGGGAATCTTGAAAAGAAAAAATAGAAAATTTTTATTTCTACTTTTGTTCTTTTTAAAAATATTAAGTTTTAAGATTCAAAACATTACTTTTATTAACCTTTTACCACAGAAATGGAATATTGAATTAAAAATTCATGTAAAAATTAAATATCATGAGTACTGATTTGAAAAATTATCAGAAAAATGAAAAATATCCCCACATCCATACACTCACATGTATATACACACAAACACATATACTGGCTAAATATAAATCAGGGGAAAGCTCGATATCGAATTTTTGGACCGAACACAATACTTTCATTACCTACGGTAGTAGGGTAATGGAAGTAAAAATATTTCAAGGATGTTATTAATTTGTCATTAAATTTGCCAATCTTTATCAAATTTTTCAAATTGAAACCTAATACGAGTTTTAAAATGCAATTGTGAATTTCCTGCATTTGTTTGTTTTTAAGTTATTCTGATAATAAATATGCATATAAATCAATCGCTAAAAACTAAAAAAAAAAAAAAAAAAAAAAAAAAAAAGGTTTTTTGTATTCAGGGAACCTCAAAACGTGACTTTATTCAAAAACCTGAGTTGAAAATAGAACTTCAAAAAAAAAAATTACTTTGTTTACATTATACGTTCGAAAAATTAATTTTCCTTCTTCAACAGTATTCGTCGACATAAAAAAGTGTACCAAAGCACTTCCGTCAATTACATTCTACAGAAAAGAACGTTTAGCTTAATTTTGGATAGCCCTGTATGTTTTCAATAAACTATGTGCACATTAGATTGTGCATTTAAATTTAGTCTTATATGAAAAACACCTAACACAAAATGAAATACACTTTCAGCATTTTCCAAGTATATCCAAGATAGGCAAACCGACGCGCACAGACCAACCGCTAAAAACATTATTTTTCGTTTCAGGAGACCGCAAAACATGTAAATATAACACAACTTTATTTCGAAAATGTCTATAAGTTTCGTAAGCATACCCTCTCGGAACTGGTGGAGCTAATAAAATCTTGAATTAAAAAAAAAAAAAAAAAAAAAACTTTGTGCGAGAGAAAACTTATACTCAAGAAATCCTTAATTTTAAAAATTTAAATCTTAATGGTTATTTATTTACTTTTTGTGACGGACTAGACAACAGATTGTTTTCTTCTCCAATTTTTATTGCTGAATGTTAACTTATCTCGTTAACGTGCTGGTCTATTTTTCTTATAAATAATATAAAATTTTCGATTTAAGAAAAATAATTCACACCTAATAAGGTAAAAATGTAACGTAAAGGACATGACCAAAATAAATAAATAAATAAATAAATAAATAAAAAAAATAAGACATGATTTTAATAATTTATCATTATAAATTATTCATTCTGAACTGAAACTCATTTAAAGTTCAGAGATTTTAATTTATATAAACGAAACTTTCATCTGGTATCTAAATTAAAAAAAAAATTTGAAATTTTTATTGAATAAATATATAAAGAATAATTTAATCGCGTGATAGATATGCCATGTTTTTCCTTATTTAATTTTAAATTTCGTTTTTTAATTAATAGTATATTAAAAAAAAAAAAAGGTGTTATTTATTTGATACGTTGTAATTCAATTAGTTGAAAAGCTAAAATAGGTCTTGTCCACTTTCGAAGAAAATTATACCCTATACTTTTTAAAATATAAATATTTGAATATTTTATTGAAAATATTTACGATAAAGCACTTTCACATCACAATTTTGGACTTTAAATTGAAATTAATAGCTAGATTTTTAGATGAAAAATATAACTTGTCTATGAAACAGAAGAAAATTGTTGCTCTGCGTAGGTGCTGTCACCTAGCGTTAGTTTTGTTTTTAAATGTTGCCTAATTTAACATTGAGATTCGCCGCGCGTGGAAGGCATCTACTTAAGGAGGCTCTGGTCTTGCAACGAACTTGCTTTAAATTGCTAGTTTGGTGACTTTGTCCAAATGAGTGCAAAGCTGCTGATT
Source organism: Salticus scenicus (assembly GCA_963930645.1). Taxonomy (NCBI): domain Eukaryota; kingdom Metazoa; phylum Arthropoda; class Arachnida; order Araneae; family Salticidae; genus Salticus; species Salticus scenicus. The sequence continues at coordinate 188,804,201 of OZ005659.1, forward strand.
TCAGGGTTGCCAGAAAAAGGCATTTTTTCGCGATTTTGGGGACAAAACTCCGAAGAAATAACTTTCTTTCCCAGATCAAAGAATTGAGTGTATAAATTACGTATTTTAAGAATCAATCATTCAGTCAGATTCTCAGTTCTAAAATGTACCATTTTCATAATAGATATAAGATCTTTTACGATTTCCTTCATTGGTTTTGAGAAACTTGCTTTAAATTGCTGGTTTGATGACTTTGTCCAAATGAGTGGAAAACTACTGATGTCGCGGTTGCCAGAATGAGGCAACCCCGACAACCAATGATTTGAAACGCATTTCAGAAACAGTTTTCCTTTTTTCCAACACACCAGTTTTTATTTTTAAACTTCACAGTAATCGTAATTAGATTACAGGTATCTGCTACCAGAAATATCTAAGTAATATACATGATGCTTAATTAATTTAAAAATTTAATCATACATTTTGGTTGAAATATAACTTTATAAATTAAGCCCCATCAGTAACTGAAAGGTTTTGTTATGGAAGTTGGTAAACGAAGTGATGCCGGTGACAACTTTTGGTTGATACATATTAAAAACTAATTAGCATAAATTCAAATCAAGGACCAGTCAAATATGAAGTTTTGATAAATTAAGTCATTGCGTAATTTGATTCTTGCGATACAGCATCTACAGAGTTTATCTATACAGGCGGATATTTTTTAAAAATGGTTGAATCGTACTCAGGACATTTTAAAACGTCTTAATTCGTTTTTTTTTAAAGACATATTGTATACTTTTTTCTTATATACCGTAATTTCTGGTAGATACCCCGCAGGTTATATAGTCTAGTTTTGCACCAGAATTTTCAATTGATAGTTAAATACGAGCTCTTCTTTCGAAAAAGTATAGATTTCTCTATTAAATAAAATTTCTGGTGGAGAAATGACACATCTTCCCTGCGGGTTATCTACCAGAAATTACAGTATACAGAAAAATGTAAAAAAATGCAAATAGTTTATTGTACAGTCACCCAAAAAAAAAACGCCACCCCCCCACCTAATTTTGCCGTAAATTATCGTAGAAACATGCGACTGGTACCAATCAGTTTGTAATAACGTCTAGTTTATAATGTTATAGTTAGATTTTACTTAGGGGGTCGTCTACATATTAAAACTGACATCAACTTCATTTTTTTCAATGGTAACCACCATTTTTTATAATTTATTTGAATTCTTTGGATCAAATCATCACGGAAAATGGTATAGTTTATATATTTCGCTCAATTTTTCATAGAGTTATAAGCTGTCAAAATTTGGGGGTGCTAATGTTAAATGAATGTGACAAACATTAAATCATATCTTCCGAAATAATTATGATATTTAAATTCTGTTTTTTTTATTGGTTAGAATGAAGTAACCCAAACATATTCCATGCAAATTTTTGCTAAAAAAACATTTTTTGAATTATGAAAATTATTAATAAATTCATATTTGAAAAAATTATGAATTATGACCTATGTTAATTTTTGCACGAATAGAACGGGCATCATCAAAAACATAGGTTTCCAAATTTACAGCTCGTTCCTAACATTATTTTTTGAGTTACAGTGATATTTCACTTTTTATTCCTGTTAGGGGGCCGTCACTTGTTATAATCTGTATCTTCTATAAGTAAATGTTTGTATATAATTTGACGGAAAACTATTTTAATTTACCTTTATGTTATTTTTATTGTTTCCTAAGCAATATTTCGATGTTTATTATACAAATTGGCATATTTTTGTAAAGTTATCACAATGTAGGCGAGGGATTGTGAAAGAATTTCAAAAGAAAAGAAGCCCCACCTCTGATTCGCTGAAACAATATTTTGAAAAAAAAGACAAATTTGCATATTCCTATTTGACTCTATATGTGACGCTGGTATGCATTAATCACAATGGTATTTACTACATCGATTATTGAAGACAAAACTTAAATGATTTAATTACAAATATGCAAAATTATTTTGCTTTATATTATAAAGTTTTGGAAAATTTGTGAAAAGGCGTGGCTATTTACATTAAGCCTTGATATGGAAGCTATGTTGCTGTTTTTCGATGCTGCGATATTTACAAAATATATTTGTGTTAATATACTATACAGATAGAAGAATAATTATATAATATCAACAAATCTTCTTTAATCAATATGTTTATATACATTACTGTATGGAAATGTTTATATATGAATATTGTATTTATTTTTAATGAGAGATATAAACACAAAATACTAAAAAAAAAAGAAGAAAATGTGTTATAAATTTTTATAAATCAAGCAAAATATATATGCATACTTGCCAACCTAACCCGTAACATTGTTAGTTCCCGCCCCTGTGTGTACACAATTTAATTTTTAGAGTAATTAACTTCAAATACTTTTAAGATTAACTCATTGAACGCCACGTGAATTCTTATGGAAATCCCATTCAGGCCACACGTGCTGCTTAGAAGCGTGTTATGTTTATCGAGTTTCAATAAACCCCATTAGGCCTTAACGATATAATCCTATAAAAATCCTATTTAAAAAAAAAAAAAAAAAAACATGAAGTAAATTTTAAATAAATTGTCAGTAATTACTTAAAACTATGTAAGTTCTGTAGTTTTATATCATATTTTACACTGCCGGCTGACTTAGCCTAAATGGAAAGATCAGTGTCAGCCACCGATGGCTGACACGGCTCTAAAAAGACTGATGTGAAAAAAATGTACGGAAAGGGGCGGGACCAGTAATCTTCCGGGACAGGTTGACAAGAATGTATACATAGAGCAATGCCAGAAAATGTTCTTTATTTTTCATAAACCAGATGAATGGTATTTTTTTTTCTGAATAGTCTATGTATTAAATATAATGCTGCTTTAAATACCCTTTAAATGAAAAGTTTTATTACATAAAGTAATTTTCTGGCACTCTACTGCTCCCAAATGACGCACAGTACAAAACCCCGCCTTTTTCCAGTGTTTAAAGGGTATTAACGTTTAATATGCTTTATATTCGTTTTGATCTTTCTTTCTCCTCCTTTTCTTCTTCTTTTTTCCTTAAAAAAAAAAGAGTTATGTAACATTTTGACCTTTTCAAGTGAAGATTTAGATTAAGGGTAGTCAGCCTTTCTACACCCACCGTCCACTTCGGTATCTGTGTTAAAGTGTAGAATTTTAGAACATCCCATTAAGTAGTAGGATTTATTATTTTACATATTAATTTGTTACACATTATAAAATATAAAAGCAAAAGAATATCGTGGAGATTTATGTAAAAGTTTTTAATAATGCCATGAAAAAAAAATAATAATAATTAATTAAAAAAATAAATAAATAAATAAATAAAAAATCTGTTTTAATATTTTAAAAAAGTCAATTAAAGAAAATGAAAGTACTGCAGTATCAGAACAAACTCCCATTGTCACTGTGAAACGGCCGTGGGAACCAGGTTAAGTGCCGCCTTTTCAGACAATTATACGGCAGCTTGAGTTAAAATAATTTTGAATTTTCAAACAAATTTAAAACCATTCATCTTTTTTTTTTTTCTTTTGATAGATATTTTAATATCTATTCAAGCTATTTAATTTTCTTCGTATGAAGTGAACTATCGGATGTTTAATCAATAGAAACCAATAAAAATCTTTTAATTCATAAACTAACTCAGAAAGTTCTATGAATTAGTCATTTTTTTTATTATATAATTAACATTTCTGAAATTTTTTTCCGGTGTGAAACTTAATAAATAATGTATCCTGGGTGGTAGATCGTGATTTATATTTTCTAAATGTATAGACGGACCCCTAATACATTTTCACGTGTAACTCTATTTAAAATTGATTTAAGATTTATAAATAGGTATGTTTTCCGAACCGCCTTGATCTCAGAAATCTGAATATGAAGTCAAAAATAGGGGTTGCTATTGAAGAAAATGAAGTTAATGCCAGTTTTAATATGTTGACAACCCCTTAGGCAAAATTTAACTATACCGTTATAAACTAGACGTTATTACAAATCGATCGATACCAGTCAAATGTTTCTACGATAATTTACGGCGAAATTAGGTGGGGGGGTGGCGTTTTTTTTTTGGGTGACTGTACATATCATCAGTTCCCTATTGTATTTAGCGCTAACTCTAAAGCACCGGACATTGTTAAATACGAGAAGGAAAAAAAAAAAAAGGAAAATTTAATTTCGGGAATTCTTTTTTAAATAGTGCCGTTTTGGGGTAAAATTAACTATAATCTGGGGAATTTTCCAAATTCCTATCTGGTAACGCTGGATTATATATATATATATATATATCATTACACGGACAATGTATTTGTTGATAAAAGCGGTGCGTTTTACGATACAATTTCTACACGCACTAGCTAACTTAGCACCTTTTGGCTACCGGAAAAAAAAAATAGAAATATTTAATTTATTTTATCTATGAATTGCAACTATTTTCACTGATAAAAAAAATTAAAGAAAAAAAAAAAAAAAGTTGCACTTCGGGAGTGCCGACAGAAGTGAAAACGTGAACAATTACGTGTGCATTTCTTGAATCGTCAGGAAATATTTTATTGTGTAGGAAATACTTTTAAATGAAGTGTTTTTTTTATTCATTAATATAAACTACTACTACAATAATTATATTACAATTTTACTTAATGCGCTAACTGCAATAGAGACAGTGTCCGGAGATGAGAGAAGTCGTGTAGAGCCGCACCAGATTCTCAAAACGTGTGAAAAATGACGGCTTTGGCCTTTCTCACGGTTTTTTGAGGTCGAACTCCGACGTTTCCGGCTGAAATCTTTAAGAGACAGTGGCCGGAGGTGAGAGAAGTCGTGTAAAACCCGATTGTAAAAACGTGAGAAAAATGGAGGCTTTGGCTTTCTCCCGGTTTTGTGAGTTCTAACTGGAATAGAGACAGTGTCCGGAAATGAGAGAAGTCGTGTAGAGCCGCACCAGATTGTAAAAGCGTGAGAGAAATGGCGGCTTTGGCCTTTCTCACGGTTTTGTGAGGTCTAACTGGAATAGAGACTGTGTCCGGAAATGAGAGAAGTCGTGTAGAGCCGCACCAGATTTTAAAAATCTGAGAAAAATGGCGTCTTTGGTCTTTCTCATGGTTCTGTGAAGTCTAACTGCAACGTTTTCGGCTGCAATCTTTAAGAGACTGTGTCCGGAGATGAGTGAAGTCGTGTAGAGCCGCACCCGATTGTTAAAACGTGAGAAAAATGGCGGCTTTGGCCTTTCTCACTGTTTTGTGAGGTCTAACTGCAAAAGAGACAGTGTCCGGAGATGAGAGAAGTCGTGTAGAGCCGCACCAGATTGTAAAAACGTGAGAAAAATGGCGGCTTTGGCCTTTCTCACTGTTTTGTGAGGTCTAACTGCAAAAGAGTGTCCGGAGATGAGAGAAGTCGTGTAGAGCCGCACCAGATTGTAAAAACGTGAGAAAAATGACAGCTTTGGCCTTTCTCACGGTTTTGTGAGGTCTAACTGCAAATGAGACAGTGCTCGGAGTTGAGAGAAGTCGTGTAGAGCCGCTCCAGATTTTAAAACAATATACAGTATATAATTACTAACACTTCACATTAGCAAGTTAATTGTATGATACATTATTTGTATCATACAAGGATGGAAAGCGTTTCGATGACGCGAATTCAATGATTTTTGTTCACCCAAAAGTTTTCACTTCAAATGAAAAGCGTCAGCTGACGATGACGGGAATTCAAAGATTTTTCTTCACCCAAAAGTCCTCAACGCGCCTAAAGAAGTTTTCACTTCAAAAATTCTAAAATTCCTCGGTTGTCAAAAGGTGCTAAATTGGCAATTATATCTCTACAAAACTAGTGCTCCGTACTTCAGTAGTCTAAAAATGCGACTGCATTACCTCGAAAGATTATTGCACTCCAGATTATGGGTTCGTTAGTCGAGCTAGATGAAATCTAAAATGAAATCTAATCCGAGGGAGAGAATAACGTACGGTCCAACTAAGCCGTACTACCTGGGGCGGGAATTTTGTTTGAAATTCAAAAACAAATAATAAAAAATATACGAAAATGTTTTTTTTATAAATACTACTTTATGAAAATTTTACTTTGAAAAGAAAATGAGAAGATGTACAAAGATGATGTTTTAAAAAAATGTACATTTTTGGGTTAAGTATTGAGAATTTTCTTTTTTTTAAGGGTGTTGAAAACCATGGTTAATGTAAGAGTGTGCACGAATACAAATTTGACCCTGGACCCACTTTTGTTTTGCTCTGTCTCTGGTTGTTCCTATCCTTAGTTTTGACATTTGCATTCCTGTCGTAATACTAGAAAATGGCAAGGCAAAAATACGTGACACTAATTTTAGACATTAACACATTTTTTTTTTCTATATTTGTTACCTAGAATGATATACACACTTTTCTAAATTTTATCAATAATATCAATCTTCTCTATATTTGATCGATGATTAATTTTCTCCATTCCTTATCCAAAGCCTTGTTGTTGACATTTTCACAGAAAAAAAAATACCTTTTAAAATCATAATTACAAACTTTATGATTTAATCCTTAGTATTGTCTGTAAATGTGTAATACGAGAAAGATTAGCAAATGTAACCCGTTAGTAGTTGCTAGTTGGTCGAATTGCCGCCCATTTCTTCAGTGTTTATTCAATAGCTACCAAAAATTTTTAAAAGTGCCATTTGATATACGTTATTACAGTCGATTCGCCTTTTACGTATATCAAATTCCACTCCTAAAAATATTTGGTGGCTGTTGAATAAACACTGAAAGGATCGGCGAAGAATCGACCAACTAGCGACTACTAACGGGCGAAAGACTTAAAATTCATCCAAGTTTAACGTAAGATCAGGAGATTGTGCTGCTAAATCAAAATTACCTCTACTTTTTTTTTTTCCATATAACATTTCTAGAAGAGTAATTTTCTTCTTTTTCACCCTAATTACTCATTCGAGAAAATGACTGTAGAAAGAAATTGGTGTGGAAAAAAGGCGATTACTTAGCGATTATCTGACAAAAGGCGATTATCTGACAACCTTCTAATTATAGACCTGCCAATTATGCTAATTTATCTTTAACAGCGTTAGGCTCCCGCCTTAATTCCCACACCAGTAAATTTGTAGAGTAATATTCTGCAATATAAACACACGATTAAATAAGAACACTATTACTTTACAAATATACGGGTGTGAAAAAAAAGGTGGGATCTAACACTATTACGGATAAATTAACATAATTGGCTGATCTATAATGACTATTTCATAAATTTGTTAGTACCGCGTTTTATGTATTTTTTTTTTTTTTTTTTTTTTTCGTGCCAGTCTTGTTTGAAAGCAATTTTCTCAAATATAATTACAAGTGAAATAAGAAGAGATGTACTCTGAAAAGAGACTAATGTGGAAAACAAGGTAGTATTAACAATTTTACGGAATGCTAATAAGACTGTTGGCAGGTAGGCTAATAATGCTACACAATAAGTACAAGAAATTCTTGGATAAATGAATAAAAGAAATGAAAGGTTAAAAAAAAAAAAAAAAAAAAAAAAAGTTAGATAATATATTGTTTTAGCAGCACAATCTCGTGATCTTAAGTCAATCTTGGATGAATTGACCGTCTTTAAATTTGCTAACCTTTTGCGCATTATGCAGAGATGCCAACCTAATCCGGCAAATTGTTAGTACCGCCCATTTTTCTACACCACTTAATTTTTAGAGTATTTGTTTTCTTCATTCATCGTAAATATATTTGAAGAGAATTACTCTACAAATTAAGTGGTGTAGGAAAAGAGGCGGTACTATCAATTTGCCGGATTTGGTTGGCAGCTCTGATTATGGGTACAGTTCAAAGGATTGCACTACCATTTGTTGAAGTTAGTTTAATTTTGTTTTATGTCGCACTAGGGCTAAGCAATATTCAACTAATTGAGAGTCATTCCCAGTGGTAATCTGGAAGCATGGAGTAAAAATCTTGATTTTTCACCCAAGAAGTGGCTGAACGTTTGGTAACTCGAAAGCCAATAATTAACGTAATATAGGGGATATTGTAGCTATGATGGATTTTACGTGTACCAACCGCTATTAATGCACACTTTTTTTTGGGGGGGGGGGGGAGGGAGAGGTTATTTTGCAATTTTTCAATGACAAGCTCGTCGCTATACTAATCTAGCCTAAGTAGCCCGAATTAAGCATTTGAAATGTTTATCTAAATGTAATCGAGGTATACATTTTTCTAATAAAATTAAATATTTTTAATGTCTCTCTCAGCGTTGAGGGAATTTTCCTCTCAGCATTTCCTTTCCCTCTTTTTTCAACAAAAATTTCCCGAACTTGAAAAAAAAAAAAAAAAGTAAGGTATATTGAGAACCCTGTATTAAACTGAATGCACCATGAGGTTACCTAAATAGATTCATTAAAATAAAATAAATAAGTGAAAACTATTTACTTTCTAGCATGATAAAATTTGAGTCCCTATGTTGCACAGTTCAATGTTAGTCCTGTAAATCTTGTGAGAAGAAAATTTTGCAGGAGTTTTTCTAAAGTTCTTCGCGAAGCTCATTGCACAGTGGACAGTGATATGGTAATTATTGCGCTGAAATGTACCCAAATAATTAAGGTACGTGTCATTTTCTCATTTGATGACATTTTGCAGTTTTTCGAGTGGCGCAAGCGGAAGGACAAACTGAACGCTGCGAACTCATATATACGGCTAGTTTGACATCAAAGTGATTTGTAAAAGCCGACACTTAATATCTCAGCAAATATGCCATATTTTGTTCTGATCTTTTCAAAATAGTCTTTTATCTTCGGTCTTAATCTATCCTGAACATTTTACATTTCTACATGCAGTATATTTTGAGATCTGAATCGCAATTTAAAGCCAAAAAAGGAAAATGCGTGGTGTAAGGATGTAATGGACTAAATTCATGAAAAAATATCTCTAAAATCGCACGAACGATTTTAATTTGATGAATATATGTTGTTAATGGGATCTTTCTGAATCTAGTAACGTTTTTTTTTTTTCAGGAAAACTCTTGTTTTTTATAAAAGTTGTTTTAAAAATGGAACTATATTACTCCGCCAGTTGCATGCTTTCCTTTAGCGAAAACGTCGTGATGTGGTTTTTACTACCAAGGCTTGAGTTGGCCCCCGTTGGTTGGTTGACCAACGTGAATGCAGTCAATGAATTATTTAAACTTTCCTTTTTTAAACGCAAAAATACTTTATTACATTTTTTTTATAAAAAATGTAATAAAGTTTTTTTTTTTTTTTTCAAAATTTCATGTTTAGTCAAAAAAGTATTTAGATAATATTTTAAATAAGGAAGTATTTTGTAATTTTAGATATTCCATTTTATCATAATAATGATGAATTTACAATTTTTTAAAGCAAAATAATTTTAATCATTCATAAATATCGATTTTATAGTAGCTCAATGATTTGCGATCCCTATTCATGCACAGGGAATGGGAAAAACAGAAAATGGAGTTTTGGTGCCATCTTTTGTTTTTAATTTAAATTAAAAGATACACTTTTGATATGTTGCACTTTTGATGTTTGTATGCACTTTTGATACACTTAAGATATATTTCTTTTTTAAAAGTAAAAATCTCTTTTTAAAATACAGTTAGAGTTTATTCATATACTTACTTTTCAGACTTTAATATTATACATATTTTAAATATTAGCATAATCAAACTAATTTTTTTTATAATTATTTAAAGCTATAATGGCTAGGGAATGAAAGAGGGGATAAATATTGAAAAAAAAAAAAACAAAAAAAAAAACATGAAAATAGAATTAAAATTCATGAAAAATGTGTCAAATAGCAATTATTGAAAAACACGTCAAAATAAATAAATAACATCTTTAATTTGAAATCCATAATAATTTATTTAAAAAATATAATTATCTCTTTCTTTCTTTCTTTTTTTTAATTAATTAATTTCTGCATGAAAAACTCCATTTCATAAATATATTTAAAACTACAGTAAACAAAAAACCCTCCTTTAATTTTAAATAATTATTTCTAGATATTTCTAAGCAATTAAAAGTGTTAAAAAAAATAAAAAAGCTTAAATATCGGAATGTAGGGGAGACCCGTGTACCTAGGGCCATCATGTACCTAGGTCCACCCCACTTTATTTGAATAATATTTAGTTTTAAGTTTTAATATTCAATTGGGCGAGTAACAACACCAATTGCTACATTTACAATCACTTTGAAACCATTCAGGAGAAAGTTTTTACAAGTTACATGTAGAAAAAGAATTTACATGGTTTGAAGTAAAATTTTACAGCTCATCTCTTTTGCTATTTTACAAAAGTCAATCAAATAATTTTCTTTTATTTCTACTGTATAATTTTTCTCATTATATTGAGTAATAAATGAGATACTTAATTAGCCCTCTCTGTGTGTGGATTTTCTAGTGAAATGTATTTTGAATGAAGTTACCGAAACTTGTACCTAGGGCCACATAGCTAAATTGTACCTAGGGCCATGCATGGCCCTAGGTACAATTGTAATCTTGTTCTTCATGTTGTTACAATTTAATTAAAAACTTTTATAATTAAATGAACGATATTGTTGTATGAGGGATATTACTTTACTCCACCACCAGTCATAAGCTTCAACCGTTGGACAGAGGTGTGTTTGGACCTTATAAGATGTACTACAATACAGCATGTAGTAATTGGATGCTGGCAAACACTGGAAAACCAATTACTATATATGACGTTGCTGAAAGTGTTGGCAAGTCCTATCCGTCGGTCTTTACTCCTGTGAACATTTTACAGGTTTTCGTGTAACTGGCATCAAAACATAGCGAATCAAAATATATTCACTGATCAGGAAACCATTCCATACTATAATCATAAAAAAAAAAAAAAAAAACATTCATCGAAACAGCATGTATAAATATGTTTCTTGACGAATAAAACATTAGCCCTCGTCAGCTCGTTTTCGAGTTATAAACTCTGAAAGTTCACTAACAATCGGTGCAACCACGCCTAAATCGATAACACAACACCTTACTGAAATAATGAATGAAATTCAAAACAAGCAGAAATTTAAATAGCATAGATAAACTTGTTCTTTGATGCATTCATCAGAGTCCTATTTCAGTTTTGAGATATATTCATTCGAGATATAATGCCTAAAAATTGGCTAAAATAGAATCTAAATATTGATACAATTCATGGTTCTAGCAGATTTTCATAGACTCCTCCCACCCTTTTCTCGTTACTTCATTTTTGCTCAAACTTAAATATAGATTTCTCGAAAACGGACTTTTAAGGGGTAACAGTTTGTGTATCAAAAATCATGTTGTACTATGCCCGCTCGAATGAACATCATTCAATTGATTTCTATTATTACACTATTGGGATGGTTTCCTGGTGAAAGCGAATATTAAAATTCAAATGTGGCCGAGAGACAAGCTCCCTCCCTAAATTTCCAAAAAAGATTTTCTTCAGTAAGAAAATGAACCAACAATGATGGATCTGGATGTCTGTGTTTCATGTCCTGTTGAAATTTCGAAACCTTCATCTTCTAACATATTTTCGTGTGTCATGCTTGAACAGGTACAACTTTTCCTGAAGGAAAACCTCGTACAAAGTCTACTCAAAGAAAGTATGTGGCCGAAAACCAGGAAAATCGAGAAATTTAAGAGACATTCTAGAAAAAAAAAAAAAGAAATTGAAGAAAAATATGCTATTAGAATATATCCCAAAGAAAATAAGAGAGAAAAATTCGGTGTTTCATATTAAGGCAACATCATAATAATTATTATCATGATAATTATTATATGATAAATAATTGTGTTACTTGATATTGTTTCTTTTATAAAATATATGTTCATATGTTTATTTTCTGTTCATTACAAAGTGAAATATAATTTTAACCCTTATCGCTCATATGTTCATTCTGAGGGGACATTAAAAAATCGAGCCACGCCCTACAGTGGCGGATCCAGAACTTGACTTTGGGGGAGGGGGGGGCTAAGATTTTTCAAAGTTTTATTCTAGGCCAATAAAAAATTTACAATTGCAATATTTAATTGTGAATGTCAGTGTTTTTTTTTTTTTTTTTTTTTTTTTTTTTGGGGGGGGGGGGGGAGAATTCAGCCTTCTAGCACCCCCCCCCTTAAATCCGCCACTGACGTCCTAAGTTGTTCCTCTGCAAATCAAATGTTATTTTTCTAAAACGTGTAACTATAGGCTACCTTTCGGCTACAGGAAAAATTTAACAGAAAAATTTATTTTATTTATTGATGAAGTAAAATATAACAAATTATTACAATTTTTCCGTAGCCAAAAGGTAGTAAGTTGGAAACTATACGTGTGACGTTTTTAAGGAACGTCAAAAGGCGTGTCTTACGGTAAATGTGCCGAGCGAAAGGGTTAAGGGTGTGGCCCTAGGTACACTGAGGCCCTACGTACAATGAGATCTGGCCCTAGGTACGATGAGGTCTGGCCCTAGGTACATTGTGGTCTGGCCCTAGGTACAATGAGCATTTTGTACCTAGAGCCATGTGTGAAATTTATTTAAAAACTTTCTATTTGTCGGAATTCATTGTTTTAAGTGTTTATATCAATCTCAATTAAAATAAATTAGTTCTAAGATATGTGCATATCCATTTCATGATTTTTAGCAGGTCAGGGGCTCTGCTTTTGGGATATGAAAAAAAGCGGCCCTAGGTACAATGAGGTCTGGCCCTAGGTACAATGAGGGTGTTGTACCTAGGGCCATCAGAGGAGTTTATTTTGAAACCTTCTGTTTGTCAGGATTTATTATTTTACGTATTTATATTAATCCCACTTGGAAGTAAATAATCCTAAACCTAAAGATATGTAAATATCAGTTTCATAATTTTAAACCGGTCAAGGGCTCTGTTTTCGGCCATTTTAAAAAGGCGGCCCTAGGTACACGGGTCTCCCCTATATGGTTTTATCATGAAGATAATAATTTGACCATCTAGTGGCGCCATCTCGTAGATTAAATAATAACCATATACATTCCTATATTTAGTGTATTTTTCTTAAAAAAAAAAAAAAAAAAAAGGACACTTTTAATTGCTTAGAAACATGTAGAAATAATTATTTAAAATTAAAGGAGGTTTTTTTTTTGCTTATTGTATTGGGTTGTTCGGAAAGTAATTTCGTTTTTTCCTTCGAAAATGAAAGACGATTTTCTTATATTCTATAATTATTTTAATGAATTATATATTCTCCACTTTGATCGGTTTCTTAGCGATCTCACGATTTGTTATTTGGCAGTTTTTCATAAATTTCACTTTATTTTGTCTTCATTGGCACAAACTGGTTTTCTAGAACGTTATGCATCTTCAACTCAAAATTGCCAGAACAAAATTTGGTAAACCAGTTTTGACAAAAGCGTTCTTTAAATAAATTTTCTGTGCACACATCGTATACTTTTTTTCCTTGTTTGAATAGTATTTTCGCATTTTTGATAGCAAAAACAAAATATGCCGAAAATGTCGCTTCTGATTTTCTTTATTTGATAGGGTACCAATCAAAAACTATTGAGCAGAATAAAACGACCTTTTTCACAAGCAAGCCTTGCTATATCAGCTGTCACAATATGTAATGGCAATGCAACTTAAATGTGAAGAAGGTGTGAAAAAAATACAATTAAGTCCTCTGCTGAGAAATACGAAATGACTTTCCGAACAACCCAATAGTTGTAAATATATTTATAAAATAGAATTTTTTTATGCACAAATTAATTAATTAAAAAAAAGAAAGAAAGAAAGAGAGAACTATATTTTTAAAATAAATTATTATGGGTTTCAAAGTAAAGATGTTATTTATGTATTTTGGCGTGTTTTTTAATAATTGCTATTTGACACATTTTTTATGAATTTTAATTCTATTGTCATGTTTTTATTTATTTATTTTTTTATATATATACAGCGTATTTATCCCCTCTTTTATCCCCTAGCCATTGTTACTATAAATAATAATAAAAAAATTATTTTGATTATGTTAATATTTAAAATATGTATCACTTTAAAGTCTGGAAAGTAAATATATGAATAAAATCTAACTGTATTTTAAAAAGAGATTTTTAATTTTTAAAAAGAAATATATATATATAACTTGTATTTTCCGCAAAACTTAAGCTTAATTTGTATTTTACTTAACTTGTATTAACTTTAGCTTAACTTGTATTTTCCATATTTTTTTTCTCCAAATTATTTTACCTTATTTTTAAAATTATAGAAATGTAGAGCTTACTTTATATTTTGTCTATTTTTTTTCCACCAAATATTTTTATGAAATAATTTTTACCTGCACTTTTGATGAAAATTTAAATTGTGAATATTGGAGCTTAGCCTCAAAAGGGAAAAGAAAATAAATAAATTTCCATTTTTAACATTAACTTGATTTTTTTTTTTTTTTTTTTTTTTTTTTTTTGCATTTGTAATTCTCTAAAAAAATTTGAAAAATGTAAATTACGTATTTCTAACTTAAATTTGAAATTTCCCACTTATTATTATTATTATTTTAAAGAGTTTGAGAATCCCACTCAATATTTTTTTCTAGTGCGAAGCTTCTCCATTTTGTTTCCAAGTGGCAGGCTACTTGAAAATTTGTCAGCATGATAACGTTTGAAATACTGAATTAATTCAAACTAAATTTGTAGTGTGGATTTATCTCAGAAATGTATTTGTTATGTTCATTTGCCAACTTAATCTACCCTCTTGTTTCCCTGTGCCAGCCCACTGGAAATTTCAAATTTACATTAGAAAGGTTCTATGAACTGATTTGATTAAAACTCCATATATACAAGCCTTCATTAATAAATCCATCAAGTCCATTAATAAATTGTAACTGCCATTTTGGAAAAAAAAAAAAAAAAAATGGTGGCAACTTCATAATAAAAGATGAATCAGTTTACCCTTCCTAGGAGCCAGAAGGACTTGTTTTAATTTTTTGATCAATAACCCCTAAAAAGTAATGATATCAGTACAAAAAACCCTTAATGCAAAAGATAAATCAATTTATTGAAATAAATAACTTTAATTTAATTTATAATGCAAACTCACTGAAAGTATAATTATTTGACAGTATATTTGAAAATTAAAAGCACTGTTTAAATGTGTAAATATACTTTATTAGACAAAACAAAAGTAATTTTAATGGAATCTAAAAACAAATCTTTTAAAATAACACCGAGGCGCCGCTGGGATTTTTATATCATTCCTTTCAAAACTGTTATTTTGAATTTAAAATGTGAATGAAAAAGCATCAGTGAGTGCATTTTATATATCTGTCTGATCTTAAAGCTAAAAATATTACGTTTGCATTATAAATATAAATAAAAATAGAAAGTAAATGATCAAATAAGAAAATCTATGTATAATTTAATTAATTGCAAAGCATCACTTAAAATTTTATATCATTATTTTTAAGACTCATATTTCAAATTCTTATAGCCATAAAGTAGCGGCGTCACAAACTTTTAACCCGTTAAGGGTTTTTTGTACTGATGCTCCATACAAATATCTTCAGTTCTAGCACTCAGAGCATTAACATAAAATTTGAATTCTGTTTATTTTATGAATATGAATAAAAATTAAATTCACAAACATACGTGAAATAATTTAAACTGTGTTGAAGAATAAAAATATATGTAGTTTAATTACTATATTACTATAGTATATTATCATAGTCAGGACAAATTTTCACATTTGTGGTGTAATCAAAATCTACAGAAACAATCAGATTTAATTTTATTCGGAAGTGTAATTCATTAATTTTATAATTTTTTAACACAGGCGTCGTGCCACTCAGCCCTTTCCTAATACTATTTCCAGCGTATTAGAAAAAAACAAAATTATTTTTAAAATTTTCAGCT
Source organism: Salticus scenicus (assembly GCA_963930645.1). Lineage (NCBI taxonomy): Eukaryota > Metazoa > Arthropoda > Arachnida > Araneae > Salticidae > Salticus > Salticus scenicus. The sequence continues at coordinate 188,820,069 of OZ005659.1, forward strand.
GGTTTTATGTTTAAAATTACTGTTAATAATCTATGGTAAAGAGAAATCTGGACATTACGACCCTTGTTCAATATAAATAGAAACACATGCCGTCGTTGGATTATATTCGGAAATAAATGAACTTTCAGTGAAAAAGTATAGTTTTAACAACTAATGAAATTCCGATTTAGAAAAAATGATACCTTTCATTAAATGGTGATTGAAAAAATATATCTGTTAACCCATTTTATCCCAATTTATGTATTTTGCTCAAATTTCAGAAAAATTATGTTTTTTAAGGTTAATTAGACCTAAATAAACTAAATACAACAAAATTTGAATATGTATATATATATATATATATATATATATATATATATATATATACATATATATACAAATTCTATATAAGAAATCCTATCCACTTTGTACGCAGGACATTGAAATACAGAGGATGAAATTTGCACTTATGTATTTTAGTTTTCTCTTCAATACTGAAATGTGCTTTCCGAGTATAAAGTTTTACTTTATCTGTATAATACTTTCTTATTTACATGATAGTTCTCTAGAAAGAATTTTCAACCGCAAAGAGAATATAAACCACGCCCCCTAATGTAATGATTAAACAAAGATTCCAGATGGAGGAGGAGGAGGAAGTGAGACGCATAACACGCTAACAGAAGCTGACATATACCATTATATATTCCAGCTGACAAAATATTCCCACCAAGCAAATTCTGATTTCTATATGCTATTTTTCAGCTGCCCGTTAAGTAGGACAATGGGATAAAATGGGTTAAAAATATTTATAACTCCATACCTGCTAATTTGTACTTTTTTTTTTTATGTTTTGCTACTATTAACTTTTAATAGAAATCTTTTAAATTGTTTTAGCATTTTTCTAGGATTAATCTTGATGATTTTTTTTTTTTTTTTTTTTTTTTTTTTTTTTTTTTTAAACAGAAAAAAAAAAAAAAAAAAAAAAAATGAAGTTAAAAAACCACACAAGTTGTCACATATGTAAGTTTTTTGTAAACTGGAGTATCATTATAACACACCTTTTTTTCTACATTTTTAAAGCAATTGGCTTATAACGCTTTTATGATGAAATAAGAAGGGAAAAAACTCTAAAAAGAGACTGTTGTTAAAAAAAAAAAAAAAAAAAAAAAAAGAACAATAATAACAGCACTAGGTATTATTTATTAGGATGTTTGCAGCTATGCAATAACAAGGAAAATAATTACATTTGAAGCTTGTAATTTTTAAGATGTGTTCAGAAAGAAGTAATCTGTCTATTACAACTATTAGAATAATTGTGCATTTTTAATTTAATTTATTTTTCTTTAAAATATCAGAGCTAATTTTTCGTCAATGTCGCTTTGCACACAGGATTACATGAGAAATGGTACTCCATATGAACTTTAAAAATATTGTGTTAATATTGTGTTCATGGAAAATTATCCTATAATTATAATGACGGAAATTAATTTTGCTGGAAAGTTTCGTTCTCGTGATTTTTCAAAATTAATATATAATCATATTTAGCGCAATTTTGTTTATAATTACAAAATGTTTAATGCTAAGGGGCTAATTGCTCGTCGTTTCATATTTCCCGTAAAAGTAGCTAACTTCAATTAAATTTTGTTAAAACATCTTGGAAATGCGCGCATCGCCAATATAATCGATCTGGTATTTTTATTATATATAATGTTTCCATTTATGGCTGTTCTATAGTCGCAATATCTTTTTTAAATTTTTCTGTTTTATCTTTTTCAATGTTTCCTGTTTTCATCTATTCAATGTTTGAAAGGGTTTTCAATATATATATATATATATATATATATATATATATATATATATATATATATATATATAAGTGATAGAATTATTTTAATGGCCAAAATTGACAGATAAAAACTTTTCTTAAAAAGTTTTAAAATTTACAAATTTTAAATTTAATTATTTCTTGAAATATTGTAAATAAATTTATGGTCATTTATTTCTGATATTTTCTCCTGTCAAAGATACCACACCCCTTAAATTTAAATAGTCAATTCTAGTGCATTCGAACGAATGAGTAATTGTAATCGTTAATATGGGACTTGTCTTATGTTTTAAATTTGTCTCCAGAGGAATTTAAGTATGCGTTTATAATTATTATTGCTCTTTTGTTTTTTTATTTTTTTATTTAAATAAACGAAATATTTTCAGCTATACGTATTTAAATCATTTGGATTATATTCTCTGTAATCGAAACGGTAAAAGCTTAAGGTGTGCTTATTCGAATCAGGTATGTAAGGGAAACACGAAAGAGCAAAAAAAAAAAATTTTTTAAAGACATAATTATCTTGGAAAATGCGTAAAAGTGTTTTTTTTTTTTTTTTTTAACTAAAGAATGACCTTTATATTTCAGCTGTGCATCTGTAACCCACAATCATACTTGCCAACATCCTAATTAATATTCCGTAGTATTTTTAGCCCCGCCTTCTTTTATACACAAGTATTTTTTTTTTTTTAGAGTATTTTTCATCTTATTTAATCGTAATTGCTTCTGGAGAATATTACTCTACAAATTTACTGGTGTGAGAATAAGGGCGGGGCTAACAACACTACGGAATATTCATTAGGATATTGGCAAGTATGCCCACAATGAAGCATAGCTGCCAATATTTTAATTTATTGCGGAGTACTTTTAGCCCCGTCTTTATTCCATACCACTTTATTTATAGAAAAATTTTCTTCAATATATAACTTCTATAAAATAAGAAAAAAATATTTAAAAAAAAAAAAAAATAAGTGGTACGAATTAGAGGCGGGGCTAAAATGACTCCGGAATAAATTAAAATATTGGCAGCTATGATGAAGCATAGCGATGGAGTTGCCAATATTATAATTTAATCCGAAGTGTATTTAGCCCCGCCTTTATTTTCCAAGATTTATGTTTTAAGAGTAATTTTTACTTATTTTACCATAGTTACATAATACAGAAATTCTTGTATTAATAAAGTGGTGCGAAATGAAGTCGAGGCTGAAAAGGATCCGCGATAAATTAAAATGTTGGCAACTATGAATTTTTGTTTTTTTCCTTTTTTTTTTTTTTTTTTTTTTATTCCAAGAAATTTAAGTAAGCTACACCAGATTATTTATTCGTAAATTTTTAAACAATGAAAGGAATATGCGTTTGAATTTGTTACCAAGCGTTTCGTCGGCTTTATTCTTGAAACAAACTTGCTTGAAAATTGCTGGTTTGATGACAGTCCAAATGAGAACAATCGATCATTAAGTCAGTTTCTCAGTTCTGAAATGTACCATTTTATTAATAGATGGAAGGTCTTTTATGATTTCCTTCACTGCTTCTGACTACGTTTGAAATGCATATGAGAAACCGTCTTCATTTTTTTTCTAGCGCACCAGATTTTATTTTTAATCTTTCACCGTCATCGTAATTAGTTTACAAATATCTGCTTCTAGAAATATCTAAGTAAAATGCAGAATGCTTAATATAATTTTAAAACTTAATGATACATTTTAGTTGAAATATAACTTAATAAATTAAGCCCAATCACTACCGAAAGGTTTTGTTACGGAAGTTGGCAAACAAAGTGATGCCGGCGACAACTTTTGGTTGGTACATATTAAAAGCTAATTAGCATGAATTCAAATCAAGGTCCAGTCAAATATCAAGTTCTGCTAAATTAAGTCATTGTGTTAATTTATTCATGCGATACAGCATCTATAGAGTTTATCTACACAGGAGGATACTTTGTGGATATTTGGCGGATACAAGTCATGCCGTTTGGTAAACGATTGGTCTTAGCTTCTGACAATTGACATTTTATATGTGCAATTTGCGGCAATTTTCCTGAGTAAATGCTGAGATATAGCCATCGAAAAAATCACGAAAACTAAAGACTTTAATTAATCAATATATAATTGCATATCATGTACCGAGTTTGGCGTTTTATATAACACCAGCAGTGTTTATCCACTCCGGTGGTCACTATAGTTAAATGAATTCTCAAAATTCAATATCACTTAAAAATATAAAAAATCAAAAAAAAAAAAAAAAAAAAAAAAAAAAAAAAGGTCTTTGTAACATTTTAAAATTTTACTGAAGGTTCACATCAAAACTTCCCATCTCCCACAGTATCGTGACGGCCGTATGCAGTCAGTCGGTGAGTGGATGTACTCTTTTATAATATTTATTGCTAAGAGCTGAAGTACAGATTAATCGCTAACCAGAAATATTGGAGCATAGCAGCACCACCTGCTTTCCAGTATACACCGAGATTGAATCAGCACAGTTTTCCATAATGTTTATCTAACGTACAAAGTTCGGTATATGTTACTGAATTGTACAATATATTTAAACATCATGCAAGAGTAGAAATTTCTTTCGCAAAAATTGGATTAAATTGTTGCAAAGTAGCGTTACCTGTTCACCAATATGCACCTGAATTGAATACATGATATCCATCTCACATTCCAAGTTTGGTATATTAATAAACATCAGAAGCTTAGATAGATTTTTCCATTAAATGCGGATAATTGTATCGCCTGCTTTTAGTTAATGTATCTTAAAAGCTAATTAACATCAATTTAAATCAAGGTCCAATCAAATATCAAGTTTGGTTAAATTAAGTTAATGCCGTAATTGGTTCTTGTTATGCAGCATCTAAAGAGTTTTGCCAACACACACACACACATATACACAGTCGAACATTTTCTAAAAATAGTTGAATCGTATTCAGGATATTTCAAAACGTCTTTATTCATTGAAAAGTAAAAGTCAAATTTCACAAATCTATACTTTTTCTTATATACATAGAAGAATGTAAAAAATGCAAATAGTGTATTATACATATCATCAGTTTCCGCAATGTATTTAGTGCTAAACCCTAAAAAGCCGTATATTGTTAAACTATATATATAAAAAAAAAAAAAAAAAAAAACATTTGAGTATTTTATTTTTATTTTTTAAATCGTGCTTTTTTGGGGAAAAATTAACTGTGTTTTGGGGAAACTTTAAAATTTCTATTTGGGAACAATGATTATAATACATTTTTCTAAAAGTTTTTCATGCATTTTAACAAATTAGTTTAATGAATATAATAAAAATATTAAAGCGCATTAGACACAAATAAATTTCTACATTATATAAAACAAATTGTTATTTTTCTTTATATTACACATAATTCTTCAAGAAACATTTTTAAAAAAGACATTCACTGCTAATTTTTGTTTTTTATGATTAATGCTCGTGATTTGAGAACTCTGTTATTTTTTGTCAATTGTTCATAAAACATTAGTTATATTTATATATAAAAAAAATAATAATAAATAAATAAATGAATAAATAAATGAATAAATAAATGAAATTAAGAAATAAAATAAAAATAATTAATTAATTAAATAAATAAAAATAAAATAACTTTGATATTTTATTTCTCTAATAATCAAAGTTCTTCAATATATTTTAAACATATAAATTAATGAATTATATACATATGTAAAAAAAAAAAAAAGAAATCTCTTTCATGTGTCATTTAAAATATGATCGATAGATGGCGCCACCACTGCGCATTTTTCTTGCATCAAATGAAAAATGTTTAAAATTCGATGAGAACTGAGCTGTTGAACGTTCATTTTGATTGAAAAGGTTTTCGATCGAGGGGAAAAAAAAAAACAAATTTACTCAATTTCGATTTTTTTCTATACATTGCTCTCAAATTGTGGCTAAAAATATTGCGTCCATTTTTGAGTTAGCGAATCGAGTCAACCATTTTAAGTGAGTGAAGATGGGCCATAGAGTGAAAACTCCGCACAAAACCAGCCCACCCTTCCTTAATTTATAAGGTATCTCATGCAGGTGTGGAGTGACGTTTCAAATTAAATGCTGGTGTTGTCTCAATTAAGATGGAAACTACTACCACTGAAATGTCACAAAGAAGCCCGTTTCAAGTTGGTGAAGAATGTCATGTCCCGGTAATATAGAGGGGAAAATATATTACTTTCGGGCTAAAAAAAAAGTTAATTTACATGGTCAAGATGGTAATAATTACTACTGACATGACTTAAGGCTGCTCACTCACGCTTAAGATTTTCCCGTCTCGACTCACTAAATTCACATACGCCAAAACTTTAATTTATTCCGGAGTATATTTAGCCCTATCTTATATATATATATATATATATATATATATATATATATATATATATATATATACCACTTATTTTCTAAGGATACATTTTTCTTATTTTGTGGAAGTTATATTTTGGAGAACATTTTTATATAAATAAAGTGGTACGAAATAAAAGCATGGCTAAAAAACACTCAGGAATAAATTTAAATATTATCATCTATGCTAAATTCAATATAAGACTATGACCGAATTTGATTATAGAATTGCTCATTACCTAATTGGTATTTTTAAATTCCATTTTCCCATTCAGAAATTTCACAACCATTAAATAGGTACCTGCTTTCCAAAAAATGAATTTCTTAAATTTTAATATTTCATTTCACTGGTAAAAAAGGAGTAAAATACATTCAATGAAAATTCGCCTTTTTAAACTCAAAATTCAAATAAAAAATAAATTAAAAAATAATTTTTTGGAAAACAAGTAATCATTTAACAGTTGTGTATTTTTAGAATATGAAAATAGATTTAAGAAATAGCAATTAGGTAATGTGTAATTCTATAAACAAATTTCGCTATAGAATAACATGGGTTTTAGATGACCTTGACCATAGCCTTCTAAACTAGATGCCTGTCGCAGTGCTCGGAAACTTGGCAACAGTTCAAGCGTTAAACAGCGCCATTGGTACAGATTGCGTGACTTTTTTATTTAACTGTCACCAATAACTTTAAGAAGTAATATATGATATATATAATCGACGTTTCTTCGATTCTATTCGCTTTTTATATATATCAAATCCCACTTTTAAAAATTTTTAGTGGATGTTGAATAAAAAAGTCGCGCAATCTGTACCAGGTGGCGCTGTCTACCGCTTGAACTGTATCAAAGTTTCCGAGGCACACGACAGGCATCTAGTTTAGGAGGCTATGATGAACCGCACTCGCGAGTTCTACAGTAGACAGATTGGAGGCATTTCACTATGTTATCGCGTGCTTTCTTATATGTAGAAAAATGCAATCTCCAAAGGCTTGATAAGAAAATGAACTCGAGCAGTTAAAAAAGAATGCTATTTCGAAATCTGATATACTTCGGACCATTATTTGAAGTTCAAATTAGAAATTTCAACAGTATAATGCTCCCTGCCATACGTCTAAATCAACAAGAGTGGCATGAAAAATAAAGAATAATGTTATACCTTATCCAAGTCGAAGCTCTGACCTAAACACTATAGAAAACCTGTGGGGTTATTTGTCTGGATAAATATATAAAAATAACGAACAATATCATTCAATATATGAATTAGAAGGGACCAATAAGTAGAAGTGAGACATATTTTAGAAATTTTTCGTGAACAATTAATTAACTCGTCGTGAAGAAGAGTATTTACAGTTATCAGAGAAATGGCGGAAGAACATCTTACTAAATTTACGAAATCATTGTTTTTCCACATATGGTGAGATTTTAACGTTTATTTTTATACAACGTTCTGTTGTATTGATGTTATTATTATTATTATTATTATTATTATTATTATTATTATTATTATTTTAAAGGGATTGATTTCATTTATGTAAGTTGATACATTTTATTAAAAATTTAATGTACTGTCCTAGAATGCTTTCGATTTTGGTTGAAATATTTTTTTTAAATACCTAAATAACGGAATATGTTGTGGTCCTATATTTTAAATGCAATAGTTTAAATATATATCTATATTGCTAAAAAGTGAGTTGAAATATTAGATAAAACAGAGAAAAAGTAAATATTTTTGTAATGATGCATTATGTACGCATAACGCTTTTATAAATTATTTCTTGAAAACTAAAAAGAAATGCGCTGTTGCAGCAGTGTTAACACATCCAGAGCCTGATTAACCCTTTACGGCGCACTACCCTTTAAAGTTGCAATTTCAACAAAAAAAGTTGTAGGCTATCTACTTAGGTCTAAAGGAGTACAGATGTGTAATTTTGTAAAGATAGTACTTACCGTTTTGAATCTGTGGGTGTTCCATCAGCTGGAACACTGCGCCACTAGAGCACTGAAAAGTGCTTCTAAGAGCATCGCAGTAAAGTGCGTAAATATGTAGAAGATTTTGCATTTGAATTAAAAAACACTGTATTATACCTGTGTAGTAGATTTAGCATGACCCATGGTGCATCACGGGAGGCCTGCTACTCTACACCCCATTCCCCCCCCCCAAAAAAAAAAAAAAATCTTGTTTATATGACTTTTTATGAAATAATTTTATATTTACAGTTAGTATACATATATACAGGTCCTATGTGCAAAAATATTTACAATTAGACTATTTTTTAGCTTCATAAAATTTTTGGAATCACGTCACACTCTTTTGGTACTTGGGACAAGCACAAACCAACATTGTACCCAAGTAGCACAGGAACGTTCTGTGAACGTCTAATAACGGTTTCAATAGTTCAAACACCGTGTTTCGTGTCAAAAGAACGTTCTAAAACACGTTCAGAAATAGTATTATTTAGAACGTTCTGAAAATGTTTGATTTGTACCATCTATAAAACGTACAATTCTAGTTCTATATAGAACGTTCAAGTGTGACACCGTCATAACACGTTCTGTAACAGTGTAATTATAACGAATATGACAAAATGACTTTTTAGTACTATTGGTTGGGAAACTAGGTGTTAACCTTTAAAATTTTTGACTTCAGCTTTTGATTTTTTTACACGTTTTGTGGCGTGAGGAATCCGGAAGTCAAAAGGTTGGTATGGTATCTGTTAATGTGTATCGGCACCTATTAGTGTGATAGCCCGTTAGTTCATGTACACGATATCTCAAGAACAAATGATTGCAGAGAGATCGGACCAGTTTTAAAATATCACTTATGATGTTGATAAGAATCTTATTGAGAGATTTGCAACATTCTAATTTAAAAACTTCGTAAGTTATTCGAAATTTATAATTTTTAGCATGATAGAGAATAGAGCATTTTTTACATTTTCAGTTTAACGTTTTGTTAGCACGTCAGTAAAGAATGCTTCCCAATAATCAGTAGCGGTGAGGTGAAAAAAAATTACAAAATTTTAAACTCATGGAACATTTTTGTGGATTTTGTATTTCAGGAATCAATGTATGGAATTCGACCAAACTTGTTACAATATTAGATCTTGCCGTAAATTGGAGTTTATTTGAATTTCATTTGGGATATATCGCCCGATAGATTACGGTGCTATGCAATGAAACCCTCCATTTATGGGACGGCTATATCTCAGCTTCTATAGTGTACAAATGTATTAAACATGATATATTGGCATATATCATCATAACCTCTGCTAATACAATTTGGATGTATACATTGTCCAACAGGTGGCGTTGCTAATCTGCAATTTAATCATTTTAACGGAAAGGCAATATTTTAACTCTTGTGATTTAACAATAAATTTTGTGATACACTGAAGTTATAAGTGAAATCGATTTTATGTAAAGCTTTACTGGTCCATTTTGGATGCACATCGGCCAACAGGTGGCGTGGTATGTTGCAATTTAATCTCATAACAGAAACGAAAAATCTCAACTTCTGTGATTTATAAATATTGTAAATTTGGTAAGTGAAATTAATATTACGTAAAACTCTACAGATTGCCTTTGGGTGCATATCGGGCGACAGGTGGCACTGCCACGTTCCAATATTTTCCATTCACAGAAAGGCTATCTATCAGCTTCTGTAATATATATACTCACCAAACCTTCTGCGTGACATACATTTGATATATAATATTGATTCAATTTGGCTGTATAACGAGTAATAGTCAAACAGTTTTTTTATTATTATTATCATTCATAGGAATAAGTATGCATGATCCCTGGGGGATGGGGGAAGGGTGGATAAAAATTTTCACTATAATTATCTTTCAAAAGAATTCGATATCACCTTTAAAAAGAATAACTGAAACATCGTTTTCTGATGATTTAAAACAAATTTACTGTTTTTTTTTTTTTTTTTTTTTTTCATTTGTAATAATAATAATAATAATAAACCCCTAGAAAAATACATTTTCTAAGATCTTCTATACAGCATAAAAATGATTGTCTTCTGTCATGAAAATCTATGCATTCCCCAGACCCAAAGTTTAGATACAAAAAGCTAATCACGGATGTTATTGAATAAGTAATATAGTGCTTTACGCGAGTTTCAAAGAAAATCACGGGAAAACTCCGAAAACCTAAGTCGACGAGCGTGACCAGGAATCGAAGCCAACACTTCCCGTCTGTAAGGTTCGAGAGTAGAACCTCGCGGTCTCTAATACTCATCGGGAAGTTACAGAATGAGTTTTTTCTTCTTTTCTTTAAGCATAATTTTAAACTTTTATTATATTTTATTTATGATTCTATTTAAGTTTAAATGTTACTGATAAATTATCAATATTGATAATGTTGTTAAATCGTTACTCTGTTTGAATGTTCTTATTTTATTTTATTTATTTTCACTGAATATTTTATTCAATACTAAAATATACACTAAAACAAAATATGCTTTTCCGTTTAATTCGAGATTTTAAAATGGAAAAATAAAGTGATCTCATAAGTTTTTCAAATACTTTATAAAAATTTAAATAATTGTTTAACTCAGCTCCATTTTTCCTTAAAATATTGACCTCTACAGCTATAAATGCTTAATAAATTTATGTTTCAAACGTTGAACTTTGAAACATGATTATTCCGGATGTAACAAGGGAAGAGCAGATGAAACTGACATCTGTGGATTGCATTTATTTAATTCTCGCTGACAGTGCAAATTCAAAGGTCTTGGGAATGTCGTGCCGTTATGTGAAGCGGTAATTTTAAAACGTGTAATGTAATCTGTTTTGTTCAGTTTTCGCGTTAGAATGACTTGGATAAGCTTTAGAAAAGGTAAAAATGTAATATTTTTAACCTGTAACAGTCTCTATTTTCTATTTATTAAAGTCTTATTTTAATATCAATTAAACAATCATTTTCATATCTGCGTAAGTTCTTAAGCCTAACATTTGATATACTTGTAAGTAGCATTGTATCGCAGAAAAAACTGCTCCTGTTACAGAAAACCGCTTAGAAATTATGGATTCATTTTATTAATTCAGTCTTCTGAGATGGAAATTGTTAAAATGACTATTTTTGGTTATTATGCTTCTGAATGAAGTAACATAAAGAATTTAAAAGATGAGAGCTAATTTTAAGTGAATGCCCTTCCAGACTGGTCATTATGTATTTTAAAATGCTAGTTGGAAGGGTGTTTTCTTGGAGAAATTCTTATGAAGAAAATGAGGAAGGTATGTAATTCTTTTTTTTTTCTTTTCTTTTTAAATTCTGAAGTATTTATTTAATGTTTATATGATAATATATATACAATCTAGGTTATGCAAATTGCATATTTTTAAAATAATATCCTAAGTTTCACCGACTTACAATTTTAAATATCTCTTTACTGTTATTTATTAAATAAAATATATGAAATTGTTTAACTGCATAATAAAACAAAGATTCAATTCAATTTTATTCTACATCTTTATAAAAAAAGATATTCTGCTTAAAAAAAAGGACGATTTACTATATTATTTATTAATACTAATAATATTTACATTTATCAATTATTTAATATGCCCTGATAGCATAATTGCATCAAATGAGGTAAAAATTGCGTTGACTCAATTTAAAGAAATTTAAACATTTAAAAAATACCAATTACATTGCCATGTGGAATAAATTTAAATACCTGCAAACATCATTTTTGTAAACTGCTGCTGTAAACTGAAAATATGTATGCACACATGCACTGAAATTTAAAAATATGAAGTATGTTAAATATTTTAGAAAAATATTATGATTAAATATATATATATATGTATTTAAGTATTTGGACATTTTAAAAATTTCCTCCTTCTAACTAATTTTTAATTTTTTGTTTCAATTTCTTATTATTATAAATTAACAATATATTCTAAACTCAATTATATATTATTTTAGCGGTGTATTGGTACATTCATTTTTGAAATTATTTTTTATGTTGAAATATTAAAACTTTCTATAAACTTCAGCATTCAAATATATTTATAAACTATCCATGGAGTTACAAAGTAGTACCCAGAAATGTTTAGAATATACAGGGTGCAAAGTCGAGAGCAGGCCTTTATTTGCGCAACAATTGGTCTCAAACGTCCTCCAATAAGAAAATGTATTTAAAAAAAAAAATGTAAGAATTCATTATATGACATGTTTAAATTTAAAAAATCAATTTACTAAAAATCATAAAAACTGATAATTTTTATACAATTTTCATGACACTAATAGTGTAAGTTGAGTTCTAACCTAAAAAATATAACACAAAAAGTTTCACTTTTGTGCACCCAAAATTGTCTGAGATAGTTAGTTTCAAAATTTAGGATTATTTCGCATTTTCTCGGGCTTTATTAAAAAGTCAATGAAAAATTCTTTAATAAACCCAGGGAAAATGCAAACAAAGTCCAATTAGGATTTTTAAACCGATCCCTTATTGAAGGCCGAAATATGTTAGAAAATCCAAACTTTAAATATCATATGTTCCATTTTGGGAGAATAGAAATGAAACTGTTTGTTAGGATGAGTGTCAGTTTTCTAAATATGATTATAGGGATCTGGGACTATGTAAAAATTTAGTTTTTGCAATTTTGAAAAAATAGATATTTTAAATTTAAACATGTTATACCACAAATGCTCATATTCTTTAAAACATTTTGTAACTGAAACTATATATTTGCGACCAATAGTTGCGGAGATAAAGGTATTCTCGTCACAATGCTTTGCACCCTGTATTTAAAAAAAAAAAAAAAACAAAAAAAAAAAACATATATATATATATATATATATATATATATATGTATATATATATATATATATATATGTATATATATATATATATATATATATATATATATATATATATATATATATATATATATGTATGTATAAATGAATTTTTAATCTTAGTTAAAGCCAAGCAACAGATATAAGATCCCTGAAACCACATAGGTCAATGAGAAGAAAATTACAACAAATTTAAATAACCTGGGGAGACTGATTGTGATTTATTGAAACATTTATATTTTATTTATTGATTTTTATTTTATTTAACTTCAGTCTAATCTTAAATTTATTCCTATATTGTTAGTTGCAATTTTAATAATTTTGCCGGTGCGTAAAAACCACATGAAACTCAAATCAAAAGATACAAACAAGCAACGAGGAAATAAAAAATTAAGACAGCATTTTAAACATTTTTTGTAGGAAAAGCTTAGAATGGTAGAAAAAAAAAAAAAAAAAAAAAAAAAAAAAACTCGTCAAGGGTGACCCTTTTCGTCGTTGAGCACCAATGTACGATTTCGTTCGTTAGCAGCTATAATAGCATATTGCTAGCGGGCACCCTATCGTACAAGAAATTAATTGAAGTTAGAAATGAAGAATAAATTGGAATAAATTATTTACTTCAAGAAATCAGAGAATCAAACAGAAAACAACCATGAAAAACAAACATTAATCATAGGATGACGCATTCGGAATCACAAGGATTAAAACAAGCAAAATAAATCAAGAGTTTAGTTGTATATAGCAGATGAAGAATAATGATACAACACAGCAACAGGGATATAAATTACTTTTTTTTAAATTCAAATATTGTTTGAGAAATTTTAACATACTTACTATTCCTTTAATTTCAACGTATATGCATGAAAAATTCCATTTTTTATGACTGTAATTCCCAAAAAGTGTCATAACGTGCCTATATCCCTTTAAAAAATTCCTTAAATTTTTGCATTTTTAAAAAATTTCTTTTTTCCCCTAATCTGAAGATAATGGCGTTATAGTATTAATTAAGAAACTTTGAATAAACACCATAAAATGCAAGAACTCGCAACTGCTACAAACAAAGCACGGCTGCTACAAACAAAGCGGCAACGCATTCCACACACTCAACGTGCTTGTTTGCAGCTCTCGTGCCTACAATGTTCGCCTGATGAAGGGTTGTGTCTTCTTTTGACCCGAAACAGTTGGTGCGAGTTCTCGCATTTTATGGTGTTTATTCAAAGTTTTGTAATTAATACTATAACTTCATTATCTACAGATTAGGGAAAAAAAAGAAATTTTTAAAAAATGCAAAAATTTAAGAAATTTTTTAAGGTATAAAGAGACGTTATGACACTTTTTGGGGAAAGCTGTCATAGAATATAGAATTTTTGATGCATATACGTTGAAATTAAAAGAATAGTAAGTATGTTAAAATTTCTCAAACATTATTTGAATTGAAAAAAAAAGTAATTCATATCCCTGTTCATGTGTTGTATCATTATTCGTCATCAGCTATGTAATTTTTACTTCTAAACGCTCGTACTGAGGGGATTTTTTTATAATGACGTCACATTTTTTTTTTTTTTTTTTTAACTACACTATTTTAGAACGTTTACAGTACGTTTTCTGGAACGTTCTGAAAATGTGTATAACGTTTTGAAAACGTTCTAAAAACGTTTAGAACGTTCTGAGACCGTATACATAGAACGTTCTCAGAACGCTTCTATAACACCGATGGTGATAGTTACACGTTCATTGAACGTTCTCTGAACCGTACTATTGTACGTCTTCAAGATGGACAGATAGACGTCTATAACACGTTCAAAGTGAACGTTCTTAGAACGTGTTTGCAGAACAATTTTTGAACGTTCAGAGAACGTTTCGGTGCTGCTTGGGTAGGTTTTGCACATGAAACTAGTTTTGTGCGGTTTTTTTTTTTTTTTCTTTTTTTTTAATACACAACCAACCCTTCCTCGCAGCATCTTATAGCTTGACGCCATTCCCTCCAAACAGAGGAAAACAGAGCACGTAAAGACAGCTGTCTTCTCTCATCATTGTTTTCGGTTGCATAATATGAAAAGCGCTAGTGTCGCAGTGTTCCAGGAGATGGAACACCTTATTTTATTCAGCGATTCCTCGTATGTTTCCTGTATAAAATATTAAAATTAATATAGAATAAATAATTTAGAGTACAGCCAACGATATAACATAGAAATCTTTTTTCAAGCAATCTTTTTTGTATCACAAAAAAAATATACAAAATTTCTTGTAAATACGAGGGTTTAAAATAACTCGTCCCAGCTAAATATCATGGATTGCCTTGTGTACTGGTGCCATCTAAGGATGAAAAGGAAAGTTCAAAGTAAAAAATAAACCTATTTTTATGCATTTGCAATTGAATTTAACGGTTGCAGAAGCTAGCGAAGTTAGGTGTTCCATGTAGTGGAACACTGAGCGGCAAAAAGTTAAGGGGGAATCACACATTATCTCTGTTCTCATCGGAATATTTTTACAATTATTTTTTACTTCATATCATAGAAATTCCACACATTGACGAGGAAATATTTTTTATAAAAAATGAACGGTGTAAAACAATCGAATTTACTCACCGTTATTAGACACCAGAATTCTTTTAAAATAATTTTTAATGAGAATTTTCTGTTTATTATAGGAGGAAAGTATTTGTTAAAAAATAACGGTGTAAGTATAAATAATGTGTGCTTCTCCCTTAATCAGGCTCTGAACACATCGCGCATTTCTCATATTCTTTCGTTTGAGCGCTTATTATGTAAAACAGAATTAAAACATTATTAGGGCTTTTGTTGGTCCATTGATTAAATTCCGCATTTCTTCGATTGAATAACATCCATAAAACTATATTAAAAAGTGATAACTAGCTAAGTGACCTGTAAAAACCCGGCATTTTTTATGATTAACTATTTACTGGCCTTGGCGCTCTAAAGCGTTCAAAACAGCGTTGTTAAATTTACGAACACTTTTATTCAACTTACACCAGTATTTTTCAGAGACATATTTGATATTTAATATGGACGAATAATCTTTTAAGTGATTAGGTTATTGTTATAGTTAAAATTACGTGGTCGGTATTGAATAAAAAAGTCTGTAGGTATTACAATACTGAGCGGAGAGGTGAAGAGTTAAACTAAGAATTGGTGGTTAGTAGATTAACAAAAATTAAAAGAATACAGTGTATAAATGCATAGCTGCCAATGTTTTAATTTATTCCGGGGTATTTTTAGCCCCTCCTTTATTTCGTACCACTTACTTTTTTAAAGTAATTTTGTTTCATTTTATCAAAGTTATATTGAAGAAAAATTTTCTATAAATAAAGTGGTGCGAAATAAAGGCGGGTCTAAAAGTACTCTGGAATAAATTAAAGTATTGCCATCAATGCAAATGAAGAAAAAAAAATTTGATACGACAGTATATTTCTTTTTTTCTTTCTCTCACTCTAGAAAGTGTAACATATGAATTTATTTTTGCAAATTAAACTTTTATATAAAACGTAAGAATTTAAAAATAATTGGTTTGGAATTTTAGATTATATTAAAAGAGATATAAAGCAATAATATGCAAATTAATGAAATGGAAATATTTACACACACGCATTAAGATAACTGTATTCAAGTAATTTCTAATTTATTTTCTATTCAACTTCATTTTCATAATATGAAATTCAATGCCAGATGAAATATTTGAATAAGAAATAGATTTGAAAATAAAATTAATTAAAAATAAATAAATAAATAAATAAATAAAATAAGTAATTTAAAGAAGGTTAAAACAATGAAACTACATATTACAAAATATCCAACTCGAAAATTTTAATTTATTTTTCTTGAATGTAATTGAATTTCCCAGTTAAGTAATTAAATTTTTATAACTGTACTCCTTAAAACGAACATGCGAAATGAAATATAATTTTACACAAAAGACAAATTTAAAAATGCATACAAAGTTCACATTTCTTATCTATTTTCAAAATATAATTCCCGGAAGATTTTAAAAGAAAACTCGATAAAGTAATTCTCAAAATCTTCGCGAAATTCATTTTTTCTCTGAGAGCCCCGTCGTCTACGTTCATCGTAAAATATTTGTTGCATTAGAAATTTAGAATTCTTGGAATTCTTCACATTTCGAAATATTGCATAGACCTTATTATTAGCGCATAGAAAGTATTTCATGTTTAAAGACATGCTTCAAAATTTCAATAGCTAATTATTTCATGATTTATATGTTCTGTTCAAGAATATATTGAAAAAAAAATGTGTGTGTGTGGGGGGGGGGAGGTCTATCTTATTACTAAAGTTTTAATTGCTTATGTAAAAGAGAAATCATGCCAATAATAATATGAATAATAGTAAAACTGAACAAGAAACATAGTTACTAAGAGCTCAGTTATTAAATATAGATTTTTTAAAGGGAAAGCATTCTTTTATTTCGTAACACAAAACATATCATTACAGAATATGTACATTGTTAAAAAAAAGAAAAAATCATAAATTTATCAAAGTTCTGCGCATTGTCATCTGGCCATTTTCCTCTTTTTCAAATAATCCCTGCTTTTTGACCTTTCTCTAAAACATTACATCATTTAACAAATTGATTTTATATATCTGTATATATTTTGTGCTTATCTACAGCAATCAATGCGGCAAATACCACTGGTATATGTGTACGCTGGCGATACATTAATTATTTAACACAGATACACCAAACGTTTTATTAATGTAAAGTATTGTAATACATACATATATAATAAAAGTACTTTTATGTTAATTGATGGTTATTATAATATGCGTTATATAGAGTAAAAGCAGCAGTAGTGGACACATGAAAACTATTTTCAGGTTGTTTTTTGTATTATGATATTAATTTTGAAGCTGTAATTATAACCAATGACTTCTTCAACAGTTTCTCCCAGTTGTTTTCAACGACCTCTTTTGCCATTTCTATGGATATCATATACCAGAATGCCCTAGAAATATTCTATTGTATTCAAATTAGCGCTTATTAATGGCCACAGAAGCAGTTGATCACGATTAGCTGGAATCCAGGATTTTGTTGAGGTAAAATTTTGAACGCATTGTTTGACAGAAATATGTACACGCAGAATACTATCTCAGGTGCTTCTAGGAATAAATTTGCTACAATTATATCTTGAAAGACTTCCGAATTTGTTTCTTTGCTTTCATTTATGCTGTTGGAGTTGTTCCATTAGCAGAGAAATTATCCCAAATTATTGCAAAAAGATGTTTTACTCTGATCATCCATATGTATAATTATGTTTCACTGAGTATAATTTACTTAAAACTATTTTGCCTATTGAGATTAAATTTTTTTTTATTCAACCGAAAAAATAATATCTTACCGTTTATAGTGCAAAATAAAATGTTAATTTGCAAACTTTAAGTGCGCGTCCTTTTTTTTTTTTTACAGGTGCTGGGGTTTCATTTTACTGTATTTTACCAATGGAATTTTTGAAAGCCTATTGCGTTCAGATCCGATGGTGCAAAATAACTTCAAATAATTTACCATTTAAGAAAAAAGAAAGAGTTTTTTGAGTTACTCTAATAACAATAGCTCTCATTTGCTGAGGTATTAATGCAAGAGGACGCCCATTCTCGTTTCACTGAGCATAATTCTAACTGTTTTTTATAATGTTATTACCTATACATTTAAATTTGCTTTCTTTTCCCGAGAATTTAAACCACATTATTTAAAACTTAAAATTTTACCCTGCCCCAACGGCTTTCATTTCGTACGTCCTCCCATTTTCATTAATACTAAATTTTCTGTCCGCTGTCATTTATGTGATTTGTAAAAGGAGCTTTGCAGACAACAATAGCTCTCAATAAATAAAATAAGAAAAGTTATAAAATTGGGCTTTGGTGAATTATTAATTCTAAGTTTTATCGTGTTATAAAAACAAAAATTACTTTTAAAAATAAAGTAACTGCATTTGTCGTATTATTTTTTATATGTATAATTAAAATTGTTATATTCCGCTTACATTTGTTTAAAATTCGAATAGTCTAAGACGAAAATAATGACGTTTTTTGTTTACCTTTAATACTTTTTCAACACTGTATTTATCTTTAAACTTGATATATATATATATATATATATATATACATATTCCGATTAATATGGTTAAACGTGCATAGTTCTTTCTTTTTTACTCGTATAGGAGAAAAGTATGAGAATAGTACTTTTTATAAAATAAGCACACTATAATGGTTTTAATACTTACGCTAATTAACTTAAAGAATATAAAATTTGTAAATTTAACTAACTTATATATTTGTTTAACTTTGGATAGCGTATGAAAAGTGTTACAAAAATAATCATAGCTATATGAGGATGAAATCTGGATAATAGCGTATACAAACTTTTTTCGAATATTAAAAATGTCCGTACATTTATTCAAATTTAGCCGAATATATTGCTTCATCTTGGGAAAGTAATGTAATTATGCTGAGGGGTACACGTACGTGTGATTATGCTAAGGGGATAATTCCACAGCCCACGGCTGTGTTAGTCACACGTGTCGCCAAATCATACTTTGCCATGTTCCTATGAACAGCTATAAAAGTCGTTACTTTAATGAAACAGGAAGAAGGTTGTTCATCCTTACAAAAGTATCTCGAAAAAGTCAAATCCCAACGATTTAGAAATCTTCCAGTTGTCTCTACATGTAGGAACAGATCCCTGTAGTTGCCAACACTACACAGAAGGAAAGAAATCCCACTTTCATTTCTAACACGATAACAGTCTACAGAAATTTTTATTGTATTGTTAAAGCAGATATTTGGGTTCTGGCGGAAGTACGAATATATATTTTCGTGACTGACACTAAATTTACCCTAGAATTATCATGAGATAAGATAGTTTGATCTTAATACTACGAAGATATTTTATAAATTATCATATGATGTATCTTCGATAACTTCAATATAGGCTAAGGATTCATGATAAAGACTTTATGCATGTTATTGATTTTTTTTTCTTGTTTCATGGCTTACTCAGCTTATAACGAAAATAGCTTTCTCATCTGCCAGTATAAACTATCATGTAAATCTCCTGATATATTTTGTGATGTCAGTGACTTAAAACTAACACAATTTTATTTATTATATTACTAAAAAAAACCCTTAAGCCTTTGCTTGTCGTATTTAATTTCACTGCTTTGGTCAGTATTGCCAAATTGAGGAATTTTTTTAATCCAATGTTAACCAATAAAATTTAATACTTGCATTTCAAAAGTTTTTTGCCCACTTTATATATCTACCATCACTCTTTAAAATTATTGGTGACAGTTGAATAAAAGATTCCCTAATTTTGACAAACTTGTTTAGAATACTTTAGAACGGTAGGGCCAGAAAGGATTAATGTATGGTAAGAGCCACTGAATAAATAGAAGAACAGGCTGGATACAATGCCACAAACAATGTTTAATAAATATTTTTGACTTATATCCAACAGACGCTAATCTTAAAATGAGATTTGCTTTAGTTGTTATTATTGAAACACTGATGTTTGTTTTGTTCAAGGTAAATTAGATGACTACCCCTATTTATTATGTTACCCCTATTTTCTGACAGTAATTCTTTCTTAAATAAATCATCTAATGTTTTCTTGTTAAGGGAAAAACATATTGATTGAAATAGGATGTTAGTGCGCCTCAGGATTTCTAATGCTCAAAATGCACGTTCATGTTTGGAAGTATATCATTGCATTTTAGATGTATTATTCTCTGTGGCTGAGACTTAATCTTGTGTCTTGAATGACATTATCATCGAATGATCTCATATTCGCGGGTTTTCTGATTGGTATCTTGATCAATATCACCAAATTGTGAAGATAAATTGTAGAGGACTGATACACGAGAAGTCATTATGATTTAAAAAATGAAATTTCAGCATAAACCATATACAATTATATACGTGGTCGTATTTCATACACCAATTCATCTTGGATTGCAGCCAGCGTATGAAGTGTCCGATTTTGACTGCAAACTACATACACATACCCTCCAACACCCTAATTAATATTCCGTAGTATCGTTAATCCCGCCCTTTCTCTCGCACGAATTAATTTTTAGAGTTATAATCTCCAAATGCAATTACGATAAAATAAGAAGAAAATACTCTAAAAATATACTGGTGTGAAAACGATGGTGGGCTAACAACACTACGGAATAATAATTAGTATGTTGGAGGGTATGCATACAAGATATATTCTATAACAACCTCCGCCTTATGTTTTTGTGTAAAATTAATAGAAAATATTTCATTAAAAAATAATAATGTGAAACCTGATTAAAAAAATTAGATATGTTCATAAGTATTATCCATACAGGGATGGAACACGGGCGCAGAATACCATACCGGAATCTGTTTAAGAAATTTCTCTACCAATAATATCGTTGATTTCAGAGGTAGAAAATTTTCTTACATTGATAGCGGTATGGATTCTGCGCCCGTGTTCCATCCCTGTACATAGATGCCAAGTTTTTTAATTTATTCCGAAATGTTGTTAGTCCCGTTCCTTTTTCACATCGTAATCTGTTTAGAATAATTTTCTTCATACTTAATCATAATTATATATTGAAGAACATTTTCCTACAAAGTTTACGGTAGTCAATTTAGGCTATATTAAGTGTTTTTTTTTTTTTTTTTTTTTTTTTTTTTTTTTTTTTAAGGGGGGGGGATACAAAGGGTTAAATTAAAATGCAAATTATTTTTTAAATGGATCTGTTTGTTTTGCTTAGTCTAAATCGGGTTTTGAAACAACACTATTTTCTAATGATAACCGTTTACGAATTAAAACACAAAGTTTTCACCATCAGTAAATAAAAACATACATTTAAAAATTAATGATACGATACTGCAAAGTGTGGAATCAGGCATTGAGATCACATCCCGTCCATGTCTCATAGCTGCCAATATTTTAATTTATTCCGGAGTATTTTTAGCGACGCCTTTAATTCATACCACTTTTTATTTAAGTGTAATTTCTTTTTATTTTATCGAAGTTATGTATTGGAGAAAAAAAATTCTATAAATAAAGTGGTGCGAAATAAGGCGGGGCTACTAATAAATTAAAATACTTGGAGCTATGATTTCCACAGTGTGCATAAATTAGACATTCCTTTTTTTTTTTTTTAATTATGTTAAATGCCTGTGCTCTATTTTTTGCGTGAATAATGCGACCTTTGAACACAATCATCTTTTTATGTTTTCTGATTGTTCACAGATGCACATGCATCAGATTTGCCATCAGTTCAGGATATATTTTGTTCAGATGTTGACAAACCAACACGTCAACCATTTCATTTTATGATCTGATGCATTCATGAAATACTACACGGAAATTCATAATTGTATTTGTCATGGAAGTTCATTTTTGATTGTAATTTACAAAGATCAGGTTAGTTTTGTCTGCCAGAAAAGCAATATACGTAGTAATTTTTTACTCTTGTTCCTCATAAGATTTATATAATTAATATTTTTTACTAACTTTACTGAAAATAGAAAAAAAATGATAGTTTAATATTTGCTTTGATTTTCAGTTGAAACATTTGTAATGCCGTACTGTATAGTTTGGATTTTAATGTACATTAAACGAAAAAAAAAAAAAAAGAAACTATCTTTTTAAATCTTGAGTGATTTTTTATTTATGTATTTAAAGGGGAAAAATGATTCACGGAAATTTAAATATAGTTAAACATTTCCTATGATTATTCATGAACAATAAACTTACAATTTACTCATAAACGGTTAAGCTTAAACTAATAAACATTTAATTTAAGTTACTAAAAAAAGCTACATTTATAAAAATTATATTCAAAGAACTTAAATCTAAAGTTTAGTCCACGCAATTGTTTTGAATATTTTAATTTCAGGGATTGCATTCTCCATTTCTATCTTTCTTTCTTTCTTTCTTTCTTTTTTTTTTTTAAGGCACATTCAGGAATTAAAAATTTCAGACTTTTTTGCTACACTTATTTTATAGAGAATCTTATGTGTATTTTCATAGTAATCTGTCGTTATTAAACAGGATAGACATTTTTCTATAAAAAATAGGGATAGTAACGAAGACCAGAGTTGCCAACATTTTAATTTATACAGGAGAATTTTTAATTCCACCTTCATTTCATACCACATTTATTTAAGAGTAATTTTTTTCATATTTTGCTGAGGATAAATTTTAGCGAAAATTATTTCATAAAAAAAGTGGTGTGAAATAAAGGCGGGGTTAAAACGCTTAGGAATAAATTAAAGCGATGGAAACTAGGGAAGACCAGTGTTGCCAGATTCGCAACATTGTTATTTAATAGTCACTAATAATTTTGAGAAATGATGTTTGATATACATTCTATACGATTAATCGTCGATTATGTTCATTAAATATCACTTCTCAAAATTATTGGTGACTGTTGAATAAAAAAGTCGCGTAATCTGGCAACGCTGTGGAAGACGGAAATTTCTCATTTCCGCAAATGCCCTAAAGAAAGGCGGGTAATGCAACCCCTATAATTTAAAGGAAAATTCTAATTATTTTTAAGGTTATTTTATCATTTGTAGCTGCTACTTGTTCTTCCTTCACTGTGATTTTCATCTATTAAAATTAGCATTTTCATTTAAACGTTGTATAATTAAATCATTAAGTTTTCGCTGAAATTATTAAAACGCTAAAAATTTCCATTTGAAGAAAGATGAGTATACTAAGTACTTTAATTACGTATCATTAAAAATGCTTAAAAAATTTAAAATAGATAACAATACGAATCTTTAAGTATTTTACTTTATCGTAATTAAGGTTAATTAAATGTAACTTAAAAAAAAAAAAAGACTCTAAGGTATTTAAGTCAGCAGTAAAGTTTGATCTTTGTTCTTTCCATGTACCGTAATTTCTGATAGATAACCTGCAGGTAAGATGTGTCATTTTTCCACCAGAAATTTTATTTAATAAAGAAACCTATACTTTTTCGAAGGCAGAGCTCGTACAAATATAAATTTATTTATCAATTGAAATTTCTGGGGCAATACTGGATTATATAACCAACGGAGTATCTGCCAGAAATTACGGTAATTAAACAAAGAAACAAATATATATATATATATATATATATATATATATATATATATATATGACTGTTAATATGAGAAATTTGTATACTAAGCATAAAAGGGATTTTCATTTATAATAACTACTAATAGGATATTCATTACATTAAGAAGTTAAAGACTCGAATAATTAAGAACACCATATTATTTAAAAACAAATTATACCGTTCTTAACACTTTCGCGACCGCAAGTTTTTGTATTTTTAGTAAGGTCCGCTTACGGGCGTTATTCTCCCAAGTTACGAAATTTCAGAACAAAATTTGTGTACTCACATTTATAATACAGATGGATATACATTTTAATTATACTGTTTCTAGTGAAAGTATTAGTATTCGTAGTATTTTAATTGTACAAATATGAGCAAAAGGTATATTCTTGCGAAATACAGTAACATACAAACTGCGAAGGAAACACCCACTGGCGGAGTTACAGATTTTGAAATGATGTGAATCTACGTCAGCGATCGCGGAAGTGTTAATATAAATGTGATGAGAGTTTACGGTGCATGCATGATAGATGAAAATTTATTAAGATGTGATAAATTTTTGTCCATAGATTAAAATGTTATATTTTTGTTATGACATTAGCTACAAATTATTTTGTATGATGGACTGCTTTCAGCATAGGCTTGTCTATCATTTCCTTTAGACTGACAAATTAGGTGCAATTGATGGTTTATAATTCCTAAATTAAGGGAAGCTTTATGGGTACTATTTTATATTGATTTTGAGTTGTTAATTCGATTTCATCTTTTCACCATTATGAAGACATATATTTTTCATTTGTTTCATCTTTTAAAGAAGTTTTTAATTAAAAAGTATTAAAAAGAAAAAAAATCACCAAACTAATTATAGCTTTCTACTTTTTTCATACAGCATTCTCATAGCAACAAACATTGATTTCATTAATTGTCTAATCAGTTTTGCGAAAATTAGGGATATTTTTATTCGATAATCACCAATAACTTTACCCTCCGCGCACAGGGAGATTATTTTGTATTTATTGTGTTTATATACACAGGTTGCAAATAGTCGTACTTTTTAATACCACTATTTTAAAATAAAAACATGTTTCATAGGTTTTTCAGGATTTGTATATATCAAACATTGCATTTTACAATTAGTGGTAGAAATATAATTAAGTGGGAAAATAATTTTCAATAATTTAATGGAAAAAGTTCTTTTGAACGTCGAAATCACGGACACCGTACACGGAGGGTTAAGATGTGGTATTTGATTTATATAATAGATAAATCTTCTAAATGATTAGGCTACAGTTTCAATTATGATTTAGTTGTAGATATTGAATAAGAAAATCCATAAAATTGGCAACACTGAGTTGAATTTGTTCATCAATAAGCGATTAAATAAAAGTAAAAAAAAAGTGGTATGAAGAAGTGGGGCTGTATGATCGATGCAAAACATTAAAATATTAAAATAAAATAATAAAAAATAACAAAAAATAAAGGTCAGTTTTTACCATATATGAAAATTTCGCTGATGAATATAGCTATGTTAAAATATATTTCCAACATCTAGCTGTAGAACAAATAAATAACAAAGCAGTCTCTAATGGTTTGATTACACTAGCCTTTAAAATTTATTGATAAAATAATCCACTTTACAAAATTCTATTATTTTTAAAATAACCTTTATTTATGAATAATCCCTTGTGAGCTGTAAAGAGTACTCAGTAATTATTTCAACATAATATTTCTAAGATGCAATTGTGTTTAACAAAATTCTAGGAGTTCTTCGTCAATAATTTATCGCTAATATATATAAAATTTTAAATGAAGGAATTATTTCTAATTCTTGTTATCATTTTATATTTATTCGAAAAAGTGCAGAATTTTGACAATTTAATTTAATGTTTCTTTGCCCATTGATAATTGTCTAATAGAATAAACATTTCTCTACAGATATTCCGATTAAAATGACATTCGTTCTGATGTATTATTTTTACACTTATGACAAGACGATTCACTTAGAAAAAAAAACGTATCATACACTGTTTATATTCTTTATTTTGAAAAAAAAAATATCTAGATGGAATAGATGAAATTGTAATTGAAAGAAATTTATTAAGTTGCATGCCGTTTTACTTGCTGAGGCAAAGCATGAGATCCCGTCCAAGTTTGCGACAAGCGGTATGCACCGCAATTTTTTGTACACGACCAGGGCCTGATTAAGGGGGAAGCTCGCTCATACCGGAATATTTTTACAATTATTTTTTACTTCATGTCATAAAAATTGCACGCTTTGACGAGGAAATATTTTTTATAAAAAATGAACGGTGTAAAACAATCCAATTTACTCACCGTTATTAGACACCAGAAATCTTTTAAAATAATTTTTAATGAAAATTTTCTGTTTATTATAGGAGGAAAGTATTTGTTAAAAAATAACGGTGTAAGTATAAATAATGTGTGAAGAGCGAGCTTCCCCCTTAGTCAGGCTCTGTACACGACATGGCATTGGAGAAGATTGATGTATCCGAGAAAATAATACAAAAATACAGTAAGTCGTTCACACTTTATGAAAGCAATTTTAATAGTTGTGTTTAATGTATATATATATATATATATATATAAATGTCTTTTTTTATTTTTGAATCGATTTGCATCTATATGATAGCCATAGTTCTTGACAATAGACTAATATGCTTCTCTAACTCAAATTTTATATGAAAGAAAATTTTTCTTAGTATTGCCATGTGAGATTTACTTCATTCTTCTTGTATTGTTTTCCAAAGTCCGTTCAATGTTCTTTGATGAAGATTCCTAACACTCCTTTTAATAAACCATTAAAATAAAATAAATAAGTGAAAACTATTTACTTTCTAGCATGATAAAATTTAAGTGCATATGTTGCACAGTTCAATGTTAGTCTTGTAAATCATGGGAGAAGAAAATCTTGCAGGAGTTTTTCTAAAGTTTCTCCCGAAACTCATTGCATAGTGGACAGTGATATAGCAATGATTGCGCTGAAATTTACCGAAACAATTAAGGTACGGGTCATTTTCTGATTTCGTCACATTTATATAATACTCTTCATTCATAATACTAATTAATAACTCTATACACATATCTTTAGTTCTAGCAGACAAAATATTGCCATAAACCTGGAATTCAGTTTATTTTAAAAATCCGAATGAATAAAAAAATAAATATATTTACAAATGTATATGAAAGAATTTAAACTGTGTTGAAGAATAAAAATATATGTAGTTTTAATAATACATTATTATAATCAGAACAAATTTTCAAATTTGTGGTGTAATTAATATCTACTGAAACAATCAGATTTAATTATATTCAGAAGTGTAATTTATGAATTTTCATTTTATTTTTTTAAACAAATTTTATAGTTCTTTTAATACAGGCACTCACCCTTTTTCTAATACTATTTCTAGCGTATTAGAAAATAACAAAAGTCATTTTAAAAATTTCAGCTGGTTTTATGTTAAAAATTACTGTTAATAATTAGTGGTACAGAAAAATCCGGACATAACGACCCCTGTTCAATATAAATAGAAACATATGCCGTTGTTGGATTATATTCGGAAATAAATGAACTTTTAGTGAAAAAATTTAAATGGTATGGTACTCTAGGAAAAATGTTACCTTTGATTAAGCGTGATTTAATAAATGTGTATGTTAATAATAAATAAATAAATAACACTATACATGCTAATTTGTGTTTCTTTCTTTTCAGACAGAAACTTAACTTTTATTAGAATTTTTAAAAATATTTTCATCATTTTTCTGGGATTAACCTTTTTTTTTTTTTTCCAGAGAAATGGTGATGTTAAAAAACCACACAAGTTGATGACACATATGCAAGTCTTTTTTTATCCGAAATATTATTAGTACACGCAGAGTTCCCAACTTTTATAATTTATTCACGAACATTTTTAGCCCCGCCTCCTTTTCGCATGAAAAATTTTATGGATTATTTCTTTTCAAAATATGACAACGGTTAAATAAGAAGAAAATGAAGACTGGAGGAAAAAAAAAAAAAGAGTGAATACTAACTGTACTATGTGCCATTAATTAGGTTGTCAATAACAAGAAAAATAATTACTTTTGAAGCTTGGAATTTTTAAGATGTGTTAAGAAAGAAGTAATCTGTCTATTACAACTATTAGAATAATTGTGCATTTTTAATTTAATTTATTCTTCTTTAAATTATCAGAGCTAATGTTTTGTTGCGGTCAGCTTTGGGCACAGGATTACATGGGAATGATACTCTGTATCAACATTAAAAATATTGTGTACATTTAAAAATAACGTATAATTATAATGACGGAAACTAATTTTGATGGAGAGCTTCATTTTTGTGATTTTTTATTATTATTATTATTATTTAAAATAATATATTATTATATTCGACGCAATTATGCTTATAAATAATTACAAAACATTTAATGTTAAGGAGCTAATTGCTCGTCATTTCATATATTTATATTTCACGTAAAAACTGCTAACTTTAACTAAATTTTGGCAAACCATCCCGGATATGCGCGCAGGATTATACATCGGCAGTAAAATTGCTCTAATATTTTTATAATATACACATATATATGTATATATATATATATAAAAAGTCCTAGAATTATTTTAATTTGCCAAAATTGACAGATAAAAACTTTTCTTAACAAGTATTAAAATTTACAAATTTTAAATTTAATTCTTTCTTGGAATTTTGTAAATGAAGTTATGGTCATTTATTTCTGACACTTTCTTTTGTCAAAGGTACCTCACTACTTAAATTTAAATAGTCAATTCTAGTACATGCGAACGAATCAGTAATTGTAATCGTTAATATGGGACTTGTCCTATGTTTTAAATTTGTCTCCAGAGGAATTTAAGTATGCATTTATAATTATTATTACTCTTTTATTTATTTATTATTTTAATTTAAAAAAGCGAAATATTTTCAGACATACGTGTTTAAATCAATTGAATTATATCCTCTGTAATCGAAGCGGTAAAACCTTAAGGTGTGCATATTCGAATCGGGTATGTAAGGGAAACACGATTGAGCAAAATCTTTTTTTTTAAAGGACATAACAGTCTAAAAAAATGCGTAAAAGAGGAACTTTACTATTATTATTATTATTATTAAAGAAAAATCCTTTATATTTCGGCTGTGTATATGTAACTCACAATCAAGCGTAATTAGAGTTGCCAACATTATAATTTATTCCGAAGCATTTTCAGCCCCTCCTTTTTTTTATAAGTTTTTTTTTTTTTGTTTTAAGAGTAATTTTTACTTATTTTATTGTAGTTATATAATAAAGGAAATTTTGTATTAATAAAGTTGTGCGAAATAAAGTCGAGGCTAAAAATGCTCCGCGATAAATTAAAATGTTGACAACTATGAAAAGAATTGTTTTGTTACTCCTAAAAATTTAAATAGGCCACACCAGATTATTTATTATTATTTATAAATATTTAAGCAATGAAAGGAACAGCTCGTGTTAACTGGAAAATTGGATCGTAGTCTGTCATGCAACGAACTTGCTTTAAATTGCTAGTTTGGCGACTTTGTCCAAATGAGTGCAGAGCTGCTGATTTCAGGGTTGCCAGATGCCAACCTATTCCGGCAAATTGTTAGTACCGCCCCTTTTTCTACACCACTTAATTTTTAGAGTATTTGTTTTCTTCATTCATCGTAAATATATTTGAAGAGAATTACTCTAAAAATTAAGTGGTGTAGGAAAAGGGGCGGTACTATCAATTTGCCGGATTTGGTTGGCAGCTCTGATTATGGGTACAGTTCAAAGGATTGCACTACCATTTGTTGAAGTTAGTTTGATTTTGTTTTATGTCACACTAGGGCTAAGCAATACTCAACTAATTGAGAGTCATTCTGAGTGATAATCTGGAAGCATGCTGTAAAAATCTTGATTTTTCGCAGAGGAAATGGCTCAACGTTTGATATTACTTACAAACTCTGAATAAACACCATAAAATGCAATAAACTCGCAACAATTGTTTCGGGTCGAAAAAACAAACGACCCTTCATCAGGCGAATAAAGTAAGCACGAGGGCTGCAGTCAAAGCGGCAACGCACAGAACCGTTTAAAATGAAAAAAAAAACTTTATAAAGTAGAAAATAAATAGAGCTACTGGTGTGAGTAGAATTGTAGAAGAAAATAAGAAAATAAATAAATGAGTGAGATTAAATATAAGGATAACAAAAATTAAACGAAAATCTAAGTTACGTGAGTAATTTCCAAGCATCAGAGAAGAAAGGAGTGGAAGAAATATCATTAACAAGATTTTTCGAATTTTTAAATATGTAAAATGCTTCATGAATATCCAAATGGGAGGAACAGACAGGAGATGAGATTATGTTAGTTTTGGAAAAATCAAAACGATGACCTTGAGACCAGCAGTGGGAAGCAACAGAAGATTTGGTAATCTCTTCATTACGAACATTCCGACGGTGCTCATTTATTCTGTATTTCAAACGCCTCCTAGTTTGACCAATATAACTTAAGTTGCAGGACGAACACGGAATTAAATAAATTCCAGAACGGTTTTCGGTGGGAATGGGATCCTTAAGAGAAGATAATTTAATTTTATTGACGGGTTTGTAAATAACTTTGAAACCAAACGGTGAAAGAATTTTAGAGATTTTAAAAGAGAGTAGAATAAAAAGGTAAAACAACTGGGATGAGACTGCGATCGTTTAATTTGGGAGCAGAACGTTTAGGATTCTTAAATTTATGTAGAGCTTTATCGATGATAGATGGGTTATAGCCACGAGAGAGAGCAAGAGATTTTAAATAATTAATTTCTTTCGAAAGATTAGACGGATCAGAACAAATGTGTAAGGCCCGATAAACATAAGTGTAAAAAGCAGACATTTTTTGTTGAGGGGCGTGGTTAGAGAGAGCATGCGGCGGCAAGGAGACTGAGAAAGGTTTTCTAAAAACAGTAGTTGAGAAACAATCCTTTTCTTTATTCACAAGCACGTCAAGGAAGGGCAAAGAGCAATCCTGTTCAACCTCAAAAGTGAATTGAATGCATGGGTCAATCGAATTGACCAAAGAAAGCAAATTGGACAAATCTACATCAGGGGAGACAAGAACGAAAGTGTCATCCACATACCTAAACCAGTGAGGAAATTTATATACACCGAAGAGTTTTTCTTCAAAATAGTGCATATAAATGTCGCAAAGTAAAGGAGAGAGAGGACTACCCATGGCCATACCATCATTTTGGGAATAATAAGTACCATTAAAAATGAAGGCAGTTTGCCTGATACACAAATGAACTAAATTTACAAGTTCCTCAATTTCAATAGAGGAATAATGGAATTCACGTAGTCTTCTCTCTTTTAACAGTATAAAAACTCGTATGATTTTGTGGACAAAATTAAATGCATTTCTCCGTCTAACTATACTATGATTTCTTTAGATGTAAAATCACTTTTTACAAATGTTCCGGTTCAAGGTGCTCTGGTTTGTTTAGAGAGAAGACTACGTGAATTCCATTATTCCTCTATTGAAATTGAGGAACTTGTAAATTTAGTTCATTTGTGTATCAGGCAAACTGCCTTCATTTTTAATGGTACTTATTATTCCCAAAATGATGGTATGGCCATGGGTAGTCCTCTCTCTCCTTTACTTTGCGGCATTTATATGCACTATTTTGAAGAAAAACTCTTCGGTGTATATAAATTTCCTCACTGGTTTAGGTATGTGGATGACACTTTCGTTCTTGTCTCCCCTGATGTAGATTTGTCCAATTTGCTTTCTTTTGTCAATTCGATTGACCCATGCATTCAATTCACTTTTGAGGTTGAACAGGATTGCTCTTTGCCCTTCCTTGACGTGCTTGTGAATAAAGAAAAGGATTGTTTCTCAACTACTGTTTTTAGAAAACCTTTCTCAGTCTCCTTGCCGCCGCATGCTCTCTCTAACCACGCCCCTCAACAAAAAATGTCTGCTTTTTACACTTATGTTTATCGGGCCTTACACATTTGTTCTGATCCGTCTAATCTTTCGAAAGAAATTAATTATTTAAAATCTCTTGCTCTCTCTCGTGGCTATAACCCATCTATCATCGATAAAGCTCTACATAAATTTAAGAATCCTAAACGTTCTGCTCCCAAATTAAACGATCGCAGTCTCATCCCAGTTGTTTTACCTTTTTATTCTTCACTCTCTTTTAAAATCTCTAAAATTCTTTCACCGTTTGGTTTCAAAGTTATTTACAAACCCGTCAATAAAATTAAATTATCTTCTCTTAAGGATCCCATTCCCACCGAAAACCGTTCTGGAATTTATTTAATTCCGTGTTCGTCCTGCAACTTAAGTTATATTGGTCAAACTAGGAGGCGTTTGAAATACAGAATAAATGAGCACCGTCGGAATGTTCGTAATGAAGAGATTACCAAATCTTCTGTTGCTTCCCACTGCTGGTCTCAAGGTCATCGTTTTGATTTTTCCAAAACTAACATAATCTCATCTCCTGTCTGTTCCTCCCATTTGGATATTCATGAAGCATTTTACATATTTAAAAATTCGAAAAATCTTGTTAATGATATTTCTTCCACTCCTTTCTTCTCTGATGCTTGGAAATTACTCACGTAACTTAGATTTTCGTTTAATTTTTGTTATCCTTATATTTAATCTCACTCATTTATTTATTTTCTTGTTTTCTTCTACAATTCTACTCACACCAGTAGCTCTATTTATTTTCTACTTTATAAAGTTTTTTTTTTTTTTCATTTTAAACGATTCTGTGCGTTGCCGCTTTGACTGCAGCCCTCGTGCTTACTTTATTCGCCTGATGAAGGGTCGTTTGTTTTTTCGACCCGAAACAATTGTTGCGAGTTTATTGCATTTTATGGTGTTTATTCAAAGTTTGTAAGTAATATTTTACAACGCCAGTTTATTGATGCTTCTTTATCAACGTTTGATAACTCGAAAGGCAATAATTTACGGAATATAGAAGATATTGTAGCTATGATGGATTTTACGTGTACCAACCGTTATTAATGCACACGACTTTTTTTTTGGAGGGGGGAGGGGGTTATTTTGCAATTTTTCAATGACAAGCTCGTCGCTATACTAATCTAGCCTAAGTATCCCGAACTAAGCATTTGAAATGTTTATCTAAATGTAATCGAGGTATACATTTTTCTAATAACATTATACATTTTCAATATAACTCAGCGTTGAGGGAATTTTCTTCTTAACATTTCCTTTCCCTCTTTATTCAACAAAAATTCCCCAAACTTGAAAAAAAAAAATAAATAAATAAAAATAAAAGTAAGGTATATTGAGAACCGTGTATTTACATTGAATGCAGCATGAGGTTACCGAAATAGATTCATTAAAATAAAATATATAAGTGAAAACTATTTACTTTCTAGCATGATAAAGTTTGAGTGCCTATGTTGCCCAGTTCAATGTTAGCCTTGTAAATCATGTGAGAAGAAAATCTTGAAGGAGTTTTTCTAAAGTTCCTCGCGAAGCTCATTGCACAGTGGACAGTGATATGGTAATTAATTCGCTGAAATGTACCGAAATAATTAAGGTACGTGTCATTTCTCATTTGATCACATTTATATAATGCTCTATACAAATATATTCAGTTCTAGCACTCAGAGCATTAACATAAAATTTGAATTCTGTTTATTTTATAAATATGAATAAAAATTAAATTCACAAACATATGTGAAATAATTTAAACTGTGTTGAAGAATAAAAATATATGTAGTTTTATTACTATATTACTATAGTATATTATCATAGTCAGGACAAATTTTCACATTTGTGGTGTAATCAAAATCTACAGAAACATTCAGATTTGATTTTATTCGGAAGTGTAATTCATTAATTTAAAAAAAATTTTAACACAGGCGTCGTGCCACTCAGCCCTTTCCTAATACTATTTCCAGCGTATTAGAAAAAAAAAAACAAAATTATTTTTAAAAATTTCAGCTGGTTTTATGTTTAAAATTACTGTTAATAATTTGTGGTACTGAGAAATCTGGACATTACGACCCTTGTTCAATATAAATAGAAACACATGCTGCGTTGGATTATATTCGGAAATAAATGAACTTTCAGTGAAAAAGTATAATTTTAACAACTAATGAAATTCCGATTTAGAAAAAATGATACCTTTCCGTAAATGGTGATTGAAAAAATATATCTGTTAACCCAATTTATCCCAATTTATGTATTTTGCTCAAATTTCAGAAAAATTATGTTTTTTAAGGTTAATTAGACCTAAATAAACTAAATACAACAAAATTTGAATATGTATATATATATATATATATATATATATATATTTACGAATTTTGTATAAGAAATCCTAACCACTTTGTACGCAGGACATTGAAATAAAAAGGATGAAATTTGCACTTATGTATTGTAGTGTTCTCTTCAATACTGAAAAATGCTTTCTGAGTATAAAGTTTTACTTTATCTGTATAATACTTTCTTATTTACATGATAGTTCTCCAGAAAGAATTTTCAACTGCAAAGTGAATATAAACCACGCCCCCTAATGTAATGATTAAACAAAGATTCCAGATGAAGGAGGAGGAGGAAGTGAGACGCATAACACGCTAACAGAAGCTTACATATACC
The DNA here is from genome assembly GCA_963930645.1 of Salticus scenicus. Taxonomy (NCBI): domain Eukaryota; kingdom Metazoa; phylum Arthropoda; class Arachnida; order Araneae; family Salticidae; genus Salticus; species Salticus scenicus. The sequence continues at coordinate 188,854,800 of OZ005659.1, forward strand.
ATTATATATTCCAGCTGACAAAATATTCCCACCAAACAAATTCTGGTTTCTATATGCTATTTTTCAGCTGCCCTTTAAGTAGGACAATGGGATAAAATGGGTTAAAAATATTTATAACTCCATACCTGCTAATTTGTACTTTTTTTTTTATGTTTTGCTACTATTAACTTTTAATAGAAATCTTTTAAATTGTTTTAGAATTTTTCTAGGATTAATCTTGATAATTTTTTTTTTTTTTTTAACAGAAAAATAGTGAAGTTAAAAAAACCACACAAGCTGACCCATATGTAAGTTTTTTGTAAACTGGAGTATTATTATAACACACCTTTTTTTCTACATTTTTAAAGCAATTGGCTTATAAGGCTTTTATGATGAAATAAGAAGAAAAAAACTCTAAAAAGAGACTGTTAAAAAAAAAAAAAAGAACAATAATAACGAATACTAACAGCACTAGGTATTATTTATTAGGATGTTTGCAGCTATGCAATAACAAGGAAAATAATTACATTTGAAGCTTGTAATTTTTAAGATGTGTTCAGAAAGAAGTAATCTGTCTATTACAACTATTAGAATAATTGTGCATTTTTAATTTAATTTATTTTTCTTTAAAATATCAGAGCTAATTTTTCGTCAATATCGCTTTGCACACAGGATTACATGGAAATGGTACTCCATATGAACTTTAAAAATATTGTGTTTATGGAAAATTATCCTATAATTATAATGACGGAAATTAATTTTGCTGGAAAGCTTCGTTCTCGTGATTTTCAAAATTAATATATAATCATATTTAGCGCAATTTTGTTTATAATTACAAAATGTTTAATGCTAAGGGGCTAATTGCTCGTCGTTTCATATTTCGCGTAAAAGTAGCTAACTTTAATTAAATTTTGTTAAAACATCTTGGAAATAAAATCGCCAATAAAATTGATCTGGTATTTTTATAATATATATATATATATATATATATTATAAAAATACCAGATCAATTTTATTGGCGATTTTATTTCCAAGATGTTTTAACAAAATTTAATTAAAGTTAGCTACTTATTATATATTATATACGCTACTTATTATATACGTATTATATATATAAGTGCTAGAATTATTTTAATGGCCGAAATTGACAGATAAAAACTTTTCTTAACAAGTCTTAAAATTTACAAATTTTATATTTATTTATTTCTTGAAATATTGTAAATAAAGTTATGGTCATTTATTTCTGATACTTTCTCCTGTCAAAGATACCACACCCCTTAAATTTAAATAGTCAATTCTAGTGCATTCGAACGTATGAGTAATTGTAATCGTTAATATGGGACTTGTCTTATGTTTTAAATTTGTCTCCAGAGGAATTTAAGTATGCGTTTATAATTATTATTGTTCTTTTGTTCTTTTTATTTTTTTATTTAAATAAACGAAATATTTTCAGCTATACGTATTTAAATCATTTGGATTATATTCTCTGTGAACGAAACGGTAAAAGCTTAAGGTGTGCTTATTCGAATCAGGTATGTAAGGGAAACACGAAAGAGCAAAAAAAATTTTTTTTAAGGACATAATTGTCTTGGAAAATGCGTAAAAGTGGGACTTCTTTTTTACTAAAGAATGACCTTTATATTTCAGCTGTGCATCTGTAACCCACAATGAAGCATAGCTGCCAATATTTTAATTTATTGCGGAGTACTTTTAGCCCCGCCTTTATTCCATACCACTTTATTTATAGAAAAATTTTCTTTAATATATAACTTCTATAAAATAAGAAAAAAATTATTTTTTAAAAAAAAGTGGTACGAATTAGAGGCGGGGCTAAAATGACTCCGGAATAGATTAAAATATTGGCAGCTATGATGAAGCATAGCGATGGAGTTGCGAACATTATAATTTAATCCGAAGTGTATTTAGCCCCGCCTTTATTTCCCAAGATTTTTGTTCTAAGAGTAATTTTTACTTATTTTACCATAGTTACATAATAAAGAAATTCTTGTATTAATAAAGTGGTGCGAAATGAAGTCGAGGCTGAAAATGATCCGCGATAAATTAAAATGTTGGCAACTACGATTTTTTTTTTTTTTTTTTTTTTTTTTTTGTTATTCCTAGAAATTTAAGTAAGCAACACCAGATTATTTATTCGTAAATTTTTAAACAATGAAAGGAATAGGCGGTTGAATTTGCTACCAAGGATTTCATCAGTGTTATTCCTGAAACAAACTTGCTTTAAAATTGCTGGTTTGATGACTGTCGAAACGAGTGCAAATCAACGTAAGTCAGGGTTAGCAGTGTGGGGGGAAATGTTGGGGACAAAACCCTAACATTTATTTCTCCCTTCAAATAATTGAGTTTAAAAATTATGTATTTTAACAATCGATCATAAAGTCAGTTTCTGTGTTCTGGAAAGTATCATTTTATTAATAGATGGAAGGTCTTTTTTGATTTCCTTCATTGCTTCTGACTACGTTGGAAATGCATTTCAGAAACCGTCTTCATTTTTTTCTAGCGCACCAGTTTTTATTTTTAATCTTTCACAGTCATCGTTATTAGTTTACAAATATCTGCTTCTAGAAATATCTAAGTAAAATGCAGAATGCTTAATATAATTTTAAAACTTAATGATACATTTTAGTTGAAATATAACTTAATAAATTATGCCCAATCACTACCGAAAGGTTTTGTTACGGAAGTTGGCAAACAAAGTGATGCCGGCGACAACTTTTGGTTGATACATATTAAAAGCTAATTAGAATAAATTCAAATCAAGGTCCAGTCAAATATCAAGTTCTGCTAAATTAAGTCATTGCGTTAATTTATTCTTGCGATACAGCATCTACAGAGTTTATTTACACAGGAGGATACTTTGTGGATATTTGGCGGATACGAAGTGGTGCCGTTTGGTAAACGATTGGTCTTAGCTTCTGACAATTGACATTTTATATGTGCAATTTGCGGCAATTTTCCTGAGTAAATGCTGAGATATAGCCATCTAAAAATCACGGAAAATAAAGACTTTAATTAATCAATATATAATTACATATCATGTACCGAGTTTGGCGTTTTATATAACACTAGCAGTGTTTATCCTCCCCGGTGGTCACTATAGTTAAATAAATTCTCAAAATTCAATATCACTTAATAATAAAAAATCAAAAAAAAAAAAAAAAAGGTCTTTGTAACATTTTAAAATTTTAGTGAAGGTTCACATCAAAACTTCCCATCTCCCACAGTATCGTGACGGCCGTATGCAGTCAGTCGGTTAGTGGATGTACTCTTTTATAATATTTATTGCTAAGAGCTGAAGTACAGATTAATCGCTAACCAGAAATATTGGAGCATAGCAGCACCACCTGCTTTCCAGTATACACCGAGATTGAATCAGCACAGTTTTCCATAATGTTTATCTAACGTACAAAGTTCGGTATATGTTACTGAATTGTACAATATATTTAAACATCATGCAAGAGTAGAAATTTCTTTCGCAAAAATTGGATTAAATTGTTGCAAAGTAGCGTTACCTGTTCACCAATATGCACCTGAATTGAATACATGATATCCATCTCACATTCCAAGTTTGGTATATTAATAAACATCAGAAGCTTAGATAGATTTTTCCATTAAATGCGGATAATTGTATCGCCTGCTTTTAGTTAATGTATCTTAAAAGCTAATTAACATCAATTTAAATCAAGGTCCAATCAAATATCAAGTTTGGTTAAATTAAGTTAATGCCCTAATTGGTTCTTGTTATGCAGCATCTAAAGAGTTTTGCCAACACACACACACACATATACACAGTCGAACATTTTCTAAAAATAGTTGAATCGTATTCAGGATATTTCAAAACGTCTTTATTCATTGAAAAGTAAAAGTCAAATTTCACAAATCCTATACTTTTTCTTATATACAAAGAAGAATGTAAAAAATACAAATAGTGTATTATACATATCATCGGTTTCCGCAATGTATTTAGTGCTAAAGTACGGCCTAAAGAGCCGTACATTGTTAAACTATTTAAAAAAATATATATATGCATTTGGTTTTTGTTTTTTTTAAATCGTGCTTTTTTCGGGAAAAATTAGCTGTGTTTTGGGGAAATTTTAAAATTTCTATCTTGCAACACTGATTATAATACATTTCTCTGAAAGTTTTTCCTTCATTTTAATAATTAGTTTAATGAATACAATAAAAGTATTAAATAACCTTAGACACAAATAAATTTCTACATTTTATAAAATAAATTGTTATTTTTCTTTATCTTTCACATATATCTTTAAGAAACAATTAAAAAAAAAATCACTACTTATTTTAGTTTTTTATGATTAATACTTATGATTTGTGAATTCTGCTATTTTTTGTCAATTGTGCATAAAATATTTGTTATATTTGTAAATAAATAAATAAATAAAAACAAAATGTAAAATAAAATGTAAAATAAAATATAAATAAATAAAAATTAAATAAAATAAAATAAATTTGATAGTTTTCTTCTGTAATCATCCAAAGTCTTCAATATATTTTTTAAATAACATATAAATTAATGAATTACATATAATAAAATATATTTCTCATGTGTCATTTAGAACATGATCGATAGATGGCGCCAACATTACGCATTTTGCTTGTATCAAATGTAAAATGGTCGAAATTCGTTCAGAACTGAACGAATCACTTGAACGTTCATTTTCACTGAAAAGGTTTTGATCGGAAAAGACAGATTTTACTCAAATTCGATTATTTCCTATAAATTCCTCTCAAATTATGGCTAAAAATAATGCGTCCATTTCTGAGTTAGCGAATCCAGTCGATCATTTTAAGTGAGTGAAGATGGGCCATAGAGTGGGAACTCCACACAAAACCAGCCCACCCTTCCTTTATTTAAAAGGTATCTCATGCAACAGTCAGGTGACGTTTCAAATCAAATGCTGGCGTTATTTGTCTCAATTAAGGTGGAAACTTCTACCACTGAAATATCACAAAAAGCTCGTTTCAAGTTGGTGAAGTCATGTCCCGGTAATATAGAGGGGAAAGTATATTACTTTCCTACTAAAAAAATTAAATTTATATAGTCAAGATGGTAATAATCTCCACTGACATGACTTAAGGCTGCTCACTCACGCTTAAGATTTCCCCGTCTCGAGTCACTAAATTCATATATGCCAACAATTTAATTTATTCCGGAGTATACTTAGTCTTGTCTTTTTTTTTTATACCACTTATTTTTTAAAGTTGGTTGGTTGGGTTTTACGTCGCACTAGTGCTGCACAGATGGGCAATTGGCGACGGTCTGGGACACACCCCTAGAGGTGGTCCGGATACATGCCATCACAATTTTGATCCTCCACGAAAGTGATGGCTTTCTCGCTTCGGTGACCATGGATGACATTGCGGCCACGACAGATTTTACGTGCACCAGCCACCATTAATGTATACGACGGTCTTTGGCCGGCTCGAGTACCGAACCCGCAATCTTCCAATTACGAGGCTGGCGCTCTACCGACTGGGCTACCGCGGCCCCTTATTTTTTAAGGATAAATTTTTCGTATTTTGTGGAATTTATATTTTGGAGAACATTTTTATATAAATAAACTGGTACGAAATAAAAGCGTGGCTATAAAATACTCAGGAATAAATTTAAATATTGTCATCTATGCTAAATTCCATAAAAGACCATGGCCGAATTTGTTTATAGAATTGCTCATTAGCTAATTGGTATTTTTAAATTCCATTTTCGCATTCACAGTGCCCGCAGCGGTCCTATATTTTCACGTTTGTTTTATTATTATAATACGACTATTTTTTTATACAACTTTTTATCAAGATTTTAAAGCTAAAGCAATATGTAAAAGTATACTGATTGATTAAAGTGGTGACAAAATAATAAAATGCACGTAAAAATATAGGACTGCTGCGAGCACTGCATTCAGAAATTTCACAACCATTAAATTAGTACCCGCTTTCCAAATACTGAATTTCTTAAATTTTAATATTTCATTTTACTGGTAAAAAGTGAGTAAAATGCATTCAGTGAAAATTCGTTTTTTTAAATTCAAAATTAAAAAAAAAAATAAATAAATAAATTTTTGATAATCAAATACTTATTTAACAGCTGCGTATTTTCAGAATATGTAAATAGATTTTTTAAATAGCAATTAGGTAATGTGTAACTCTATAAACAAATTTCGCTATAGAATAACATGGGTTTTAGATGACCTTGACCATAGTCTCCTAAACTAGATGCCTGTCGTAGGGATCGGAAACTTGCAAACAGTTCAAGCGGTAGACAGTGAAATTGGGACAGATTGCGCGACTTTTTTATTTAACTGTCACCAGTAACTTTAAGAAGTAATATATGATATATCTAATCGACGTTTCTTCGATTCTATTCGATTTTTATGTATATTAAATCACACTTTTAAAAATTTTTGGTGGCTGTTGAATAAAAAAGTCGCGCAATCTGTACCAGGTGGCGCTGTCTACCGTTCGAACCGTATCCAAGTTTCCGAGCCACGCGACATGCATCTTGTTTAGGAGGCTATGCTTTGACGATCCGCATTCGCGAGTTCTACAGTAGACAGGTCGGAGGCTTTTCATTATGTCGGCGGGTGCTTTCTTATATGCAGAAAAATGCAATCTCCAAAGACTTGATGAGAACGAATACTGTTTCGAAATCTGATACCCTTCGGACCATTTTTTAAAAGTTCAAATTAAAATTCCAACAGTATAATGCTACCTGTCATAATGTTAAATCAACAAATGGTGGAACAACATCTTCCGAAATCATTGTTTTTCCACATATGGTCGGATTTTAACATTTATTTTTATACAACTTTCTGTTCTATTGACGTTTTATTATTATTATTGTTATTTTAAATGGGTTGATTTCATTTATGTAAGTTGATACATTTTACTAAAAACGTAATATAGAATGCTTTTAATTTTGGTTGAAGTTTTTTTTTTTTTTTTGAATACATAAATAACGAAATATGTTATGATCCTATATTTTAAATGCAGTAGTTTAAGAAATATATATATATTACTAAAAAATGTGTTGAAATATAAGATAAAACAGAGAAAAAGTAAATATTTTTGTAATGATGCATTATGTACGCATAATGCTTCTACAAAATATTTCTCAAAAGCTAGAATGGAATACGCTGTTGCAGCAGTGTTAACACATTGCCCATTTCTTATATTCTACCGATTGAGCACGTATTATGTAAAACAGGATTAACGCATCATTAGGAATTTTATCGGTCCATTGATTAAAAACCGCATTTCTTCGACTGAAAAATATACATATTGATATGTTAAAAAGTGGTAATCAGCTAAGCGGCCTGTAAAAAGCCCTGCATTGGTCATCATTAACCATTTACAGGATTTAACGCTCTAAAGCGTTGTTAAATTTACGATTTCTTTTATTCAACTAGCACCAATACTTTTCAGAGACATATTTGATATTTAAAATGGACGAATAAATCATCACGTACGTGGTGGTTACGGAATTGTTATAGTTAAAATTTCGTGGTAGCTATTGAATAAAAATGTCTCTAAAAATTACAATGCTGAGCAGAGAAGTGGAATTAAATATGACTGGCAAAGAGTTAAATTAACAGTGAAACATTCAAATGTCATCTTCAAAAAATATTGAAAAAAAAAGTATGTATGTGATTCTAATCTTCATAAAACACCAAAAAGTGAAAAAATTATCGGCTGAAATGAATTACAACGACCATAAAAAATTATCAAAATTAAGCATGTTTGGCGATCGCTGTATAGTAGCACCACTTGTCGGTCCATAAGCATTCAAATTGAATCAGCATAATGTCTCATAGTGGCCTTCTTTCATACGAAGTTTTGATTGATTATACGCAATAGAACCTGATATATAGCTTCCACTTAAATTATATAAATCGCTGTATAGCGGTGTCACCTGTTGAGCGGTTGGCATCAAAAGTTGAGAGCGCTAATTTAGCTCAAGGTGCATCTACATGTAAATTTATATGCAATTCTGAGCAGTAGTTCCGGAGATACAGTTGCCACAAAATTTTTGTCACACACACACACAGACAGACAGACATTTTCTAAAAATAGTCAAATCATGTTCTAGACCTCTCAAAAAGTGTAAATCCGTCGAAAACCGGAAGTCTAATTTTTTTACGAATCCAATACTTTCTTCTATTGAATATAGAAGACAGTAAAAATAAAAAATTCTTAAAATACTATTTGTGGGCGATTCAGAAAATTTCCAATAATAACCCTCAGTGTAACTGAATATTTTTGCGTGACACTGTAAATCTAATGCTAATCATACTACATTCTATAGAAAGCATTATTTTGTGCATTTGAATAACATATTTCTATCTTCCACATGCACACCTTTCTTATTTCCGCTAAGGGCACGGCTTCTTCTATTCCTCCTTCTTCCCTTTCACCCATTCCGCTAAGGGCACGTTCCGCTAAGGGCACGGTCGCTAAGGGCACGACACCTTTTCGAGGACGACACCTTTTGAATGTTTCTTTGTAAGAGTTTGTGGTTAGTAGATTAACAAAAATGAAAAGATTACAGTGTACAAATGCATAGCTGCCAATATTTAAATTTATTCCGGAGTATTTTTAGCCCCGCATTTATTTCGTACCACTTATTTCGTACCAAGTAATTTTGTTTTATTTTATTGAAGTTATATATTGGAGAAAAAAATTCTATAAATAAAATGGGGCGAAATAAAGGCGGGGCTGAAAGTACTTCGGAATAAATTAAGATACTGCCAGCTATGCAAATGCAGAAAATGTTTGATACGGCAATATATATATATATATTTCTCTCTCTCTCACACTAGAAATTGTAACATACGAATTTATTTTTGAAAATTAAACTTTTATGTAATACGTAAGCGTTTAAAAATAATTGGTTTAGAATTTTAGATAATATTAAAAGAGATATAAAGCAATAATATGCAAATTAATGAAAGGGAAATATTAACACACACGCATTAAGATACTTATACCCATGCAATTTCTAATTTATTTTCTTTTCAACTTCTTTTTCCTAATAGGAAACTCAATGCAAGTTAAAATACTTGAATAAGAAATAGATTTGAAAATAAAATATACATATAAAAAAAAGTAATTTAAAGAAGCTTAAAACAATGAAACTACATATTATAAAATATCCAACACGAAAATTTTAATTTATTGTCTTTGAATGTAATTGAATTTCCCAGTTAAGTAATTAAATTTTTATAACTGTACTCCTTAAAATTAACATGTTAAATCTAATATATTTTTACACAAAAGACAAATTTAAAATTGCATACAAAGTTCACATTTATAATCTATTTTCAAAATATAATTCCCGGAAGATTTTTAAAGAAAACTCTATAAAGTAATTCTGAGAATCTTCGCGAATTATTTTTTCTCTGAGAGCCCCGTTGTCTACGTTCATCGTAAAATATTATTGCATTAAAAATTTAGAATTCTTGGAATTCTTCACATTTCGAAATATTGCATAGACCTTATTATTAGCGCATAGAAAGTATTTCAAATTTAAAGACATGCTTCTAAATTTCAATAGCTAATTATTTCATGATTTATATGTTCGGTTCAAGAATGTATTCGAAAAAAAAAAGTGTCCGTCTTATTACTAAAGTTTTAATTGCTAATGTAAAAGAAAAATTGTGCCAATAATAATATTAATAATAATAAAACTAAACAAGAAACATAGTTACTAAGAGCTCAGTTATTAAATATAGATTTTTTAAAGGGAAATTATTTTTTCATTTCGTAACACAAAACATATCATTACAGAATATGTACATTGTTAAATATATATATATATATATATATACATCATAAATTTATCAAAGTTCTGCGCATTGTCATCTGGCCATTTTCCTCTTTTTTCAAATAATCCCTGCTTTTTGACTTTTCTCTAAAACATTACATCATTTAAAAAATTGGTTTTATATATCTCTATTTATTTTGTGCTTATCTACAGCAATCAAAGCGGCAAATACCACTGGTATATGTGTACGCTGGCGATACATTAATTATTTAACCCCTTAACGCGCGGTGTCCTCGCCACGAGGACGCAAAATTTAAGATCCAGCTGCAAAAATTCATCCCGGAAATATTTTAGCAAAAATTCACGTTTATAACATATCAGAAAAGGCCGGTTTTTTAAACCTTAAAATTAAAAATTTCTTTTAGTTTAATTTAGTTCATGAATTCCGGTGGCAGTATAATTTAAATGTATCAAATTGTCTTGCACCGCAAAGGGTTAACACAGATACGCCAAATGTTTTATTAATGTAAAGTATTGTAATACATACATATATAATAAAAGTACTTTTATGTTAATTGATGGTTATTATAATATGCGTTATATAGAGTAAAAGCAGCAGTAGTGGGCACATGAAAACTATTTTCAGGTTGTTTTTTGTGTTATGATATTAATTTTGAAGCTGTAATTATAACCACTGACTTCTTCAACAGCTTCTCCCAGTTGTTTTCAACGACTTCTTTTCCATTTCTATGGATATCATATACCAGAATGCCCCAGAAATATTCTATTGTATTCAAATTAGGGCTTATTAATGGCCACAGAAGCAGTTGATCACGATTAGCTGGAATCCAGGATTTTGTTGAGGTAAAATTTTGGACGCATTGTCCGACAGAAATATGTACACGCAGAATACTATCTCAGGTGCTTCTAGGAATAAATTTGCTACAATTATATCTTGAAAGACTTCCGAATTTGTTTCTTTGCTTTCATTTATGCTGTTGGAGTTGTTCCATTAGCAGAGAAACTATCCCAAATTATTGAAAAAAAGATGTTTTACTCTGATCATCCATATGTATAATTCTGTTTCACTGAGTATAATTTACTTAAAACTATTTTGCCTATTGAGATTAAATTTTCTTTTATTCAACCGAAAAAATAATATCTTACCGTTTATAGTGCAAAATAAAATGTTAATTTGCAAACTTTAAGTGCGCGTCCTTTTTTTCTTTTTTTTTTTTTTTTTTTTTCTTTTTTTTTTACAGGTGCTGGGGTTTTATTTTACTGTATTTTACCAATGGAATTTTTGAAAGCCTATTGCGTTCAGATCAGATGGTGCAAAATAACTTCAAATAATTTACCATTTAAGTAAAAAGAAAGAATTTTTTGAGTTACTCTAATAACAATAACTCTCATTTGCTGAGGTGTCAATGCAAGAGGACGTACATTCTCGTTTTACTGAGCATAATTCTAACTGTTTTTTATAATGTTATTAACTATACATTTAAATTTGCTTTTTTTTTTCCCGAGAATTTAAACCACATTATTTAAAACTTAAAATTTTACCCTACCCCAACGGCTTTCATTTCGTACGTCCTCCCATTTTCATTAATACTGAATTTTCTGTCGGTTGTCATTTATGTGATTTGTAAAAGGAGCTTTGCAGACAACAATAGCTCTCAATAAATAAAATAAGAAAAGTTATAAAATTGGGCTTTGGTGAATTATTAATTCTAAGTTTTATCGTGTTATAAAAACAAAAATTACTTTTAAAAATAAAGTAACTGCATTTGTCGTAATATTTTTTATATGTATAATTAAAATTGTTATATTCCGCTTACATCTGTATAAAATTGTCTAAGACGAAAATAATGACGTTTTTTGTTTACCTTTAATACTTTTTCAACACTGTATTTATCTTTAAACTTGGTATATATATATATATATATATATATATATATATATATATTCCGATTAATATGGTTAAACGTGCATAGTTCTTTCTTTTTTACTCGTATAGGAGAAAAGTATGAGAATAGTACTTTTTATAAAATAACCACACTATAAGGGTTTTAATACTTACGCTAATTAACTTAAAGAATATAAAATTTGTAAATTTAACTAACTTATATATTTGTTTAACTTTGGATAGCGTATGAAAAGTGTTACAAAAATAATCATAGCTATATGAGGAGGAAATCTGAATAATAGCGTATACAAACTTTTTTCGAATATTAAAAATGTCCGCACATTTATTCAAATTTAGCCGAATTGATCGCCTCATCTTGGGAAAGTAATGTAATTATGCTGAGGGGTACACGTACGTGTGATTATGCTAAGGGGATAATTCCACAGCCCACGGCAGTGTTAGTCACACGTGTCGCCAAATCAAACTTTGCCATGTTCCTATGAACAGCTATAATTGTCCTTACATGTTCATAAAAGTCGTTACTTTAATGAAACAGGATTCTTCATTCTTACAAAATTTTCTCGAAAGAGTCAAATCCCTACGATTTAGAAATCTTCCAGTTGTCTCTACATGTAGGAACAGATCCCTGTAGATGTCAACACTGCACAGAAGGAAAGAAAACCCACTTTTATTTCTAACACTGTAACTCTACAGAAATTTTTATTGTATTGTTAAAGCAGATATTTGGGTTCTGGTGGAAGTACGAATATATATTTTCGTGACTGACACTAAATTTACCCTAGAATTATCATGAGATAAGATAGTTTGATCTTAATACTACGAAGTTATTTTATAAATTATTATATGATGTATCTTCGATAACTTCAATATAGGCTAAGGATTCATGATAAAGACTTTATGCATGTTATTGATTTTTTTTTTCTTTTTTCATGGCTTATTCAGCTTATAACGAAAATAGCTTTCTCATCTGCCAGTATAAAATATCATGTAAATCCCCTGATATATTTTGTGATGTCAGTGACTTAAAACTAACACAATTTTATTTATTATATTACTAAAAAAAAAAAACCTTAAACTTTTGCTTGTCGTATTTAATTTCACTGCTTTGGTCAGTATTGCCAAATTGAGGATTTTTTTTAATCCAATGTTAACCAAAATTTAATACTTGCATTTCAAAAGTTTTTTGCCCACTTTATATATCAACTATCACTCTTTAAAATTATTGGTGACAGTTGAATAAAAGAGTCCGTAATTTTGACAAAATTGTTTAGAATACTTTAGAACGGTAGGGCCAGAAAGGATTAATGTATGGTAAGAGCCACTGAATAAATAGAAGAAGAGGCTGGATACAATGCCACAAACATTGTTTAATAAATACTTTTGACTTATATCCAACAGACGCTAATCTTAAAATGAGATTTGCTTTTATTGTTATTATTGAAACAGTGATGTTTGTTTTGTTCAAGGTAAATTAGAAGACTTATATTTGGTATGTTACCCCTATTTTCTGACAGTAATTCTTTCTTAAATAAATCATCTAATGTTTTCTTGTTAAGGGAAAAACATATTGATTGAAATAGGATGTTAGTGCGACTCAGGATTTCTAATGCTCAAAATGCACGTTCATGTTTGGAAGTTTATCATTGCATTTTAGATGTATTATTCTCTGTGGCTGAGACTTAATCTTGTGTCTTGGATGACATTATCATCGAATGACCTCATATTCGCGGATTTTCTGATTGGTATCTTGATCAATATTAACAAATTGTGAAGATAAATTGTAGAGGACTGATACACGAGAAGTCATTATGATTTAAAAAATGAAATTTAAGCATAAACCATATACAATTATATACGTAGTCGTATTTCATACACTAATTCATCTTGGATTGCAGCCAGCGTATGAAGTGTCCGATTTTGACTGGTAACTACATACATATACCCTCCAACACCCTAATTACTATTCCGTAGTATCGTTAGTCCCGCCCTTTTTCTCCTACGAATTAATTTTTAGAGTTATAATCTCCAAATGCAACTGCTATAAAATAAGAAGAAAATACTCTAAAAATATACTGGTGTGAAAACGATGGTGGGGCTAACAACACTACGGAATAATAATTAGTATGTTGGAGGGTATGCATACAAGATATATTCTATAACAACCTCCGACTTATTTTATTGTGTAAAATTTGTATAAAATATTTCATTAAAAAATAATGGTGTGAAACCTGATTTAAAAAATTAGTTATGTTCATAAGTATTATCCATAGATGCCAAGTTTTTTAATTTATTCCGAAATGTTGTTAGTCCCGTTCCTTTTTCATACGGTAATCTGTTTAAATAATTTTCTTCATGCTTAATCATAATTATATATTGAAGAACATTTTCCTACAAAGTTTACGGTAGTCAATTTAGGCTATATTGATTTTTTTTTTTTTTTTTTTTTTTTTTTTTTTTTTTTTTAAGGGGGGGGGATACAAAGGGTTAAATTAAAATGCAAATTATTTTTTTTAAATGGATCTGTTTGTTTTGCTTAGTCTAAATCGGGTTTTGAAACAACACTATTTTCTAATGATAACCGTTTACGAATTAAAACACACAGTTTCTGCCATGAATAAATAAAAACATACATTTAAAAATTAATGATACGATACTGCAAAGTGTGGAATCAGGCATTGAGATCACATCCCGTCCATGTCTCATAGCTGCCAATATTTTAATTTATTCCGGAGTATTTTTAGCGACGCCTTTAATTCATACCACTTTTTATTTAAGTGTAATTTCTTTTTATTTTATCGAAGTTATGTATTGGAGAAAAAAAATTCTATAAATAAAGTGGTGCGAAATAAGGCGGGGCTACTAATAAATTAAAATATTTGCAGCTGTGATGTATTTTCCACAGTGTGCATAATTTAGACATTCCTAATTTTTTTTTTTTTTTTAATTATGTTAAATGCCTGTGCTCTATTTTTTGCGTGAATAATGCGACCTTTCAACACAATCATCTTTTTATGTTTTCTGATTGTTCACAGATGCACATGCATCAGATTTGCCATCAGTACAGAATATATTTTGTTCAGATGTTGACAAACCAACACATGCCAACCATTACATTTTATGATCTGATGCATTCATGATATACTATACGGAAATTCATAACTGTATTTGTCATGGAAGTTTATTTTTGATTGTAATTTACAAAGATCAGGTTAGTTTTTGTCTGCCAGAAAAGCAATATACGTAGTAATTTTTTACTCTTGTTCCTCATAAGATTTATATAATTAATATTTTTTACTAACGTTACTGAAAATAGAAAAAAAAATGATAGTTTAATATTTGCTTTGATTTTCAGTTGAAATGTTTGTAATGCCGTACTGTATAGTTTGGATTTTAATGTACTTAAAAGGAAAAAAAAAAGAAACTATCTTTTTAAATCTTGAGTGATTTTTTATTTATGTATTTAAAGGGGAAAAAATGATTCACGGAAATTTAAATATAGTTAAACATTTCCTATGATTATTCATGAACAATAAACTTACAATTTACTCATAAACGGTTAAGCTTAAACTAATAAACATTTAATTTAAGTTACTAAAAAAAGCTGCATTTATAAATATTATATTCAAAGAACTTGAATCTAAAGTTTAGTCCACGCAATTGTTTTGAATACTTTAATTTCAGGGATTGCATTCTCCATTTCTATCTTTCTTTCTTTCTTTCTTTCTTTTTTTTTTTTTTTTTTTTTTAAGGCACATTCAGGAATTAAAAATTTCAGACTTTTTTGCTACACTTATTTTATAGAGAATCTTATGTGTATTTTCATAGTAATGTGTCGTTATTAAACAGGGTAGACATTTTTCTATAAAAAATTGGGGTAGTAACGAATTCCAGAGTTGTCAACATTTTAATTCATTCCGGAGCATTTTTAATTCCGCCTTCATTTCGTACTACTTTTATTTTAAGACTAATTCTTTCTTATTTTGCCGAAGAAAAATATTAGCGAAAAATATTTCATAAACATAGTTATGTGAAATAAAGGCGTGGTTAAAATGCTTAGGAATAAATTTAAGTGTTAGATACTATGGAAGACCAGTGTTGCCAGATTGCGTGACTTTTTTTATTTAATTGTCACCAATAATTTTGAGAAATGATGTTTTATATATATTATAGACGATTAATAGTCGATTATCACACGAACACGGTCTTTTGATCGTTTGCTTTCATTGAGTTCGGTCGCATGTTTTTTCGCTGCGTAGTGCTGTCACCTGGTGGCAAATTATGTAGTTAATGGTTTTTTCGACTGATTTTCCAGTATTGATCTATCTCATGTTATATCTTCGTGAATATCGATTATTGTGAAACGAATCTTTTACGTTTTAAAGTGCTCGATCTGCAGCGCCATCTAGTGGCGTCTGCTGCTACATATATTATTATCTTTAGTCCTATTGGTCAATAAACATTGAATTTCGACCATAGGATATTTGAAATTGAGCTTTTTGCTCAAGTCTTCTGAACTAATATTATTTTGATAATTTAACGATTTATCGTGAATTTTCTGCTGCAATTATGGCAGTTGTCATGAACGGACATACTCTAGATGATGAAACTCTCATAAATGGTATAACCTCTGGTGGGATTAAGCCAGATTTTCAAAAATTATTTAGATCAATGTATACTGAAGCTACCAAACTAAACCAGCTTATAGATGAGTATCTGAATTATACCGACAACAGTATAATGGATTTACATCGTAGATCGGAGGAAAATCCTGACGATACAAGTATCCAGAAAGCGGTGAGTCTCATTTGTAAAGAATCTTTGCATGCTATACGTGAGCCATTCTCAGATACACTTTTAGATTTAATCTCTTTTAATGATTTTAGTGTTTATAAATATCAAACGACTAATGTTGCCATTATTAGGAAATTGGATGCTGAATTTTCTATACCAGCTAAAAATAAAAGAAAGCGCAATAATAATGATTCTAACCAAAACATTTCTGACATACCAACCAAAAATTCTTTTGCCGTATTGGCTGATGTCATTGAAGAAATGGACAACAGTCCAACTAATGATAACACTAATGACTCTCATGATGAAACAACAAACACGGGTAACTCCGCGAATGATAGACCAAATCCATTTTTTATTGAATTTGATAATAATTGGAATTCTTTGGCCACTGAATTAAATAAACTCTGTAAGGACCCCCCCCCCCCTAATAAAATTATCTGGACAGTTACTAAAGGTAACTAACAAAACTACTGAAGATTTTAGAATTATTCAAAATCACCTAACGACTAATAACATTAAATTTACCACTCTCAACCCTATCGATCAGCGCCCAAAAAAAGTTTGCTTGCGAGGTATGCCTTGCTTTACAGAACAAAAAATTATTATTGAAGGATTCGCTGAGTACGGCTTTATAGCCACTAGGGCCTCAATGCTAAAAAATAAGAAAACCGGTAATGCAATGCCAATATACATGGTCAATATCTTGCCCTGTAAAGATTTTGAAAAGATTTATGAAATAAAACACCTATCATTCATGTCGGTTACCATTGAAAGGTTCCGAAGTAACCCTGTTAAGCAGTGTTACCGCTGTCAACAATACGGGCACGCGTCTGAAATCTGTGGCTTGAGCCCCAGATGCGTCAAATGCGCGGGGGAGCATCTCACGCAAGCCTGCCCCACAAAGGGTAAAATCGTCCCCAAGTGCGTAAATTGTGGTATGGAACACCCAGCCACGTATCGTGGATGTCCTAAAAATCCATTTAATAATCAAAAAACTTCCAACAAAAATAAATCGACTAAACCCACCACCCAAAAAAAACACCTCCAAGAGAGCTACCAACTGGCTGAGATATTGAGAGACTTTAACTACACTAAAAATACCAACTCCGATCTCAAATCGACGGACACCAACAAAAACAATAGTAAACCTACTACTGACACCACAGAAATCCCGCAGCAAATTCAAAACCCTAATCCTCAAGCTGATAATAACTCGGCAGCTACACCAAATAACCAAGAAGACTTCCCACCACTAAATCCTACTACTACTAACGCCACAGAGCATGTGACAAGTGAACTGGGCGAAATATTTAACACCTTTAAAGACCTAAAAGAACTACTTGAAATAGCCAAATTTATTAGCTTTTTCAAAACAATAGCAAATAAAATGAAACAGTATAACAACCCCTTAGACAAAATCATAGTTATTATTAAAGAGTTCGACAATTTCGCTAATGAACTCCCCACCATCCAACATGGCTAATACAAATAACTTCTTTTCTCTTATGCTTCTTTCGTGGAACTGCAATTACTTAACTAACCGCATCAACGAGCTCAGACACTTTATCTCACTTAACCCTTCTTTTGATATAATCTTACTTCAAGAAATTGGTAACCCTTCTTGCAGCATTAATATATCGGGATACACACTTTATCGCACTCAAAGACCTAACTCTAATTTTGGTGGTACTGCAATATACATTAAAAATCATATCCCACACCACACATATACACAAAACACACTTAACGATATTGATTACACGGGCATTGTTATCCAATTCCCCAACATTAATTTATTTATAGCTTCTGCTTATGTTAGACACACTAGACAATTCCCGATTAATGACTTAAGTAATCTTTTCAATCATCACACCTGTAGTTTTGTAGCTGGTGACTTCAATGCACATAACTCTCGATGGAACTGTGTCAGTACCACCTCTCGTGGTAGGACCTTACACAACTTCATCCACAACCAAAATTTAAGTCTACATGCACCTAACACACCCACACACTTCCCATATAATAATGCTCATCCCTCTATAATTGACTTTGCAATCACTAAAAATCTCCCTTATCCCATCACTACTAATACTATTAATGATTTGAGCTCCGATCACCTCCCTGTCTCATTCAAAATTGATTTTATTAATCCTATAACCCCTTCCCCTTCTGTTGCCATTAATTGGGATAAATTTAAAACATACCTTAATAATATTAACATCATTAACCCTGACATCAATAATACTAATGATATTGACATTGCAGTTTCCACACTTCATCAACATATAGCGAACGCCCAAAAACATGCTACTCATGAATTTTTCAAAAACGATAGACGCTTCCTCTTACCCAATTTCATCCATAATATGATTAAAAATAGAAATAGAATTAGACGCAATCACTAAAATTCACGTGATCCCAACTTAAAAAGAATAATGTACAACCTAAATAACAGAATTAAAAACTGCATTCATAAAGAAAAACAGAAAACTTGGAACAACTTTCTCTCAAATCTCTCGCCAGAGGATAACTCCCTTTGGCAAATTAAAAAGCGCCTTAACAACAATTATACTGCCATTCCACCTTTAAACTATAATAATGCTACTCATTATACGGATGAGGACAAAGCTAATGCTCTTGCCTCCTCCTATGAACTTCAATTTTCACCCAATAATAACCCGACCGACGCTGATCATCTTAATCAGGTTAATTCCGTTTTGAACAACTTTCTCTCTACCCCCCCTTCTCCCCCTGACACTAATGTTAGAACTATTGAAATTATTAATATTATTAAATCTTTAAAGAATCGTAAAGCACCTGGTATTGATAAAATATCTAATGTTGCCATTAAAAATCTTCCACTTAATTTTACCCTTTTTCTTACTCATATTATTAACCATATTCTAAAACTCTCTTATTTCCCTAAATTATGGAAAATTTCTGTCATTTCCCCAATACCTAAACCATCATGTAATCTAACTAATCCCACTAATTTCAGACCGATCTCCCTTCTTCCCTGCCTTAGTAAAATCGCTGAACGAGTCATTCGTGAACGACTCATTACACATCTGCAAGACACCAACGCATTCATGCCTGAACAATTTGGCTTCAGAGCCCAACATTCCACTGAACACCAGCTGCTTCGGGTTGTGGAATTCCTTAGTGAAAACCTCAACGCATCGATACCAGCTGCCGCAATTTTTCTCGACATTGCTAAAGCCTTTGACAAGGTATGGCATGAAGGCCTCATATACAAATTAATTCAGCTAAATACTCCTGCCTACCTCATACATCTTATACACCAGTATCTTAGCAACAGAACCTTCGTTGTTCGCGTCAACAATACACTTTCACACCACAAGAATATTACTGCAGGCATTCTCCAAGGCTCAGTACTTGGACCTACACTTTTCAACATATTCTTTAACGACATTCCCAGATACCCACACACAAATTTAGCCCTTTATGCTGATGACACTGTAATTTACATGGCAAGCAGACATCCATTTACACTTTACTTTTATCTGCAAGAGCACATAGACACACTTATGAGTTGGTTCAACCGATGGCTCGTCAACATTAATGAATCAAAAACAAATGCTATTTATTTTTCTCGAAAACTAACTTACCCTAACCGCATAACCATTAACAACACTACCATCCCCTGGCAAGATGACACCAAGTATCTTGGCGTCTACCTTGACCGTAGATTAACATTCAGAAAACATATCATTACCTCTAGAGCAAAAGCTACCAATGTTAAAAAATCCCTCGACCCCCTCTTTAAAGGCAAAACGCTTTCTATACGTAACAAACTCTTACTCTATAATTCTTGTATCCTCCCGATGCTCACCTACGCATGTCCCATCTGGGGATGTACATGTAAATCCTCTTTTAATTTATTGGCCCGCACCCATAACAAAATTCTAAGACAAATTCGTAACGGAAACAGATACCTAAGAAATACCACAATTCAAAATGACCTCCGGACTCAGTCTTTTCACGATAGAGTCAGAAAACTCTCTAAGAACTTCTATGACTCCATTGGAAATATTAATAATGAAATCATAGCGGAGTTACCCGATTATGATATGCTTTCCCCAACTAAAAGAAAACGCCCTAAATATTCAATGGTCCGCGACGACTAGTTTCTCCAGCATTCAATTTCTTTCCACTTATTTTTCATTAAAAAAAAAAAAAAAAAAAAAAAAAAAAAAAAAATTAACATATATTTAATTTCACACTTCACAACTTAGTTAGATTCTCTTTTTAGTCTAATCTCTCTGTGATGTATTGTCTTGCAAATACATAATACGTAAGTCGCAGCCCTTAGTAGGGGCCTTTTTCAAGGCCTACTGGTTAGACCAGATCCGAAGGGACTGTGCTGTGTTGTGTAGGGCCATGACTTACAATCGCGGGAAGGTGAATTAAAAAAAAAAAAAAAAAAAAAAAAAAAAAAATGTATGGTCACTTTAAAGTGTCTTTTTCTTTTTTATTTTTGGGAATCGACACAGCTTTGCTTTCGGACCTTTTCTACGACCTTTAAATTTTTAGGAACTGCGAACCATCTTAATCTCTTTATTTTTGTTACCTTTTCTCATTTCAATAGTTTTTTCATTAATTTTTCTATTACCATTTTTATAGACTTAAGTTTACTTTTCCTATCCTAATGCTTAATATTTAAACTTAACTTTTTTACCATTTTTTACACGCAGAATTTTTCTCTGCAGTTAGATTTTATTTTTTACTGGCTCACATGTATAGCTAGACAATCATCAATAGCCTGGACGTAAAGTGATGATCACTAGGAAGTCCACCAATGCAAATATCAGTTCCAGTTCCAGTCGATTATTTGCGTTGAATATCACTTCTCAAGTTAATGGTGACTGTTGAATAAAAAAGTCGCGCAATCTGGCAACTCTGTGGAAGGCGGAAATTTCTTATTTCCGAAAGTGCCCGAAAGAAAGGCGGGAAACGCGACCCCTGTAATTTAAAGGAAAAGTCTAATTATTTTTAAGGTTATTTTATCATTTCTAGGTGCTACTTGTGTTTCCTTCACTGTGATTTTCATCTATTAAAATTAGCATTTTCATTTAAAAGTTGTGTGACTAAATCAATAAGTTTTCGCTGAAATTATTAAAGCGCTAAAAATTTTCATTTGAAGAAAGATGAGTATACTAAGTACTTTAGCTATGAATTATTAAAAATGCTTAAATAAATTAAAGTAGATAACAATACGAATCTTTAAGTATTTTATTTTATCGTAATTAAGGTTAATTAAATGTAACTTAAAAAAAAAATCCCTAAGGTATTTAAGTCAGCAGTAAAGTTTGATCTTTGTTCTTTCCAAGTACCGTAATTTCTGGTAGATAACCCGCAGGTAAGATGTGTCATTTCTCCACCAGAAATTTTATTTAATAGAGAAATCTATACTTTAACGAAGGAAGAGCTCGTACAAATATAAATTTATTTATCAATTGAAATTTCTTGTGCAAAACTTGATTACATAACCTGCGGGGTATCAACCGGAAATTACGGTAATTAAATAAAGAAACAATCAGAATATAATAAAAATATAACTGTTAATATGAGAAATTTGTATACTAAGCATGAAAGGGATTTTCATTTATATTAACTACTAATGGGATATTCATTACATTAAGAAGTTGAAGACTCGAATAATTAAAAGCATCTTACTTTTAAAACAAATTACACTGTTCTTAACACTTTCGCGACCGCATGTTTTGATATTTTTGCCAGTAAGGTCCGCCTACGGGCGTTATTCTCCCAAGTAACGAAATTTCGGAACAGAATTTTGTGTACTCACATTTTTAATACAAACGGATATATTATTATACTCTTTTTAGCGAAAGTATTTGTATCCATAGTATATTGGTTGTACAAATATGAACATTGAGTACATTCTTAAGAAATAAGTAACATACAAACTGAGAAACATCCACTGGCGGAGTTACAGATTTTGAAATGACGTGAATCTACGTCACCGATCGCGAAAGTGCTAATATAAATGTGATACGAGTTTACGGTGCATAGATAAAAATCATAGATAAAAATTTATTAAGATGTGAGGAAATTACTGTCCATAGATAAAAATGCTATATTTTTGTTATGACATTTGTTACAAATTATTTTGTATGGTGGATTGCGTTCAGCATAGGCTTGTCTATCATTTCCTTCAGACTGATAAATTAGGTGCAACTGACAGTTTATAATTCTTAAATTACGACAAGCTTTATAGCTGCTATTTTATATTGATTTTGAGTTGTTAAATCAATTTCATCTTTTCACCATTATGAAGACATATATTTTTCATTTGTTTCACAGTTTAAAGTTTTTAATTAAAAAGAAAAAAAAAAAAAAATCACCAAAATACAGATTATAGCGTTCTACTTTTCTCATACTGCATTTTCTTAGCAACAAACATTGATTTCATTAATTGTCTAATCAGTTTTGCGAAATTTAGGGATATTTTAATTCTATAATCACCAATAACTTTAACCTCCGCGGACAGGGAGATTATTTTGTATTTATTGTATTTATATACCCGGGTTGCAAGTAGTCGTACTTTTTAATACCACTATTTTTGTATAAAAACATGTTTCATAGGTTTTCAGGATTTCTATATATCAAACATTGCATTTTACAATTAGTGATGGAAATATAATTTAGTGGGACAATAATTTTCAATAATTTAATGTAAAAAGTTCTTTTGAACGTCAAAATCACGGACACCGTACACGGAGGGTTAAGATGTGGTATTTGATTTATATAATAGATTAATCTTCTAAATGATTAGGCTACAGGTACAATTATGATTTAGTTGTAGATATTGAATAAGAAAATCCATAAAATTGGCAACACTGAGTTGAATTTGTTCATCAATAAGCGATTAAATTAAAAAATAAAAAGTGGTTTGAAGAAGTGTGGCTCTATGATCGATGCAAAACATTAAAAAAAAAAATAAAATAAAAAATAACAAAAAATAAAGGTCAGTTTTTACCATATATGAAAATTTCGCTGAGGAATATAGCTATGTTAAAATATATTTCCAACATCTAGCTGTAGAACAAATAAATAACAAAGCAGTCTCTAACGGTTTGATTACACTAGCCTTTAAAATTTATTGATAAAATAATCCACATTACAAAATTATATTATTTTTAAAATAACCTTTATTTATGAATAATCCCTTGTGAGCTGTAAAGAGTACTCAGTAATTATTTCAACATATAATTTCTAAGATGCAATTGTGTTTAACAAAATTCTGGGAGTTCTTCGTCAATAATTTATCGTTAATATTTATTAACTATTAAATTAAGAAATTATTTATAATTCTTGTTATCATTTTATATTTATTCGAAAAAGTGTAGAATTTTGACAATTTAATTTAATGTTTCTTTGCCCATTGATATTTGTCTAATAGAATAAACATTTCTCTACAGATAGTCCGCTTAGAATGATATTCGTTTTGATGTATTCTTTTTACACTTATGGCAAGACGATTCACTTAGAAAAATAAATGTATCGTACATTGAAATCGTACATAAATGTATCGTACATTCTTTATTTTGAAAAAAAGTATCGAGATGGAATAGATGAAATTGTAATTGAAAGAAATTTATTAAGTTGCATGCCGTTTTACTTGCTGAGGCAAAACAAGATATCCCGTCCAAGTTAGCGACAAGCGGTATGCACCGTAATTTTTTGTACACGACATGACATTGGAGAAGATTGATGTATCCGAAAAAAGTGATACAAAAATATAGTAAGTCGTTCACACTTTATGAAAGCAATTTTAATAGTTGATTTTTATGTATATATATATATGTCTTTTTTTTACTTTTGAATCGATTTGCATCTATATGATAGCCATGGTTCTTGACAATAGACTAATAGACTTCTCTAACTCGAATTTTATATGAAAGTAAACTTTTTCTTTGTATTGTCAGGTCAGGTTTATCTCATTCTTCTGGTATTGTTTTCCAAAGTCCGTTCAATGTTCTTTGATGACGATTCCTAACGCTCCTTTTAATAAACCATTAAAATAAAATAAATAAGTGAAAACTATTTACTTTCTAGCATGATAAAATTTGAGTGCATATGTTGCACAGTTCAATGTTAGTCTTGTAAGTCTTGGGAGAAGAAAATCTTGCAGGAATTTTTCTAAAGTTTCTCCCGAAACTCATTGCATAGTGGACAGTGATATAGCAATGATTGCGCTGAAATTTACCGAAACAATTAAGGTACGTGTCATTTTCTGATTTCGTCACATTTATATAATACTCTTCATTCATAATACTAATTAATAACTCTATACACATATCTTCAGTTCTAGCAGACAAAATATTGCCATAAATCTGGAATTCTGTTCATTTGAAAAATCTGAATAAATAAAAAATAAATATATTTACAAATGTATCTGAAAGATTTTAAACTGTGTTGAAGAATAAAAATACATGAAGTTTTATTAGTATATTATTATAATCAGAACAAACTTTAACATTTGTTGTGTAATCAATATCTACAGAAACATTCAGATTTAATTATATTCAGAAGTGTAATTTATAAATTTTCATTTTATTTTTTTAAACAAATTTTATAGTTCTTTTAATACAGGCACTCACCCCTTTTCTAACACTATTTCTAGCGTTTTAGAATATAAAAAAATTAATTTAAAATTTTCAGCTGGTTTTTATGTAAAAAATTACTGTTAATAATTAGTGGTGCAGAAAAATCCAGACATAACGACCCCTGTTCAATATAAATAGAAACACATGCCGTCGTTGGATTACATTCGGAAATAAATGAACTTTCTGTGAAAAAATCTAAATGGTATGGTACCTTAGAAAAAATGATACCTTTGATTAAATGGTGATTGAATAAATGTATCTGTTAAAAATAAATAACTCTATACCTGCTAATTTGTGTTTCTTTTTTTTCTGCCAGAAACTTTTAATAGAAATTTTTAAAATATTTTCAGCATTTTTCTGGGATTAACCTTTTTTTTTTTTTTTTTTTGCCCAGAGAAATAGTGATGTTAAAAAACCACACAAGTTGACACATATGCAAGTCTTTTTCTTTTCGAAGTATTATTAGTACACGCAGAGTTCCCAAATTTTATAATTTATTCATGAGATTTTTAGACCCGCCTCCTTTTCGTATGAAAAATTTTATAGATTATTCCTTTTGAATATGTGACAACGATTAAATAATAAGAAAATCAAGGCTGGTGTAAAAAAAAAAAAAAAAAAAAAAAAAAAAGCGAATACTAACTGTACTATGTGTCATTAATTAGGTTGCTTGCAGCTATGCAATAACAAGAAAAATAATTACTTTTGAAGCTTGTAATTTTTAAGATGTGTTAAGAAAGAAGTAATCTGCCTATTACAACTGTTAGAAGAATTGTGCATTTTTAATTTAACTTATTCTTCTCTAAATTATCAGAGCTAATTTTTTGTTGCGGTCAGCTTTGGACACATGATTATATGGAAATGATACTCCATATCAACATTAAAAATATTGTGTACATGGAAAAATAACGTATAATTATAATGACGGAAACTAATTTTGATGGAGAGCTTCATTCTTGTGATTTTTTTTTTATTATTATTATTATAATTTAAAATAATATATTATTATATTCGACTCAATTATGCTTATAAATAATTACAAAACATTTAATTTTAAGGAGCTAATTACTCGTCATTTCATATATTTATATTTCACGAAAAAACTGCTAACTTTAACTAAATTTTGGCAAACCATCCCAGATTTGCGCGCAGGATTATACATCGGCAATAAAATTGCTCTGATATTTTTATAAAATACATACATATATATATATATATATATATATATATATATATATATATAAAGTCCTAGAATTATTTTAATTTGCCAAAACTGACAGATAAAAACTTTTCTTAACACGTATTAAAATTTACAAATTTTAAATTTAATTCTTTCTTGGAATTTTGTAAATAAAGTTATGGTCATTTATTTCTGACACTTTCTTCTGTCAAAGGTACCTCACTACTTAAATTTAAATAGTCAATTCTAGTACATGCGATCGAATCAGTAATTGTAATCGTTAATATGGGACTTGTCTTATGTTTTAAATTTGTCTCCAGAGGAATTTAAATATGCATTTATAATTATTATAGCTCTTTTATTTATTTATTATTTTAATTTAAAAAAGCGAAATATTTTCAGACATACGTGTTTAAATCAATTGAATTATATCCTCTGTAATCGAAGCGCTAAAACCTTAAGGTGTGCATATTCGAATCGGGTATGTAAGGGAAACACGATTGAGCAAAATCTTTTTTTAAAGGACATCAGCAGGGATGGAACACGGGCGCAGCATTCATACCGGAATCTGTTGAAGAAATTTATTTACCTATAATATCGTTGATTTAAGATGTAGAAAATTTTCTTACATTCATAGTGGTATGAATTCTGCGCCCGTGTTCCATCCCTGCATCAGTCTAAAAAAATGCGTAAAAGAGGGACTTTACTATTACTATTATTATTATTATTAAAGAAGAATCCTTTATATTTCGGCTGTGTATATGTAACTCACAATCAAGCGTAATTAGAGTTGCCAACATTATAATTTATTCCGAAGCATTTTTAGCCCCTCCTTTATTTCATAAGTTTTTTTTTTTTTTTTTTTTTTTTTTTAAGAGTAATTTTTACTTATTTTACTGTAGTTATATAATAAAGGAAATTTTGTATTAATAAAGTGGTGCGAAATAAAGTCGAGGCTAAAAATGCTCCGCGATAAATTAAAATGTTGACAACTATGAAAAGAATTGTTTTGTTACTCCCAAAAATTTAAATAGGTGACACCAGATTATTTATTATTATTTATAAATATTTAAGCAATGAAAGGAATAGCTCATGTGTTAACTGGAAAATTGGATCGTAGTCTATCATGCAACGAACTTGCTTTAAATTGCTAGTTTGGCGACTTTGTCCAAATGAGTGCAAAGCTACTGATTTCAGGGTTGCCCGAAAAAGGCATTTTTTCGCGATTTTGGGGACAAAACTCAGAAGAATGAACTTTTTTTTCCCCAGTCAAAGAATTGAGTGTATAAATTACGTATATTAAGAATCGATCATTCAGTCAGATTCTCAGATCTGTAATGTACCATTTTCATAATAGATATAAGATCTTTTACGATTTCCTTCATTGGTTTTGACAAACTTGCTTTAAATTGCTGGCTTGATGACATTGTCCAAATGAGTGGGAAACTGCTGATGTCGGGGTTGCCAGAATGAGGCAACCCCGACAACCAATGATTTGAAATGCATTTCAGAAACCGTCTTCCTTTTATCCAACGCACCAGTTTTTATTTTTAAACTTGACAGTCATCGTAATTAGATTACAGATATCTGCTTCCAGAAATATCTAAATAATATACATGATGCTTAATTAATTTTAAAATTTAATCATGCATTTTGGTTGAAATATAACTTTATGAATTAAGCCCCATCAGTAACCGAAAGGTTTAGTTACGGAAGTTGGTAAAAGAACTGATGCCGGCGACAACTTTTTGTTGATACATATTAAAAGCTAATTAGCGTAAATTCAAATCAAGGTCCAGTCAAATATCAAGTTTTGATAAATTAAGTCATTGCGTAAATTGATTCTTGGGATACAGCATCTACAGGGTTTATCTACACAGGCAGATATTTTCTAAAAATGGTTGAATCGTACTCAGGACATTTCAAAACGTCTTAATTCGTTGAAAAGTAAAAGTAAAAAAAAAAAAAAAAAAGACATATCTTATGCTTTTTTCTTATATACCGTAATTTTTGGTAGATACCCCGCAGGCTATATAATCCAGTTTTGCACCAGAAATTTCAATTGATAAATAATTTTATATTTGTACGAGCTCTTCCTTCGAAAAAGTATAGATTTCTCTATTAAATAAAATTTCTTGTGGAAAAATGACACATCTTACCTGCGGGTTTTCTACCAGAAATTAAGGTAGATAGAAAAATGTAACATTGTTGTACATATCATCAGTTCCCCTATTGTATTTAGCGCTAACCCTAAAGCACCGCACATAGTAAAATACGAGACAGGAAAAAAAAAAGGAAAATTGAATTTCGGGAATTTTTTTTAAATAGTGCCGCTTTCGGGTAAATTTAACTATAATCTTAGGAATTTTTCAAATTCCTATCAGGTAACGCTGGATTTAATAGGAGAGACCCGTGTACCTAGGGCCACCCCACTTTATTTGAATAATATTTAATTTTAAGTTTTAATACTCAATTGGGAAAGTAGCAACACCAGTTGCTACTTTTACAACTACTTTGGAGTTTTTGAGGAGAAAGTTTTGACAAGTTACACGTAGAAAACGAATTTCCATGGTTTGAAGTAAAATTTTGCAGCTCATCTCTTTTGCTATTTTACAAAGGCAAGTCAAATATTTTTCTTTCATTTCTAGTGTATAATTTTGCTTTTTATATTGAGTAATGAATGAGATATTTAATTAGTCCTTACTGCCTGTGGATTTTTTAGTGGACAGCATTTTAAATGAAGTTACCAAAACTTGTACCTAGGGCCACATAGCTGCCTTGTACCTAGGACCAGTGTGTTTGGACCTTTTAACACTTTTGCAACCGCATGTTTTTGTCTTTTTGACAGCAAGGTCCGCCTGTGGTCGTTTTTCTCATAAGTTACAATTTTTCAAAACAAAATTTTCCGTATTCACATTTATATTACAAATGGATAAGCATCATAATCATACTCTCTCTAATCAAAGTATTTGCATCCATAGTATACTGATTGTACAAATATGAATATTGTGTATATTTTTTAGAAACAAATAACATACAAATTGCAAAAGAAGCACCCACAGGTGGAGTTTTATATTTTTAAATGACGTGAATCTACGTCAGCGGTCGCGAAAGCATTAAGAAACACAGTACAGTCTGTAGTAATTGGATGCTGGCAAACCCTCGTAAACCAATCACTACATATGACGTTGCTGAAAATGTTGGCAAGTCCTATCCGTAGGCCTTTACTCCTGTAAACATTCTTTCGTAAACATTCCTGTAAACATTCTTTCCTGTAAACAGGCTTTCGTATATCCGACATATGGCCAATGAATCAAAACCCATTCACATTCACTGAGGATGAATATTTAAGTTCAAATGTGACTGAAAGACAAGATATCTCCATAAATAAAAAAAAAGTATTTTCCGGGAAGAAAGTGACTCAACAATGATGGAACTGGATGTCTCTGTTTCGTGTCCTGTTGAAATTTCGAAACTTTCAACATCTAACATCTCTTCGTGTGTCATGCTTTAACAGGTACGAACCTAAGCAAAACCTCCCACATCAAAGAAAATATGTGACCGAAAACCAGAGAGATCTAGAAATCCAAGAGACACTCCAGAAAAAAAAAAGAAAAAAAAAAAAAAAGAAAGAAATTGAAGGGGGAAAAAACATTCTGTTAGAATATCCCACAGGAAAAAAAAAGTGAAAATTTTCGTGTTTCAAATTAAGGCAACAACATGATAATTATTATATGATAAATAAATATATTACTTGATATTGTTTCTTTTATAAAATACATGTTTGTATGCTCATTTTCTATTCATTACAAAGTGAAATCTAAATTTTAGAGAATGGCCCTAGGTACAATGAGGGTGTTGTACCTAGGACCACGAGTGAAGTTTTTTTTAAAAACCTTCTATTTGTCGGAATTTATTATTTTAGGTATTTATATTAATCCTAATTGGAAGTAATTACTCCTAAAGGTATGTACTACATACCACTTTGATAATTTTAAACAGGTCAAGGGCTCTGTTTTAGGGCATTGTAAAAAAGCGGCCCTAGGTACACGGGTCTCCCCTATATACATATATATATATATCATTACACTGACAATGTATTTGTTGATAAAAGCGGTGCGTTTTACGATACAATTTCTACACGTACTAGCCAGCTTCAGGGCCTGATTAAGGGGGAAGCTCGCTCATACCGGAATATTTTTACAATTATTTTTTACTTCATGTCATAGAAATTCCACGCTTTGACGAGGAAATATTTTTTATAAAAAATGAACGGTGTAAAACAATCCAATTTATTCACATTTATTAGACACCGGAATTCTTTTAAAATAATTTTTAATGAAAATTTTCTGTTTATTATAGGAGGAAAGTATTTGTTAAAAAATAACGGTGTAAGTATAAATAATGTGTGAAGAGCGAGCTTCCCCCTTAATCAGGCCCTGGCCAGCTTAGCACCTTTTGGCTACCGGAAAAAAAAAATAATAATAGAAATATTTAATATATTTTATCTACGAATGGCAAATATTTTCACTGATAAAGTAAAATAAAGAAAAGTTCTAAAATTCCTCGGTTGTCAAAAGGTACTAAATTGGCAATTATATCTCTACAAAACTAGTGCTCCGTACATGAGTAGTCTAAAAAAGCGACGGCATTAAAAGATTATTGCACTCGAGATTATGGGTTCATTGGTCGAGCTAGAGGAAATCTAAAATGAAATCTAATCCGAGGGAGAGAATAACGCACGGTACAACTAAGCCGTACTTCCTGGGGCGGGAATTTTGTTTGAAGTTCAAAAACAAATAATAAAAAATATACGAAAATGTTTTTTATGAATATTATTTATGAAAATTTTACTTCGAAAAGAAAATGAGAAGATTTACAAAGATGATGTTTAAAAAAAAATGTGCATTTTTGGGTTAAGTATTGAGAATTGTTTTTTCCTTCTAAGAGTGTTAAAAACCATGGTAAATATAATAGTGTGCAAGAATACAAATTTGAACCTGGACCCACTTTTGTTTTGCTGTATCTCTGCTTATTCCTATCATTAGTTTTGACATTTGCATTCCTATTCCTGTAGTAATACTAGAAAATGTCTAGGCAAAAATACGTGACACTAATTTTAGACATTAACATAATTTTTTCTATATTTGTTACCTAGAATAATATATACACGTTTCTAAATTTTATCAGTAATATCAATCTTCTCTATATTTGATCAATGAATATTTTCTCCATTCCTTATCCAAAGCCTTGTTGTTGACATTTACACAGAAAAAAAAAAATCCTTTTAAAATCATAATAACTAACTTTTTGATTTATTCCTTCGTATTGTCGCTAAATGTGTAATACCAGAAAGATTAGCAAACGTAACCCGTTAGTAGTTGCTAATTGTCGATTTGCCACCCATTTCTTCAGTGTTTATTCAATAACTACTAAAAAATTTTAAAAGTGCCGATTGATATTCGTTGTTTCAGTAGATTCGCCTTTTATGTATACCAAATTCCACTTCTAAAAATTTTTGGTGGCTGTTAAAACACATTGAAAGGATCGGCGACGAATCGACCAACTAGTGACTACTAACGGATTAAAGACTGACAATTTATCCAAGCTTAACATAAGATCAGGAGATTGTGCTTCTAAAAAAAAATTTCCTCTACTGTTCTTTTTCCATATAACATTTCTAGAAGAGTAATTTTCTTCTTTTTCACCCTAATTACTCATTCGAGAAAATGACTGTAGAAAGAAATTGGTGTGAAAAAAAATGCAATTACTTATAGATATCTGACAGCATTCTAATTATAGACCTGCCAATTATGCTAATTTATCTGTAACAGCGTTAGGTCCCGCCTTATTTCCCACACCAGTAAATTTGTAGAGTAATATTCTGCAATATAAACACACGATTAAATAAGATTACTGTTACTTTACAAATATAAGGGTGTGAAAAAAAAAGGTGGGACCTAACACTATTACGGATAAATTAACATAATTGGCTGATCTATAAACACTATTTCATAGAATCGTTAGTACCGCGTTTTATGTATTTTATTTTTTTCCGTACCAGTCTTGTTTTAAAGCAATTTTCTCAAATATAATTACAATGAAATAAGAAGAAAAGTACTCTGAAAAGAGACTAATGTGGAAAACAAGGTAGTATTAACAATTTTACGGAATTCTAATTAGACTGTTGGAAGGTAGGCTAATAATGCTACACAATAAGTACAAGGAATTCTTGGATAAATGAATAAAAGAAATAAAAGGTTAAAAAAAAAAAAAAAAAAGAGTTAGATAATATATTGTTTCAGCACCACAATCTCGTGATCTTAAGGGCCCGCTTCACTCACGCCGCCGGTAGCAGAAGCTAAT
The DNA here is from genome assembly GCA_963930645.1 of Salticus scenicus. NCBI lineage: Eukaryota > Metazoa > Arthropoda > Arachnida > Araneae > Salticidae > Salticus > Salticus scenicus. The sequence goes on from OZ005659.1 coordinate 188,887,493, forward strand.
GTTATCCTATGGGAAATTTTTCTTTACAAATAACTTATTTACTAATAGATATTTTTAAATTCTGTTTTCACATTCTGAAAATTCCCAGCTGTTAAATTGACGGACTTTATTTATTTATTTATTTTTTTTTTAATTTTATATACATGTATATATATATATATATATATATATTGGAGCTGCAAAATACGAATTTTCAATATGTGAATTTTTTTCATTTTGCAATTTCAAAATAAAATATTAAAAAAAAAAAAAAAGTACATTTTTAAAAAAGGTCCGTCAATTTAACAGTTGGGAATTTTCTAAATGTGAAAACAGAATTTAAAAATATGTATTAGTTAATAAGTTATTTGTAAAGAAAATTTCCCCATAGAATAACATTGGCTCCGACTTCCGGCGACGGTAAGTGAAGAGGGCCGTTAAGTTAATCTTGGATGAATTGTCCGTCTTTAAATTTGCTAACCTTTTGCAAATTATGTTTACAGTTATAAGGATTGCACTACCATTTGTTGAAGTTAGTTTGATTTTGTTTTATGCCGCACTAGGGCTAAGCAATATTCAACTAATTGAGAGTCATTCTCAGTGGTAATCTGGAAGCATGCAGTAAAAATCTTGATTTTTCGCACAGGAAGTGGCTCAACGTTTGGTAACTCGAAAGGTAATAATTTACGCAATATACAGGATATTGTAGCTATGATGGATTTTACGTGCACCAACCGCTATTAATGCACACGACTTTTTTTTGGGGTGGGGGGGTGGGGGGGGAGAGGGGTTATTTTTCAATTTTTCAATGACAAGCTCGTCGCTATACTAATCGACCCTAAGTAGCCCGAATTAAGCATTTGAAATGTTTATCTAAATGTAATCGATGTATACATTTTTCTAATAAAATTGTATATTTTCAATGTCTCTCTCAGCATTGAGGGAATTTTCTTCTCAACATTTCCCTTCCCTCTTTTTTCAAAAAAAATTCCTCAAACTTGAAAAAAAAAAGCAAAAAAAAAACGGTATATTGAGAACCCTGTATTTACACTGAATGCACCATGATTTTACCGAAATAGATTCATAAATATAAAATAAATGAGTGAAAACTATTTACTTTCTAGCATGATGAAATTTGAGTGCCTATGTTGCACAGTTCAATGTTAGTCTTGTAAATCTTGTGAGAAGAAAATCTTGCAGGAGTTTTTCTAAAGTTCCTCGCGAAACTCATTGCATAGTGGACAGTGATATGGTAATTATTGCGCTGAAATGTACCGAAACAATTCAGGTACGGGTCATTTTCTCATTTCGTCACATTTATATAAGGCTCTATACAAATATCTTCAGTTCTAGCAGACAGAGCATTTCCAAAAAATTTGAATTCTGTTTATTTTATAAATATGAATAAATAAAAAAATTACAAACGTATGTGAAATAATTTAAAGTGTGTTGTAGAATAAAAATATACGTAGTTTTATTACTATATTACTATAGTATATTATCATAGTCAGAACAAATTTTCAGATTTGTGGTGTAATCAATATCGACAAAAACATTCAAATTTAATTTTATTCGGAAGTGTAATTTATTAATTTTATAATTCTCTTAACACATGCGTCCTGCCACTCAGCCCTTTTCTAATACTACTTCCAGCGTATTAGAAAATAACAAAATTCTTTTAAAATGTTCAGCTGGTTTTACGTTAAAAATTACTGTTAACAATTTGTGGTGCAGACAAATCCGGACATTACGACCCTTGTTCAATATAAATACAAACACATGCCGTCGTTGGATTATATTCGGAAATAAATGAACTTTCAGTGAAAAAGTATAATTTTAACAACTAATATGAAATTCCGATTTAGAAAAAATGATACCTTTGATTAAATGGTGTTTGAAAAAAATGTATCTGTTAAAAATAATTATAACTGCATACCTGTTAATTTGTATATATATATATATATATATATATATATATATATATTTATTTATTTATATATTTTATTTTATTTGCTACCATAAACTTTTAATAGAATTTTTTAAAAATATTTTTAGCATTTATCTCGGAGTAATTTTGATGATTTTTTGTTTGTTTGTTTTCTTACAGAGAAATAGTGATGTTAAAAAACCACACATGTTGGCACATATGTAAGTTTTTTGTAGTCCGGAGTATTATTAGTACACGCCGTTTTTTTACATTTTTACAGCAATTGGCTTATAATGCATTTATGGTGAAATAAGAAGAAAAGTACTTAAAAATGAGACTGGTGTAATAATAAAAAAAAAAAAATAACGAATACAAACAGTACTATGTATTATTAATTAGGATGTTTGCAGCTATGGAATAACAAGAAAAAAAATTACATTTGAAGCTTGTAATTTTTAAGATGTATTAAGAAAGAAGTAATCTGTCTATTACAACTATTAGAATAATTGTGCATTTTTAATTTAATTTATTTTTCTTTAAATTATCAGAGCTAAATTTTTGTGAATGTCGGCTTTGCACACAGGTTTATATGGAAATGCTACTCCATATGAACTTTAAAAATATTGTGTTCATGGAAAATTATCCTATAATTATAATGACGGAAATTAATTTTGCTGGAAGCTTCGTTCTTGTGATTTTTTCTTTTAACGCTTTGACGCTCAGTGTTCCACTACATGGAACACCTAATTTTAATTCTGAAGTGCAAAAACTCATCCCGGAAATTTTTTAGCAAAAATTTACATTTATAACAAAGCAGAAAACGCCTTTTTTTCAACATAAAAATTTAAAATTTCGTCTATTATAAATATGTTCGTAAATTCCGATGGCAGTGTAATTTAAATGACCAGAATTATCTTGCCCCGCAAAGGGTTAAAATACTCCAGAATAGATTGAAATGTTGGGATCTATGCAACTTTTACGAGTTGTTGTTGTCGATAATGTTTACTTATAAAGTGATTTATTAATTAAATTAAATATTATTTGAATTTAATAAGGTTTACTTACAGAAGTTTCAAACCGAAAATTTCTCGAAAAGGTACAATGCTAATTTTTTATTTTTTAAATATTTATGATCAGCTATGTGGCTAAAAGCCATTTTTAAAATTAGTTTAGTAATTTTTAAAATAAATTAAGTAGTGAACCTTAAAGGGTTAAATTATAATTTAAGTAATATGTAATCATATTTAGCGCTATTATGCTTATAATTACAAAACGTTTAATGCTAACGATCTAATTGCTCGTCGTTTCATATTTCACGTAAAAGCTGCTAACTTTATTTAAATTTTAGAAAAACATCTCGGATATGTACGCATCGCCAATAAAATTGCTCTATTATTTTTATAATATATATTATATATATATACACATAAGTCATAGAATTATTTTAATGGCCGAAATTGACAGATAAAAACTTTTCTTAACATGTATTAAAATTTACAAATTTTAAATTTAATTATTTCTTGAAATATTGTAAATAAAGTTATGGTCATTTATTTCTGACACTTTCTTCTGTCAAAGATATCTCACCCCTTAAATTTAAATACTCAATTCTAGTGCATGCGACTGAATCAGTAATTGTAATCGTTCATATGGGACTTGTCATATAATTTAAATTTGCCTCCAGATGAATTTAAGTATGCATTTATGATTATTATTGTTCTTTTATTTATTTATTTTTTAATTTAAATAAGCGAAATATTTTCAGCTATACTCGTTTAAACCAATTGAATTTTATCTTTTGTAATCGAAACGGTAAAAGCTTAAGGTGTGCATATTCGAATCAGGTATGTAAGGGAAACACGAACGAGCGAAACCTTTTTTTAGAAGTCTTGAAAAATGCGTAAAAGTGGGACTTTTTTTTTACTAAAGAAGGACCTGTTTATTTCAACTGCGTATCTGTAACTCACAATCAAGCATAGTGACAGAGTTGCCAACATTATAATTTATTCCGAAGTATTTTTTGCCTCGCCTTTATTTCCTGAGATTTTTGTTTTACGAGTAATTTTTACTTATTTTACCATAGTTACATAATAAAGAAATTATTGTGCTAATAAAGTGGTGCGAAATAAAGTCGAGGCTGGAAATGCTTCGCGATAAATTAAAATGCTGGCAACTATGAAAAGAAGATATAGGAGATATTTCTTTCTCCCATTGTTTAATGGTGATTAACATTACCTGCGGCTTATTTCTGTCGAGCTATCTACATGATGGATCTGCCTAAATTTTGTGTGAGTGAGTAATGCCGACCAAATTAACTTGGAGGGGTTCCAAATTAACCGACAGGGTGAAAATTTGGCAAACCTCCAGTTCCATATCGTTATTTTCTCTCAATCACCCCTATTTTAACACTGTTCTCGTTGAGTCAGCAATTGTGCAGAAGCTACCATGGTCACAAGAAAAGTAGTTAAAAAATACGTGCATTAAAATAGAAAAAATATCAATACGTTGGAATTGAAAAAATTCTTCGAAAAATATTAGAATAAAATTGATATCTGACCTTGAAGGAGGCTGTTTTCTGGCTGCGTATGAATTCGCATATTTGGAAGATCTTCTACAGCTGGATTACATTTCTTAGAAATTCGTCGACATACAGTAAAGTTTCCTTTGATGACTACCATGAGGGTATAGCTATTAAAGCAATGGTATCCAATAGAATAGATACTACTTTTGTGGTATGTGGGTGACATGAATCTAGACATGACATTGGAAAATCAAGTTTCAATTAAAAACTGAATTAACACTTATATCTGCTTCAGTATATCAGATTTCCAGTCAAATGATGTCTGAACCCCAGATGACTACCTAGAAATGTGCATGAGTCAAAGGTAATCGGTACAATGGTCTCTTAAAGTTCGGTTCAAACTTGCGCGTAGTGGTGCGTCGCGCAAAATTGTAGTGCTATCCATTATCATAAAGTGGTCCCTGAACATTTGAATACGTTTATAACGAAGGACTTTTTTTATTGCCCCTTAAAGAATACTACAAAAAAAATCCTGTTTTTTTTTAATACCAATTACCCCTATACAGGAGGTGAGAATAACGTTATCAGAGACAGAAAACGCCCCGTCGATGTTGCCTTGCGCTTGCAGCATCTAAATACCTAGAAAAATGGAAATTTCAAAAAACTGGCATTCCGCTTGCTGTTGCATGTTAATATGGGAATCAGGATTTACACGGAAGACTCGCGGAGACTCAGACTAAGCCCTTGTTTTCTGAGTCGTCTCATATCAATATTTATTATACTCTTCAGTTTCCCATTTACATGTCAGTTCTCTTACAAGAACACATCCGTTTCTAAAAATTCCGATTAAATGATAACTTAATAAGTTCTCACGCTTTGTCGACGCCATTGGTCAAATGATATGTCCTTGACGATTTCTAAACCCATTATTCATCCGTGCCAGCGACATCGTTAATTGCAAGCATTCCTCTGACATACATGTTTAATGACGCTGATATATGAACCAGTTGCATATTTTCTCTTTAATGACATCAGATCGGATTGCGACATCTACTTGCGAATCTGTTTCCGAAGCATTAAATATCTATGTAAATCTACTGAATAATGTTAGTCTAGAAATTGCGGTTTAGTATTGGAATATTCTTTGTTTTATATAAGTTTCGAATATTCTTTAAAGATGTGTTGGATTACTAGGTTGTGAGAAATCGGACACCAAAATAAATAAATAAATAAATAAATAAATAAGTAAATGAATAAATAAATTCAAATTAAGTAAGTATTGGAATATTCTCTGTTTTATATAAGTTTCGAATATTCCTTAAAGATGTGTTGGATCTCTAGGTAGTCAGAAAACGCACATAAAAAATAATAATTAATTAATTAATTAATTACTTAAAATTAATTAATTTATTAATTAATTAAAAAAATAAAACATCTATTGTAAAGTAAAGTTTTGTAAGTTATGTACAAAAATTCACTTTTTTTCTTCTTTTTTTGAATGAGTTCTGCTTGATACGTCTATTTTTATATTATGGAGTTAAGTATATCGTTTCAACCTCTTTATTTATTTATTTTTTAAGGAAAATAAAAAATATAAATTTATAGGGAAAATCTATTTCATCAATGTGTATCAAGTACATTTTTTATTGCGTAAAAAGTTTTGTAACATAAACTTATATGTGATACAAACATGTAAAATGAAATTTAAATAAATAAATAAATAAAAATGAAAAAATGAAAATGTATGTCAGCATTTTTAGTAACAATTTGTAATTTAATTTATTAGAAATGCAACTTAGGTTAAAATGCACTTGCCTAGACATGTTTAATTAAAAAAAAAACTTAAGAAGAAATGCTTAAAAATTACAATGATTGCATTTCATAAGAAAATTACATGTATTTCACTAATTAAAAGAAAAAATATTAAACAGTCAAAAGTATTAAAAATCTCTTACGCATATAATGCTTCGGAGTTTAAATGCTCTAATAGGATTAAGACAGTACAAATTTCAAAGCTTAATTATCTTCTACACAAATTGCCTTTATTTATTATTCAACGAAGATTACTCTTCTTATATTTTTGTAGATTCAAATAGAATGTGTTTCTTAAAGTTCATAGGATTAGTTTGGGTACACTGAGAAAAAAAAAAAATTATACTTCCTTCCTCTAGAATGTATAAGTGGCTATTTTTTAAATCCCCTAACTAGAAATATAGATTTCCGAGCTATGCGCATAAGGCAAGCCAATAAACTGAATAGACGAAATTATCGAGAATTTCTAGTGTACACAATTCTAGATGGTGAAACAATATTCTGAATATTCTAAATATTCTGAATCATTTATATTGCGAAAAATTCTCACTTGATTTTCTAGAATTTGGTAATAAACCAAGATTATAGTTGCAGCTTAGAAATTTCCATCATTTAAATTAAAGAAGTTATTAGATAAAAATGACAAGTTTATGAAGGTACTCTATTTGCCATTTTGAAAAAATTTGTCCCAGTGACGTTGTTCTTCTGTCATGAAGTCATTTTACACGAGAAAATTAAAATATGATCCATGGTTGTAAGTAGGTAGATAATTAGGTAGATTATGTTTGACGTCGCACCATTACTGCGCTATGGGTAATTGGCGACGGTCTGGGACGCACCCCTAGAGATGTTCCGGAGACATGTCATTACAATTTTGAACCTTCACGGAGGAGATTCCCCTCCGCTTTGGTTATACCCACAGGTACAGTGGGTATGGGAGCATGGAGGACTTTGCGACCACGACAGATTTTATGTGCCATTTAGTGTACACGATGGTCTTTGGTCGACTCAAGTATCGAATCTGCAATCTTCCAATTACAGCGTTTTACCGACAAGGGTACCGCGGCCCGAAACTACGGATGTAAAAAGAAAGAAAATAAATTTTTTCTCTACTTTTAGAAAATTAATCTTCTTACACGGGAAAATTAAAATATGATCCATGGTTGTAGGTAGGTAGATAATTAGGTAGGTTGTGATTGACGTCGCACCGTTACTGCGCCATGGATAATTGGCGACGGTCTGGAGACATGCCACCACAGTTTTGGTCCAACACGAAGGGGATAGCTCCCTAGCTTCGGAGTCCCCCAGAGGTATAATTTTGATGAGAACACGGAGGATATTGTGGCCACGGCATATTTTACGTGCACCAGCCTCTATTAGTGTACACGACGGTCTTTGATCAGCTCGAGAACCGAACCCACAATCTTCCAATTACGAGCTCGGCGCTCCACCGAATGGGGTACCGTGGTCCAGATTTAAGGTTGTGAAAAAGAAATAAAAACTGTCATATACTAAAGCTGTAATGCAAAATGGTCCAGATATTATGATTTTCTTTCTATTATATATATATATATATATATATATATATATATATATATATATATATATATATTTGTATATATATATATGTATATTATATTTCAATTTAATATTGAATATGAGGATTTCCATAATAACTTTCTGCTTTTGTCTTGTAATATGCACTATTAATAATCCTTTTCAGTGAAAGAAAGCAGCAAATAGGTTGGCAGAGTTCTGCATGTGTCAATAAGTAAAGTGAGTCGGGGAGGAGGCGAAGCCTCCTTCGGGTGTTGGTGAGCGGAGCGAGCGGGGGGCAGAGCCCCCTAGTGCCCTACAAAAAAATCTGTTGTGTAAAAATATTTTCTGTAGTATTCTATTACAGAATATTTTTGTCAACGCTTTTTTCTCACAGCATACAGGTAATTTCTGGCAATGTTGCAGCCAAACATTTTCCAAAAAGTAACATTTTAAAAATACTTTTTACGATGTATTTGATCAAAAATTTCAATTTTCTTTCTTTCTCCAAACAGTGAAACCTAAAAAAGTACAGATAAGGAATTAAATTTACCTTTTTAAAGAGTATGCCAGTGTTATTCTGCTAAAAAATGTCGTTTTGCTCAGTTATCTTGAACAGAATACCGATAAACTGAAACATATGTTGACATTTTAATTTTTTTATATTTTAAACTGCATTTTTAAGCAAAGTAAAACTAGTAAATTCTTTAGCTTATAATTTATTGAGTAATTATTAGTTATAAACATGCCTATTAATTGTTTATTAACTAACATGTTTTAAACATCTGTGCTTTCGTGTTCGTTCATTTATAAGAAATTCGCGTAAGAAGAAAACGAAAAAATAGATTTTTCCTTGATTTTTGAAAACCAGTGCAATTGGGACAACTGGAAAATCGTCATGTTTCCTTTTTTAGTGTTTTAAATGTTTTAAAACCTACAAAAGATCCGTCATATCATACAAATATCATGTGTTATGCTGTTACGTTACGTGTAGAATATTAGAGATTCCAGAAAATTTTTTTCGTATCTTAGCAATTTAAGTAAAATGTTTAGAAATTTAATTTAAAAGCTTGATTTACATTAAGTATATCACGATTCAGGCATTGTTACTCTATAAAAGTCATTCTCACTTGTGTATATATAATTAACACCAACATGAAAGTTTAAAAGAGTAGAGCATAACACTGAAGTTTTATTTTATATTATCCATAGGTGCAAATTCATGAACTTATGCGCAACTTCCAGAAACTAAATAGTATTCCTAATATCTGATGAAATATGATGGAGATGATTTTCAATTACACGAAAGTACATTAAGAGATTGAAATATTGTATGAATTTCATTTTAAATTAATTAAAAATTCGTTGAAACCAAACATCCATTAATAAATGTAACTTTAATTAACTCTTCAATATGAAGATAATGATTTATATTTCTATTCTTTGAAAAGGAAATGTCTAAAAAGGTATTTAATGAGTCTTGAAAGAGCTAGAAAAAAGAGTTTTCCTAAAATGATTCAATAACTTTTTGTAAGTTAAAGTAAGGACTAAAATATTTCGCCTTTATTTGCTTATAATAAAATATGTTTTATGTATAATCCTCGCGCATTTCATTTTATGTTTTCCTTTTTAATAAAATATGGGGTAATTCCACGATAATGTAGTATCAGCCATGCGCAGGGATACTTCTGTTTTCCCCAATATTTTCTAACAATGATTTCTGTAAACATTCAATCACTAAAAAAGGCTCTAAGATATGATAAAGGTTTCTATGTGGTAATAGTGGTAAGAAATTTTACTTTTGTTTGTGAACGACGTTACCTTCTACCGTTTAATTGTCATGTATAATAATAATAATAATAAACAAACTCTAAATAAATAAATAAATAAACTCTATGTCATCTCTAATGTAGGTGAGAAAATCTTTTAAAATTATTATTATTATTATTTTTAATTAAAAACAACTATGAAATGCTGAACTTGTACTATTTCTGACGCCAATTTGAAAAGAGTGATAAAAATGCTGACACTGTCTAGAAAATGTAAGCGCGTGGCAAAGGTTTTTACTATGGTACGACTATTGCTTTTTACCAGACTTTGCGCATCGGGATCATTTGCTATATTTCTCTTTGATTATGTCAGGGTGATTTTTCCTTTGGCAACAAGCTAAAAATTACTAAATTAAAATTGATATAAAACTAGCAAAACAAAATTTCAGAAATGTATGTAGTAACCAATTTTTATTAAAATCACAATCAACTGATTGGTAGAAAATCATATTTTAATGATTTTTTTTTAATTTTCCGACTGAGTGAAAATAATGAATTTTCCGGCTGAGTGAAAATAAAGGTTGTCTGAGTGAGTAATGCGGACCGGGATGTCGGCCTGGATAGACCAATTGGTAGAGCATTGACCTTGTAAGTCAGTGTTCCGTGGTTCGACTCCCGGTCCAGGCATTATTTTCACTCAGTCGGAAAAATAAAATTTCAATTAATATGATTTTCTTTTAATCTGTTGATTGTGCGATTTTAATAAAAATTATGAAAAGCAGTTTTTTGTTATTACTAGAAACTTAAATAAGCTACACCAGATTATTTATTTGCAAATTTATAAACAATGAAGGAATAGGCCACTGGTTTTCATAATGGAAATGTTTTCTTCATTAATCATGAAACAAACTTGCTTAAAAATTGCTGGTTTGATGACTGTCTAAACGAGTGCAAAACTACGCAAGTCAGGGTTGGCTGTTTGGGTCGATTTGGAGGAAAATGCCAGAGTGGGTTGAAGATGTTGGGGCAAAACCCGGAAGAACTAACTTTATTTACTCTTTTCAAAGAATTGAGTGTATAAATTAAGTATTTTAACAATCGGTCATTAAGTCAGCTTCTCAGTTCTGAAATGTACCATTTTATTAATAGATGTAAGGACTTTTACGATTTCCTTCATTGCTTTTGACTACGTTTGAAATGCATATGAGAAACCGTCTTAATTTTTTTCAGCGCACCAGTTTTTATTTTTAATCTTTTACAGTCATCGTAATTAATTTACAAATATCTGCTTCCAGAAATATCTAAGTAAAATACATGATGCTTAATATAATTTAAAACTTAATCATACATTTGGGTTGAAATATAACTTAATAAAATAAGCCCCATCAGTAACCGAAATATTTTGTTACGCAAGTTGGTAAAGGAAGTTGTGCCGGTTGGTAAACGATTGGTCTTAGCTTTTGACGATTGATATTTTATATATGCAATTTTCGGTAATTTTCCTGAATAGATGCTGAGATATAGCCATCTGAAAAATCACAGAAAATAAAGACTTGAATTAATCAATATGCAATTATATATCGTGTACGGAGTTTGGTGATTTATATAACACTAGTAGTTTTTATCCACTCCGGTGGTCACTACAGTTAAATGAATTCTCAAAATTCAATATCACTTAATAATATAAAAAAAATCAAGAAAAAAAAGTCTTATTATTCGCTAACGAGAAGTATTGCAACATAGCAGCGCCACCTGTTTTCCAATATACACCCAGGTTGAATCTGCACAGTTTTCCATAATGTTTATGTGACATACAAAGTTTGCTATGTATTACTGAATTGTACAATATATTTGAACATCATGCAAGAGTAGAAATTGCTTTCGCAAAATTGGATTAATTGTTGCACAGTATCGCTACCTGTTGACCAATATGCACCTGAATTGAATACATAATATCCATCTCACATTTCAAGTTTGGTATATTTATGCATATCAGAAGCTTAGATAGAGTTTTCCATTAAATGCGGATAATTGTAGCGCCTGCTTTTCGTTAATGTATGTTAAAAGCTAATTGCCATAAATTTAAATCAAGGTCCAATCAAACATCAAGTTTGGTTAAATTAAGTTAATGCTGTAATTGATTGTTGTGATACCGCATCTAATGAGTTTTACCAACACACACACACACATGTACACAAACAAGCATTTTCTAAAAATAGTTGAATCGTATTCAGGATATTTCAAAACGTCTTTATTCATAGAAAAGTAAAAGTCGAAAAATTTCACAAATCCTATTCTTTTTTCTTATACATGTAGAAGAATGTAAAAAATGCAAATTGTGTATTATACATATCATCAGTTTCCGCAGTGTATTTAGTGCAAAACCCTAAATCCCCGTACATTGTTAAATTATATATATATATATATATATATATATATATATATATATATATATATATAAATTGCATTTGAGGACTTTTTTTTTTTTTTTTTTTTTTTTTTTTTTTTTTGTGGAGAAAAATTAACTATGTTTTGGGGAAATTTTAAAATTTCTATCTGGCAACACTGATTATAATAAATTTTTCTGAAAGTTTTTCCTGCATTTTAATAATTAGTTTAATGAATATAATAAAAATATTAAATAACTTTAGACACAAATAAATTTCTACATTTTATAAAATAAATTGTTATTTTTCTTTAACTTTCACATATGTCTTTAAGAAACAAAAAAAAAAAAAAAAAAAAAAAAATCACTGCTTATTTTAGTTTTTTATGATAAATGCTTATGATTTGAGAATTCTGCTATTTTTTGTCAATTGCACAAAAAACATTTGTCATATTTGTAAATAAATAAATAAATAAAAATAAAATATAAAATAAAATATAAATAAATAAATAAATAGAAATATAATAAAATAAAATAACTTTGATATTTTACTTCTCTAATCATCAAAAGTCTTCAATATATTTTTTAAATAATATATAAATTAATGAATTACATATAGATCAAATATATTTCTCATGTGTCATTTAAAACATGATCGATAGATGGCGCCATCATTACGCATTTTTCTTGTATCAAATGTAAAATGGTCGAAATTCGTTCAGAACTGAACGATTCACTTGAACGTTCATTTTCACTGAAAAGATTTTTGATCGGAAAAGACAGATTTTACTCAAATTTGATTTTTTCCTCAAATTATGGCTAAAAATATTGCGTCCGTTTTTGAGTTAGCAAATCCAGTCGATCATTTTAAGTGAGTGAAGATGGGCCATAGAGTGGGAACTCCACACAAAACCAGCCCACCCTTCCTTAATTTAAAAGGTATCTGATGCAATAGTAAGGTGACGTTTCAAATCAAATACTGTTGTTATTTGTCTCAATTAAGATGAAAACGACTACTACTATAATGTCACAAAGAAGCTCGTTTGAAGTTGGTGAAGAATGTCATGTCCCGGTAATATAGAGGGGAAAGTATATTACTTTCTTACTAAAAAAATTAAATTTATATAGTCAAGATGGTAATAATTACTATTGACACAACTTAAGGTTGCTCACTCACGCTTAAGATTTCCCCGTCTCGAGTCTCTAAATTCATATATGCCAACATTTTAATTTATTCCGGAGTATATTTAACTCTGTCTTTTTTTATACCACTTATTTTTTAAGGATACATTTTTATTATTTTGTGGAAGCTGTATTTTGGAGAATATTTTTATATAAATAAAGTGGTATGAAATAAAGGCGTGGCTAAAAATACTCAGGAACATATTTAAATATTGTCATCTACGCTAAATTCCATATAAGACTGTGGCGGAATTTGTTTATAGAATTTCTCATTACCTAATTATTATTTTAAAATTTCTTTTTCCCATTCAGAAATTTCACAACTATTAAATGAGTACCCGCTTTCCAAAAATTGAATTTCGTAAATTTTAATATTTCATTTTAATGGTAAAAAATGAGTAAAATACATTCAGTGAAAATTCGCCTTTTCAAACTCAAAATTCAAATAAAAAATAAATTAAAAAATAAATTTTTGGAAAACAAGTACTTTACGCAAGTTAACAGCTGCGTATTTTCAGAATATGAAAAAAGATTTTAGAAATAGCAATTAGGTAATGTGTAATTTTATAAACAAATTTCACTATAGAATAATATGGGTTTTAGATGACCTTGACCATAGCCTCCTAAACCAGATGCCTGTTGCAGGGCTCGGAAACTTGGAAAGAGTTCAAGCGGTAGACAGCGCCATTGGTACAGACTACGCGACTTTTTTATTTAACTGTCACCAATAACTTTAAGTAGTAATATATGATATATATATATATATATATATAAACGAAGTTTCTTCGATTCTATTCGACTTTTATGCTTATCAAATCACACTTTTAAAAATCTTTGGTGGCTGTTGTATAAAAAAGTCGCGCAATCTCTACTAGGTGGCGCTGTCTACCGCTTGAACTGTATCCAAGTTTCCGAGCCCTGCGATAGGCATCAAGTTTAAGAGGCTATGGTCAAGGTTATCTAAAACCCATGTTATTCTATAGCGAAATTTGTTTATAGAATTACACATTACCTAATTACTGTTTCTAAAATCTATTTTCATATTCTGAAAATACGCAGCTGACTACCGCTTGAACTGGATCCAAGTTTCCGAACCACGCGACAGGCATCTAGTTTAGGAAGCTATGATGAACCGCACTTTTGAGTTCCACAGTAGACAGATCTGATGCATTTCATTATGTTGTTGCTTGCTTTCTTATATGCAGAAAAATGCAATCTCCAAAGTCTTGATGAGAAAATTAACTCGAGTAGTTAAAAAGTAATGCTATTTCGAAATCTGATACACTCCGGACCATTTTTTGAAGTTCAAAATAGAAATTTCAACAGTATAATGCTCCCTGTCATACGACTGAATAAACAAGAGTGACATGAAAAAGAAAGAATAATGTTATACCTCATCCAAGTCGAAGCTCTGTCCTAAACAATATAGAAAAGCTGTGGGGTTATTTGTCTGGATAAATATATAAAAATAGCGAACAATATCATTCAGTATATGAATTACAAGTGACCAATATGTAGAAGTGAGACATATTTTAGAAATTTTTCGTAAACAATTAATTAACTCGTCGTGAAAACGAGTGTATACAGTTATCAGAGAAATGGCGGAAGAACATCTTCAGAGCTGCCAACCTAATCCGGCAAAGCGTTAGTACCGCCCCTTTTTGTACACCACTAAATTTTTAGAGAAATTCTCTTCAAATATATTTACGATGAATTAAGAAAACAAATACTCTAAAAATTAAGTGGTGTAGGAAAAGGGGTGGTACAAACAATTTGCCGGATTAGGTTGGCAGCTCTGCATCTTACTAAATTTACAAAATCATTGTTTTTCCACATATGGTGAGATTTAAACGGTTATTTTTATACAATGTTCTGTTGTATTGATGTTTTTATCATTATTATTATTTTAAATGGATTGATTTCATTTATGTAAGTTGACGCATTTTACTAATAACTTAATGTATTGTCATAGAAGGCTTTTGATTTTGGTTGAAATATTTTTTTTTAAATACCTAAATAACGGAATATGTTGTGGTCCTACATTTTAAATGCAATAGTTTAAAAAATATATATATTACTAAAAAGTCTGTTGAAATATAAGTTAAACAGAGAAAAAGTAAATATTTTTGTAATGATGCATTATGTACGCATAACGCTTTTATAAAATATTTCTTGAAAACTAGAATGAAATGTTCTGTTGCAGCAGCGTTAACACCTCGCACATTTCTTATATTCTTACGTTTAAGCGCATATTATGTAAAACAGAATTAAAACATTATTATGGCTTATGTTGGTCCATTGATTAAGTGCCGCATTTCTTCGATTGAATAATATGCATAAATCAATATAAAAAAGTGGTAACTAGCTATGTGACATGTAAAAACCCGGCATTTGTTATTATTAACTATTTTCTGGCCATAACGCTCTAAAGCGTTCAAAACAGTATTGTTAAATTTATGAACACTTTTATTCAATTAACACCAATATTTTTCAGAGACATATTTGATATTTAAAATGGACGACTAATCTTTTAAGTGCTGAGCTGCCAACCTAATCCGACAAATTGTTAATACCGCCCCTTTTTCTACACCACTTAATTTTTAGAGTATTTTTCTACTTAATTCATCATAGATACATTTGAAGAGAATGGCTCTAAAAATTAAGTGGTGTAGAAAAATGGGCGTTTTTCAATAGGCGTTAACAATTTGCCGGATTAGGTTATTGTTATAGTTAAAAATATGTCGTCGGTATTGAATAAAAAAAATCTCTATGTATTACGATACTGAGCGGAAAAGAGAAATTAAACTGGACCGGCAAAGAGTTAAACTAAGAATTGGTCGTTAGTAGATTAACAAAAATTAAAGAAAACAGAGTACAAATGCATAGCTGCCAATATTTTAATTTATTCCGGAGTATTTTTATTCCCGCCTTTATTTCGTATCACTTACTTTTTAAAAGTAATTTTGTTTTATTTTACAGAAGTTATATATTGGAGAAAATTTTTCTATAAATAAAGTGGTGCGAAATAAAGGCGGGGCTAAAAGTATTCCGGAATAAATTAAAATATTGCCATCTATGCAAATGCAGAAAAAAAAAAAAAAATGATACGACAGTATATTTCTTTTTTCTCTCTTTCACTCTAGAAATTGTAACACATGAATTTCTTTTTGTAAATTAAACTTTTATATAAAACGTAAGAATTTAAAAATAATTGGTTTGGAATTTTAGATAATATTAAAAGAGATATAATGCAATAATATGCAAATTAATGAGATGAAAATATTTACACACACGCATTAAGATAACTGTATTCAAGTAATTTCTAATTTATTTTCTATTCAACTTCATTTTCATAATATGAAATTCAATGCAAGATTAAATATCTGAATAAGAAATACATTTGAAAATAAACTATATTAAAAAAAAAAAAAAAGTAATTTAAAGAAGCTTAAAACAATGAAACTACATATTACAAAATATCCAACACGAAAATTTTAATTTATTCTCTTTGAATGTAATTGAATTTCCCAGTTAAGTAATTAAATTTTTATAACTGTACTCCTTAAAATTAACTTGTTAAATCTAATATATTTTTACACAAAAGACAAATTTAAAATTGCATACAAAGTTCACATTTATAATCTATTTTCAAAATATAATTCCCTTAAGATTTTTAAAGAAAACTCCATAAAGTAATTCTCAGAATCTTTGCGAATTTATTTTTTCTCTGAGAGCCCCGTCGTCTACGTTCATCGTAAAATATTGTTGCAATAAAAATTTAGAATTCTTGGAATTCTTCACATTACGAAATGTTGCATAGACCTTATTATTAGTGCATAGAAAGTATTTCAAGTTTAAAGATATGCTTCTAAATTTCAATAGCTAATTATTTCATGATTTATATGTTCTGTTCAAGAATGTATTGAAAAAAAAAAAGTGTCTGTCTTATTACTAAAGTTTTAATTGCTTATGTAAAAGAGAATTTACGCCAATTATAATAATATTAATAATAAAACTAAACAAGAAACATAATTATAAGGAGTTCAGTTATTCAATGTACATTTTTTAAAAAGAAATTATTCTTTTATTTCGTAACGCAAAACATTTTATTTCAGAATATGTACATTGTTGCTACATTTTCCATAAATTTATCAAAGTTCTGCGCATTGTCATCTAGTCATTTTCCTCTTTTTAAAATAATCCCTGCTTCTTGACGTTTCTCTAATACATTACATTATATAACAAAATGGTTCTACTTATCTGTATTTATGCTGTGCTTATTCTGTGCTTATCTACAGCAATCGATGCAGCAAATGCCACTGGTATATGTGTACGCTGACTATAGATTAATTACTTAACACGGTTACGCCAAATGCTTTACTAAAGTATTGTTATATCTATATCTATATCTATCTATCTATCTATCTATCTATCTATATATATATATATAATAAAAGTACTTTCATGTCACTTGATGGTTATTACAATATGCGTAATACAGCAGTAGTGGGCACTTGAAGACTATTTTCAGTTTGTTTTATGTGTTATCATAGCCTCCTTAACTAGATGCCTGTCACGTAGCTTGGAAACTAGGCAACAGTTGAAGCGGTAGACAGCGCCACCTAGTACAGATCATAGGACTTTGTTATTCAACTGTCACCAATAATATTAAGAAGTGATACATGGTATATAAAATCGACGTTTCTTCGATTCTATTCGCCTTTTGCATATATCATATTCCACTTTTAAAACTTTTTGGTGGCTGTCAAATAAAAAAGTCGCACAATCTGTACCAGGGGGCGCTATCTACCGCTACAGCTGTTGCCTAGTTTCCAAGCTACGCGACAGGCATCTAGTTAAGGAGGCTATGGTGTTATGATATTTATTTTGAAACTGTAGTTATAACCACTGACTTTTTCAATAGTTTCTTCCAGTTGTTTTCAATGACCTCTTTTAAACTTATCAATTTTGTTGTAAATTTGCCATTTCTATTGACTGCATATAGCAGAATACTCCAGAAATATTCTACTGGATTCAAATTAGGGTTTCTTAATGACCACAAAAACAGTTGGTCTCGATTTGCTAGAATCCAGGATATTCTTGAGCTAAAATTTTGGACGCATTGTCCGATAGAAATATGTACACGCAGGATACTACACTCAGGTGCTTCTAGGAGTAAATTTTCTACAATCGTATCTTGAAAAACTTCCGAATTTGTCTCTTTACTTTCATTTATATAATTGGTGTTGTTCCATTAGTAGAGAAGCTGTCCCAAATTGTCCCACAGCTACAACCAAACTGACGCCTTGGAAAAAAAAAAAAAAAGAAAAAAAAAAGATTTTTTCCGATTATTCATGTGTATAATTCTATTTCACTGAGTATAATTCACCTAAAGCTATTTGGCCTATCGAGATTAAATTTTCTTTCATCTGAAAAAAAACAATATTTTACCATTTATAATGCAAAGAAAATATTAATTTGTAAACTCTAAGCACGCCATTTTTATGCCTTTTACTTACAGTTGCTGGGGTTCTGTTTTAGTGTATTTTACTGATGGGGTTTTTGAAAGCCTGTTACGTACAGATCAGATGGTGCAAAATAACTTCAAATAACCCAGGTAGCACATAACCCTGTTATAACTAATTTTTCACTGTTCAAACTTATTTGCAACGCTATAACATCGTTATATGCTACCTGGGAATTTACCTTTTGAGAAAAAAAGAAAGAGTATTTTGAGTTACTTACCTAATAATAGCTCTCATTTGCTCAGGAATCAATACAGAAGGACTTTCTTTCATATTCCACTGAGAATAATTCTGTTTTTTATAAAGTTATTAACTACACATTTGAATTTGCTTTGCTTTTTAGATATATCCCGAGAATTTAAACGCCATTATTTTAAACTTAAAATTTTACTTTGCCCAATCGGATTTCATTTCGCATCTCTTCCCATTTTAAGTAATACTGAAATTTTCGTCGGCTATCATCTGCGTAATTTGTAAGAGCAGCTCTGCAGAAAAAAATAGCTCTCAAAAAGTAAAATAAGAAAAGCTATATAAGTGGGTTTTGCCGATATATTAATTCTAGGTTTTATCGTGTTATAAAAACAAAAATTACTTTTTAAATAGAAAAAATTGCAGTTGTCATATTCTTTTTTATATGTATAATTAAAATTGTTATATTTCGCTTAAATTTGTATAAAATTGAAATAATCTGTGAAGGTAATAATAACGTTTTTTGTTTGCCTTTAGTATTTTTTTTCAACACAGTATTTATTTTTAAACTTGTTATTAGAGGGATATATATACATATCCCCCCCCCCTCTAATTTATATATTGAAAAGTGCATAGTTCTTTCTTTTTCAACTCGTATAGATGCGTATGAGAATTGTACTTTTTATAAAATAAGCACACAATAAGGGTTTAAATACTTATACTAATTAACTTAAATAATGCAAAATTTATAAATTGAATGAACTCATTTATTAATTTAACTTTGGATAGCCTTCAGACTGTATGAAAAGTGTTACAAAAGCAATCGTAGCTATATGAGGAGGGAATCTGAATATTAGCATATACAAACTATTTTCGAATATTTAAAGTGTCCGTACAATAATTCAAATTTAGCCGAATTGATGGACATCTTGGAAAAGTAATGTACATGCTAACGGGGTAATTCCACAGCCCACGGCAGTGTTAGTCACACGTAGTGTTGCCAATTCAAACTTTGCCATGTCCGTATAAACAGCTAAAAATGCCCTTACAACGTTGATAAAAGTCGTTTCTTTTATGAAAAATCATAAAATATGAAGAAGGTTGTTTTTTATGACTTTTTTATAATTCTTACAAATGTGCCTCGAAAAAGTCACTTCCCTACAAATTCGAAATCTTCCAATAGTGTCTACGATTAGGAACAAATCCCTGTTGTTGGCAACACTACACAGAAGGATAGAAAACCCATTGTTAAAGCTGATCTTTGGGTTCTGGTGCAAGTACGAATATGCATTTGCTTGACTGACACTAAATTTACCCTAGAATTATCCTGGTGAGATTAAATTGTTTGACCTTGATACTACGAAGAAATGTTACAAATTATTATTTTATATATCTTCGATAAATTTAATACATGCTAATGTTTTATGAGCTTATCATCGATAAAGATTTTATGCATGTTATTATTTTTTTTTTTTTTTCATAACTTACTCAGCTTATAACAAAAATATCTTTCTCATCTGCTTTTAATCCTTCTATTAACTAAACACACTTAACCCTTTGCCGGCTCCTACTTAATTTCACTGCTTTGGTCAGTGTTGAGAAATTGAGGGTTTTTTTAATGCAATATTAACCACTAAATTTTAGCAGTTAGATTTCAAAAGTTATTTGCCCACTATATATGTCATCTATTACGCCTCAAAATTATTGGGGGCAGTTGAAAATAAGAATCTCTAAGTTTTGATTAGAACACTTTTGAGCGGTAGTGCCGGCAAAGGGTTAAGGTATGATAAGAGCCACTGAGTAAATAGAGGACAAGGCTGGGACACAATTCCACAAATATTGTATAATAAATATTTTTGACTTATATCCAACAGACACTCATCTTAAAATGAGATTTGTTTTTATTGTTATTATTGAAAAAGTGGTGTTTATTTTGTTCAAGGTAAATTAGAAGAATAATATCAAGTATGCTACCATTATTTTCTGACAGTAGTTATTTCTCATCTAAATCATCAATTTTTTTTTCTTGTTAAGGAAAAAAAAAACAAAAAAAAAAACATGTTGTTTTAAATAGGATGTCAGTGCGCATCAAGATTTCTATTGCTCAAAATACGCATTCGTGTTTGGAAGTTTATCATTGCATTTTAGATGTATTATTCTCTATGGTTGAGTCTTAATCTTGAGTCTTGGATGACATTATCTTCAAGGGTTTCCTAATTGGTATGGTGAATGTGATCACCAAATTATGAAGATAAATTGCAGAGGGCTGATACACTAGAAGTCATTACGATTTTAAAAATGAAATTTCAGTATAAACCATGTACAATTATATATGTGGCCGTATTTGGTACACCAGTTCATTTTGGCTTGTAGACAGCGTATGAAGTTTCTGATTTTAACTGGTAACTATATACCGCATGTATATTGAAACAAATAATTGCGTTAAATTAATATTAAATATTTCTTTCAAAAAATACTGGCG
This sequence comes from Salticus scenicus, assembly GCA_963930645.1. NCBI lineage: Eukaryota > Metazoa > Arthropoda > Arachnida > Araneae > Salticidae > Salticus > Salticus scenicus. Next base: position 188,908,801 of record OZ005659.1, read on the forward strand.
TGAAACCTGATTTCAAAATTTGTAATGATCATGAGTATTATCGTATAACTGGCTACACTTCTTGTAGCCGAGCGAACTATTAGTAGTTGCTGCGGCGAGAAACGGTAGATATTTGCACTGAATTCTTTTGTCTTGTGAAAAATTTAATTATGTATTTTACCCATCATCATGTGAATGAAAATATATAAGATCTCACAGTTTGCTTTGCTTTGCGTGACGCATTTGTAACGCAACGCAGTATGTTTTCCATTTTAACAATAATTAAAAAAAAAAAAAATAATAATAAACAATAAAAGATTTAAATATTATTTAAAAATTATTTTTATAAAAGAGTAAAGATGTTTCCCATTAATATATACACATTCATATATATTATAGTGCTCTTTAGAAGTAGTAAAATTTGTTTAATAAATAATAAACATAAATTGATAAATAGTAAACTCATATATGTGGGAAATACTTTTTAAAATATTTAATTTTATAAAAGTGAAGTTTAAAAATAAAAGAATAAAGATTATTTTACTTTGTTGCTTTAAAAATGACAATTTAAATGAAAGTCTATTTATTTTTAAATTACTGATGTATTTCTTAGGTTTTTTTTTTTTTTTTTTTTTTTTTTTTTTAAATACAGTTTCTGTTTAATATTTTTATGACTAACCTCTAAATGTTTCTTTAATTTTATTAAAGCGCTTTAAATTTTCTGCTGAAAGAGATAGATATATATACATAATACTTCGCCTTTGAATTATTTAAAATGCTTTTTCAGAAAAATTCTCGGAAGGTAGTTTAAAATAGATACAAACGCGAATGTTGAAGCAATTTCCATTATCGTAATTAAGGTTAATTAAGTGTGACTTTAAAAAAGAAACCAAAGAATCTTAAAGGCATTTAAGAGAACAGCACAGTATGATCTTTCTTCCTTCCGAGTAATTAAAGAATGAGAAAATGAGAAAATAAAAAATGTACCAGTATGAGAATTTTGGGAACTAAATTTGAAAACCATTTTCATATATAGTAGAACTAATATGATTTTAATTACTTTAAGTAGTTAAAAGTAGTATAAAATGTTGAACGAGTACTTAAATACGTCCTGCATTTTTAAAATTGTTTCGCCTTTAATATGATAAAACATAATAATTTATATTAAACTGTAAAAGGAATTAATAACTGCAAAAGTAATTAAAGAACGAAAAAATTAGGAAATAAAAAATGTACCAGTATGAGAATTTTAGGAACTAAATTTAAAACGAATTTTTTTATATATTAGAACTAATATGAATTTAATTACTTTAAGTAGTTAAAAGTAGTATAAAATGTTGAACGAGTACTTACAATACGTCCTGCATTTTTAAAATTGTTTCCTCTTTAATATGATAAAACATGAAATTTATATAAAACTGTAAAAGCAATTAATATGATATAGAACTTTATTGTTCATAGATTTAAATTTTGATTTTTATTTTTGTATAACTTACAACAGAAAATATCCCAAAACGTTTTAAATTTTCAGACATTTTTATTATAAAAAATATATTTATTTTATAAAAATTATTAACACTTTCGCGACCGCATATTTTTGTCTTTTTAATAGAATGGTCCGCCTTTGTTCGTTATTCTTTCAAGTTACATTATTTCAGAACAAAGTTTTCTGTATCCATATTTATATTACATATGGATATACATAATAATTATACTCTTTCTAATGAAAGTATTCATATTCATTGTATTTAAATTGTATAAATAAGAATGCAGGGAATACTTTAAAGAAATATAACAACATACCAATTGGAAAAGAAACGTCCACTGGCAGAGTTACAGATTTCTAAATGACGTGAATCTACGTCAGCGGTTGTGAAAATGTTAAAGAAAGCTAAAATATTATATTCTAAAATGTAATTTTAATTATCTCTTTATTAACTATTTGTATTGCTACTTTTTAAATAAAACATAAAAGAAATTTTTTTCGGAAGTTGTGATATTAGAAATTCGTAAAAGTTGACAACAATAAATAATTAATGCAGTTTAGGCTATTCATATATTGTACGCCTAAAAACTCGGCTTAATTCATAATAACTTTTTTATTGAATTTATAGTAATTTTCAGTATACAAGAATATTTAAAATGAACCAATTGCTTTCGTTCTGTAGCGAAATTACTTCGCGTTTCCGATAATTAAAAACAATTAACAGCTAATAGAAAATACTTATCTTTCTGTATTAAAATATAAATAGGTAAAATAATAACATCCATACTTTTAATAAATGACACGAATTAACACACGTGGGTAGTAAATTAAAAAAATTAAAAAAAATTTAACATTTAAAAATTTAAATGATGTTGTTAATAAGGATACCTGTGGTTAAAAAGAACAAGAAAGAACGAAATAGGAAAACAAAAATGCTGAAGCAGCTGCATGCAATATTCATAATACTGTTAAAATATAGACTAGAAATACTCAAGGAAAAATAGAAATTCTCTAGGAAAATATAGACTAGAAATTCTCAATCGTTTCGTCTATTCAGATTTTTTGTTTGCTTTATACGCATAGCTCGTAAACCCATACTTGCCAACCATCTCATTATGAACCGTGCAATTTTTAGTACCCTTCTTTTCTTTTACACCAATAATTTTTTGGAGTAATTTTAGTCTTATTTAATTGTAAAAACATTTGGAGAGAATAACTCTAAAAATATAGTGGTGTGGGAAAAAGGGCGTTTTTTCAGGGGGCGTTAACAATTGTACGGTTATTAATGAGATGGTTGGCAAGTATGTAAACCTATGTTTCAAAATTAGGGATTCAGGAAAAAAAAAAAAAAAAAAAAAAAAAAAAAAACTTATTTTTTCTAGATGAAAGCGTATATATACATACATACATGCATACGTATACATATATATACATATATATATAATATCTTTTCTCGGTGTAATAAAGAAAGATAAAGGGTGTTACTTTGATCAATCATCACGTTACTCTTCTTACATTAGTAAATTCTAGTAAGCGTTAGAACATAACTAAATACTTTAATACATTTAGTGTGCATAAAAAAAAAAAAAAAAAAAAAAAAAAACATAGAATTTTATCTAATAAAGTTTTGCATTTGTGTGCAATAAATAACATGCAGAATGCCAGTTTAAATTTACTAAGAAATTATTGTACTGAGAAATTATTTTGCCAGAAGTTTAGGCATAGCTGCCAAGTTTTTTAATTTATTCCGGAATGTTGTTAGTCCCGCCCCTTTTTCACACCGTAATATTTTTAGAGTAATTCTCTTGATATTTAATCGTAATTATATGGTGAATAAAATTCTTCTACAAGGATTACGGTGTGGAAAAAAGGGCGGGGCTAAGAACATTTCGGAATAAATTAAAAAACTTGGCAGCTATGTTTAGGCTATTCGAACATCTGCATAGATATTTATAGACTGTAAGGCAATTTTTTTTAAAAAAAGAAAGATTCCTGCATTAAAAAAAAATATATATTTTTTAAAAACGAATAATTACGATCTAGGAACAGCCATAATATACATGTTATATTATAATTTTTTTTAAAACACAATGTAAACAAAAGCACAATTTTAATTATTATATTAAGTAAAACAATCGAATATTTACCATAATACTAATTACTAATTATACTATTACAATTAAAATATAAAATAAATAATCTTTTCTAATTACATTCTATTTACGCATTTCGCAAAAATAAAGAATAAACATGTATTTGTAATCAAACAAATTGTTATGGGAAATTTAACAAGATTACCGAAATTATATTTCATCAAAGATAATTAATTCATATTTTTTCAATTAAAAATATTCTTTGAAATTTAAACATTTTATTTAAAATGTATCTTTGTAATTATGTTTAATACGATTACTTGGAATTATTCGCTATATTTTGATTGAATTTATTTAAACATGTAACTATTTGTTGAAAATTAAAACAATTAAACATATTTCTAATTATTTAACTGAAAAACTTAAAATTTATTTATTTTTATATCTTTACTTAATTAAAAAAAAAAAATAAAATAAAATAAAATAAATTCTTTTTTTTTTTTTCATTTTGTAGAAATTAGATTTATTCAAAGCAATAGATATATATTTCGATTTTTTACTAGATTCGTTATGTTTAATTGGGTAATTAAACCGTTAGCATTTGCTAGTTGGTCGATTCGCCGCCCATTCTTTCAGAGTTGCCAGATGTTTTTTTATTCAACGGCCACCAAAAAATTTTAGATGTGGCATTTGATATACATAATCGACGATTATTCTTGTCGATTCGCTTTTTATTTATGTCAAATGCCACTTCTAAAAAAATTTGGTGGCTATTGATTAAAGAAATCTGCAACACTGAAGTGACGGGCGACGAATCAAGCGACTAGTGACTACTAACGGGTTAATAAATATTTTAATTCTTATTTATAAATTATGGTGTGCCTTCCATATTGACATATTTTAAATTTGGATAGAAAACGAAAAGGATATTATTTGTTATGATACTTCATACTTCCTCTAAACTTGTACGATTATGTTATTACAAAAAAATCTCGTAAATGTCTTTAGGAACTAATACAGTCGAACCTCATTAACGTGAACACTGTTAACATGAATAACTTTTAACATGAACTTTTCTGAAATTCCCGTTAAAATAAAGGTTGGTTTATTTATATGAAGATTAGTTACTGATAGAATGAACTACTAATATCATGAACAAATTTTTTATCCCCCTTGAGATTCACACTAACGAGGTTCGACTATGTTTGCTCTTAGTACTAAAGGAATTTTTGAAATCGATTACTTTTCTAAAGATACTGATAGTTGAAATTAAATATAATTTAAGAATAAGTGCGTAGTTTGATTTTTAAGTTTTTGAAAATAATTCAGCCCCAACACACATACTTACTTTTTTCTTAAACTTTTTTACTTTTTCCTTAGGCATACATAAAAATGAAGAAGATGCGTAAAACAAAAAAGTACAGAACTATTTTGAATCGATAAAATATTTTAGCGAATTCAATTTTAAGAATTACAAAATTAAAATTTTTCTAGAGTCATCAAATAGAAAAAATCCTCAGTCAGTTCTTGAATACGGTGATGCACGAAATTCTATAATCTTATCATAAAAATACCTGGAGTTTAAACATTTTTATTTTTAAACTTAAGACTCAAATAATACGAACATGCGTATATAGATTTCCGTCATGACGCCTAAATAGCGGGATATGACACTCTGATTTCGGTATTGATATTAAGGCGGATTGGCAGCGCTAGGTTATTAGTCCATAGCTTCCTTAACTAGATGCCTGTCGCGTAGCTCGAAAACTAGGCAACAGTTGAAGCGGTAGACAGTAGAAGTCTGCACGGGCCGAAATTTTGAGGCCCGGGCCCGGCCCGTACGGAAGCTTTGCTTACTCGGCCCGGCCCAGTATGAAGTCAAAAAATTCGGCCCGGGCCCGGCCCGGCCCGTTTATTTTTTAGCCGTGTATGGCCCGGCCCGGCCCAGAAAAAACCGATAAAACCAGACCCGACCCGGCCCGGCCTGATTCAAAAATATGTTAAAAAAAAAAAAAAAAAAAAAAAAAAAATGCATGCCTTTCGAAAAAGATTTTTAGTATGTGTTTTGCAGAGGTTTTATATAACCAAACAATAGTATGTTCTTTATCAAAACTCCTGAACTTTTACAAGATAATTATAAACGGAAATTCCTTATTATAGACAAGGCACAAAAAGAAACAGAAAGCCAAATCGAAAATATTAGCATTCATCAAACAATTCAGGATGGTATTTAAAATGGTTAATACTACTAAAAAATGCACTTTCCTCTTAAAAACCGTAATGTATCCGAATCTTTCATGTGATCCGGTAAACAAAACTTTAATGGTAATCCAACCATATTGAATAGAAAAGTTGTTTTTGACCATAATAATAATGATGCTACTTTCATCCACTGGAGAAAATAAAAAGGAGCCTTAGCGAAAAAGTTAAAACGAAAGGATTTTTATAGCCTTCATACAACCTAAACTCAACAGATCATAGGAAACAAAGCCATATACACAGTAACGAATCTAATTAATTTTGTTATGTACATGTACGCAAATTGGTAGTGACATGCATACTATTTTGAATAGGAAACCATCTAATATTACTTTAAATAAAATATATTAATTTCGAAGCATGCTAAAAATATTTGCGAAAAAGCAGATTTCGAACAGACATACTGATATAGACAAATTGAAGTTACAGACATTTTTTAACAAAATGGAACTTTATGTGACATACCAGCCTGTAAAATTATGTAAAATAAATGACTGAAAAAATATTTTTATCATTTTCCTTTTTCGTTGATTAACGAGGAAACCAGAAAAAAATTCGGCTCGAAACGGCCCGGAGAAAATTACATTCAGGCCCGGCCCGGCCCGAGTATGTACAGAAAAACTGAGCCCGAGCCCGGCCCGGCCCGAGCCTGAAAAATTTTTTTAAGCCCGAGTCTGGCCCGACCCGAGAACAAATTTAAAAATTCGGCCCGAACCCGGCCCGAGGGCCGGGCCGGGCTCGGGCTCGGGGGCTTAAGCCCGGCCCGTGAAGACCTCTAGTAGACAGTGCCACCTAGTACAGATTGCGCGACTTTTTTTTTTTCAACAGCCACCAAAAATTTTTAAAATTGAGATATGATATACATAAAAGGCGAATAGAATCGAAGAAACGTCGATTTTATATGTCATGTAACTTCTTTAAATTATTGGTGTCAGTTGAATAAAAAAGTCCCATAATCTGGACTAGGTGGAGTTGTCTACTGCTTCAACTCTTGCCTAGTTTCCAAGCTACTCGACAGGCGTCTAGTTTAGGAGGCTGTGATTAGTTTTGTTTGGAGTGTCTTCAATGAAGGGTCTTTGTAAAGTGTCCAGGGATGGAACACGGGGGCAGAATTCATACCGGTATTTGTTTAAGAAATTTCTCTACTTATAATATTATTGATTTAAGAAGTAGAAAATTTTGTTACATTGATAGTGGTATGAGTTCTTCGTCCGTGATCCATCCCTGAACGTCCCACACTTTATTTATTTACTTTTCGAAGAAAACGAAAACACCGAATGACTAAATCCGCGATTGCGACTTGGGGTCGAATTACCCGCCTAAAGTATCGAAAATAGAACCTCTCGGTGATATGTATGTATGCTGCAGAAAATATCATGGAAGGACATTTGGAAACTGATTAAGGTAGCTTTTTATCTACCTTTAATATAAACGAGAATTTTTATGATGCAATGAAGAAATTTTGTACTTTAATTTTTTAGTCGTGGCTAATATTTATCTCACTAGACACTTTTTATGTGGGTATCGTATCAAATATATATATATATATATATATATATATATATATATATATATGCATATATGGACACCGTATATAGTTTTGTGATTATTGAAATTGAATCCCTTTAAATTCCAATCGTTTTCATAAAACATTGTGCCTCTTTTCTATGCATGTTTCAAATTCAAAATACTCATGTAGAAGATAAACATTTATTGACCTAAAGTCCGAGTTCACGTTTTCGCTAACACATTCACAAAAATAAAAACAACTTATTTTCAAAGGTATACAGAAATTTCACATTGAATTTATATCTCGTTTTAGAACATTAATATCTCGTAATTATGTATATATATTGAGTTAGTTAGTTTTAATTCTTGTGATAAAATTAGCAAACCATTAGTCAGAATTATTTTTGGTACACAGATTATTGAAAACCAAGTTCAGTGATTTGATAAAATGAACTATTTTAAAATAATTTACATAATAAGTGATTTCACTGAATTTTGTCAGGGCATATCCTCACAGCATGGTAGATTTTTTTTTTTTTTTTTGGCTTTTAACATAAGATTATTAACAACCGAGAGAAACACAAAATATCTCAAAGGGACTTCCATAAAAATAAATAAATTAACAAATTAACAAATGACCAAATAATAGTATATTAAACATCAGAATAAAATTACTCAGTTTCTGAAAAAAAAAAAAAAAAAATCGTTATTCTGATTTTTTTTTTACTTTCTCTTACCCATATCATGTTACAGTATGTATTGTTTTGGGATATAATTTTCGAAATTATGTTTTTACTATATATTTATCCTGTGTTTCACATTCGTCCGTGAGGCTGTCGACTTGTCAGACTTCTCGAAAATTCAGGAAAACTCTCGAAGCAGTTTGGCTAGCTTGGCTTTTTGTTCGTTGCTCAACTCGGGAGACAACATCCAGGAACAGTCCATCGGGGAGTTTGACGTGTCTCGTGTATCCAGGCCATCAGTCGTGTCGGTAATCGCACATAAATGTCCTTCATTCAGGGGTTCGGCTAGGCCTAAGCACATTCCTTACGGAATGACTTGGTTCCTGGACTGGAGGTTGGCGACCAGATTTCACTTTGCCCGTTATGGTATAAGGATAGCATGGATGGTAAAGCGAAATTCTTCTTGAAGAGCAGATGTTTATTTCCATCTATGAAGACATTTACCTCTCTTCGTACTTGGCATCCTGAAACTGCAATTTTAGTTAAAGATTGGGGCTTGAGAGTATAGTCTCTTGTGGCATACAACTTCCAGGCATCCATCGCTGCGAGGTCTTGGCAAACGTCCTCTAAAAATAGTTCACTCTGTCCACAGTCTATCACGGCTTTGGAAGCTTCTAAAAAGTCCCATCCAAGGATTATGTCATGACTACAATGCGGCAAAACAATGAATTCAAAGGGCAACTCTTTGCTATTTATGAGAATACGTAAAACACATTTTCCCATCGGCCGGACAAAATTTCCATCGGCGACATTGATCATAAAGTTCTTGGCTTCAGAAAACAGAACCTTTTTTAGAGATCGACGATACTTATCAGAGACGACAGAAAATGAGGCTCCAGAATCCACTAAAGCTCGTACCGGCTTTTTATCCACGATTACGTCTAGTTGGTTACCAGTCATCTTTGCGGCCGACGGAGGATTTTGATTACATGCGGCCTCACCTCCTTGGAAGGTCGCTCCGTTTAGTTTTCCTCATTATTGCGGCTTGGAGATCGACTTGATCGGCGATGTGGCGACGGTGATCTGAAACGGCGTGTTGGAGATCGGCCTCTAGTTGGACTAGGAGTTGAACGGCGAGGTTGGACGGCGAAGTCCGAGTTGAGAGTTTAGACGGCTTGGTCGGAGGACAACTGGGGCTTGAGAGTGTAGTGGCGTACAACTTCCAGGCATCCATCGCTGCGAGGTCTTGGCAAACGTCCTCTAAAAATAGTTCACTCTGTCCACAGTCTATCACGGCTTTGAAAGCTTCTAAAAAGTTCCATCCAAGGATTATGTCATGACTACAATGCGGCAAAACAATGAATTCAAAGGGCAACTCTCCGCTATTTATGAGAATACGTAAAACACATTTTCTCATCGGCCGGAATTCTTCTAGGAATGGCGAACATGACTCTGAAGGTTATTTCGTCTGGTTGATCAGTCGATGGATTTCCTCCTGTACGATTTGGCGGACAAGGGATACCAAATCTGGTTCCTCCTCCAAGGTTGCTACTGGTACGACGTTCGGAAACCTCTCGAATCTTTGTCGTCCAACCCTCTTCTGCTTCATATCCTCGATGTAGTTGCACCATTTAATGAAATCAGTTGTGGTGCTGATTTCTTTCGTCAGCAGGGTGTGATAAATGTCCTCTGCAATGCCTTTCATTAGGTGAGACATTTTTTCGACTTCGGACATTGAAGGATCAATTTCCTGGCACAGACCTAAGACACTCCTGACCGCTGTGCTCTGTACTTCAATTGTTCTTCCGCCTTCCTGGTATACTTTTGTCTGTCGCCAAAAAAGCCGCTTAATTCCTTCTTGAACACCTCCCAGGAATTCAGAGTATCTTCATTGTTTACGTATCATTGCTTTGCCGTACCATCAAGGAAGAAATACACATTGGCTAAGCACATCATGTCATCCCATTTGTTAAATTTAGCCACTCGATCGTATTCTTTAAGACATTTCAGAGGGTCTTCTACAGGCACTCCTCGGAAATTCGATGGGCTCCTTGGTTGCTGGTATGTAGGAGTCAATACGACGGGCTTGGTCTCATGTGTCACTTTGGTTTCTGGCATTTTCGTTTTCTTCTTTTTGCTCTCTGGAAAATAAAGTCCGTATTCGGGAGATTGTCCTCTTAAACGGAGACTTCTACGAAGATTGTCTCTGTTATCCACGTTTGCAAGGTTTATTTACTCGGCGCCTCCACCAAAATGTCACATAGATGTCGTGAAGAGTCAAAGTGAACACTCGAAGTTAAGTAACAAACGTAGTTTATTAGTAGAACAAACTTGTAACACAGCTACACTCGGGTGAGAACATACACCAATCCATTTTATTATTATTATTTATTATTTTAATTAAGAAAATATAAACCTAGGTTTTAAAAAATAAGTTATATTAATATGTTCAATTTTACAAATTGCCTTATTTTAATTATCGTAAGAAGACAATTATAACATCCATATTCTTCAAAAATTTCTCTCACTAATACCTTATGGTATACTCGAGAATTAAATTTTACAGTATTACTTGCATAAGAAGGGTGATTTAAAGCTCATGCTTCCTTAATTACAGTATTTAGTAATAACGAATCACAAATGATTCGCGGAATCACGTGGGAGATTGGTTACTTCCTTTTCGTCGGATTCCATTAGAATTATTTTGTATTAGGGACATTTATTCCGGATTATAAATTCATAGAAAGATAATGCATGATATTAAATTTATAACTTTAAATCATAAACATGGCTAATAAGTGTAAAGCTTTTAAAAGTAGCAGTAAATGAAAATGGAAATAATTTTAAATCAGCTAAATAAAATTGTAATTAAGATTTCTAAATCTGCTTATAACAAAGCTACTTATTGTAGTTAAGCTTACACTTTTTACTTTCACTAACAATAACAACTTTTTCTTTTCCTTTCTTTCTTTCCTTTTTTTTCTTTTTCTTTTTCGAATTAAGAAAACAAGGCCAGGGCGGTCAACTTTTTTAATTACTTCGTAGCAATCTTAGTACACGCCGTCATTCCACATCACTTTCATTTTTTTTTTTTTTTTTTTTTTTTTTTTGATCAGTAATTTATTAAAAAATGCAATTACTGTTAAATAAGAAGAAAATTATTGCGATATAAAAAAAGCAGTGTAGTAAGAATGCTACGGAATAAATTAAAAGTTAGCACACAACTGCTAACTTGTACGTTGTTTTGCTACCTGAAATTTTTTATATCGACATTTTTAATAAGTTTTTTTGGCAGTTTTCTGTGATTAAACATGATAATTTTTTTTAGTTCCCCATCATACTATAGTACGGGGAACTTAGGTAATCGTAAAAATTTTCGACCTCGGTTTTTTGACTTTTTTACACGTTTTCAGGTGTGAGGAATCAGAAAATGACAAAAATTTTATGGTGTCTGTCTGTAGGGTGTCTGTTAGTTTGTTAGTCTGTTAGTCCGTTAGTTTGTTAGTCTCTGTACACGATATCTCAAGAACAAATTGTCGTAGAGAGGTCAGATCAGTTTTAAAATATTACTTTCGACACTGGCAAGAACCCCATTCATTTGCAACATTCGATTTTAAAAACTTCAGCAGTTATTCGAAATTTACGATTTCCTTAACATGGGAGAATAGGACAAAAATTCACTTAAACGTGCATTAAATGGAAAATTTTTACTGTAAAAATGTCAAACCAGTTTTAAAATATCAGTTTTGATGCCGGAATGAACATAAGTAATTATAAACATGCTACGTTGAAAATTTCGCAAGTTATTGGATATTTACGAATTTCTTAACATGGAAGTATATAGGGCAAAATTTCACATTAAACGTCAATTTTGAGAGATATTTTCATCTTAAAGATGTCAGACTACTTTTGAAATAATATTTAGGACACTGGCATGAGTATTAATGACTATGACTTTTCCAATATAAAAATTTCGTAAGTTATTGGAAATTTACGAATTTCTTAACATGGCAGAATAGAGCAAAATTTCAAATAAACGTCAATCTTGAGGGTTATTTTCATCGTAAATATGTCAAACCACTTTCGAAATATTATTTAGGATACTGACATGAATACCATAGAGTAAGATTTTTCCAATTTAAAAAATTCGTAAGTTATTTGGAATTTACGATTTACTTAAAATGGCAGAATAAGGCAAAATCGAGCATAAACGTCCATTTTAAGGATCATAAATATATCAGACAATTTCAAAATAGCATTTATGATACTTGTATGAACATGATTGACTACAAATATTCTAATAGGAAAATTTCGTAAGTTATTCGAAATTTAAGATTTTATCAACATAGCAAAATGGAGAGATATTTCATAAAAGTACGCATTTTTAGGAAAGTTGCATTGGAAATAGTAGCATGAAAATAAACTACGAAATTGATCCCAATAAAATAAATTAATAGATTAGAATAAGATATCGAACTGAATGGTGGGTAGCCTATTAGGCGAGGATTTCGTTCTGTCACCGTGTCAAGCGTTTGGTTAAATTCATTTCTCTTAACATGAATATAATAAATCCTGTATAAGAAAATTATGAGAACATACATATGATGGGGAACTGAGCAGAGTCCACCTATGACAAATAGTTTACAAAGGAATACTGGTGTTAAAAAACCGTATCACTTGGCACCTATGTTGGCAGTTTTACAGCATTAAAAAACAATTAAATTTATAATAGTTTTATTAGTTTAATTATTAGATACACAGAAAAAAAGCTGATAAAAATGATATCTAGCTAAAGTAAGTGAATATATATATATATATATATATATATATGTATTTGTTCTTATTTGTAACTTTAGAAATCCTTTTATTTTATATATAGAATACATGAAACTCTTTAGCATTTCATAAAATAAAAGTAGTTAGAAAAGTGAAAGAACCAAAAAGATGAAGAGGAAAATATTATGATTTAGAAAAAAAAAAAACAGTGTTTACGCAGAAACAAATACTTCAAGATGAAATAGTACGTATAAATACATAAAATGCTTATAGAATTTTAACACTTTCACGGCCACATTTTTTTATCCTTTTGACAGTAATGCCCACCTGTAGGCGTTATTCTCCCAAGTTACAACATTTCAGAAGAAAATTTTCTGTATTCACATTTATATTGCAAATGGATACACATTATAATTATACTCTTTCTAATCGAAGTGTTTGTATCAATAATATATTTCATCGTAAAAATATGAATATTGTGTATATACTTAAGAAATAAACAACAAACAAATTGCGAAAGAAACGCCAACTGGCGGAGTTGCAAATTTTCAAATGACGTGAATCTGCGTCAGCGGTCGCGAAAGTTTTAAGCTTTCATGTCTTCGAAATTAATTCTCTCTCTCATATATATTCAAAATAAATTTTAATTACCCTCGATGAACTACAGATATGTTATTTTTACCACTATTTTCATGCAAAAATCTTTTTCGCATTAATTCCGTTTTTTTTTTTTTTTTTTTTTTTTTTTTTTTTTTTTAATTGAAAAGGATGAAAGTATTTTATTTTTAGAAAATATAGTAGTATACAAAAGCATAAACAACTTTCCTGGTTACAGTAGTATATTGTCGAACATACTAACGAATTTTAATACTTTCCCGACCGCTGACGTAGATTCATGTCATTTGAAAATTAGTAATTCCGCCAGAGGGCGTTTCTTTCGCAATTTGTATATTATTTATTTCTTAAATGCTCAATATTCAGATTTGTACAGTCAAATATACTATGTATCCAAATATTTTGATAAGAAAGAATATAATTATAATGTATATCCATTTGTAATATAAATGTGAGTACAAAAAAATTTGTTTTGAAATATTGTAACTTGGAAGAATAACGACCACAGGCGGACCTTACTGTCAAAAAGACAAAAACATGCGGTCGCTAAAGTATTAGTGTCCGCTGACGTAGATTCACGTCATTTGAAAATCTCCAACTCCACCAGTGGGCGTTTCTTTCGCAATTTGTGTGTTATTTATTTCTTAAAAATATACCCAATATACATATTTGTACTATCATTATGCTATGGATATAAATACTTTGATAAGAAAGAGTATAACTATAATGTATATCCACTTGTAATATTAATGTGAATAAGGAAAATTTTACTCTGAAATATTGCAATTGAGGAGAATAGCGCCCTCAGGCGGACCTTACTGTAAAAAAGGCAAAAACATGCGGTCGCGAATGTGTTAATAAATAAGTCATGGTCTTTATATAGTTTATCGTGAGACAGGTTGCGATAGTACCGTGCGTCCAGACTTTTTTACAAAATGGGATAGTTTGTATAAAAATAAAATAAATAAATAAATAAATAAATAAAACGCAATAGATAAATCCCATCTTTGAAGTCATTCTACGTCATGATGACGATTTTTAATAATTTTATCCCACAAACAGTTGAGCTTCAGTCAATCATAGCATGGAATTTTCCTACAAACATTACGAACGCCGTCTTATGAGAGTCGTCCATTTATAACCCTCTGTGGAGTATGAAAGATAAATATGGGACTTTTTTCTCTCCTTAAAAATAAAAGTACCCATTTAATACGCTACTGGTGGAAATTGACCAAAATCTTGCAAAAAATGAAAAAGGTTAAAATATTTTAAAGAATAAAGAAACAGCAGCATACTTGCCAGCATGCTAATTAATATTCCGTAGTATTGTGAGCCCCGACTTTTTTTCCCACCAGTATCTTTTTAGAGTATTTTTCTTCTTATTTAATCGTAAGTGCATTCGGAGAATATTATTCTAAAAATTTACTGGTGTGAAAAAAGGGGCGGGACTAACAACACTACGGAAAATTAATTAGTATGTTGGCAAGTATGCAACAGTAAAGGCTGCGAGATGATAAATAGATTTTGTCCTTTTAACAGGAATTCTAAACACATCAAATGTCTGTACTCTCAATGAAACAGAACCTCTCTATACAACAAAAACTCAATATCCCAAGTTTGTACGTGGCACTGACCATACAGTCACCGAAATAAAACTGACAGTTTTCACAGAATTCACGGAGATTTCTAAGAAAGATGACGAGTCGATGGAAGATGGGATAATAAAAGTTTTTAGCCTCAAAAACATAATATCGGAATAAAGCGCAGAGCATATTTCATAGCTCCCAACATCCCAATTAATATTCCGCAGTATTTATAGAACCCGCCCATTTTTGCACGCCACTTAATTTTTAGAGTGATTTTCTCCTAATACAAATAAGGTTAAATGAAAAGAAAAAAAATAATGTATAAAAAGAGTGGTGTGAAAACGAAGGGCAGGAACTAACATTACTTTTGAATATTAATTAGGATCTTGGTAGGTATGCATATTTGCCTGTAATACGAAACATATCTCAGCTGGAAGTGATCCGTTTTTTTTTCGAGACATTTCCAGCATTACTCACGAAAAATAAAATACTTTTTAATTTTTAGT
Source organism: Salticus scenicus (assembly GCA_963930645.1). Lineage (NCBI taxonomy): Eukaryota > Metazoa > Arthropoda > Arachnida > Araneae > Salticidae > Salticus > Salticus scenicus. The sequence continues at coordinate 188,924,293 of OZ005659.1, forward strand.
CTTTTTTAATGACGGAAAAATAAATAAATAAATAAACTATTAAAAATATTGCGTAAAATTAATACATAAAATTTCTGTGGTAGGGTGACAGATCTCTGTAGATTTAATTGAATAATTACAATTTTAATAATTATACAATTATAACACGATATTAAAAAAATAAAACCACTTTTTAAGGCTGCAAACGCAGCAAGTACGTATTTAAATCATAATTAATATATTACATAACACTTACTCTCTATCTCTGTACCTATCGAAGCTACCAGCTGTCCAGTTTTTCTGAGACACTTCATACCAGAAGTTTTCTATAACAGTTTTCAATTTATTTCATCGCAGAAAATATATATTTTTATTTAAAAAAATAACGATAGTAAAAAAAAAAAAAAAAAAAATTGGCGTCTAATGTATCTATCTATCCTCCATAATTTATTCAGAAGAATTGTGTTGTAGCGGTGCCATCGACTCTATCATCGGATAGATAGTCAGAATTCACTGACGAACAACGGGTTAATCTTTTGTCCAGGGGTATATCTTTTGGTTTGTAATCCCAACGTCCCTTGTTCAAATACAGTTTCCGTCACTCACTTCTATAATTGGCGACTGTGTTCGTGTGAATAAATGGCAGAAACAACTTACATCTGTGAGATTAGACGGCAGCACCAGGCACTGCGAAATGTTCACAGCAAAGCCTGTCACACCGTACAGCATTTTTACATGAAGCTGACAGCACAATCTGGTAACCGCTACCTTCACACGAGTAATATCATTTATATGATTTCGCATTCACTGGGAAGAAATGTACTGCAGAGGCGCCACTGACGCTATTTTTCGGTTAAATTATCAAAACTTAATAATAAAAAACGACTTAACCTTTTGTCCATAGCTATGTCCTTTGATTTTTTATCCTAAGGTACCTTGAACAAATATAGCTTTTCGTATGCACTCCTATATTTAATCGAACACGGATGTTTTTTTTTTTTTTTTTTTTTCCACATGCGTTAAGGAAAAAAAAAAAAAAAAAAAAAAAAAAAAAAAAAGAAAAATAGCTGAGCATTGCGTTATTATATATTTTTAAAGGAATATATATATATATATATATATATATATATATACACACACATATATAGCAGTACAGAAAATCAGAAAAAAGTGTATTTTTATCTGACTTTTTATTTAAAAAAAATCTGAATATTTAATTTAAAACAAATTCCGCTAAACTTAAAGAATAAGACATTTAAATACACAAAGAAATAAAAATAATGTCACAATAACATTTGTCACATATTTCCTAATAAGATAATTAAATAAGCAAATTGGCAATTACCGATAAAAATATTGTTTATTTTAATGATTCCAACTTTTCTATAATTAATATGTTTGTAATTAAATTTTGTCGGTAAAAATTATTCGTATAACTTAATAATAAAAGAAAAGATAGAGATTTAAGTCTTTGAATTATCACTTAAACATTTGTTTATAAATAATCCCTCAAGATCTTTAAAGATCACTTGATAATACTTCCACCATAACATTTCTAATAATTACAAATGCGCTTATTCTTATTCCGTGAACTTCTTAACGCTATATAACAAATTTGAAGTATTTATTAATTCAAAAGCTTTTAATTTCAATAAAGCAACTTGTTATGATAGTATCTTCATTTAATCATTTCTAAGGCACTTTCCTTTACATATATTTTAAAAATAAATTTTTAAGTTTGAACTGTTTATTATTTTAATAATAATTACTTTTCATGTGTTTTTACGTTTTTCCATATTCAATAGAAGAATGAATTGGATTTGGAAAAATTTTCGAATTCCGGTTTTTGATGGATTTACACGTTTTCATAGATCTAGGAAACGATTTATTTACTTTAAGAAAATGTTTGTCTCTGTGTGTTACAAAAAAAAAAAAAAAAAAAAAAAAAAAAAATTCTAACATTATCTCAAGAATTACTGCTCAGAATTACATAGAAATTTATATGTTGTAGTAACTTGACATAAAGCAGTGTCTGTGAACTTCTGATGCAATTAGCTCAAGAGTTGACACTCCAGAGCTGACGCTGATTTCTGCCATTTAAAGAGGGCTGTATCACAGATTCCATTGAATATAATAAAACATCTTTGATATGTGAGCAGGGCCTGATTAAGGGGGAAGCTCGCTCATACCGGAATATTTTTACAATTATTTTTTACTTCATGTCATAGAAATTCCACGCTTTGACGAGGAAATATTTTTTATAAAAAATGAACGGTGTAAAACAATCCAATTTATTCACATTTATTAGACACCGGAATTCTTTTAAAATAATTTTTAATGAAAATTTTCTGTTTATTATAGGAGGAAAGTATTTGTTAAAAAATAACAGTGTAAGTATAAATAATGTGTCAAGAGCGAGCTTCCCCCTTAATCAGGCCCTGTATGTGAGAAGGTCTTTAGGTAATATTATGCTGATTCAGTTTTGGTAAATATCGACCAAGTGGTGCTGATATGCTACAAATTTCTCCAAGAGATTACATATCAGATTATATTATTATGTTACACAAAGCTTGGCTTATGGGAAGGTTATTATTAAACACTATGCTGATTTAAATTGGCTATAGATTGACTGTTAGGGGTTACTGTTGTTTTGGAATTTATCCGTTGAATAGGAAACTAATTCTCAAATTCTATGGCTTATTATTACGCCAAACTTGATATGGAAGATAAGCATTATAAAAAAGAATGCTGATGTAGTTTGGGTGTATATCGGCCGAAAGATGGAGTTTTTATTACTCATCTTTTGTAATTATCCACATGGCTACATCTCAGAATACATTTATTAAATTTGCACCAAACTCCACGTGTGAAATCTTTGTCCTGTGAAGCTATATTAATCTTTTGTGCATGTTAAAGTGTAAGTGGCGCTTTTATGTAGAAAGACACTAAAGAAACTTTTGTGATGGCCATAACATAATAGAACTTTGTTTGTTTTTAGTCCTTTTTCATCTAATTTTAATTTCTAACTATCGTTACAGATTTTTTGTATTATTAATATTTAATTTTTCTTTAATAACTTAAAAGAAAATATCTTTTATTTCTTTTCTTTCAGACATGATCATAAATGCTGGCGGTGGAAGAAAACCTTTGTTGTGCCTGAAAAGGTTGAATGAGGATTATTTCGACTTCATGTTTAAAAAATGTGTTTTCAGAAGTATTCTTTCATAAATAATTCTTTCAATTTTTTTAAAGAAACCATTTTTCAGAATATGCGTAACGGATTAAATAGAAAAGCACATTTTTGTTCTAGTTAAAATGTATTAATAAATTAAATACTATATTTCCGTGCGTATAATATGCGAGTCAGATAAATTAGATTAAACAAACTTTTTTTTGATAAACTATTAGTTGATAAATATTTTTCATTTATTTAATCTCTAAAGCTACAGAAAATAAAGAAAGATTTCTATTAAAAGTTACTGGTAGTCAGTTATATAGCAACCCAATAAAATAATAATAATAATAATAATAATAATATTTTGAACTAATCTTCTTTATATGAAATCTCGAACTCTTTGTTGTTTCAAAATATTATTGACTATACAGTATTTGCAATCGAATCCTTTATCTAAAGGAAAGAGGATAAAACGAAATGGTGATAACACACTTTGATCTTTATACAACAATGAGATTAAATGCAATTTTGGAGTATTACAATTTAACGCAGTATGAATGGTATTAGTTTCTCCATTAATAAAGAGATATTCCTAATTTAATATGCTGGAAGTACAGTTCTGTTATGAGAGAGTAGTTTAGAATTTTGAAACTTAATATATGTCACTAAAGTCGAAATACAAATAGTTCACGATTATTAATGTTAAATAGATTTTTAAAAAAAATCATGATTTGGTATCCTTCAAAAGAGCTCGCCAATACCTTTAAAACGAATGGTTGAACCATCGATGTGCGATAATTTAAAGTAAAGTTATCGATTTTTTTCATTTTTAACAAAGGAAAAAAAAAAAAAAAATGATTTTTTTTTTTTTTTTTTTTTTTTTAAATGTAATATTGAGAATAAATTCAACTTTTTTTCTGGATATTTAGTGTTATACTACTTCTCTAATATGGAAATCGTTTGCATTATCATAAAATATAATTTGTTTAAATAATAATTTTAATAAATTATTTTTCAAAAACAGAATTGATTTTTAATAACTGAATTAAATTCTATATAAATGTTGGTGCATTAATAAAACGGGGGGTTGAGGGGGCGGTAGCCTCCCCCCCTACACAGAACTAATTATCATATAAAACTCTTCCGAAGCCTAATTTGAATTGTTTAACATAGGTTTACATAACAGTACTCGTTATCTTACCTCTTAATCTCCAACCTGTATTTATAATAATAAATTTCAGGATAAGAGAAAGTCGTGTGAGTGACGCACTAGATTATTATTATTTTTTTGTTGTTGTTGTTGTTTGTTTGTTTCTTTTAGAAATATCCGATTAAATATTTTGACGTATATTTGTTCAGAGCTGCCAACCTAATCCGGCAAATTGTTAGTACCGCCCATTTTTCTACACCACTTAATTTTTAGAGAATTTGTTTTCTTCATTGGTCGTAAATATATTTGAAGAGAACTACTCTAAAAATAAGTGGTGTATGAAAAGGAGCGGTACTAACAATTTGCCGGAATTGGTTGGCAGCTCTGTTTGTTGATATTGGCATATATATATATATATATATATATATATATATATATATATATATATATATATATATATATTACTGCCACCGTTTCTTATTTGTAAAATATTTTATAAGTTAAAAATCTGGATTGTCATATTAATAAATGGTGAAAGATATCCACTGAGTTTTCACGAAAAATCGCAGGATATCTGTGATTAGAGAGTGTAAAATTGTAGAGCAATAAAACATGGAAAACTTTCTTTCACTTTGGCGTTAATTGAATTTCTAGAGGAGATTTGTATAAGCAGGAATTAAGTAGTTTGAGAGTTTTGGGAGAAAAGTATAGGAATTTTCTTTTAAGTGAATGAATGATTAGTTTATAATATGAAAGCATTATGTACAAAACTTTGAATAAACAGCATAAAATACAACAGCACCATAAAATGATTGCTTTCCTTACAAAATACCGCAAGGAAAAATAGAGAAAGAAATATCAATATAACTTACCCGATAATAATGCATTAATTCAGGAACTCGATGACTTTTAGAAAAGTAAACCTTTCAAGCTTCTGAATATAAAATTTGTCTTGATTTTTGCTTTCAGAATCTTCTGATTTCAATGAAATATAGTATTTTGAAAATTAAACATATATATTGCATTAAATAATCTCAGAATGTTACCTTGTATAATCGAAATTAATTTCCTACCTCTTTCTTTATCACAAGTGCGGAAATTTATGTCTATCATCATCTACGTGACTCCATTTACATAAAATGTATATTTTCTGAAAATACAGAATAGTATAAATGCGGAAATCTAGATGCAGACACCAAAGAATATAGACTTTATAACGTAAAGACTGATTAAAAAAAAAAAAAGAAAATGTTTTTTTTTTTTTTTTTTTTTTCAATCTTAAAATATGAAGTTGCGTCCCTTAGCAACGGATACTGTATTCATTTCTTAAAATTTCTTTTGCAGGTTTTATCTCAGTTTTAATATAACATATTTTTTTTTTTAACTTGTTACCAAACGGAAAAACATCCTGACAGATTCACGGTGAAACGCAACAAATAATGACGTCATGAAATGTCTAATTAAAAGCAATATAATCCTGCCGTACTATTACTACTAATAATAATAACAATACTTCCAAAAGTGATAAAAGTAAATTTGAATAAAAATGTTCATTGAAAGATGAAATTTAGATTTACATTACAAAGGTTTATAGACGAAGACCAAAATAAGAATTTTTTTCTTTTATTACTTTTTGTAGTTATTACAAATGTGAATGACCTTTATAGCACTTTTTACGAAATGTAATCTTCGTATTATTTCATCACAAATAATTATTTTAAAAGAACACTATTACGACGTAGTGGTATAGTATATGGGATTACAAACTATCCGTAATGAACACCTGTGCTATTACATACTTCGTTTGGGGTTGGGGACAAAATCTCGCGCGGACAAAATATCGCCTACATAAATGAATGGAAAGCAAAAAGGAGTTGTTATTTATTAATAATGTTGTATAAAATTTCAGGCCAACACACACCTTAGTCAGAGCACTGACATACACTCAAACACACCACAAAAATCGTTATAAATTTTGTTTAAAAGAGTTTAAAGACTATATTTGTTAATTTTTTTTTTTTTTTTTTTTTTAAGATTAGTCATAAAGACTTCAATCGTGCTTATCTGTTTTAAATTTTTTAATTAAGGTTTGTGAACAGTGTTCAGCTTTGATGTCATCAGTAATGTACAATATTTTTAAAATGTATTTTGAATGTTGAAAAACAAATGATAAAATAACTTAAAATTAAATATAGATAATAAAATTGTGCTAAAGCAATGGTACAGTTTAACCCCTTGGCGAGATTTTAAATTTGGCACCGAAGTAGCTTAAACTTTTCTCGCAAAAATCTTGACATGCATAACTGAGATAGGTAATTTAAGTCACAGTCAAAATAAATGAAAAATTAAAAATCTGCCGGTGAGGTCCTGTATGAGGTGTATCTAAAATATTTTAGCAATGCAGTTACTTCATTCCATTACATGGAAAAATAGACAAAAAAAAAAAAAAAAAAAAAAAAAAATCATTAAATTCATTTTTTTTTTTACTTATTTTTACTTTATATTATTGCACGCACACTTTTTATTTCCTAATTCAAAATTATAAAAAGAAAAAAACTTTTTCGATATCGCTTGCAACGATACTGATTATTATAAATTTTCTTTTCTTTTTCTTTCAAAAATAATAAGAATAAAAAAATAGATTTTGATGAAATTCTGGCAAAAGCAAAATTTAGTTTAGGAAGGAGGACTATTAGTTTTTTTTCAAATTATTCAATTATATTTTCGATAAATTTTAGATTTCGACAAATGTCCAACTATCGAAATCGACAACGCAAAAATCCCAGATTGAGACTAATAGTCCTCAGTCCTAAAAAAAAAAAAAAAAAAAGTTACATATTTATATGCAGATATATATGTATTCATTAAGATACACTGAAAAAATTTATAGGACTGACAGCTAAAAACTAAATTGTGGCTGTGCTATAAATAGATTAGTGCCACCCTTATAAATTCTAGTTTATTTGCTAGCGAGCTTCAAAAATCCCTGTTAGATCTTTCGAGGGTTTTTCTGCATTATCATGGAAAAATTTATTTAAAAATCCCTGGAGAAAAAATAAATAAATAAATAAATAAATAAAGCGAACATATGAAGCTAGTTTTAGTAACTATAATTTTGGTTTAGGACTTAATTCTTGGAAATCAAGAAAGAATTTCTCGCAATGTAAGGGATTTTTAAAGTTCATATTATTCATAATATTGTTTCACGATCTAGAAAAGGTATAGACAAGAAGTTTTCAATCATTTCGTTTACCAAAATTATTTGTTTACCCATAGCCTCCTATATTAAAGGCCTCTCGCGTGGCTCGGAAACTTGGCAACAGTTGAAGCGGTAAACAACGCTACCGGGTACAGATTGTACGACGTATTTATTCAACTGTCACCAATAATTTTCAGAAGTGATATATGATATATAGGTATAATCGACGTTTCTTTGATTCTATTCGCCTTTTGTGTATAGCATATCCTACTTTTAAAAATATTTGGTGGCTGTTGAATAAAAAAGTCAGCGCAATCTGTACCAGGTGGTGACTTTTGATATACGTGTTATGAATTGTTTAGAACGTATAACAGAATACATTTTAAATCATTTTTAAGCCAAATTTAAGGAATATATAAGGCAATGCTAGGAGAGTTTGTGCATAAATCAACAGAACATTATAAAAATTCCAAATATTAATTTCTTTGCTAAACTAATGGAACATAATTTTGAATTGATCCTTCTTCTATGCATTACCATTACTATATTCTCTTTATGCTAAGATTCATAACAAAAGCAATTATAAAACCAAGAGATCTATATATGCGCAATCTCCCCTTATAGGGTAGGAGTGACTGTGCACATGAGTAGGACAGATTGCACTTAATTATAACTACAATTAAATTGTTAACAATAATATTTTCACTGAAATGATATTGTTGTAAGGTTTCTGTAAACAAATATTTTTGTATTAGGATGAGATATTTTAATTTAATATTAAAAAACCTGAAAAATAAAATAAATAAAAAGAATTACAAAAATTTACTTAAAGAAAATATTTAAAAAAATGAGGAAAAAAAAAAAAAAAAAACTAGATGATAATCTATATTAATAAAATCAGACTTTTGTCTGTAAATTTGTCGGAATCAAAAAATTTTGCGATATCTTCACGTTTTACACCCCATGAAAGCCGAAAATGACTTCAGAAAATTTTGCCTGTGTGTGTGTGTGTGTGTGTGTGTGTGTCATCGTGTCCGAATGTCGCTTTTTTTGTCCGGGCATCACTTGAGAACGGCTGGACGGAATTCAACGGCGCTTGGCAGGAATTTAGGTCTTCACCCAACTTAAAATTATATCTATCAACTTTTCAGAAATTCCCCCCCCGTTCCCCCCCTAGGGGGTAAAAGACTAAAACACGTTTGTCCGGGCATCACTCGAGAACGGCTGGACGGAATTTAACGGCGCTTGGCAGAAACTTAGGTCTTCACCCAACTTGAAATTATATCTATAGAATTTTTCAAAATTATGATTAGTGTTTAAATTGTGGGTAAAAAACGCCTGCGCATGCGCCATAAATATTTTTGCACTAAAATGCTTTGAATGGAAAAATAAAATATAAAAATATTTTTTTTAAGTTAAAGACTTTTGTATTCGCGTGATTCGCACTTCAAATTATGAAAAGATTGACATGAAGTGTTGCCATCTAAGTTTCATACTTTAGTTAATTTTAAAAAATCTAATTGTCGTATCGAAAAACTGTTTACACCCCAAGATTCAGAAAAATCACCTCTTTCATTTGGTACTGAATTTGTAATAATAGGTCTGATATTTCTAATTTATTTTTCCCTTTATCCGTTTTTCCGTTGCCACTTAAATTTCATACTTTAGTTATTTTTTAAAAATCTAATTGTCGCATCGAAAAACTGTTTGAACCCCTCGATTCAGCAAAATCGCCCCTTTCATTCGGTATCAAATTTATAAATATAGGTCTGATATTTCTAATTTATTTTACCCTTTTTCCGTTTTCAACCCAGATTCGATATGGAACAGCTTTAGTATTGGATCCCTTTGGCAAAATTTGAAATTCGCCACCGAAGTAGCTCGGACGTTTCTCGCCAAGATCTTTAATTGCACAATTGAGATAGCCAATTCAGTTCATCGCAAAAATGGCTTAAAATATTTAAAGTCACCAAACGGCTCCGATACTTAAGCTGTGCTTTTTGTATTTATTTATTTATAATACTGTCTATTAAAGACTTCTGTCGTCACGAAATTTGGTGCGTAAATTGTTTGTATGCATCTGGCACTTATTGTAACTGCATTTCACGAAATTCGAAATCCCCCCCCCTTCTCGGAGTCGGAGGGCAATAAACATGTGCAAAAACATGTTTTTCCGCTTGAATTCGCTTTGAATTATCTTAGAATGGCGAATTTTGGTGTGCGGATATTGATTAAGTATACGCATTATGTACATTAGTGGGATTTTGCAAAACTTCGAACTCACCCGCTGAGGGTGAAAAAGTAAGAAGTGGGTAAGTTCTGCCGAAGACAGTGGGGACCCAGACTCCTCACATTGGGAGCGAGAAAACCTCTACCAATCACAGCGAGAACTTAGGTTATTAATAAAGATATGGCATTTTGACAACTCATTTAAGTTTAATGTCCAGCGAAGCGGGCAAAGCCTGCTAGTAATGTTATAAAATGAATGTACACTCTCTCCGAAGCAGCAAAGTGCAAAATCTCCCATTTTGGGAGAGTTTTCACTTTTGTACTCCCCCAGAGATTACGGAGCCTTATATTTAATAATTATTTACTTTTATTAAGAATCATTGTGCGTTTACCCCAGTGTTGTCAGATCTGATGGCTTTTTTATTCAATAGTCACCAATAATTTTTAATTGTAATGTTTGCCTAATCTCTTCGAAGATTGATAGTATATTATGTATATCGAATATCACTTTTTAAAATCAGTGGTGATAATTGAATAAAAAACCCACCAGATCTGGCAACACTGGTGAACCCTTAGTCTAGGATAGTAGCTTAAAAGAATTTGCTTAAATTAATAATATTTTTTACTACTACCATTCTACGGAAATTCTTGAGAAGTGTTATAAAAATTAAAGCACTTATTTTTTTTTTAAGTTAGAAAGTTTTGTTGTAGTTTTTACCAAAAATATAGAAGAAAGGAAACAAATTTAGGGAATATTAATTTTTTATAAATTGCGTCTGCTTTTTTTTCCCTTCTTTATTTCTTTGCTTCTTTATTTCTTTCTTTTTTCTTTTTTTCTTTTTTTTTTTTTTTTTTTTTTATAAGAAACGTTTTTTTCGCCAGCACTTTTTGCAGTAAAATCATTTTAAGGTGATGCAAATCGCTTTCGTGAACATTCAGTATTTTGATTTCCGAGACTACTGACTGATTTAGTTTCTTTTGATGATAAAAAGTGAATGTAGAATCACATAAAATAGTTTTACAAAACAACATAAAAAAGACAGGAAAAATATTAAATTGAAAAAAAAAAAAAAAAAGCATATGAGATGTATAACTTTATTGAAGCAAATATAAGTACATTTTGTTTTCTGCCATTTTGACGATTTTAAAAATGTACCTATTAATTTTAAATGAACCACGCTGTATGCTTATTAAGGAAGGAATGATCTGATCAGACAGTGAACCTGTTTAATTTTAATAGATTATGACGTTGATTTTCAATTAATTATTTATTGTTATCTTCTTTGCGTGTGCGTGTGTGTAAAATGCTCTTGGACAAAATTTGCCGTACTGATGACGTCAGCTGTTTAATCCAGATGTTATTTTCTTTATTTCTTTCTTTCTTTTTTTATTTATAATATTATTATTATTATTATTATTATTTTTTATGGCATAAAATATTGATACAATTCTCGTAGAAACGAGTATAATTTAGCCTTAAGAAAATATTGCTTTATATCATTTTATGGAAAAGTGTCAGTTGCTCGTTAACAACAACAAAAATTTAATCAACATATATTGTTCCAATAAAGATTTTACATGAACAGTTTAATGAATTTCGACCAATAGATAATTTGATATAGCAATATGAAAAATGACAAAATCGGCATAAAAGCAGTGCAGGGATGGAACATGGGCGCAGAATTCATACCGGAATCTGTTTAAGAAATTTTTCTACCTATAATATCGTTGATTTAAGAAGTAGAAATTTTTCTTACATTGATATTGGTGTGAATTCTGCGCCCGTGTTCCATCCCTGGCAGTGCCATATGATGACTGATATGCATCCAAATTATGTGATAGCTTTCTTTTTCATATTGTCAATCGTATCAAATTTCGTGCATATTTTCCCGGTAGAAGTATAATTTAGCCTTCCCGTAAAAAATACGGAAAAGCTACACTACCGCTTGCTGATATAAACCAAAATTCAATCAGCATAGTTTTCATAATATCCTTCTTATCTATTAACATTTGTTTTAATTATGCATTGTAGAAGTTGAGATATAGCCTTGCTTTAATTTCTGAAAATGCAGCTATGAGCTATCTTTAACTATATCTTAACTAATATCTTTATTTAAATATATCTTTAATGCAGCTATCTTTAACTATAAGAACCAAAAATTGGTAGACACCAAGTTATATAAGCATAAATAACTTTTTATTTATTTATTTATTTATTTATTCAGAGCATTTGTTTCTGCCAAAATATTTCGTAACACATGCACATAGACAGGCTTATAAGCGTTTTTCAGAAATGGTCGAAACTAACTCAGAAACTCTTAATAAGTATAAAACCATAAGCCAAAATTTAATTTTTTTGAGAATCCAATATTTCCTTCTTTTTCATATAAAAGAAATTAAGAACTCATCTACAAAAAAAGTCATGGAGACAATGGATTTTCAGAATGTCATTACTGGACAAGAATTCGATTTTTTAATTTTAATGAAATATGAAAATATATAACACTCGTAATGTGTGGGGAATTATTTTCACTATCAGGCATACACATTATCATACTCACTTTCAGTCTATGTTGAGTTAATAACATTTATATTTGTAAACAAATAACGAATGTATGTTAGAATAAAAATATTAAACATCATTTTCTCAAACTAACTTTTACGAAGTTGTAGCAAGTGTAAACTGTTTCAGGCGTTGAAATTTCAACGAAACATAATTTTTTTTTAACATATTAAAAAATGAAAATACAAAATATTTAAATAAAAAACTTAAAATTTTGAAAAAAAAAAAAAAAAACCTTTTTTAGGAAAGAAAAGATAAAATAAAATAAAGTAAACTTTTACCTCATAATTATGATTGAAAAAAAAATTCTATTAGTTTCATCTAAAAATAAACTTAGATTGTCAAAAAAAAAAAAAAAAAAAAAAAAACAATCGTTAGTTGTATTTTGAAACTTTACTATTAATTAATAATTTTAATTAATGTCTTAATAATTATAATGTATATGTCAATTTTAATTAATGTCTTAATTAATTGTAATGTCTATGCCAATTTTTATTAAACATTTCCCTTTTCTAAAGTGAAACTGTCACTTTGAAGTAATCAAATAATACCATGACCGCTTTAAATAAATATCTATTAACAAACGCAATGTTATACCGGGTGCGCCGAAAGTTCGTTAAAACTTTAAAAATTTATTTAAAAAGAACAAATGGTGATAAAAAGTTGCGGTTTGCACGAATGGCTTCAAAAAGAGGGCAGATATTTTTTAAGGAAAAAAAAAAGTTCAAAAATGACAGAGAGGTGGCGCTGTGGTGCGTACATGAAGCTGATTAATGCATATCATGTTGTCAATTAAACACCTGAATGCACATGGACTCTTCATTAGATGTCGGCGTTATGCTATCATTGCTGGATCAAGCGTTGATTATCAAGCTCTTTTATAAGAATGACGAATCAACACGCCCTTCTCTCAAGGAAGGTCTACCACTTCGTGGACGATCTTCCAAACGACCCGTTTCTTAGAAGCACTTGACAAGTTCCAGTATCCCTGATAGTGAAATGGGTCCTATTTTCATCTCCAGTCCTTTTGCAGTGCGGAATTTCCTCAGTGCATATGTAAAGCCCTGGTTTTTAAGAACACCAGAAGCAAACGTCAACGTTCCCGACACCGCGACGCTCCAATCAGAATTTCCTTGATATCAGCGCTGGCGTTGAAACTAAGACTTCTATATGACACCGCAAAACAGAGCGTGTTGATGCAAGCGCAAATTGACAATCTCGATCCTGTATACGTTGGCGTTCGCGTTTTGTGTTCTTAAAAATCAGGGCTTTACTGATTCATCATTCTTATAAAAGAGCTTGATAGTCAACGTTTGATCCTGCAACGATAGCATAACGCCGCCATCGAATGAGGAGTCCATGTGCATTCAGGGGGTTTACTGACAACCTGAAATGCATAAATCAGCTTCATGTATGCACCACAGCATCACCTATCTGTCATTTGTTGAACTTTTTTTTTCCTTTAAAAAATTCGATCTCTTTCTGATGTCCTTCGTGCGAACCGAATCTTTTTATCATCATTTGTACTGTACAGTCACCCCCCCCCCCAAAAAAAAACGCCACCCCCCACCTAATTTCGCCGTAAATTATCGTAGAAACATTTGACTGGTACCGATCGATTTGTAATAACATCTAGTTTATAACGGTATAGTTACATTTTGCCTATGGGGTCGTCTACATATTAAAACTGGCATTAACTTCATTTTTTTCAATAGCAATCCCTATTTTTGACTTCATATTCAGATTTCTGAGATCAAGGCGGTTCAAAAAACATACCTATTTATATACCTTAAATCAATTTTAAATAGAGTTACACGTGAAAATTTATTAGGGGTCCGTCTATACATTTAGAATATATAAATCATGATCTACCACCCATTATACATTCTTTATTAAGTTTCACACCGGAAACAAATTTAAGAAATGTTAATTATAAAAAAAAAAAAAAAAAAAAAAAAAAAAGAAAATGACTAATTCACAGAACTTTCTGAGTTAGTTTATGAATTAAAAGATTTTTATTGGTTTCTATTGATTAAACATCAGGTAGTTCACTTCATACGAAGAAAATTAAATAGCTTGAATAGATATTAAAATATCTATCAAAAGAGAAAAAAAAAGGTGAATGGTTTTAAATTTGTTTGAAAATTCAAAATTATTTTAACTCAAGCTGCCGTATAATTGTCTGAAACGGAGGCACTCAACCTGGTTCCCACGGCCGTTTCACAGAGACAATGGGAGTTTGTTCTGATACTGCAGTACTTTCATTTTCTATTATTTAATTGACTTTTTAAAAATATTAAAACAGATTTTTTTATTTTTATTTATTTATTTTTTTTATTAATTATTTTTTTTTCATGACATTATTAAAAACTTTTACATAAATCTCCACGATATTCTTTTGCTTTTATATTTTATAATGTGTAACAAATTAATATGCAAAATAATAAATCCTACTACTTAATGGGATGTTCTAAAATTCTACTCTTTAACACAGATACCGAAGTGGACGGTGGGTGTAGAAAGGCTGTTCCCTTAATCTAAATCTTCACTTGAAAAGGTCAAAATGTTACATAACTCTTTTTTCCGAAGAAAAAAAGAAGATAAGGAGGAGGAGGAAAGATCAAAACGAATAGAAAGCATATTAAACGTTAATACCCTTTAAACACTGGAAAAGGGCGGGGTTTCGTATTGTGTGTCATTTGGGAGCTGTAGAGTGCCAGAAAATTACTATATGTAATAAAACTTTTCATTTAAATGGTATTTAAAGCAGCATTATGTTCAATACATAGACTATTCAGAAAAAAAGTACCGTTCATCTGGTTCATGAAAAATAAAGAACATTTTCCGGCATTGCTCTATGTATATACATTCTTGTCAACCTAACCCGGAAGATTACTGGTCCCGCCCCTTTCCGTACATTTTTTTCACATCAGTCTTTTTAGCGCCATGTCAGCCATCGGTGGCTGACACTGATCTTTCCATTTAGGCCAAGTCAGCCGGCAGTGTAATATATGATATAAAACTACAGAACTTACATAGATTTAAGTAATTACTGACACTTTATTTAAAATTTAATTCATGTTTTTTTTTTTTTTATTTTTTTTTTTTTTTAATAGGATTTTTATAGGATTATATCGTTAAGGCCTAATGGGGTTTATTGAAACTCGATAAACATAACACGCTTCTAAGCAGCACGTGTGGCCTGAATGGGATTTCCATAAGAATTCGCGTGGCGCTCAATGAGTTAATCGTAAATGTATTTGAAGTTAATTACTCTAAAAATTAAATTGTGTACACACACGGGCGGGAACTAACAATGTTACGGGTTAGGTTGGCAAGTATGCATATATATTTCGCTTGATTTATAAAAATTATAACACGTTTTCTTCTTCTTTTTTTTTTTTTTTAGTAATTTGTGTTTATATGTCTCATTAAAAATAAATACAATATTCATATATAAACTTTTCATACGGTAATGTATATAAAAATATTTATTAAAGAAGTTTTGTTGATATTATATAATTATTTTCCTATCTGTGTAGTATATTAACACAAATATATTTTGTAAATTTCGAAAAACAGCAACATAGCTTCCATATCAAAGCTTAATGTAAATAGGACGTAAGCGTACTGTAGCTAGTGTTGAAGTTTGAAAAAAAAAAAAAAAAGAATAACAGTGGGCTAAAAATACCCCGGAATAAATTAAAATGTTTATTCTAGTTTTAGTCAGATGATATCACTTGTGCGAAGTAGCTGATCCACCCTCTCTTAAGCTCAGGTTCAGCTCATCATTAAAATATTGTTTTTAATATCTGCCGCACCAAAATGTTCAAAACACAAATGCCAATTTTCATATATTTTGAAATCTTCCCGTTTCAACTTTAAAAGCATTTAGATTAATTTATTTTATTTTGAATTTTTAAATTTAGACGTTTAAAGTCTTTTAAATGAAATTTCAGGATTCTGTAAGATCAATATCTATATATTTGAAAGTAATAAGACAATTTCTTTGTTTTAAATTTTTATTCCATAATAACTGTGACTTTGATTTCGTGATTAGGAAATTAAATACTGTTGGAAATACTTTAGGAAAAATAAATACTGTTGAGCTATGTTCCAATAATAGATCTTATAAACTTAAAAAAAAATATATAAATAATAAAAAAATTTTTCACTATTTGATTCTGTATAAAAAAACTTTAAATAGAAATTTGATATTTTATTATGTTACATTATGGGATAAATTTTAAATAGCACAAAGCTTACAAACGGTACAGTAACCAAATGCAAATATGTCACAACAAAATTTAAACAGAAAATTCATGGTAAAAAAATCTTTTTAAAATTATTAAATATTCATAATAACAATAATAAAACGGTTGTCGAATGCATAATTGCTGTTTCATGCAATCAGTTTCGATGTACCGTGTTTTCTAAAACATGATATTTAACTAGAGGTGTACGTACTCTTGAATATTGAAATGCGAAAAAAAGTGTAACAGGGTTAAAATAGAATTTTAGCAGCGAAAAACTAGAAAAAGATATTTAATACTTATGAAGAAAGACTTAACATATTAGGATCTTGTACCGTAAGCCACGCCTTTTCACAATTTTTCTAAAACTTTATAATATAAAACAAAATAATTTTGCATATTTGTAATTAAATCATTTAAGTTTTGTCTTCAATAATCGATGTAGTAAATACCATTGTGATTTATGCATACCAGCGTCACATATAGAGTCAAATAGGAATATGCAAATTAGTCTTTTTTTTTAAATAGTGTTTCAGCGCTTCTTTTCTTTTGAAATTCTTTCACAATCCCTCACCTACATTGTGATAACTTTACAAAAATATGCCAATTTGTATAATAAACATCGAAATATTGCTTAGGAAACAAGAAAAAATAACATAAAGGTAAATTTAAATAGTTTTCCGTCAAATTATATACAAACATTTACTTATAGAGGATACAGATTATAACAAGTGACGGCCCCCTAACAGGAATAAAAAGTGAAATATCACTGTAACTCAAAAAATAATGTTAGGAACGAGCTGTAAATTTGGAAACCCATGTTTTTGATGATGTCCTTTCTATTCGTGCAAAAATTAACATAGGTCATAATTCATAATTTTTTCAAATATGAATTTATTAATAATTTTCATAATTCAAAAAATGTTTTTTAGCAAAAATTTGCATGGAATATGTCACTTCATTCTAACGAATAAAAAAAAACAGAATTTAAATATCATAATTATTTCGGAAGATATGATTTAATGTTTGTCACATTCATTTAACATTAGCATCCCCAAACTTTGACAGCTTATAACTCTATGCAAAATTGAGCGAAATATATAAACTATACCATTTTCCGTGATGATTTGATCCAAAGAATTCAAATAAATTATAAAAAATGGGGGTTACCATTGAAAAAAATGAAGTTGATGTCAGTTTTAATATGTAGACGACCCCCTAAATAAAATCTAAATATAACATTATAAACTAGACGTTATTACAAACTGATTGGTACCAGTCGCATGTTTCTACGATAATTTACGGCAAAATTAGGTGGGGGGGGTGGCGTTTTTTTTTTGGGGGTGACTGTACAATCAATCATTCAGCACCATTGTCATTTTTGAAACTGCATTAAGCATGCGCGTGAATGCTACCTACTCAACCGAACCTTTTTATGAACATTTGTTCTTTTTTTATGAATATTTAAATTTTTAACGAACTTTTGGCTCTCCCGGTACATGACACGATTTTCTTTTTACACAAAATGTAAAAAACAAAGAATAGTTTTGAAATATAACAAATATTAAAAATTTAGCGATATCTAAAACAAGTGAATTTATAGTTAAATTTGTGTAATATTAGTTCAAAAATTCTTCCACGGATATATTCTTAAGTCAAGTTTTGCTAGACCTCCAATATACTACTTCATTATTTAATGGTTCGAAACGCATTTTGATAGATGATAATTTAATTATTATCAAAAGTAAAAACGCATTTTATTTAAACGTAAGTTTGTATTTATATTCAAATAAAAATTAACACGACTTTTTTTTGCTAAAAAATAATTCTGTAAAGTATTATTATTTTAAATACACTGGTCAACAAAATTTAAGGAACGACCTGTTTTCCTTTTCTCTTCTTTTGCACATAATTTTTAAACAAATAAACATGTGAACATAACATTTGGATGACCTATTCGTTATCATATTATTAACTGAATTTCGTGTAACTTTAATATTAGAATAATTTTTAAGCCAATAAATATTCAGTTTTCTCTCAAAAGTAAGCTTTGAAAAAAATGAAAAATTTCAATAATTTTAGGAAAGAACACTTAATGAAAAATGGTCATAAGGATGCGTTACAGATAGGTAAAGACGCATACGCGTTCTTATGTTAGATTACGACCAAATCTTTGTACCTGCATTCATTTTCTGTTTCTTATTTTTTCTTCTTCTTTTCGCATGTGAATAACTTTTTAAAAAATATGCATACAAACATGAAAATTGGATAAGATGTTCATTATACAATTATTTTTCGACATCATTATTATTCTGGTGCTAAGTATAGTTTACAAATTAGTAATTATATATTTTTAAAAAATTCATTATAAAAGTAAAAGAAAAGTTAATACAAAAAGAAAAATCGAGATTTAGTTTAACATTTCAAGGCATGAGCGTCTTTACCTATCTCTAATGCATCCTTAACACCACTTTTCATTATGTGTTCTTTCCTTAATTTGTTGAAATTTTTCATTTTTTCCAAAGCTTACTTTTGCGATAAAAATGAATATTTATTAGCTTAAAAATTATTCTTATGCTAAAATTACATAAGAATCGGTTAATAATATGATAATGAACAGGCCATCCAAATTTTATGTTCATATGCTTATTTGTTTAAAAATTATGTGCAAAAGAAGAGAAAGAGAATACGGGCTGTTCCTTAAATTTTTTTTGACCAGTGTAATATGTGAGTATATGCTTAAAAGAGCAGAAAAAAATTATTTATGAAATATTAAATAATTATGTCATAAACTGTCATTAGTTACTTATATTAAGGTCTTTATCTGTCATAAGTTAATTTAGATATCAAATACTTTGCATTTCAAAGTTGTGAAATAATTAAGAATATAGAATTGTAGAAACTAACTCTTACATAAATATTAAATGCAAATCCGCTGATAAAATAGATATGGTTCAAGAATTTTCGAGTGTTATTCAACATTCTCAGGGGTGTATTTATAAATAATAGTTCCATTTTGAGCTTTTAATATTGTTCTGTGACAACTACTGCTTATTATTAACGTTATAAAGATAAATTTCATTTACGAGGATTTAATTACAACATGCTGATTACAAAAGTGTTGTTGTTAATAGAGTAATCAAAACTTTTAAAGATTAATTACTCATTCTCACCATGCAAAGTCTCGGAAGCTGTTAGAAAATACAAAATGAATACGTTTTAACTTTTATATCTGTTTATATATTTCAGACAAACTTGGTCGTCTTTTAATTGTATATAATAAAAATAAAATAAATATTAAAATAAAATAAAATAAAAGATAAATAAAAATAAAGTAAAAATACATGAAATCAATAGAAAACACTTTATGGTTTTCAAATAATATATTATTTCAAATTCAGATTTTTTGAGGACGAGTTTTAAAATTCCTATTTATGTATTTGCTTTTAGAACTTGTGTAAAATATATTAAAGTAATGTTTTAACAACTGTTCTTATATAAATTCAGAACATTTATAGACTTGTTTTATCTTTTGTATAGTCATTATTGGTAGTACCACAGCATAGTAGTATAAATAAAATAATTTGCAATTTTATTATTATTAAGCATTATTATTTTATGTTTCCTCCACACCTCGCCTTTGGATCACCCCGTATATATATGAGAGGCATCAACAAATAAATAAAAGATAAAAGTTTAGTAGGATGTTTGAACATTTCATTCTAAATAGTATGACGGACAACGCGTTCTTGCCACAGAATTATTACTAATAATAACGCAATATCAAAAAGCTACCATTTTTCTATGATTGATATACATATAAATATATATATATGTACGAGGGAAAGTCATTATGTAAGTCTCAAAAGATAATAAAAAAAATAATTTACCATGATAATCACGAAACTATTTTTATTTTTCCGCATAATCTCCAGCAACGTTGATGCACTTATCCCATCGTTTTAACTGAGTCCCAATTTCAGCGTCATAAAACGCTTCGGTTTGCTGTCTCATCCACAGTAGGACTTCATGTTGAACTTCATCGTCATCTACAAATTGTTTGCCTTCAAGATGTTATTTCAGTGGACCAAAGAGACGAAAATCGCTTGGGGGTAAATCTGTGCTGTAAGGTGAATATTGTAGCATCCATAAACAAGTAACATTCCTTTATGAATATTTTTTTTATTCAAGTTTTTTCACCCACAAATTCGGGCCAAAGCATTCTGAACTGATCTTCTATTGTACAATCGTTCAGCACCATTGCCATTTTTGAAACTGCATTAAGCATGCGTGTGAATGTTACCTACTCAAGATGAATTGAATATCATAAAGCTGTATGATGCCTGTCTTTGGAGATATCTATTACTACTTTAAATCATTCCCTATGCATATGAGACTTACTTCATGACTCGTATATTAATAAATTTTTAATAATTTGACTCCATAAACTGCAATATATAAGAATTATATTCTGCATCCCCTAATAATAATAATAATAATAAATTAATTAATTAAAAATTAAAAAAAGAAATCGTGAAATCATGTAAATTTGAATAGTTTTTTCGATGATAGTGTATAACACGCCTTACAATTTATAATTGTGTCGAAAGTCGATAATAGACGCTCGCACATTTAAAGTAACTCGCGTCCGTAGACCGTATTGAAACAGAATTCTACTTCGTATCCTATAAAAGTCTTAAAGACATACACTCGCATGAAAATATAAACTTTTGATGCGATGGTGACGTACAACATACTAATCAACATACAGCTTAAGTCGAACAAAACATTTAAAAGAAATTGTGTTTATTTGTACATATACACACATACACTCACTCAATTATGTACAGGCAAATTTACAGATTCATACGTTGCTGGAAAAAAAAAATGAACTCGGAATATCTAAAAACGTATAATGCACTAAAATTTCATAGTCAATTTTTTTCATGATTACAACAATTCTTTTCTCACATATTGTATCTTTGAAAAATTATATATATATAATGATAATAATAATTTAATATATATATATATATATATATATATATGTTGCCTGATAATTACTGAAAAAATATTTATTTAAACTTATTGCATCTTACAAAAGGTATTTTGAGCTTTCCACCGTGAGCAATATCTTACAAATTCTCACTCGAAATTCGTCGAAAACTAGTTCTTTAAAACTTTAATAAGCACTTACGCAAGTTACATTTTCCTACTTATTACCAAAAAGTATCACATAAAAGATAATTTTTAGTCGTAAAGTTCAATAATATATTTCTATAGGCATGTTCACCATTCTTTACTTTATCGATCTGCAAGTTAGTTAAAGTTTATAAATGATCTTTTAAAATTAAAAACTTAAGAAAGCATATATAAAAGGTAAGATTTTTATGGAAATTTTAATTAATTAATTAAGTTAAGAAGTATTGTTTCAAAGTACATCCTTCAAGTTAAAGTTTGTAGCAGATTTTATACAAGATGTAAATTTCCGTAGTTAAGATAATAGGAAAGAAAAAGATTTATTATTCCCTAAAAAAATATTTTAAAATGTTATATATATGTATATGAAAATTTTTAAACAGATATAAGAGGAAGTAATTAATTGTTATGAGACCAATATATCATATTCTCACTTTACTGACTCATAAGAGGAATTACTCATAAAATCTCTATCTATACATATAAAAGAGTACTTCAATCACTCACTCACTCACTGACTCATCAACTCTCAGCAAAATTTACTGGAGCCACTGACTCGAAACTCGGTCAGATTATAGAACGTACAGTGTAAGCACCCCCTAAAAAGCGATTTTTCGAAATTCGTCCCTCAAGGGGGAGTAGGGGGCAAAATGTGATTTCACAAAAACCTTCATATCTCAAAGAAAAAAAAACAGATATCCGTGAAATTTTTGCTTTAAAATATAGCTAACACAAATAACTAAAAACAAATTTCTGGAATTTTAGAAATTTGGTCCCCAAGGGGGAAAAAGGAGCAAAACGTGATTTCACATGAGCAAAACGTGGTTTCACAGACCCCTATATACACTGGTCAAAAAAATTTAAGGAACAGCCCGTATTCTTTTTCTCTCCTTTTTCACATAAATTTTAAACAAATAAACATATGAACATAAAATTTGGATGGCCTGTTCATTATCATATTATTAACCGAATCTTATGTAATTTTAGCATAAGAATAATTTTTAAGCTAATAAATATTCATTTTTCTCGCAAAAGTAAGCTTTGGAAAAAATGAAAAATTTCAACAAATTTAGGAAAGAACACATAATGAAAAGTGGTGTTAAGGATGCATTAGAGATAGGTAAAGACGCTCATGCCTTGAAATGTTAAACTAAATCTCGATTTTTCTTTTTGTATTAACTTTTCTTTTACTTTTATAATGAACTTTTTAAAAATATATAATTACTAATTTGTAAACTATACTCAGCACTAGAATAATAATGATGTCGAAAAATAATTGTATAATGAACATCTTATCCAATTTTCATGTTTGTATGCATATTTTTTAAAAAAGTTATTCACATGCGAAAAGAAGAAGAAAAAATAAGAAACAGAAAATGAATACAGGTAGAAAGATTTGGTCGTAATCTAACAAAGGAACGCGTATGCGTCTTTACCTATCTGTAAGGCATCCTCATGACCATTTTTCATTAAGTGTTCTTTCCTAAAATTATTGAAAATTTTCATTTTTTTCAAGCTTACTTTTGAGAGAAAACTGAATATTTATTAGCTTAAAAATTATTCTAATGCTAAAGTTACACGAAATTCAGTTAATAATATGATAACGAGCAGGCCATTCAAATGTTATGTTCACATCTTTATTTGCTTAAAAATTATGTGCAAAAGAAGAGAAAAGGAAAACAGGTCGTTCCTTAAATTTTTTGACCAGTGTATTTCACAGAAGGAAAAAGGTATAAATGAAATTTTTGCTCTAATATATAGCTAATACAAATACCTAAAAACTAATTTCTGGAATTTTAGAAATTTAGCCCCCAAGAGGGGGGAGAGGTGACAAAACGTGATTAGAAATAATCCTTTATATCGCAAAAAAAAAAAAAAAAAAAAAAAAAAAAAAAAAGATGTATGTGAGATTTTTGCTCTAAAATATAGCTCCCACCAATACATAAAGACTAATTTCTTTAATTTTAGAAATTCGTCCCAGATGGGGCGGGAAAGGGGCTACGGTTAAAAAAAATAGCAATACAGTTAGACCGTTCAATATTGGTACAGATAGGCTTCAGACGCCTGCAAGTCGAATGAGGATATTTTTGAAATTGTAAAGTTATTAGGAGGTCAGAAAAGGGGGGGGGCGGAGTGGCAAAAAAAAAAAAAAAAAAAAAAAAAAAAAATAGACAGTTCAAAATTGGTACATAGAGGAAGTTTTTGATACCTACAAATCGATTGCGGATATATTCGAATTTCTAAAGTTATTAAGAGGGGAGGGAATGGGTGGGCGGAGGGGCAAAAAATAAAAATAGGTCGTTCAAAATTGAGACATAAAGGTTTTTGATACCGAATTTGTAGAGTTATTAGGACGAGGGCGGAGGGGAAAAATTAAAATAGAGTTAAGTCACTCAAAATTGGTACATGGAGATTTGTGATACCTAAAAATCGATTGCGAATATTTTTTAATTTGTAAAATTATTAAGATAGACGGGACGGACGGGGGGGGGGGTGAATGGGTAAGAATGTATAAATAAGAGTTAGAGTGCTGAAAAGTAGTGTTATTAGGTTTTGAGGGCTGATTAATCGAGTGCGGATAGTTTCAAAAGTACAGAATTATTACGAGGGGCAGGAAGGGGGTCGGTCGCAGGGGTAAAAATAAAGAAATTCAGATGGAATGTTGAAAATTACTATTATTAGGTTTAAAAGACCGAGAGAACGATTGCGAGTATTTTTTAAAGTCTAAAATAATTAGGAGGGGAGGTAACGGTAGGTAAAGGAACGCGCGCGCCTGTATACGCTGCTGCAGGCAGTGGGGTCCCGGACCAATTATTCCACCAATGGGAGAAGTTTTTTTTTTTTTTCGTATTTTATATTTATGTGTTTCCCTTACGATAATATAGTGATTCATTAAGAGTGTCGAACAAAAATGCGTGCGCGCAGTGCACAGTGGCCTGCGTTGCCCAAGGCAGTGGGGACCCGGTGCAACATTTTCTCTCTCTCTCTCTCTCTTTTTTCCCATGATAAAAATTAATGCAATTTTGAGAATTCATTAACTGTAGTAATTTATTTAAAAATGGTGACCAGCGAAGCTGGCGTAGTCTGCTAGTTTTGATTTCAACTCCCCCCCCCCCTTCTTTTTTGAGCTTAGAATAATACCATCACCTGTCAAGTGCAGTAACTCAGTTCCTATTGGTTGTCTATTTATAAAAGATTTAAGGTTTGTACTAGAAAATAAAATGTGAGTGATTTGCATCCGATCGTGTATAATACTTGTATTTAAGTATGCAAATTTTTAGAGTAACGTCAAAACGCGAATATTGGTGATCAAATTTGGAAAATATAGAAACCTGAATATATTGTTAAAATATATAAATTGTCTGCTCAGAACTAAAATTCCTGATAGATTTTCTAAATTAATTATTTTCTATAACAAGAATTAAACCTTTGCAGGACGGGGGCTACTTACACTACTTACCTAATTTTAAATTACAATTACAATAAGTCATCCTGGATTGCTTCAACAGAATTTTCCCTTTTTATCTTACTGGAAAAAAATTCTTTTAAGTATTTTCTTTTAATTTTGATTGTTAATTTTGTTTGCTTTCAAAATTCAGTAAGTAATAATATATTGCCTCTGAAAGAGTTAAAGGATGATGTGCCCTCCCCCCTACTATCACATTTTTAATAACATCTTCGATCAATACTTTTCTTTTTCTCTATAATAAACTACTTTATAATTTTATCAGTATATTTTAAATTCAAAATTTACTACTGAAAAGAAGCCGTAGAAAATATCCTAGAAATAGCCCTGGTTATATATGTATATACATTTTAAAAATATTTCAAACAACATTTTATAGAGTTTAATGCATTTCTTAGCTATTATCGGTAGATTCAGTTTGAAGCGTTCAATAGCAAATAAAGTGTAAATATGCAGTTTAATTGAAAGATCCATTATTGATTTTTTTTTTTTTAATTTTGAAATAATAATATAAAAATTAAAACATTGTGTATGCAATTAAAATTTTTTATGATTAGTCACTTCAAAGCTTTCGATTTCATTATCTTTTTCAATCGAAATTACGACGAATTACTGAGCATTTCTCATACGAATATTAAATGTAAATGTAATTCTGACAGTATTTATGGATGAAGAATTTTGAAGTGTTCTTCAATATTCCTTGGGGGTTACATATAAATAATTGTTTATGCTTAAGGTTTTAGTTCATTTTCATAATTAAGATATTTCTCATTATTTATTTCTCAGTATTTATATTAAATAAATTAGATACACAAATTTAATTTAGGATGGTCTAGTTGAAACGTATAAGTCATATAGATGATGAGAGTGATAAATTTTAGTATTTTCATGGATTAATTGTATTTATTTGCATGCTAATTATCTATCAAAATACCAACATTGATAATTGTTTCTCACTTTGTTTTGTAGCTATATTTTATGTAAAGTAATAATCATTAAAAAAAAAAAAAAAAAAAAAAAGATAGCCAAAGTTGTCCCTTTAGATGGAAAGGGTTATTAATTTATCATGTTAGATATTAAGTGAATATACATCGATTCCAAACTTTTATAAAATGAGTTTTAAAATCTATATAAATAAATAGAAGTGTATGTGTGTGTGGCTGTCTTCGCTCTGGTGCTCACACAGCTAATCGCAGGGCTACAAAACTTTCCAGATGGGTACCTCGGACCCTGTAGGTGTGCACCTCATAAAAGTTTTTTGAATTTTAAATTTGAACTTTCTTATTTTTTTTTTTTTTTTTAATATTGGCTTTTATGTTTCATTTTTCACGAATTTATTCTTCCATTGTAATCGTTTGCTTATCTTAGCAATGTGTATTACGCAATTTAATTTTTATTTAATACATTCATTTGAAGGCGAAATCTTTTATTTATTTATTTATTTTTTTTTTATTTACTATTTTGGTATCACGTAAAGGATTGGTTGTCATGTAAAGGAAGATGAGTGGCATTCCTCACAGGTGCTTCCAAGTTCCAAAGTATTTGAATTCTGGGGCAGAGTATATATATATATATATATATATAATCTATTACAAATTTCCAATAGCTCAAAAGCGTAAAAACTGGCTGTTATGAACTATAAAGCAAGACATAAATTATATGTTAACATAACGTTTTAAAATAACTATTTGATATGTTCTCATAAAGAATGTAATCTAAATTATGATTTAAATAAACTCAAAACTGCCGGAAAAGACAGATTGCAATCTCATTTGCATATTGAATTATTATATCATAAATGCTTTGATGTCAACTCTTCTGTTTTTTAACACATCTAATTCCGAATGAATTTTTCGTTTTATTTTAATACTAAAATTCTGAAAATATATGATGCAATAAAGAGTTAGCGGCTTTCGTAAATGTGTTTAATAAATATTATTATATTAGTTTATTATATATATATATAATAATTGTGTATTTAGCACGTTTTTGCT
Source organism: Salticus scenicus (assembly GCA_963930645.1). Classification (NCBI taxonomy): domain Eukaryota; kingdom Metazoa; phylum Arthropoda; class Arachnida; order Araneae; family Salticidae; genus Salticus; species Salticus scenicus. Next base: position 188,951,500 of record OZ005659.1, read on the forward strand.
TCTATGCTTCATCACACATAAATTAACGTTAATTAAAAGCTGCATCAATTTAAAGCGAAATTAATAACTCACTACAAAATACTTTAGTAGCTATAGATTTTAAAGTTTTTTTTTATTTACTCAAAAAAAAAGAATGTAAACGTAGATCTTGGATGTATTGCTATAAAATCAAAATGCTACATTTATATTTGATTATAAACATGGTATCTAGGATTATTTTCCGTCCTACATTGCGACTGAAAAAATAAAATTATTTTCAGTGGGATATAATTCAATAAAAGTGCAAATTGTTTTAATTATATTTTTAAAGTATTGTATTTTTAGATTATGTTATCAAATCGAAAATCGTGCTTAAAATTACAATAAGGATTATGAAATCAAATATTGTTCAAATAATCCACGCATAAATTAACCAGTATTGAAATTAAATTTTCATTTGTCTTTCTTTGTAATTTTTTTTTTTTTTTTTTTTTTTTTTCATATTTAACGAAATTAGTAAATTTGTAACTAGTGCTATATTTTAAAAGATCATAAAGAGAATATCATTTCATTATTATTATTCATTATTTTAATTAGGAAAATAAAAATGCGTCTAGGCTTGTAAAAATAAGTAATATTAATATATTGAATTTTACAAATTGCATTAACATTGTAATTACATACTTGCGAACCATCTCATTATGAACCGTACAATTTTTAGTAACCACTTTTTTTTTTCACACCAGTCATTTTTTAGAGTAATTTTACTTTTATTTAATCGTAACATTATTTAAAGAGAATAACTTTATAAATAAAGTGGTGTGGGAAAATATGCGTTTTTTCAAGGGGCATTAACAATTGTACTGTTATTAATGAGATGGTTGGCAAGTACGTAATTATCATAAGAGGACATTTATAACATCAGTATTCTTCAAACATTTCTCTGCCTAATACCTTATGGTACATTTGAGAATTAAATTTTACAGTATTACTTACATAAGAAGGGCTGATTTAAAGCTCATGATTCCTAAATTACGATATTTAGAAGTAACGAATCACAAATGATTTCGCAAAATAACGTGGGAGATTGGATACTTCCTTTTTGTCAGATTCCATTAGAATTATTTTGTATTAGCGACATTTATTCCGGATTATAAATTCAGAGAAAGTTAATACATGGTATTAAATTTATCTCTTTAAATCATAAGTAACACTAATCAATGAAAAGCTTTATAAAATAGCAGTAAAGAAAATGAAAATAATGTTAAGTCAACTAAATAAAATTTTAATAATGATTTATAAATCTGCGTATAAC